>OU900098.1:3942586-5142586 GCA_918026865.1 Phyllotreta striolata | reverse complement strand
GCGAATATGGATTGACTTTTGGACCGGCCATTCACGTTTCGATGTTGTGGAGAAAAATGTTCGTTTGGAAATCGCGTTTCCAGAAATCAGTCAAAAGAAAAAAAACGTATCTAAATGTATATCTTTTATAGTACCTTACATTGTAAGTAAATCGGTAAATTCCTGACAAGTTTGAACTAGCATTCGTTTAATATTCTTCGGTCGTTTCAACAGCATGCAAAACGTCCTTATTCCTTATTGGAATTCCTCTGTGACTCATCGTATCGTCCGGGCTCCGTGATAATGACTTTAGACCTGTTAGGTCGCTATTCTACAGGGTTATTCGAATGCAAATAATTCGAAGTTATTCGAAGTTATTATTAATAAATAATTAAAGTTATTCGAATAACATTGATATCGAATGAATATAGTAGTACCAAGATGAATATGTATATGATTAAATTTTGCCATCATTAAAGTAAGTAAAAAAGCAAACGAACGTGTATAACCATAAGGAGTTTTAAAACAGCATACTTATTACTTGTGTATTTCATTTTAAGATAGGAGGATGTCTTCTTCTTACTTAAAAATAAATCAGATTTCTTTAGTATCAAGATTAGACAATTTTTCGACATAACAAAAAAAAATTGGTTCCGCCCGGGATCGAACCGGGGACCTTCTGCGTGTAAAGCAGACGTGATAACCGCTACACTACGGAACCACTTACATTATGTGGTTTATAACTGTCTTAAAAGCATTTACTTAATATTAAAATAATCCTATTCAGAAATTATACAGGTAAGTGCAAATTTGTTCGCAATATAGCAAATTGTAAGAGTTAAACAGAGTATTAATAGAAATATTATTAAAATAACTCTGGTTAGAGTGAAAAAGTTGTAATCCCAAATATATCACTCCTCATTCTTATTTCTTTATATTCTTTTTAGACTAATCGAAAGTCTTCTTTGTTGCACCCGTAGAATATACTGCGTACAAATTCGCAGTTATCTGTATATTAAGTTAAATTTTGGAATAATTATGAAACTGATTTAGCTACACTGACGTCTAGAAAACGAATTTTCGAAAAACTTTTAAGTTTAGTAACCATTTGCTAGAGTAAATTTAATCAATAAAATTAATGGTAATAAATAGAGGAGTTAATTTATTAAAATTTATTTGTTTAGAAATAAAAAAAAAATAATGCCCCGGGTGAGGATCGAACTCACGACCTTAAGATTATGAGACTTACGCGCTGCCTACTGCGCTACCGAGGCAGTTGCGTTATCTTTGTAAATTTTTTAAATATAAAATGAAACCTAAACGCCTACTTAAATCCGCGCCAACAAAGAAACATGCCTGTCGGTCTACCCACGCAATTTCAACAATACATTCACAATAAACCAAAAATTGCGACTACCTTGAGTTTATCCAGGAACTTCTGCTTTCGTTTGTGCCGTTCCGGTATAATCACTTTATCCTTATCCATGTCGTTTCTCGGGGAATAACTCGCTTTTCCCGGCTCTGGAATTCAAACGGCGCGAGCGCCTCGATAACGCATGGTTACGTGAAAATTAGCCGCACAATGGAAATATAAACGCGATGAATAACGCGCTTTCCACGCGTTCGCCGAGGTACTGAAAATTAAAATTCAAACCACAGCGGGCAGGTGGAAAAACGATTTCAAAACATCGCGAAAACCCGACGGGAAATCCACGCGAAAATCTCGACCGAGGTCGAGTCGCGAGAGCAATTAAAAATAACCAGAAAACCGATCGAGAATCGACTTCACAAACTTCAAACGCTGGCGGAGAGGCGAGTTTTATTTCAAAAAAAAAAATAATATATCTACGATATCCGAGGCGGCTCGTAACGACATCTATATGCGGTGGATTCGTTAGTGTGACGTGATTTTGAGGCGAAAAAAAAAAGGAATTGTCCATGTGAAACGGGTTGCACAACTACAAGGAGATTCCACTCGGTGATGTTAGTGATAGATGAGAAGAGAAAACCGAATATTGCAAATGAATAGATATGTTCCAGAGTAGAAAAAATGGGTGGATAGGGTAGAGGAGGGTAGAAAGGGGTACAAAATAGGTAGAGGAGTTAATGGGGTAGGTACGGGAAGAGGAATGTAGAAGGAGTAGAGAAGGGTAGAAGAGTAAAAGGGAGTATTAGGGGTAGAATTTAGGAACATTTTTATCTAATGCAAAACATTTACTAAACAAGAGTTACCGAGAATTTATTTAAAGGGGGTGAAATAAATATAAATATAGGTCGCAAACGCTTTGTTACTGATCTACAGGGTGTTAAAATTTCAAGATTTTTTTGTTTTTTCTTTGTAGCTCCTGCAGTTTTTGAGATATTTAGCTCAACTTTGGAATCGAGATTGCCTTATAAGGCCATACATTATTGGGTAGGTATATCAAATGGTTGTAGAAATCTACAGGGTGATATTTTTCAGGAGTCATGTTCCCTTTTTTCCCCCTGAACTGTGCGCCGCTGATGGTAGATTCTAAAATACAAAATGAATTGTCTGTTTTGTTTGGAAACTGTTTTCGTTTCTGTGACCGTTATCGAAAAAAAAATTAAAAACGATTTTCTGAAGTACTAATGATTCACTTTACAATACAAAAACCATAAAAAATAATTATTAAACTACATTATAAAAAATGTTGAAAGTGATTATATCCTAATCAAAAAAATTCCCTGTACCCTATCTATATTAAGTACTAAATTTGAGCTAAATATCTCAAAAACTGCAGGAGCTCTAAAAAACAAAAAAAGTCTTGAAATTTTAACACCCTGTAGGTCGGTAATGAAGCGTTTGCGGACCCACATACATACAGGTTGCTCCATTTTTGATTGTAATATAGGTTACATAGGCCATGCATGGGTGCGATAAAGACAACTTCCATTAAACACTTACAAAGGAAAAAGAAAGAGTGACATTGTTACAACTTTTCACTCTGACAACTGTCATTTTAATAACCTTTTCTTGTTCCACTCATAGAAATGACCATCAAACCGGACTTTAGATGCACAGACTTGTCGTTGCCATCTAGAAAAATTGATTGAAATTCGCACCAACCTCCAACCTGGCTCCAATTCCGACGAAACGTAACGATCTCTGGTTTACACGTTCCATTTTGCATGCAACGTTTTGTCGTTGCAGACAAATCGTTACGTTTTATTGTATCATCTAAACCGGACTTAAACGATGACTCCATCTTATCGTTGCAATTTCACTTTTGTTGTAGAGGTAGTACAGTCCTTAGATAGGTTATTTAATCCAATAGGCAGAACTGCTGGCTTAATTGAGCCAAAATAAAGCGAAAATAAAGAATAAATTTTTTGATATCTCGCTTCGTTTTCGAGATATCGATACTTGTGTACTATTGAAAAAAGGCAAAAAGCATAAAAGACCACAAAAGTATCTTATTCATTGTATGATATAACATACGTAAAACACAAAGCTAAACTACTGATTTTGGAAAAGCCTGGTTGGAGTAAAAAGACGGAAGGTGTAAACGGTACTCCCGATTTTCGACAAAACGGTGCATTTTGTCGTTGCAGACAAATCGTTACATTTTATCGTATCATCTAAACCGGACTTAAGGCGTTTTTTTATTATTTTAAATCGTTTGCTATTTTTCCAAGTGCAGAATGCATTTTTTGTCGAGCCTAAATTGTAAATGTATCAATAAGTTTACAAAAAAAATTACCTGCGAAACAATATTTAATATCTATTTAATATTTATTAACAAACTGTATAGGTAATTCTTAATTTTCTTGTATAAATCTCGCACATTACCGATTATTAGGTCATTACGAAAATAACTTGTGATGTTCGGTTATTTTTAAAATGTCGCCTTAGGCACATCCATTCATTATTTTCTATTTTCACGTGATAATTTACATAAAAATTTTTAATTTCCTTGGCATGATGCACACAATCGCGACGCGATTCCAAGTAAAAATATTGGCGTAAATAATGTTCATTTTGTTTAATTACTAATTAGACCTTCGTCACATTTGTGTGCCTTATTAATTATATGTATATAGATAGGTAAAATAGAAACAAAATTTTGTTCGAAAAAGAACTGTCTATAGAAGGATTTAGAACTTCAAAGAATGATTTTAAACTGTCTAAAATGATGTAGAACTGTCCAGAATGGTTTTGAACTGTTCAGAATGACTTAAACTAAAATTAATTAAAAAGGTCGTTTTATTAAATCGCCTAGGGACTTCGAAAAGAGACACCTGGTTGCATCATTGCGCTGCGAAGATGACGTCCACTCAATTCTCATTTAGTTACTAGATGTAGCAATTTTTAACACTTTTAATGCCAAGGGCAAACCATAGTAATTTACTGGAAAAAAACTACTCGAAGAAGAAGAAATTTACATATAATTTTTCAAATGTCTTTTGTAATATAGCGATTGAATTCGTGTTTGTACGCAAATGCGTGGGTTTTCAATTCAATTACAATGCTAATTTCGGCTGTGGTAAATTGAGCGCCAAAATTTATTTATTAGTTGAAAGCTTAAAAAAGGTACCTAAGGCACTTCTGTAGGAAAATTGGGCGCGGGAGTATTTTACGTATTAGTAAAGGGAAATTGCATACTTTACTTTAAAGAGGAAATACTTTAATTTAAATAAAAAATCTGGCGCCCAATTTACCTACAGGATTGAAATCTCCAGTTTCTTCGCCCCCAATTTACTTTTGTTGCATTAAAAGAATCTTTAAAATCATCGCCGAATTTACCTACCTATTAGGTATATGATTAAAACCTACTAAATTCAGAATAGGTACCTACTTTATTATATGCCACGTTATACAGGGTGTTGCTAAACATCGTGTACATCCGAAAGGGAGTAATTCCTTGGCTTATTTTATGACTAAAAGGTCACATAAACGTCGTTCCGCAAACGCTTTGTTACCGATCTACAGGGTGTTAAAATTTCAAGTTTTTTTTGTTTCTTTTTTAGAGCTTCTGCAGTTTTTGATATATTTTGCTCAAATTAGGTATAGGATATAGGGTAAATAGTATAATATGAGTAGGACGGGGTCACTTTCTACATTTGTTATAATGTACTTTAATAATTATTATTAGGGTTTTTGTTTTGTAAAATAAATCATTTGTACAGAAAATCATTTTTAATTTTTTTCTCGATAACGGTCACAGAAACGAAAAAAGTTTAAAAATAATAAAAGTTTCTAAACACAACAGACGATTAATTTTGTATTTTAGAATCTACCAGCGGCGCACAGCAAAAAAGTTCGGGGGAAAAAAGGGTACATGACCCCTGAAAAAATTATCACCCTGTAGAATTAAACAACCATCTGACATACCCAATAATGTGTGCCCTATAAGGCAATCTAGATTCAAAATTTGAGCTAAATATCTTAAAAAGTGCAGGAGATACAAAGAAAAAACAAAAAAAAAAATTGAAATTTCAACACCCTGTAGATCGGTAACGAAGCGCTTGCGAACCTATGTTTATATGAACTTTTAGTCATAAAATAAGCCAAGGAATCACCCCCTTTCGGATGTACACGATGTTTAGGAAAACCCTGTATATTTTCGCCACAGAGCGGATGCGACCGAGTAACGAAAGGAAAGTCGTAAATCAGCGCTCGAAGGCGGGTAATTACTTAATGGACGGGTAATCAAATCAAATTCTTATATTGACCTTTCGCGAAATCGATTCAATTCGGTTTGTGCACGCACGACGAGCACGTATACACGACCAATCTTTTAGAATTATGTACTAAGTACTACATAATATTATTTTAAATTAGAGCGTGGGCGGAGGCTGGAAGGACCGGCGGGCGCGCTTGCGATTTTTTTCGATGGTATACGGCGAATTTGTTCGTTTCATTGTCATAAAGAGAGATAACGGATACTTAAATCGAAAAGGATATGTTAATAGAAACAGGTAATTGATTTCACAATCGACTTATTAATTAAAGGTTCATATACAGTGTGTTAATTAATTGAGTGCCGATACTTCAGGATGTGAATATTTGGATGATTTTAAGAAGAAAAGTTTATATCAATATATGTCCTAAACCTCTTAGTTTTCGAGCTACAGAGTGTTTCAGTTTTAGAAAAAAAAATACTTCATTACGTTAGAAATTATTTTTTATTTCCTATTAGGTACTCCGGATATTTTAATGAAATTTCGGACGTGGACGTCACTGGTAATAGTAGAAAATTAATTTTTGTCCTAAAAAAAGTGTTTCCATGCTTGGTGGGCGCCTAACAAATTTCAATAAAATATCAAAAGCAGTCTCAAAATGAATTGGTTTCATGGAAAAATTGTTTTCATTTTAATTTTTTACGCGAAAATGTTGCGTCGTATAAAAGAAAGTCTTCTGACCGAATTTGCTACAAAATAAATGAGGATTTTAAAAATAATTTTGGTTTAAAATAATTTTTTCTTCAAACATATTCTGTCAAACATATTTCTCAATTTTAAAACATTTCTGGTCTCAAAAAATGCTCCTTAATAATTAAAAAGTATGTACAAATTTTCACAAAAGTACTTTTTCATGACTAATAATTTTCATAACTATTTTTTCTAAAATTGTAACACCTTGTAGCTCGAAAACCAAGAGGTTTAGGGACACGTTTTCTTGCTTTATTCTGTCATTTGTTTTTATAACATCTGAAAATTGTTCTGACAAAGTTTAAATCAACTCGCACCAAAACTTTTAACATTTAGAACATTTAGAACAGTTCATAATTATTTAAAAGTGTTCATAATCATTTAGCAACGTTCAACGACCATAGCTTAGAGGAAACCCTATTTTATAATCTTCTACATTAGTTAAAAAAATCTTTAACGCATTATTTTTGAATCGAGCTTTTATAAGTTTTAATGTCTGTAAATTTCAATCAACAAGCCTGGTTAAAAGAAAAAATATCCGTTGATTCTTTTGGATTGTTTGGGGCACTCGTCTAAGACTCGCATCGAAAACTCGTAGCTCGTCTAATGACTACATCAAAATATCTGGTGCGTTATTTATAAATTTGAAATGTTGCTGGTTCAGTTCGCTTTCAGTGTCAAGTAGGTAAACCTCTTAATCAAGCGGGTTTCGAAATCGAATGTTGTTTTAATTCAAGCAGAAAATAAAATCCGCCCACGTTGGATTTGCATTAATATTTATGAAAAAATAAAATAAAATTGTTTAATCAGTTATCGGAATATTTTGTGTATTACTAATTCGATACTAGAAGGATACGGTTCTTTGTGATTGTTCGAGCAGGACCTGGTGCTTGACCTCCTCGAAGACGATATCGAAATAAATTGGTTTTTGTTATATTGTATTTATTTAATAACATTTGTACATGTACCTAAATTAATTTCGATACACGTGCAGCAATCGAAGACGCTTATTAATTATCTTCATCTGTTCGAAAGTTGCTTTTTATGGGACGGGACGAAGAAGCGTAATTAAGATTTATTGGGATTTAATAATATAATCTTAGCTTTAAATAATGTAGATATAATAGTTTTAGGAATCTTATTTTTGATGTTTTTGGTAGTTTTAAATTTGTTTCGATTTTATGTGACAGTTTAAAATGTAAATCAATTTTTAAACCTTACAGGGAGTATCTAATAAATATAGGTATGTACATATAGAAGCATTATAAACGGTATGTAATTATTATATTGGTTGACTTTAAAGGGGAGGATAAACTTTTTTATATTATTTTAATTGACTTCATTAATTCATTTCTTCAGATTGTTGTATCAAGAATTAATGAATTTAACAATTTTTCACTACCTGATTTACTACGATTTTCTTATATTACACTTGTCATTTTTGAAGCCGGTGAATAGTTCAAACCAGAACTGATTTAGAACTGTCTAGAATGTTCCAGAACGGTCTAGAATGATCCAGAACTGTCTAGAATGATTTAGAACTGTCCATAATGAACTGTCTATTTAACACTGGTTTTACTAGTATGTATACAAAACTTTGAAGTGCTTTTCGGTCACTTTAAATCAGTTTAAATCAAAATCTACTACACTTTTTTAAACATAAATTACCAGGTATTTTTGAGAACTTTTTTGTTTTTTGGATAATTATTAATTTATAATAACAAATCGGACCAATTTTTATAAAAAAAATCATCCCAGGGCTACCTAGAGAAAGAAATGGATTATCGATAATGATAGCTAAATATAATTTTTCGCCATGCTTACGAAGATTCGCTCTCTCATCCGCTTAATTTTTTGCTATCTCAATAATCAAGGAAATATGTTCAAATGTTGTACCACAATGCTACAATCAATAAAATAAAATTAAATCATCTGGCAGTGTCTAAAAAAATCTCAAAAATAGATCTTTCTCTGGTCGAATTAACATGTTATCCCCTCCTTACGAAGAAAATTGAAAATCTTTAAATATACATACATCATCAAAACTAGCTACATTGTAATGTATAAGAAATAAGACTTTCGTTCTTATTCTAATCCACAATAATTTTATTATTCTCTACTTTATAATTTTTTTTACTTTATTGATTTCTTGGTACGTTTCGATTTTCGATATAAAGAAAAAAAAACATCCAATTAGGTACACAGGCTGTTTTTTAATAACTTGCTAATACTTAAGGGGGTGTTCCTTGGACTCATTTTAAGAAGCAAAAACTTTATTTGAACATATGTCCTAAACCTAAAATTTATTATTACCTAATTTCTGCACAGCGGCTAATACAGCGGTAGCCTACAAGTTAAATGCATTTAATTTTTTATGCGAAACGGCGAGTTGTACAAAAAAAAGTGAAGAAATCAAATTTGTTCTGAATTACACGGGGCCTCCAAAAATAATTTTTATTTCAAGAGAAAGCAGTGGCGTACCACTTTTATCCTTAAAAATATTTGGCCCGAGTCCATTACGGACGCCACTGTTGGAAATAAAAAAATGTTTTTCAGGCCAAAAAATGCCCTTTGATGCATAAACACCGTATACACCAAATTTCATAGAAATATTTAAAGTGGTATGCAAAAAGACAGTAAAAAATTGATATCTTCTTAACACCATATATCTTAAGACGTTTAGGACATAGGTGAATGTAAAGTTTTTTTCTTAAAATGGGCCGAAGAAACACCCCCTTCAATATTAGCATGATATTAAAAAACACTCTGTATATTCGACTTTGCGATCATCACGTGAAACTCACCAAAGTCTCCTTTTTGTACTTAGGCGGCGCGGCGAAGCATTTTTGGACATTACCCATCACAATTCGCCCTACAAAAATCACATCATCTCGCACCGAAACAACACCTTTTCCCCCGGTACAAACCGCCCGAAATAAACGCGACTCTACAATCCGCTTCGAATCCCCTCGATTCGGAGCGGAATATCATCCATTCGGGACACTCAAAAACTCCTAAAATTAAGTTTCAACCGTCGCGACACGGCCACATTTCGAATTTACGTTATAATTTACCATACCGTACGTTTTGTATTTTTTCGGCGGCGACGGCGGACGTCGTACTAAAATGGGCGCGCAAAATGCACTCTCGGATTGTGAACGTTTGTAATAAAAGTAAGAGTCTCTCTCGTTCTCCATTATGTCATCTCGAGTCGAAAAACCGGCTTCGAGGTCATGACGAGATTATTTATTACATGTACGAATGTACGTACGCAATGTTATGTGTACGATATTGGAGATTTTTGAGGAATTTTAATACAAGGCTATTGTTAGAATAGCATATCAAAATATGCCTGAATCTAAATAGCCCACGAAGGATTTTCAACTGTCCAGATTGATTCAGAATTGCCCAGAATGATTTTAAACTGTACAGAATGATTTTGAACTGCCTCCAATGATTCAGAACTGTCCAGAATGATTCAGTACTCCAGATCGATTTAGAACTGTGCAGAATAATTCCTAACTGTCCAAAATAATTCCTAGCTGTCCAGAATGAATTTGAACGGTCCAGAATGATTTAGAACTCTCCATAATGATTTAGAACTATCTAATACAATGATTTAGTAGGTATATACTATCTAGAATGATCCAGAATTGTATAGAAGAATTTTAAATTGTGTAGAATGATTTTGAACTGTCTCCAATAATTCAGAACTGTACAGATTGATTCAGTACTCTAGATCGATTTAGAACTGTGCAGAATAATTCCTAACTGTCCAGAATGAATTTCAACGGTCTAGAATGATTCAGAACTCTCCATAATGATTTTGAACTGTCTACAATGTTTCAGAACTATCTAGAATGATCCAGAATTGCCCAGAAAGATTTTAAAATGTACAGAATGATTTTGAACTGTCTCCAATGATTCAAAGCTATTCGGAATAATTTTAAACTGACCAGAATGATTTTGAACTCCAGATCGATTTAGAACTCTCCAGAATAATTCTGAATTGTGCAGAATAATTTTGAACAGTCCAGAATGATTTAGAACTGTCTACAATGATTAAGAACGACCTAGAATGGTCCAGAATTCTCTAGAAGGATTTTAAAGTGTGCAGAATGATTTTGAACTGGCTTTAACGATTCAGAACTGCTTAGACAGACTTACAAGTGTTTAGAACGATTTAGAACTGCCCAGAATGGTTCAGAACTGACCAAAATGATTTTGAAGTTAGGATATTATTAACTATCCTAATAACATTTTTCGATAGAGAATGAAAAGACCTTTCAAACGATGTATCACTCAGGTATATACTTCCCTTTAAAAAAATAGAGGTTGTAACTGTTATTCGAAGGGTGTTGAAGTTAGGGCTCAAATTTTAACGTTGAAGAATGTCAGTTTATAATTGTTCTAATGTATTTTAATTTATTTATATAGATTATATTTATGTAATGAATTTTTTATACCTTTAAATAAATACGTTTCTAATTAACAAAAGTTGTTAATATTTTATAATTTGCTATAGGTATGTAAAATTATAAAAATAATATTTAAATATACCACCCATTTTTAATTTGAAAATATAGAATAAATCTACTCGATATTTCACGCTTAGTTCGTGGGTCCCCCCAGAAGCAGCAGCACCGTGTGAATGTTCCAAATAATTATGCTAATTACGCCGTTCGAAACACTATTATTGAATTTTTTTTAATAGATAACTAATACTTTTGTTGTCTAAATTTGTATAGCATGTATGTGTTTAATTTAATGAAATAAAAACGAATTATTGGATGAAGAAGGAGTAAACAAGGAGTGAAGAAGGGATGAAGAAGAGATAAATAGGTAAAGAATCTATAAAGAAGGAGTAGACAAGTAGTAAAGAAGAGATTAAGAAGGGATATAGAAGGGATAAGAGATGTAAAAAAGACGTAAAAAATAGGTAAAAAAGAGATAAAAAAATAGTTAAAAAGAGGTAAAATTGAAGTAAGAAAGGCATAAATGAAGGGATGAAGAAGCAGTAAAAAAGGAATGAAGAAGAGATAAAGAGGTAAAGAAAAATCAAAAAGAAGTTAAAGATATTTAAACTAATTAATAAATAAATCTACACTTATCCATCATAAAACAACTTAAATATTACAACCCTGGATGTACGACCCAGTATCCCCTTTGCAATACTTGGGGTAAGTTGTCCATGCTTCGAAACCGTTCTTCTTCAATCTCTGCGTCTCTTCGAACACCTGCTTCACGCACTTGACGTCATCGTCGATGTTATCATCTTGCAAGGCCGAGCATTGCACGTGACAGCCGTTCGGATGTCCCGGGGGTTCACACCAGTACAATTCAGAGATCTGGAACAGCCCGTGGTCCTTGGTGTTCGAATTGAAGGCGTTCGTGTCGAATTTGGACTCGTGGTCAACTGGGCAAATTTTAGTATTAGTGAGATATGTTTTGATTAGTGTTTGATTAGTTTTGTATTTGAGAGAATTTCCACCAATTTTTGTGTAAATTTTGGCGTTTTTGTTTTATGATCGGTTATTTTATTTTTATTGATTTTTAGTGACTTTTATTGTTTTTTTTGATCTTACAGATTTTTAGTGGTTTTAGACAGTTCTATATATGATTCTGGAGCGTTCTAAATGGTTTCAGACAGTTCTAAATGTTTCTGGTGCGTTCTAAATAGTTCTAGACAGTTCTAAATGGTGCTCTAGAAGCCCTATTGTGGGACATTAATATACGAAACCGACACAAAATCATACAAAAAAACAAACAAGAGCAGTAGTTGCTAACCCACAAAATTATAAAATAGGGAAAATAACATTTTCGTAACCTATAAAATAAACAATAACTTCTAAAAAATACATAATGCTTGTGGGTTAGGCCGTTGTTGCTCTCGTAGCCTCAATTAATTGTAATGTAGAAATTTAGAGTAATTGATTAGTGTAGTTAGAGTAAATGATTCTATTGCACTTACCTATACAAATCCATGTGGAAATCTGATCCTTGGGAAATTTGTATTTGTCTAATAGTTCATGGGCCAGCTGACATTTATCGTATTTTCTTCCCGAAACGGTAGAAATGTAAAGTAAAGCGCAAACTAACGTCAATTTTCCAATCATATTGCTTCGATTTTCTGAAACGTTTGCACGGGTTTAAAATAACTTAAGTTACTAAGCTCAAATTTAAAATTGATTAGAAACTGAATAAATTCGATCATTGATGAATTTAGATGTTCAATTTATTACTAAATTGACGAAAAATATTTCGAAAATATATAAGA
The DNA here is from genome assembly GCA_918026865.1 of Phyllotreta striolata. Taxonomy (NCBI): domain Eukaryota; kingdom Metazoa; phylum Arthropoda; class Insecta; order Coleoptera; family Chrysomelidae; genus Phyllotreta; species Phyllotreta striolata. The sequence continues at coordinate 5,129,937 of OU900098.1, read as the reverse complement.
TTAACCTCAAAAGTTACTAAATCTATTTAAAAATGATCGACGAGTCCATAAAAAAAGTACTGAGTAAATTTAAACAATGTTGAATTAAGTGGAAAATACTACAAAAAGTTAAATAAATAAACAATAAATGAAAATAAAATTAAAACTGATAATTATTAAATTGAGAAGAAACACTGTTAATAAAAGAAGTTTTCACTCTTTCGAGCTTTAAAAAAGCTCCCTAAGAAATTCCTGAATAATAAAATAAAATAAATAAAATAAAATAAAAATGGAGAAAATGATTTAAAAAATTGATAAAACCATTAAATTGACGAAAAATATTTCTGAAATACCATTTGCAAAAAATACTAGTAAATCAAAGTTATTTATTCGGTAATTCGTATAAAAAACGTTAGTTAGTTGTAAATATACATATTCTCTTACCTTTCACAAAGCAGGATGAAATGTATTTGATACAAAATATTTTTTTTCTCTTTTATAAACATTTACAAAAAGAAAAATGCTGATAAGAGCACGAAAATTATCATATATTATTTATTATTAAAATTGTCAAGAGGAATTCCCGTCTTGTGATATGACTTATTGGAATGTAATTATACTGTTGTTGTACCGAAATATTTTTTCCGTTTTCTAATTTATATACATATCTAATTTATATTAGAATTCCTATACAGGGTGTTAATTAATTGAGTGCCGATACTTCAGGATGTGAATATTTGGATGATTTAAAGAAGAAAAGTTTATATCAATATGTCCTAATATTAGTTTTCGAGCTACAGGGTGTTATAGTTATAGAAAAAAAACTTTTAATTCTGTTATAATTTTCTTTGAAAGATGGTTTTCGCTTCAAAAATTGTGTTTTCAACATCTAATTCAAAGGGGCGGTTTAACCCCTCGGAGTTAAGAGCCTATACAGAGTTTCATAAAAAGTTAGTAACTAATTATGATAAAAATATAAAAAAGTATTTTAAAAAATAAAAAAAAAACCATTTATAGATTTTTTATAAACATTTTATCGATCATTTCACTGACTTTTTAAGCATTATTTTTAACTAAATTAAATAATAATCTCGAAATAATAACTAAATAATAATAATCTCTGGATAATAGAACTCAAAAATACGGAAGCAAAAAATTTAGCAAAATCGATTATAATGAAAAAAGCCCAATTGATTCACTATAAAGTTTTTTTACAACTATTTTCGCATAATAAAAGTTTTCATATAAATGTGTTAATCTAATTTGTTTTTTAATTGTAATAGCAGCAGATTTTTAGTTTACTTGAACAATTAGGGTTAAAAATAATGTTTGCTTTTGCTAAAATTAGATAGCTTTTTAAGCAGTTTTGAGCATATTTATTAACTTTTGATTTCTTTTGAATTTTTTCAACTTTAAATAAAATGAAATTCATTATTATTATATTATTTAAACTGAAAAAATATCAAATAATGATTCAGTACCAAGTTTATTCCAGAGTTTTTTTACATTCCGAAATTTGCAAATATTTATACTTAATTTGTTTGTAGGTACTCGTAAATTATAATTACTGCGCAATTTTTTTGAAATTTACAAATGCCAAACAATATTTTAATTTACCCACATTACCCATACCTACATAATATTTTATCTACAGAAGTTGGAAAAAAGAAAAATATTATGTACCTACCTATTTATTTTTAAAAACATTGACACTGCATTACGAATAAATTGTACATTATAATTGAAGAATAATAAAAATTATCACTTTTTGACTAGACACCAACCCCTATCAGTTTATCAGGAGATATCCGATCTCATCCGGCCTGATGGTTACCGGCGTGAATAAAAAACTGCTTATAAAAGACTATTGAAAAACACACTAGTAAAGAACAGATATAACTTTTCCGAAAACTGTAAATATTCAATTTTCCACTGAGAGGTTGAGAAATGCTTGGTGTAAATAAAACTTTTTACACTTACAAATAGTGTAACAAATGATTCTGAGGCGACAACTTCATTTTTATTATCATACCCGTTGATTTTATTACAAAAAATAAAATTTTATTATTTATTAAAATAAACATACGGATATGGGTCTTTTCTTGTATATAAACATAATTTTCCTTTCTCATTTTTGCCGCTCAGAATTTTGTATTTAATTTTATTTGATTTGTAATATACTTCATTGGAAAACCACATCCGGTGTATTTTTCTGCTTTTTTTAAGTTTATGGTTCAAGCTTTCCAGAGTTATGTTTTTTAAGTCTTTTTTATACAGGGTGTTAAAAATTAAGGCATTAAGTTCTAAACCTTAGCCCAGCACTGGTAAACTAAAAAAAACTCAATATGTTTCAAGGACATTATTTTTTGAGGTCCTTATTAGTGTCCCTTATTAGATTTTTTTAAATAATCAATGTTAATGTTATGATATTTAAGGAAAAAATATTTTCAGCGGCGTTCTTCAGGGACGCATATCTTCGTAGGGAGGGCCTGTAGAGAAAAACTTTATAAGAACTTTCCATCTTATTTTTTTTTTCATGTTCTATATGGATCCGAGAAATTTCCCATACTTTCAGGAACACCCTGTATAATTTATTTTTTTTTAATGATTTATTATTACATTGCTTTAAGGATTTTGAGTAATTTACTATTTAACAAACAATACTGATGGATTTCGAAACTACTTATATTTATATAAAATACAGGGTGGCCCAGAACTCACGCCCCACCGGGAGTTCTGGACAATGGAGATGCCAAAACTGCAGTCAAAAACATGAAAAGTTTTTCCTTTGGTAAATAAAGAGGTTTAAAATCGACCAATCCCAGTAGGAATTCAAATCGATGAAAATGACGTGAATGCACCAATACACCAATTTGACATGATTGAAAGATTCTATGTTCTATTCACTTTCAAGGTAAACATAAGCAGCCAAAATCTTCATTAAAGATTTGCTTCCAAATTGATAAAAAAAATGGATCATTCGATTCGAACCAGTTTTGAAAAAATAAAAAATTCTGTGGGTTTGGTATCAGCACGAAGGAGCTCCCGAATGATTGATTTGAAATCAAATCTTTGATAAATAAGTATCTCGTTAAAATGATAACGAAATATTTTTTGAAAGAAAGGAACAAACAAGTCTGACAAATATCGAGAAAAATATACAAGGCGTTAAAAGAGCAAGTATACCGTGTTGGAAAATTATTTGCGCATAATAGGGAAATCAATGTTAAATTCTTAGCCGGCAGAAATCCAGTCTACCAGTGTACATTTAAATAGAACGTCGCGGTAAAATCTAATAAATTTAATTGTTCTACTGGACTTCACACCGCGCTTTGGCTTGGTTAGATTAAAAATCAAATAATTTCGACGGTTTCGACACTTCGACAGTATCAAAACGGGCTCGGATGGGTGAACGTCGAGTCGATTAAAAAGAAATGAGAATTTTTAAACGATAATTTATTGAAAAAATATCACTAATAATAAAATAGAATTATGTAGATATGTCTTTTTGCCACAATGGCTTGAAAAAGAAAGTAAATTCTAAGAAAATAATAAAAAGAAAACTCCAAAAATAAACTTAAAGATTATTTTAAAACAGAAAATAAAAGAACTCTAAAAAATAGTCCACCGCTTTCTGCTAAACTATAGGCAAACCTGTCATACAGATGTCATCTCATATTACTGAGCTGAGGTGTAATTTTAGCAGAAAATTTAATTATTTTTTCCTTAATTTTCCTTATTTAACAAGATTTGTTGCTATTTCATAACTCTACCTACCGATACACACATTTTTTGAAATATCCCCAAAAAACCTATTAATTGTAGTTTCTAAATAATTTTGTACCTCATACTTAACACAAATAACTTTGTACCTCTACAAATCGCGGCGTGCGATCCAGTAGAACAATTAAATTTATTAGAATTCATCGCGACGTTCTATTGAAATGTACACTGGTAGACTGGATTTCAGCCGGCTAAGAATTTAACATTGATTTCCCTATTATGCGAAATTTAATTTCTAACAGTGTAGATGAAATAATAAGAACCTGATAAGATAAGATCTAGTATACACTGTGATTCATACGCGATTGCAACATGGGCATTTCTATGAGTTGAACAAAGAAAGATTAACTGTCTAATTGTAGTTGTTTTTGCAATGAATTGAATTTTATATCTATAAGTATAAACAGGTATATGCAGAATATAGTTCATTTTGTTCTGTACTAATATTTTTTGTTTTCGATTTGTTTCAATTTTATTAAATAGAAGAGAAAACCCTATTACCTAATCGTAAAGAGAATATAAAAAACGTGTATTGTAAATACAACTAGTGCTCCATCAATGGAAAATATAATGGGATATCCAGTTAATGGGAATATTCATGAAAAGATTTAATATATTTATTAGACTTTTAATCGAGTGTGTCGTGTACGTAACACCTAGTGATTTATGTATCTGCTGATTATCGAACGTTTCTCGGTATTTTTGGACAAATCAGTGTATGTGTATCAGTGTATTTATCAGGAGATAGTGTTCAAAAGAGTCCAAATGGCTGGTAATTGTTCAAAATTTTGTAAATCTTACAAAACATACTTAAGGATAAGGTCCATAGGTAAGGCATCAATATTGATTTTGAAACAATAAGGGCGTACTGTCAACTGTCAAATACTGTCTGTTGTGTATTTGTTCGAAGGACCTTAATGAAAACGATGCGGTGAACTGCACTGGTTGGTTTCAGCATTTATTTGCACAATAGAATATACGAGTAGTTACAAATGTGAAAACGGAAAATGCTTGAACGCTAGGCGTTCGGATCGGTCGGAGTCGAGAGCAAGAATGAGGCTCTAAAGCGTATATGCGGCGGCGCGAGCCGTTTCCGGTCAGATATTCAATACTATCAATTACATATCTTCGATTGGATAGGAGTTAATTCCGTTTATTGTGCAATTTGATATAATAGTTAAACTTACTTACCTTTTTGGCAAAAACAATTTTTTATTAACAATGAATACTGTTCTTAAATTTGTAATATTATTCTGTAGTGTGTCCATAGTGCGTCTGGAAGCACAGGAAAATTATAAATTGGAGTAAGTTTTCCAGTTAATATTACTTGAAGTTAAGAGTCACAAATAAAAAATACATCTTATTTTTGGAGTTGAGACGATTGCGATCTTTTTTTTACATAGTTTTGGCTCTAATTGGAGCACATTCGAATGCTTTTTGGTTTACATAAGCTACTCCTCATAGATCGTGCTGAAATTTTTAGGGAAGGTAGACTTCGTGTCTATAGAACTGATGCCATTTTCCGGGGGAAAGCTTTCAAGAAAAAAATTATTGAAAGTTGTCCTATTTTACGTTGCGCATTAACAATGTACGTCATTAATGGCTGTTTTGCGCCACTTCCCAAGTAAATGTAGATATTCATTTTTACATTTTACAAAACACTGCTTTCCGATTTTATTTTTGCTATCATGTTACTGATAATACTGATTAAAATTGTTCTGGAAAGGTTCACTGACTCCTTCACTGGAGCTCAACTGACTCCCTCACTGGAGCTCAACTGACTCCCTTACTGGAGCTCAACTGACTCCCTCACTGGAGCTCAACTGACTCCCTCACTGGAGCTCAACTGACTCCCTTACTGGAGCTCAACTGACTCCCTCACTGGAGCTCAACTGACTCCCCGATAATTAATGAACTGCAAATTTGTGGATTATTCTCATACACGTTTATTAACAAATTTAAAATTTTGATTACACACATTATTTCAAGGCACGTTATTTCTTTTCTTCCCTTTTTCGCTACAGCAACGTTGCCAGATTGCCCTCTCGCGTCGTAACAGCTATTTCCTGTGTTGTTACTTTGTACTTAATTTCTGAAATCATCATCATCAGATGTTAAAAAATACTTATTACACATTTAACAGTCTCACCAGTTAGGTACACACAGTTGCCCACTCAACAGTTACGTACTTCAGTTTCCCATGGCAGTGATTTGAAGACATTTTGAGATAATATTTTCGATTACATTTAATATTCGTAAATAAAGAGGTAATTAACATAAAGAAATAATTTTTTTAGACCTTATCAAAGATTGCTTAGCCGTCATAAAAGGATTGTCGGTGGTGAAAATGTTGAAGAAGCCAAATTATATCTTTTCTTAGTAACTCTTAACATCTATAATTCTGACAATACATTCGAAACTTGCGGGGCAATTTTAATCAAACCAGAATGGGTATTAACAGCTGCTCATTGTATTGATAAGTAAGTAAATTATATTCATTGTTATATAATAAATTAGTTAATTAATATAATAATATATAATAATTAATTACAAAACTATTATCTGTATACGAAGTTATTAAAGCTCTTAGTATTAACATTGGGTTTTTTGTAGTAACCCTTCGTATGTATATGTAACTTTGGAAGATCCTGGTAAAACAATTAAAGCAGATACATTCTTTATTCACGAAGATTGGAGAAAAGATACATATGAGAACGATATTGGACTAATTAAACTACAAGAAAGGGTTAACCTTATTGAATACATAAAAAATGGAATAATAAAAATGGCTTCAGGTAAGTCAACTGTATTTGATAATTTCACCGAAACCAGAACCATTTAAAACGCCCTAGAATCATTTAGAATTATTCAAAATGATTTAGAACTATCTATAATCATTTAGAAAGATCGAGAACCATCTTAGAAAGATCGTCAACCATTCAGTTGCTCTGGCATATTGATATTTTTTTTATTGAACATTATGACAATTTGATTCTCTGTTAAGATACGAAGATTACGTACGAAGGACAAAATGGGATTATTCTTGGATATGGCATAACCGAATCCGGTAAAGAACCAGCTGAATTGAAGCAAGTCAACGTGACAATTATGTCGAATGAAGCATGTCGAGCAACTAGTTCTGAATACGCTAAAGTAAATATTGTTAAAAGAAAAAAAACCGCCGGAATTTAATAATAAAACAATATTTTTTCAGATTATTAGAGACAGTCACATTTGTACTGACGGTACAGGAGGAAAGGGTTCTTGTTCCGGAGATTCGGGGGGTCCTTTAATTGTAGGGAATATCTTAGTTGGCTTGGTTAGTTTCACATCGTCTAATTGTACAAGCGGACATCCTTCGATGTTTACAAGAGTTTCCAGTTATTCCCAATGGATAAATGAAAAGATATTTAATAATAGTAGTCGAGAAATAGAACATTTGATCTTGCTCTTGATAATTATCTTCGTACTGGTAGCTTTAGTGATACAAATTATAAAGTTTTAACCGTATACGTTAGGGCCCGACTTTTGCAATTAATTATTATTTAATTTATTAATTATTTCTTTACTTATTTTATGCAGAATTTAATTATTTTTATTTCATAGTTTAGAAATTAATTTTTTATTAGTATCTGGGAAAGAAAGGATCTGTAAAAATTGTTGAAACGGAAGCAATACGATGCACTCATTTTATACAGGGTGTTGTAAAATGGTTGGAACATGACTTAACTACAAATTTCTGTGACAAAAATAAGATGATATTTAACATTTCTGCGACACCCTGTGTATCTGTACTTGTATTTTATAAATAACCTATTATGTTCGTGTAATTTGAACAATGTGATCTGTCACCAATAAAGATATCTTGTTATAAACTGCTATTTGAACAATCTCATTTTTGTACTTGCTATTTGAAAGCAATACGGCTGATGCGATCTTTCTCCATTGCTGAATTAGCAATGAGCTTACATTTTCTGCAAATGCGAGATACAATTAACCACTTTTATTTGCCAAATGAAAAAATTTATAAAACTTAAATAACTGTCTAGAACCATTTAGTACGCTCCAGAAAGGTTTCAAAACTGTTCTAATTCTAATCAGAACCTTATCTCGAACGCACCTCATCAACTCTTCTTCTTTTCTTTTCCTTGTTCTGGGATTTTCTAGAACTCTAGTGGGTACAAAAGGGCACTTTTTAGGGTTGTCAGGGTCTTTATTTTCTGTATTCTGTAACACGTTCCATTTATGCATTTCAACACAATGATTTACAAATTTTATTTTGCTAGTGTTCATTTTTAGCAAATTTAATTTCATCCATTCTTCTACAATTTGAACTGTTAAATTCTCTACTCTCTATTATCTACTTTCTACGATTTCTTCTCTCAAACAGTGCATATGGTATATTAAAATATGAAAAAATCTTAAACAAATTCTAGATTAGACTTGACAAACGTATTAAGTAGTAAAAAAAATATAAAACTATTTTCTTTTACTAACTTTTGAAACTTATTATTTACTTTTGAACTATTTCAAAAAACGACTAGCTAAATTGCATGTAAGCCATTTAAAAAAAATTAAGCCAATTATATTAATCTAACAGAAATTATTCGTCATCAGGAACTTCAAATTGCAGCGCCACCAATACATAAGTCAGTATATTTGCAGCTATCTGGAATACAATGAAAATGCTTTAGTACGAAAGAAGGAAATGTACATGGGTATTATCGAGTAGGAACAATACAAAATTCAGTAACGAAACATTTGTTCTTGTCATTTGTTAGTACTGCCAATTTATTCTACTCACAGGCCCAGCGATTCCCAAATCAATCGTGAAAACTCCGCATGCAGTAAATGGCCGGTGGTTGTTAATCTTTTCGATAAAAAGTCTGACCTGTTGGTGTTCTTCTGGTTCGTAAATCCTCGTCGAATATTCTAATAGGAAGGTAACCAGCCCGTGTATCTAAAAGTGAATTTATCGTATTGATTTATCGACATGATTTTTTTTATAAAACTTCTGGATTCTCTACATAAAGGAACTAACCAAAGATAAGGATCAATTTATCCAACCAAGTGTTAAGGTCTTAACGCCGGAGGAAGAGATTTTCTCTTATAAGTTCTTGAACTTAAATATGTTTTATTTTACACTTAATAATCTCTAGAAATACCGAATCGTCCTGTACACAAATATACCACGATGTTCGAGTAGCATCGACTAAAGTTTTAAAATGTTGAAGCATGGAAAATGAGAATACTTTATTCAAGAGAAAACTTACCATATTTTTTAACTGCTGGAAAGTCTTCAAAAACAGGAACAACGCATAAGTATGAAACAGCACAAAAAATATGTTCAATATATTCAATCCGAATGCTTCGTCTTCTTGAAAACTGTAAACCAAATAGGCGATAACAGCGTACCAATCGACAATCAAAATGCCCAGTTCAACAATCGTGTTGAACAAAAAAGTTATATCCAAGCATTTATTAAAATCGTATATGCTAACGCAGATTTCTTCGTGGTTTATCCTTAAAATTTCGACAGTTCTGGAAGCCTTCTGAGTCGCTAAATCGTCGCGAATCAAGTGCTTCTCACTGCAAAGCTCGTATTGCATTAAACCCATTAGATCTCTTAAATTATTGGTTTCGTCGATTTCCTTCAAGGGATGAATAGGAACAAATCTTAAGGAATTCAAAGCGAACTTTTCGAAGCATCCCAAGCAGCCCATCAGAACTGCAACTATAACGAACACTGCGGAATATAAGCCGAACGTGAAATTTGCGAACATCCTGTATATTATGTTTAGAAAAGTAAAGTGTGCTCGATGGGTTAGGTTTAACCATATAAGTATGCAGATTTCTAAAACTATTATTAGAAGAAAAAAAGCGAATATAATGAATTGTATGGAAAACGCTTTTCGCATTGCCGATTGGCAGAACACTCCATTTTTTATTGTGGATACAAATCTGTTTAGAGTTTCGATATAAACGGGGTACTTCCAAATGCCAATTACCATTATTAAAATAACATAATGGCTGTAAATTAAATGAGTTAAATTATCCAATATCGTCAACAATTTTGCGTTTAATATCGTCTCATAATTAACATTGATTAATATTAAGCATATCTCGGCCATCAACACCAAACCGGAGTAAAGCAACCAAAAATAGGATTTTCTATAAACACAAATGCCTTCGCTGTGACTCCAAGTTATAGGAAAAGCTCCGAAAATTCTTATGAATGTAAATATTGGACCAAATAATTTGCAAACACAATACAACGATTTATCTTTATGATTCCACTTTAGTTCCGTTTCCTTATTAGTTAGCTGAATTGGTAACTTCATATCAAACTTTCTTATAAAATGCACGATTACTGTAATAACTGCATCACAACTGTTCAATAGGTGGACGACATAATAATTCCATTTATAATAAAAAAATACTAATATATGCAATAATAGACACGCATAGATGAATAATTCTTTTATTTTCTTATCATTTATTTATACAAATAATAATAAAATTCTATATTTGACGAAAGCAAATTTATAGGTACATAAATAATAAATTAGGGATATCTACATAATGATGTTTATAATTCGAGCACACATTTATTATTGAATTAACCTGAATTTTATTTTACGAATTTATTTCTAAATTGAAAACGTTTTTTTCATCCAATTCATTATTTATTTGTCTTGTCATTCGGTAAATTTCCATGTGAGAAAAGTGAGTTTATTTAACTATTAAAGCTGAATACGACATTGAGTGGTTCATTGATTGGTGTTTTTTTATTAAATAAGGAAATTTCCAAATACCACAGAAATGAACACCGCGTATCGGAAAACACTTCAGAAAACACTGCAGAAATTTCATCTTCAATGTCGAATTTTCGAAAAAGACGTTTTTCTTTTTCAAGTTTTTTTTTTTAATTCTTTTAGAACCATTTATACAAATTCCTCTGAACAAAATGTTAATCAATTAGGTTAAACATAAGCATGCCGAATTTTTCCGGGAACAAAAAGTGTTTTAAATTTCCATAATAAAATAAAACATTCTTGAGAGGAGAAATTGAATGAATATTGAAAATTTTGACAGAAATTTTACCATATTCAAATTTAAATAAATATTTATCGTTATAAAGTTATAAATTATTATAAATTAGGGGTATATATTAATAATAACTATTATATAATTACCGTTAAAACCTTTATTATCTTTCAACTCCATTTCGAACAAAAACAATTGTCGATAATTGGCAATTTTTCATTCTAAATATACCATTATCAAACTTTCAATGGGTTACAATGTTACTATTTAAACAAAAATTCTTTACTATTTATTTTTCCATTTACTTAAACAAGATTTATGTTTCCATTTAGGTACTCTATTTAAATAAAATCCATTTAAATAAATTAAAAACCGTTCGTTTTGCTCGAATGCTCGGACTTGATGATCTCCGATATCTTCTCGGCAATCATCAGAGCAGCGACGTCCGGATGACCAGAAATCTGCGTAGGGAACACCGACGAATCGACGACCCTGAGTCCTTTTATCCCGAACACCTTGAGATCCGAATCCACCACCCCGTGTCGTCGGCTCGCGCCCATCGGGCAGGTGCCCACCGGGTGGAAGGCCGATTGGGATAGCTGACGTATGAAGCAGTACCAATACTGCTTGGATCTGAATTGCAGATGGCGACAGGGCGGCAACGGGTTGGCGATGTAGCTCAAACCCAGCCTCTGGTAGGCCCGTGTTTGGGCTAACCTTAAAATGAATTGTATCCCTTGGTACAGTACGTCGATGTCTTCGTGGTGGGCCAGCACGTTCGGGTCAATTAGAGGGTATTCGAAGGGATTGTTGTCCTTCAATCGCACCGTTCCCGTGGACTTCGGCAGAAGATTTTCTATGACGAACGAAACGTGGGTGTTGTTGGAGCCCCAGAGGGCCTCGTAAATCTCGGGTTTGAATCCCATGAGTCTTCGTTCGCCGTCGGAATACGCTATGAGATCGCTGAAGACTTCTACGTTGGGCGTGCTGCCTGGTCGGTTGATTTTGTAAAAGCCTAGCGCTTGATTTACCATCGGGGCTGTTAAAGTACCGATTCCTTTAATGTAGTCTTTTAGCTGATCGTCCAAACTCTCTTCGGGTATGTTAATGTTAGATGAAAATCTCAAATCGACGTATAGCTGGTCTCTTAATGTACTACCGACCTCCAAGTCTTCTATTACAGTAATACCGTGTTGTTGTAGGTGTTTTTTGGGTCCTACGCCGGACAGCATCAAAATTTGAGGGCTACCAATCACGCCTGCTGATAGTATGACCTCTAATTTGGCTTTTACGCGATAAGTTCGACCGGCGTTCGTGAAAACGGCACCGGTAGCTCGTTTAGTGCTCGGATTAATGACGATGTTGGTAACGTAACTTCCTGTTAGTACTTTCAAATTCGTCCTCTTTAAATGCGGTTTTAAGAACAAGTTTCCGAAGTCTTGCCTTCGTCCGGTCTTGGAGACGTAGTACTGGTAAATCGAAGTACCGATTTGACTCGGCTTGTTCATATCGGTGACGTGGTAACCGAGCTCCTCGTTGGCGCGCACGAAGGCATCGGTGAGGAAGGTATCCGGAATCCTGTCTTGCACGTTCAGCTCTCCGGCGGTGCCGTGGTAGGAAAACGCCGGCCTCGCTTTGGAGTTGCTGCTGTGGAAGTTCTCCGATTTTTTGAACCATTTGAGCACCTCGTCGTACGACCAGCTCGCGTCGTCGACGATCCTCGCCCAGTCGTCGAAGTTGCTGGGGTGGCCCCGGCTGTAGATGGCGTCGTTGATGAGGGTGTTGCCGCCGACGCCTTTGCCGCGCGGCAGCAAACAGGACTCGTTGACCACTCCTGCAACAAGAGAACCACCTGTGACTTTGGGGCTCTTGGGATGTTTAGTGTAATAACTAACCGAGGCAGCCGAATTGCTGGGGAACGCTCTTGTAGCCCCAGTTCCAATCGGTGTACATGTGGAAGGGTTCGGCGAATCTGATGAATTGCTCGAATCCGTTGTTGGAGAAGTTTCCGGCCTCTAAAAGCAGTACCTGAAAGTCGAGTTCTGAGAGCCTGCTGGCTACTACTGAGCCGCTGGTGCCGCCTCCTATTATGACGAAATCGTATGTTCCATATTCTGCAATGAAATGGATTGACCGTTATCAGTTTATTTTTGGTTGTTGTCGATTTTATAATTTTAAATTAGATACTAATATTAGTGTCACCAGACTTTCGTAATTCCCCAACAATAATTAGTTTAAAGTAGTACCAAATAATAAGTTCGGAAACTAAAAAATATATTTACCTTGAAAAATGTTATCGTTGTTGGCTTCGTGGATTTTTGCATCGGTACGTAGTTGATAGTTTTCAGCTTGTCGGGTACCTTCGTTGATTAGGTTTTTTAGGTATTCGATTTCTGAAGCATTGTCACAGTAAATGTAACAAACGCATAGTAATAAAATAAACGTTTTGTTGCAATGGGTAAACATTTTTATAGAATTGTCATTTAAAAGCTATCGTTTTATGGAAGATTCTGGTAGAATGAAAATACGTTTAGTAGCTCAAAATCTTAAAATTTAATATGCTACAAACTAGTTTTGAATTTTTTATCACATCTGGCACAGAGGTCAAGCGTTTGCAGACCTCAGTAGCGTACGTACATTAAAAATTATTCGCCTAATTGGTATACTTTTACAAATTAACTACGTTTTTTTTATCTAAAATGGTGTTTATTGAATATTTATTTATGTGTAATTCCAATTTATTATATATTTATCTCTACATTTATTATTCACAATAAGTGTAATGACGTATTTTTTTCAAATAATTTTATGAGTAATAAAAGAAAATCAATGTTCGTATGTTCGCCTAATTTTTAGATTTATTTAAAAACCTACAAAAAAAATATTTCGATTTAATTACATCTGAAATTTTTTCTGCAATCATCCCGACCGATGCGCTAGTATGGCCGCTGATTCTTTTAGGCATAACACTCGAATCCACCACTCTCAGTTTCCCAACGCCGAAGACTTCCAATTTGCTGTTCACCACCGCCCCCGGTTCTCCAGCAACCCCCATAGGACAAGTCCCCATCGGATGGTAGAACTCATCGGTCGCATACCGAATGTAACAGTACCAGTACTCTTTGGATTTAAATCGCAGATGCTCGCAGGGCTTCAACGGCCCGGGTATTTCCCCAACGCCGAGTTTCTTGTACGGTTCGGTTTCGATTAGCTTCAAAAGAAACTGTATGCTTTCGTACATAAATTCCCGATCTTCGTTCTTCTCGTCGCTTAGGAACCCCAAGTCTACCAGCGGGTAGGAGTAGGGGCTGTTGTCTCGCAATCTCACCGTACCGGTGGATTTAACGTCCAAATTGATCAAATAAAATTGGAAGTGGGTTCCGTTATTCGCCCATAGAGTTCTATAAACGTCCTCTTTGTAGCGCATCAGCTTCATTTCCTCGTCGGTCGGCCGGGCGACGTATTTGAACAGTTCCAAGTTCGGCACCGATCCTTTGGGTTGGTTCAAATTCAAGAAGGCTATGCCGTGCGTATCCGACTTGGAGCCTTTGTTATCCATGTAGTTCCTTACTTGCTCGTCGAGGCTTTCTTGCGGTACCGTGATGTTCGTGGGTACCCTCAAGAGAACGTAGCAATGGTCGCGTAAAGCGCTGCCTACTTCTAAATTTTGTATCAAGTCGATGCCGAGACGATTTAAATGCTCTTTAGGACCGATTCCGGATAGCATTAATATCTGCGGGGATTTCACGCTGCCGGCTGATAGTAGTACTTCTTTCTTAGCTGTTGTTCTGTAAGTGAAGCCGTTGTGTGTGAATAATACGCTGTTGGCTTGCTTCGTTTTTTTGTCGATTTCGATTTTGGTTACAAAAGCGTTGGTTAGTACTTTTAAGTTGGGCCTGTTTAGAAACGGTTTTACGAACGCTGTACCGAAATCGTTTCTTTTAGTACGTTTAGTGTATTTCTGATGAATCGAAGTACCTACTACACGAGGACTATTGTAATCTGTTTGGTTGTAGCCGAATTCCGAGCAAGCCTCCATAAAGGACTGGGTTATGTAGAAATCCGGCAGGTTGTGTTCGACGTGCAACAAACCGCCTCTCCCGTGATATTTCATGTCTACAACGGCTGCTGTATCGGTCCAGTGGAAGTCTTCAGCTTTAAGGAAGTATTTGAGGATTCTTTGGTACCGCCAGGAGGGATCGCGAGTGATTTTGGCCCAATCGTCGTAGTTTTTGGGGTGACCTCTGCTGTACAAGGCCGCGTTTATTAAAGTGCTGCCGCCTACGCCTTTGCCTTGCGACACGAAGCACGAGTTGTTTTCGAAAGCTGAAACGGGTGAGTTATGATTTTTTTGCGTATTATATAGTATATTAAAATTGCGGGTACTTACCGTGGCACGCGTATTTTTGCGGTACGCTCTTATAGCCCCAATTGAGCGGCGAATTAGCTTGGAAAGGAAAGTAGTTGACGAATTGCTCGAAGCCGTCGTTGCTAAAATTGCCGGCCTCCAAAACTAACACGTTGAAATGCTTATTTTCGGTGAGCCTGCTGGCTAGTACTGACCCGGCGGTACCGCCGCCAATTATCACGAAGTCGTGCGCGCCAAAATCTAAAAGAAGCGATTAACGCCCATATTCACCAATTTTCGCTAATCAACCTAAAGACACTGTTATGCCCGGTTTTACCAACGCCGAATAAATTTATAAATAGTTATTCGATGAATAAGTGTTAAACTTCAGTTAAATATTTTTACTGACGTTTCACCAATACTTTTTTTAATCTTCATTTAGCTATTTAACAGTTCAAGCAAATAATTCTGATAGATCAACCCTTAGAATTCAATTATTTCAAAAAAAGGAAGATTTCAAACTGAATTGTTCAGGTTATTTTTAGGTTTTTGTTACTGCGACGTGTGAGTATCATTATTTTATTATATTTGGAGTTTGAGTTGTTTTGAAATGGATAGAAAAAAAGAAGCAAAAATTACTTGTAAGAGAAGAAGAAAAATTTAATAACGATCTTTCTTTCTAAAACAATTCGAGGTCGTCTAAAATGAAAATCTTCATCACTTAATGTAGAAGATGTTGATGAAGATGATGCTAAAAATCTAATAGATAAATAATTTTTAAATATAACTTAAAAAGTACATCATATTTGTATTATCTTTTATTCCTTATTGCGTAAAATTTGCGTATTTTTAATGGACAACCAAATTTATTATTTGTCGTTGGTGAAAACGGACATCAGTCTGATAAAATTTAACAGTCGGTTAACGATATTTGTTATTCGCTACGATTTTTAAAGCAACAGACAGTTTTCTTGAAAATAACCAAGATTAAGATGGTATTTTACGACTAATTTGGCGACGAGCTAACCGAATCTTCCTTCAATCTGAACCTACTTCTAAATTCTATTTCGGAATATTTCT
The DNA here is from genome assembly GCA_918026865.1 of Phyllotreta striolata. Taxonomy (NCBI): domain Eukaryota; kingdom Metazoa; phylum Arthropoda; class Insecta; order Coleoptera; family Chrysomelidae; genus Phyllotreta; species Phyllotreta striolata. The sequence continues at coordinate 5,113,700 of OU900098.1, read as the reverse complement.
ATCTATTTCTATATTACTACCGTCGGAAGATGAATTTAACAATTCGTGAAACTCTATTCTATTTAACTACTCCATTATAATTAGGTATAAAATTAAAATGTTATATGTCACAGTTAAATTGTTGTAAAAACTTATACATAGACAATTTCGACATTTTGGATAGAAGTTATCAGTCTGTTACTTCTTTTATCAGTTCGATTTTGCTCTGTTATTTTTATCTGACTGTTAAGTATTAACTGATATTGGTGAATGCCAAAATATGACATTAACATATTGATAAGAAACTATCTCTCTATTAGCGATTTAATTTCACATTGGTGAATATGGGCGTATTTCGTGTTATACTTGAAAAAAAAAATAAAATGCTATATGTACCTTTAATCGGGTGTACAGGCGCTTCGAATTCCCTAGCGTCTGTTGGCAATTCGAATGTCATCGAGTTGCTTATCCCATCTTGGATTAATTTTTTCAAATGTTCCACTTGCGACAGATTTTGCGTTAAAACTTGCTGGCATAGAATTATAACGAGCGACTTGTAAATGATATACATTGTGCACGAACTTTTCGCAGCGTTTATGAGCTGGTGACGATAATTTGTTCAAATATATATAGGTGGCTAGTACAAGCTTAGAATGAAATAACACGTAGGTTTTTAACAGGTATCCCTTTCGTTTTGGATGGATAATAAATATTCAGTAAATTGTAATTAGCTAATTTACGCTATTACTGTTATCTTTTGTATGTGTTAAAACATTTGGGAATGTAAACTTATCGCTCATATGTAGGTAATATTTTCGTGGTATCTCTAATTTTAGCGACTGAACAATTAGCATATTTTTATTATTATTTATATTTAAATTAATTATTTTTTAAATGTTTATAGGAATAGAATTAAAATACTTCAAATTACAGTTCCTGGTTGGAAGAACTCGGGGATTTGAATATACTCTTTATTTATATAATGTACATTTTTACAAACCTAGGTACTATTAACATTTCTAAAAAGTCACAAAATATGTATAAAAAATGCAATTTCCCTAAATATTTAATGTGTTATGTTGTCATAATCTCCAAATGATGATTTTACGAAGATCTCGCCTAAGAATATTTATTTAGTCTCGTGACATTTTTCCACACCTCAAGTCCATTATGACCGACTACGCCCTGCGCATCCATAAATTGAGCCTGAACTCTTGTGTAAACAAGTAAAATCAATTTCACGAAAAACGATTTTACAACATTTTTTAGGAAAAACTTGATCACATCAAAATAAATTAAATTTCTTCTTTTTCTTCTTATCCGAAATGGCGTTGCTAGTTTCTTTCTCGTCGATATCTTTATCGGCATCCACTAATTTTTCCTTCGACTTTTTGGTCTTTTTTTCTTTTTCTTTTTTCTTGTCCTTTTTCTTTTCCTTTTTATTAGGTACTACGCTTACATTCTGCTGCTGGTTATCTCTGTTCAATGTATATAAATTTATGTGGTTATTGATCGTGTCGTCTTCTTCAGCCTCGCGAATTCTATCCTTCTCCAAGCATTCCACTATTTGGTTTCTTCGTTCAACAATGTCCACCAGTCTAAAATATATTTTCGTGTTTAATAGTAACAGTAGACTTTAAACAGGGTTAATTTAACCCGTTGACCTCCACGGCAATTTTCAGACTCCGGTCTAAGAAGCCAAGGTCACTAAATCATCATTATATTAATACGAGATAACTCGTAGACGGCGTCGTAGGCAAGATGGCAATCTACGAGTAATCTTGTAGTTGGAAGTCAACGGGTTATTGTCTTGTTTTAGTACCCTTAAAGAAGTATCTAGCATATTCTTCAATTCATATCAGCTACTTTGATTGAATCCTTTTTTTATTACCTTTTAATCAGTTCTTCTTCTCGCGCTTTCTCCGAATCCGTTTTATTCTCATCCGGTTGCATCATTAGACATCTAATTTGATATTCGATATCAGCGTGCTCCTCTTCCAGCCTCTGTTGCCTTCTGCTACGAACATAAGGAGACATATTCTATAAAAACATAAGGAAAATTATCATCTAATTACTTACAGGTACATTAATTCCGTTTGTTTTCTAAACAGTTCGTTCTTCTCGTTTACCAAATCGAACAATTGGAGTATGAGGTCTTCGACTTCAATGGGTACGTCATCGTCTGGAATAATATTAAATTATAAGCCTGTAATAGTACAATTAGAGTCGAGTGTCGTTTTTACCTGCATTAGCCGATTCGTTTTCGCATTTATCTCTAATAATCTGCTCCAAACGAACGCCCTGCCTCTCTAAACCCTGTTGCTGCACTTCGATGAATTCCAATTCCTTCTTGATCTCCGCCAGTGGCAGGCATTTCATCGAGCGTCGTTGCGGAATCGGTTTGGCGGGCGCCTGTCCCTTTTTCCTCTTCCATTTCCCGTAAGTGCTTTTATCTTGCACCGGCAACTTCTCCGCATCTTCGATATCTAAAAACACGAACCGAAATGAATTATGCATTACATATACGTTGCCGGTAATAAATACTTTGCAAATTCCTGTTGACTTGGTCTTTGTCCAATTTCTCTTTAACGGCGTTTATCGAAGTTCTCCGTTCGGCGGCGAATTGATTTGGTTTTGGGGGCGGCGGTGGAGCTCTCCTATCTTTTCTGTATTTTGGTGTTGGTTTCGGCGAATGAGGCTGTAAACAGTGTTAATAATTATACGTGTATAACATATCATGTGATTGTAGCTTACCACGCTATGGCTAGGAGTGGACGTTAACGAGCTATTGTTAGATCTATCGTTGAATGCGGGTATAGGTGGTTTGGGCGCCGGTCTCTTTTTCCTGGCGCTGCCGTAACAACTCCCGCTCGATATCGACGAATTCGATCCTCTGAAATGAGTCGATGATAATAAACTGTCGAGCGGCGTCGATTTCGAATCGGAATGACGACTCGACGATCTCGTAACGCGATATTTTAACATAGCCAATTTTTTTTTATCGCGTAAATTCTCCCTTTCGAATGAGCATTGCTGGTTAAATTACCGTCATCCGTTCACAATTAAATACACGAATTTCCACGCTAACACACCGGTTGTTTTCAACGTTACATAAACTGTCGCTCGACTGATGTGCACTTTACTTTACAAACGTAATGAATTAACTAACTAACTGTAACGAAAGCAACAAAGGGAACTGAACCGTTTTCCCGTTCGGTTTTAATAAAATGAAAATAAAAAAAAAATAAAAGGATTAATCACCGGCAGCAGATACAAGTAAATCAACTCAAAGTTCATTGTATTTGCGCCGACGATGTTCGTACGCGCACTTAGAACTACCAGTTTCGCATTTTGTTTTTCTTTTAACTAATAATTTCTGTAATAATACCGCTCATCAGCCGGCGAATCGCGTTCGACTTTCTACAGCCGCATCCGATCGTCCATATTTTTATAATAAGATGAATAGAAATTTATAGGGGTTAAATTAGTGTAATACTGGTATATAAAAAATAATATTAACTAATACGAGACGAAATTTAATATAAGATACAAGCAGCATTGCCGACTACAAGTTACAAAAACAAATCGTTCCTCCCCATTTCGTAAATGTTATAATAAAAATAAATCAGTTTGCACTTAACCTACGCCGCGATTCTTCACGGAGTATGCCTCTTGCATTACATGCATTACGGTAGAGAGAAGAAGGTGAAACTCCTTTATTATCGACTCCGGTTCCGACTTGGACGATTTAATGATATACCCCATTGGAATCGAGACCGCAATTTACATACGTATAGACAAAAACGCCGATCGCCGTTCGTCGGTGCAATTGCAAATCGATATCGTAATAACTCACCTAAATTCTTTCTGTACGTACAACAGCGACTTGTTCGCGTCGTCTTCGTCGTTCGACGCCGTCGATTTGGGCACGTTGATTTTCTTCCTTCTCGCCGGCGCGACGGGCGTCTCTTCTTCGTCGTCGTCGGCGTTTTCGAATGGGTTTATGCTGATCCTCGAGACGCCGTGCGGATGGCGGAACATGTCCTTTTTAATCGCCGGCGTGAGCTCCAGTTTTTTTCTGATCGGTACGTTTTCTTCTTCGTCGTCCTCGTCGAAGGGATTCAGGGAGGTGGTTTTCGGCGGGGCCTCTTCTTCGTCGTCGAAGGGATTTAAATCTTCCGGGTAGCTTTCGGTTTTTTCTAATTTCGGCGGGTGTTTTCGGGCCATCGGAACTGGTTTGGCGGCAACCGTTAAATTAGGGTTAACAGCTTCGATAACTTCTGCTGTAAGGTGGGTTTCTTCTTTTGTTGAGTCAATTTTTGGAGTAACCTGGGTTGTTGCTTGTACGTCGTAGTTTACATTTTCGTCTGTTAAATTAGGGTTAATAGCTTCGACAACTTCTGCTGTAATGTGTGTTTTTTCTTCTTTTATTGCCTCAATTTCGGTTGTTGTTTGTACGTCGCAGTTTACATTTTCGTTTGTTACATTAGGGTTAACAGTTTCGACGACTTCTGCTTTAACGTGTATCTTTTCTTCTTTCAATTCTTCCTCGTAATTGACAGTTTGAGTAATTTCTTCAGTCTTCGGAATGATTTCGTTTGTTATTTTTACGTCGTAATTCACACTTTCTGTTGGAGTTTCGTTTTCGGAGTTAGCTGTTAAAGATGTAAAAGGTTCTTGAATGAATTCTTTTACATCGCTCTCTGGTTGGAATGAATCTTGGAGAGAAGTTATAGCGGACGTCATATCTTCTATTGCTTCGTTTATTGCACGAGTACTATTTTCAATTAAATCATCATCGTGTTTAGGCATTGGTAATAAATTCTTCTCGGTGTTAGTTATGTTACTTAACGAAGTACCTTCTTCGATTTTAACGTCATCGGTTATTGAAGATTGATTGTCTTTCGTGGAAATATCTTTATCATTATCATTATTTTCGTTAGTTTTACTAAAATTATTATCTACACTTTTAATACTAGGCGGAATGGATGCGTTCGGTGATAAAGGCACTACACCTCTATTTACATCAGCCTTGGAATTATTCTCAAATAAACGCATACGAGCTCTTACTACAGACTCTTTGGTAACGACATTTCGAGATTCTACATTGTCACTACAACTAATTTGATCTGGAACGTCTCTACTGGTTGGAAAACCTTCCGCGGGATGAGGCGACTCGGGCAAATCGGGCGGTTCCTTGCAGGACGAATCGTCGCCGGATTCCAGCACGTTGTTCCTGAAGAAGCTCGATCTCGCCGCGTCGAATTCCCTGCTCAACGTTTGCACTTTCTCCGCGTCCGAGTTCTCCAGGACGGTCTCGAACGTCGCGCTGAACTCGTCCGGTTCGCTGTCGATGTACCGCAATTGGGCGGCTTGCTCCTCGTCGCTCATGTTCCGGTTCGGATGGGCCTCCTCATCGGGGCATATCTCGCAGCAGTGCTCGCCGCTCTCGGTCTCGTAGTAATTGCCGAGGGTGAGCTGGCTGGCGCAGCGCGCGCACCGGAAACACGTCCTGTGGAAGAGCTGTTTTCCAATGTTGAGGCGTTCGGCTATGAACACCGGCAGGCCGCACTTGGTGCAAGGTTCCCTGCGGACGATCGCACCCGTGTGGGCCGTCTGCAAGAAGGGCTCAATCAATTACTCATTTCTAACTACATTTAGACTGGAATAGCTGAAGATGTAAGAGGGATGCGCAGTGGTGATTTGAAAATCTACAGTTATTCCTACTGCGCTGTAAGTACACGTATACATAACTCTGACAAAAATCATCCTGCGGGTAAATATTTTGAACGTTGGATGTTCAAACCTTTTAATTTTTGTCAAAAATACAATACATGTATTACATACTACAGTATCTACGTGTTTTTTTTTATTTTGCAGTGTAGTAACTCAAATAAAATGTTATGATTAACAATTTGAAATTTGTAATCAAACTAATTGAAAGTTTACGCATGCAGGAATTGTAATGATTCATTTACCTTTAACAAAAAATTTCGGGTTTGTATTGCCCGATTATGTCCAGGCTTTCCTCCTAAGGAAAAAAATAAACAGTGTGGGTTAAAAATAAAGCAGATGCTTGGGATTTTATCGGATTTTTGTGCAATGTTTTTCTACATGAAGCTTTTTATAATTCGTTTTAACTTCATGCCAGAACACTTAGGTAAATATCCAACTTGATCTATTTGGAATATTAGTTAAATACTACTTCGTTTAGTTTCTATTAACTAAGTTAAGTAACATGCATATCGATTTTTAACCATATACTAAATCACAACAGCTACTACCAATTACGTGCTTAGAATAAATAGAATTACAGTGTATCTAAAAACTAAAAAATTATCCCCAAAATATATTATTATAAATACATCTTTTTCAATCTACTTCTAAAAACACTCACCCCTTACAAGCCGAACCCACACTGTTTATAAGTATATTGTGCAATAGTTCGAAAAGAAAGTGAGCAAAACTACAATACAAAACTAACAAAAAACCCCAAAAACAAATTTAATAATTTCTAAAACAAAAACTCTTCAATAGAAATTACTAAACTTTTACTAATAAAAAAAGAATGTGAAAATTCTGTACTACTTACATTTCTCTCAAATCTACTCATTTATATTATTAACAACACCTTTCTTCAGAGGATTATACTACAGTTTATCATGCAATAAGACACAGATATAGTAAAAACCAACACCAGAAGTCGCGCATGCAAAAGTCAAGCGGTAAGTGCAGGATGAATTATTTTCTAGATTATTATAAGAAAATTTTAATCGATGAAACTGTATTATATACCGATGAAACGTGCCGCAGCAATTTAACGATCCAAATATTTGCGAGCATTCCATTCGCCCGAATATCGAATGCAGAATTCTTTCGACAAAATAAGGATATAAATCAGCCATGGCATATTTCGAACGTTGCAGTTCTATACCGAATTTATCGCAAATCGATTATACATTTTAGTGCATGGACAACTTAAATAACTGCTCGATGATAAGTACATTCAAAGTAACTATATGATAGTTTTATTGAGAGGATAAAACATAAAATGTATAGCAATTTGTGTTTCTAACTGCCATATTAACCAATGTCTATTAAATCGCTAACAGAGAGATAAGTTCTTATCGATTTGTTAACGTCATATTTTGGCATTCACCAATGTCAGTTAATACTTAACAGTCAGATAAAAGTAGCAGAGCAAAATCGAACTGATAAAAGAAGTAACAGACTGATAACTTCAATCCAAATATCGAAATGCTCAAAGTTTTTACGACTATTTAACAGTGACATATAACATTTTAATTTTATACCTAATTATAATGGAGTAGTTAAAGAGAATAATAAAGTTTCATCTTTCGAAGATAGTTATAGAAATAGATATTAAATAGATAGAAATATTCCCAAATAGAATTTAAAATTCGGTTACATGGAATAATCGCTGGAACATGTTTATTATAGATATTTACTTCTTTAAATATACAAATTTTACATTTATACTAATTATAAATTCAGCATGAAGTTAAGAACTATATCGTAATATCAACTTAATCATGGTTATTTTTGAGAAAACTATCTGTTATACTATCAGTTACTTCAAATATCGTGGTGACATACATTGCTAACCGACTGTTAAATTTTATCAGACTGACAGTGTTTTCAGGTTGATTAGCTGAAATTGGTGAATATGGGCGTTAATGTTGAGACAAATAAATGTAGAGGTCAGTTTATGAAAAAAAAACTGCATTTTCTCAAAATGCATATCTTCATATTTTTACATTTTTGAGACGATGAGTCAATTCATAAAGACCATACTGACCATATTAATTCAAAAAATGACTTGGTATGTCACACCCTAGAATACAAGCACATTAAGAAGCAAAAGTATTAATAATCATGATGTTATTTTGATACAAAGTCATTACACAAATAATTAGATGGGTTTATTATTAAGGAGCTTCATGAGGTATGAGAATATACCGTTTATATTTACGTTTGTACACAAACACACTGCAGAACATTGCACAAAAATACACAAAGCAAAACGACTCGAATAATAAAATAAGAAGCATTTTTTCATAAATACTTACTTTTGTAGGTGGACTCGTGGACGCTGGTGATACAATCCCGTGATCTGCGGAGGATTGCGGCCTCTTTGGGGCAACTCTAGCCGGGGAAGCACCTTTAATAAAATCGAAACATCCTATTTATTTTACCTGCGCCGATATGAATTTTTTGTGATTCAATTGAGCACGTTCGGACGTGATAAACCCAACTTATCAACTGGAATTATGGAGATAAAAACATCTCTGCATCAACCAAAACCGGAAGCACGCAAAGATAATAGATGTGTACTTGTCAATGTATTATGGTATTTATTCATAACAAACCAATTTGGGTTACCGGACATGTATAACAATTGTAATTTACAGTTGGAAATTTATTTTCACTTTTTCGTTTTTATTTTATTACGTACCGAATACAATCGGTTAAAATAGTAATTAGACATTCGCTTATTCGAATACGTAACATTAGAATTAAAGAAAAGCATCCGATGCATAATATTTGCCAATTAAAAACTGTGAGAATATCGCGAAAGTGATTCTCATAACTGTGATTAAATTTGAATTTTATACCGATGGGAACTTCGAATCACCTTTGTTTGTAGAAATTTCTAACAGTTAAACAAGATAGGAATCTCTTGTACCGAACGATATTTTTTGGATAAAAAAAAGTCAACGTCCTCTTGCTATTTTCCGATGAAAAATTATCAGTATTAGAGCTTGGAATATATGCACTAAAAATGGCAAAACATGAATGCAAATATGCACTAAAAAACCTTCAAAATATGCACGTATAAATGACGTTGTAAATGATTCCAGAAACACTGTTGTCTGGAATCTGAATAACTGTCTACAACCATTTAGAGCGCTTCATATAATCATTGAGAATTGCCTAGAACCATCTAGAACGTTCCAGAAGCTTCCAGAACATTCCTGAATGATGTGAAATGGTCCAGAATCATTTATAACTGTCTAAAATCATGTAGAAAATTCTAGAATAATTTAGAACTGTCTAAAACCATTGGAACGCTCTATAATTATTTAAAAGTGCGTAGAACCATTTAGAATGCTCCAGAACCTCAGTGTTTCTTTTATTACCCGAATTTGCATTTATGGGGGAAATATGCATCAACATGCACTTTGCATAGTATATTCCAGGCTCTAATCATCATCATCGAAGCATAAACAATCTTGATAACTAAAATGTGTAAATGAAAAGCGCTCATTTGTCAGCCGATTAGTCGACTTTCTCGATCATCGATTTTTCGCAATTTCGCCGATTCAATCCGACTCTATCATTAAAATCTCGCGATTCTAATCGACCGTTTAAAATCCCGCTGAAAAATCACATAATAACATAATTCGAGGCTAGGCAAAAGATACATCATCAACCGGCGATTAGAAAGCCGTGATAAATGATTTAACACTTCTCACCGATATTTTGATGTATCTATTCTATTCTAATAGGTTCACCAATTGCCACCAATATCGTTGGAATAAATACAATATTAATTTTACCAACAAAATAATCGCGAGGAGTAAATTGCGCCTCGACAAAAATGATACCTGCTGATTAATTCTCTATACGGTTATTGCCACATTAATAATTATACACTTTTCTTGCCGCAACATGGCGACATGTATCTATTATTTCAACGAAAAGGTACTAATTTTTTTGCAATTATTACCGAACAAACGTGTTGTTCTTTTAGATCTAATAACATGTGTGTGTACTTTACGAACACAATAATCGACATAAATTCGTGAAGAAGTTTTCGCGCCTGTTGTAGACCCTAATTAGAGACTTTCTGTTATTGCTGCAATAGGCGCTGTATTTATAAAACCTTTCGCTTTAAAAAAATGAAGCAATTGTTTCAAGGAATATGCGTAAAAAGAAGCGAAGGAAGAATAATTTTTATGTTTTCCGTATTTATAAAAATAAGCATTTGCTTAAATAATAAGGATTTGCTTGAACAGATGGAATCTAAAGGTTCATAGCAATTTTTCACAATTTTTTCAGTAGCTACTAAGCCACCACACAGCTTGTAACTTAAATTTTTTTGTGTATTTTGGCTGTTTTTCCCCAGTTTGTTATGGACGACAGGCTGCATTTACGTTAGAACTGTCTAGAACCATTTAGAACGCTCCAGAATCATCTAGAACTACCTTGAATCATTTAGAACGTCTAGATCAATCTAGAACGCTCCAGAATCATTTAGAACTGTTAAGAATCATTTAGACCGCTTCAGAGTCATCTAGAACTGTCTTAAATCATTTAGAGCTCATCAGAATCATTTATAACTGTCTAGAGGGAGGATTTTGTTTAAATGGGTCCAACAATGACCCTCTTTAACATTAGCATAGTATTAAAAAACACCCTGTATGTTAGGAAATAAACGCACCATCCACTAGTCGACCCGTTTCGCAATTATTATGTATTTTAAACGGCGAAAGGATATAATACTTACACGTTGAACCTTATAAGCACTGACACGAATTCTGCGTAAAATGATTTATGCCGAAATCGTGAACCGGCATCGGCCTTACGGCAATTAATAAAATTTTCGTACGGAGATAAAAATCTCAAGTCGACGCCCCTGCGGGACAATTTTAATTAACCCTTTGACCGCTCGCACGGGTCACGATTTTGCCAAAATTTTATTCCATTTAGGCGGTAATTTTCGAGAAAAATTTATTACGAATCTTAGCTATTGCAGCATAACGGTGCAATGTATTGCAGCAATAGGGTGCAATATATTGCTACAATATTGAATTGCAATTTTTATACAAGCTTTAATAAAAAATATTGTATCGCGTACGTGTGAAAATATGTTGTATTTAAAAATGTGTTTGTATTTTAATTGCAATGCAATATAGCTGCAATATGTTGCACCGTGTGATAACGCTCTTAGGGTAAGGAGAAAATCAATCTATTATATCAAATCACTATAATTCTTCGCTAATCGTTGAGCATTAACGCTGTAATTAATTTACATCGACAAATCTAGAATAAAACGCTTTCTCTTGACACTCACGGTTTTTCGATAGTGAAAGCAGACATGAGACATGAACAAAATGAGAAAAAAAGGAGTTAAAAAGCGCCGAAATTCGCTGGGTGGCCGGCCAGCCGACAGTTCGTGACCTTTTTAATGTACCTTATATCCAACTACGTTATGTTATATGAAAAGTATCATATTTGACTTTATTTTTGGATTCCGAGGACTTTTTTTTCTAGACTTTGCACAACACTAAATATGCACCATTTTATTAAGTTATTAAATTTTTTTCGGGTAATTTAAGTAGATAAGTTTAGATAACTCCTAAAATTTCTAATGAGAAGTATCCTCAAAAACTCTGTATACATACTAGTAGATGTATTATTTAAACACCCTGTAGTCCATAAAAAAGATGCCTAATTCATAACGTTCCGTAATAATTGCATAAAAAGTGGAGCAATTCACACCGAGCAGAAGCATTACATAATAGATTATTTCGATTATTACACATTTGAATTAAGTTCCGCGATTCTTATCTATTCGAATAAATCAGCAGTGCGTGAGAGGATTGGAAAACATATTTAATACATTGTCAAAGTACTGCAAAATAACCGATGGATGTATAATTAATTAACCCTCGTATTTAGAAGTTTTTTATAATCAAATGGTTTTGTAATCAACGATTATATATTTCCGAATTTGAAACATGGCAACGTTGCTTATTTGAATCTTAAACATGATGAAAGTAAAGTTAATTTTTTAACATTTTTTGCCAATTAGAAGGCTCCAGAATCATCTAGAACTGTCTAGAACAATTTAGAACGCTCCAGAATCATTTAAAACTTCGGTTTAGAACCATTTATAACGCTTCAGAACCATTTAGAATTGTTTAGAGTTTTGAATATTAAAGCTGGGGCCTTATTTAGAAGAGCCATATTTAAAATTTAAAATCGTTTGGTTGTAAAAAACTTCTGAATACAGAGGTACGGGTGTTTTTGGACATTGTTATTATATATTTTAACAAAATGTATGTTTTTCTTACCTTCTCGCACGGCGAAAGCTTGATAAAACTGTGATAAGTAGGTGAGTATGGAAAGACGATCGGGCGATGAGCATTCAACCATATCTTCGGGTTCCAGAAGCGCCGGTATGCCCAAATGTGTTTCGGCAACTCTGAACGCCAGCGAATTGTTGTAGAACACATCGTCCCCGTTCAGCTTCGAAAAGTCTCTGTAACAACGGGAAAAATAACATAAAACGTACTATACATTGGTGTAAAATTAGTTTTTTACCAGCTTCATTAGTTCATTAGCTTTCATTAGTTTATTACAGCTTCTAAATGTCTCTGTAACAACGCGAAAAATAACGCAAAATGCACTATTATCATGGTAAAATGAAATTTTTATCAGCTTCATTAGCTTGCATTAGTTTGCTAGAGTTTGGAAAAGTCTCTGTAACAAAGCGGAATAAACCGTAAAATGCACCATATAGTGATAAAATTAGTTCTTTACCAGCTTCATTCATTAATTAGCTTTCATTAGTTTGTTATAGCTTCGAGGAGCCTCTATAGCAGCGCAGAGAATAACGTAAAACACACTATACACATAATGGTAAAATTGTTTTTTTTTTATAGCGGGCGCAATTTGAATGCCCATCAAATCGTTAAATCATTTCGAAACTACTGTGTAAAAATTTGTATACAAAAATATTAAACATATGTTAGGCCGTAAAAGCCGCGCTATCGATAAAGTAAAAACGTTTTGCATTTTAATGAATCGAAAATTCATTTTTATTATTACTATAAATTAGACGTTAATTACGTCGGAAATAAATATTAGAAAGTTTCCGTAAAATTTTGAGGCGCAAACGCTAATTTACTATCAAATAAATTTTACAAGAAAATTTGTTTAGCTGTAAAAAGTTCCGAATTTAGATCGTTTTCACACGGTGCAATCAATACATTGCTGCAATATAGCATTGCAGTTTTTATACAAGTGTTAATAAAAATTATCGTATCGCATATGTGTGAAAACTACGCGTTTGAACGTTTGTATTTTAATTGCAATGCAATATGCAACTGCAATTTATTGCTGCAATATGTTGCAACTGCATACAAACGTCAATTTTTTGACATGCTAGTCCGTTGTGCATACGTCAACGCATTTCTAAACGTTTCGACACGTTGTTTACTATTACTATGCACCGTTATGATATATTTTCGTTGTAAAAAAACAATGCAAGATTACGGTGGAATGCAATGAAGTAATTAAAGCGGTCAGCCTGGTTTTGCGTACGAGTACGAGCCCACCTAAATGAAAAAATCAGAATGCCTGACGGTGTTTTATCATTATTATACTTTAATACATGACTAAACATAGAGAGTGCTACTTATGTTAGTGTGTCAAAGTAAAAAAAGAAGATTTCATACAAAGTCGAGTATTTTTATTTTTTACATAGTAAATATCGGTTTGTAATTACAGAAATTTCCATCAATGCTTTACAGTATTACCAATAATGGTTTGATTAATAGCTTTCTATTGATTTATTATGTACAAGAACTCATTAATTCTAATAGCGAGTATATCAAATAATAGATTTTTGGCACGAATTCCGTGCGCTAATTGATCACAATCGAGTGAATAAAATAACACAAGGATTTCAATCTGTGTAACATAATAAATTAATCGATTTTTTATCGTGTTTTATTTCACGTCGGCAATTACAATTTCTTAATTGGAAAAATCCCATAAAAACTACATATTTATTATTTCGATTCCATAAAAGGTAAGCAGACTAAATCGAATAAAAAAACCTTCGTCAATCAAGGCAGACGTGTTCTTATTTCTTCTTTTTTGTATCGCAAGAAAAAAACTCAAAATTTTGTTATTATTTCGTTTATATTAACAAGTTGTTCGAGCTGCTGGGATCAAGAAACTTTACCCTGCTAAGGCTACGCAATTTACTCACATAAGATCCGGTCTGAAATGGTGTATAATGGCACAGAAAGCGAGACCATCCCTCCACGAAGTGGTCATATTATCGATCCTGACCCCCGGATAGCCTTGGGTCATCTTGCGACACCACAATTCCAAGCCTTTGGTACCCCTTCTCTCGTTCATCTTCGCAATCTCGCTGAAACAAAAAAAAAATAAACAATAATTTTAAGATGTACACAGCAAAACTGTAAATAAGAAGGGAAAAGCGACCGCTACACATCCGGATAAAAGTCGTTTCTGATTCGCAATCGCCGATCCGTGCGTCATAAAAACGTCCGATTGACAGTTAAAATAGAGCAATATTAACCGATGCGAATGGGGAAATGCAAATCTAACGGCGCAAATGCAGCGGAACATCGCTCGCGATGATCGGTAAATTTCATATACAGGGCGTTTCGTAAACTCTCTCTCTCTCTCTCTCCATCGAAGAGTTCACCTTTAACGGCGAGAGCGATAAATAATAAATCGAATAACTACGAAGGCTGCGAAAAACGAGATATTTTTATAGGCACAAGGCAATAGGAAAACAAACGAGCGACCTCAGATGCTCAGCTGTTTTACTTTCGAAGCCATCTCGATCGTATTGAACGTGAGCTGGTCACGACTCGTTGGGATATACTCAGTAATATAACGGTCAATAACAACGTTCCTTAGGATATTTCAAAAACTTTAGTTATTCCTGATTCCTGAAGATCTATAGTAATCTGTACCTTAAGAAATCTATTATTCCTCTAATTTCGTATTGCGTGCGGATGGCGCAGAGTTTAAACGCTCGCTTAAATCGGTGGAATAGTTACAGTGCAATACAAACGATGGGATTGTAACTGTTCCAATGGAGCCCGTTCACTTTTATTGGTTGACGTAATAGAAAAAGATCGGGATCTGTTTTGAACTTTTTCCATACAACCGGAGGCGACGAATTGGTCCGTGGAGAATAAACCTGCGTCGTTATTCATTAACACATATTGTAGTGAACTTCATAAAATGTTTATTGAGGTCTTGTGTTATTGTAATTTCCTTCGCCGGAGGATATAATAAGGTGTGAATGGTAAATTTGATTGAAAAACAACCAATAAATTTATTACCCGAGGACTCCTTTGAAGAAAACGTAGTGATTTGCAGTACTAATTACCCACAATTTTGAAGCGACGTGGTGACAACAAGAAAAAAATCATCGAGAACCTCCTCGAAAGGTTAAGGAGATAGAAAATGACCTTCTTTAATTTATTAGTTCATTGTTTATGTCGAACAATGGATCGTTAATTGTCGATAAAAGGCGAAAAGTTAATGCGAGTAAATAGGGAAAAGAGACGATTAGAAGCTTATAATGGTGTAATGTCTCTTTTCAATTGACCCACTTCGGTTGTGGCCGGGCACATCCTCTTCTTCGATGAGATAACACTAATTGCAATTGGCTACTTCACGTGTTAACAACTGTACGATTACCGAAAATCAATTAAGAGGTATAATAAATCTATAGAGTACAAGCGTTGTTTAAAGCAAAATCCTTTCACAAAAGGATAAAATTAAATCCTTTCCTTTCGCAAGAAGTAACAAACCAAACAGGGTAGAGGCAAGGTTGTTTATACCTAATGACATTTCCCATTATTATAAATAATTAGGCATTTACACACAAGGTTTAAATCATTACCATACATGCAAAAAACCATATTCGCAGTTTTGTCAAAATTAGTACCTACTTCCTCTATATCCTTATTCGTACTTAATTGATAATAAATTGTCAACAACTTCGATTGTGTCGATCGAGCATCCTGTTCGACACATATAAAAAGCAAAAACTAGCGATTTTAATAACGTTTTATACCTTTCAGACCATGAAGCCATCAAAAATCTAGTTAGTAGAAAAAGCTGGAAACGAAAATGAAAAAAACGCGAACGTAACGAAACGTAAAATGAAAGACCGTTTTCCGATTCACAATGGCGACGGAAAAAACGCGACATTGCTAGGTCAGTTGTTAAAGATATTTACGGTGGATAGTGGACCGAAGATTAAGGTGAATTAGGCAGACTTTCTTATTGTATTACAAGGACAAATCGAATTGAAATATTAAAAAAAAAACTCGCATACAATTGTGCAACGCACAGCTGAAATCGATGGCCCAAAGAAACATAATAACCTCGACAAGTTAATGATCCGACGCATTAAAATTATTGTTACGACCTAAATAGTGCGTAATTAAATATAATTTTATATACGAAATTATCGTTTTCGCTCGCTAATGTGCAATGCCTCTTTCCACGACGATCACCGACGTTGATGAATACCTACACTATACACTATACACACTTCCCATCATTTCTCAGACTTTTCGGACAATCCATCAACCAGTCGACAAAAGCGCACGCAAATAATGGCTCTATTTGACTGAACAATTAGCAGTTCAAGTGTTGGAAAGTGTTTGCAAATTAATTTAAACCGAGATTTTCTCCGTAATTTCGAGTTGGGTTAATTTTTACCTTTGTGTGTTTAGTGAACACGGCTTTCTACGAAGTACATTTAAATGTACAAACAGTAGTAGTAATAGTAGTAGCACGATTTCATATCTTCAAAATTTTTAGCACTAGTGAATAATGGATATTGGACGGTACAACAGATTAGTTACGGACAAAGCAAATAATTAAAAATGCAGGTTTTAATTGTTTGTTTACACGTTTACAGCAATAAACGTTAATCTGAACACTTTCTAAGCTGGCAAACTGATTTATGAAAGGAAGAATAGCCGTCGCGATAACAGCCCAACCTAGCTGTAATTGTCTCGAAGAAAAGGTAGGTAGGAGATCGCGAATGGTTAAAATCGAAATAAAAACCTTCTCTGTCACATGTTGTTTATAAATTTTCTCCGTTATGACATGTGCAAGTTTCAATTAAACGCTTTTTTCCGCCGTTCGAACGTCGCGAAATGCGCAGCGAGCTCTTACATAAAGACTGGTTAATGAAGTTGAAACTAATGTTTAATGTAATTAAAGGATATGCGGGAAAGAGGAATTGAAATCGGCAATTTCACTTAGCTGCTGCACCTACTGCAACTTTTTTTTCTTCGCTATAAAGTATGAGTCACAATGAAATGTGAAAAGGTGATACAGTGTGATTCATTAGTAAACGTTACTTTCAATAATCATCCCTTCATAGTTACTCATTCTTCAGTTCGTTTAAGGAGCAATTGATGCAAAAGAACCAAAGAAGTGTATTGATTTTTTTATTGAAATAAGTGGATGTTGTGAGATTAGAAAGTCTGGAACTCTATTCCAAGATTTCACTTACTCCTCTAAATTTTATCGCTACGCAACCGTAATATTTATCGCACCATTAGAGGATCGCAACTATGTTGCATTTGCCATTCCGAACCATTATTCATATGCACGGACGGATTTAAAGGCAATACCACTTTGACGGTAAATGCCGTATAAAATACTTGCTTAGGAGACGCATGAGATATTTCCGAGATTATCAATAGCTGTAGGATTACTCGTATATCGATAGAATAAAATAGAACTCTCCTTAGTACACTTTACAAGAAGAAAGTTTTTTTATATACCTACTCAATCTACAGGGTGACCGATTACGACCAGACAAATAAATTATCTAGAAAGTCCAGCGCAAACATAAAGCAGGAAAAAAACGCTTTAACCTTCCTTAATGAGGTCTCGAGATATTAACCATACGAACAAGATATCACGAAACTAACGCGTCCTTAATTCGAGAAAAAGTACACAGTTTGTTCAAGCAATAAAGCTCGTATGAAACACTCATTAGTCGGAATATATTATGGTGGGTTTTATATGCGGGGGTAATGGACTGAGAGAACGAAGGCGAGTAAAATAATTTTTCAGTCATGAAATTTAATTATCTCCCACAAAAACTAACGGGAACGGATAATCTTCAAGCTCTGCGATTATATAAAATATACTATCTCGGCTCAGATTAAACTTCTAGGAATAATTTCCGAGTTAATTTTAATGAAAACGCCAATTTAAATGTCAAACGTGCTACAAAAGAGATTGATGTGGCGAAATCTACAATGCAGATAAATGAATAGATTATTCTTACAATGTGTAAGACAAAATGTAAGCTTCTACATTCAAATAATATGAATAAACGAATTAAATACCCCCTTAAACATTTACCTATTTTATCAACATTTAATCGCCAACAAGCAAACGAACAAATGACTCCATCGCGATTTTAGCGTAGAGATAAAAAGCAGAAGAGGCAATAATCGCGATGCAATCTACTAGACGAATGTTAAAAGAGTATCGTGAAAGAGTATCTTCTGCAACTAATATGCTCGAGTGCAGGTGTGAGAGTATAAAAATGGTAATGCAACAATTAACAGTGGCGTAGAAGATGATAAAACAATGAAAAACGAACTCTAGCCATTTCTCACTGATTTCTAGCTCAGAAGTCTTTCAGAAGATATTCAGAAGTTTTTTTATAATCAAATAAATTGTAAATTGGTATTGTAACCAACGATTATATATTTCCGTATTTTTAACATGGCAACGTCGCTTATTTGAATAATAAACAAGATGAAAGTGAGGTGAGCTTTTTGTCATTTTTCTGCCATTTAGAACGATCCAGAATCATTTCGGAGTGTCCAGAACAATTTAGAACGCTTCATCATCATTTAAAGTGCTCTAGAACCATTTAGAACTCTCCAGATCACTCATTTAGAACGCTCCAGAATCATGTAGAACTGTCTAGAACCATTTATATCGTTTCAGAACATTTAAATGTAAAGAAGAAGAATGACAAAAAACTAACCCCATTTTCTTTAAGATTCAAATAAGCAACGTTGCCACATTTAAAATTCGGAAATCTTAAATCGTTTATTACAAAACCATTTGGTTAAAAAAACTTCTGAATACGGGGATATGTCTTTCACGTCTATATAAAATGCCAAACAATTGAACGCTTTGCTTTATTCCATATTTTTTATAGAGCTTTTGCAATCTATGAAGTCACCAATTTATTATCTATTTCTACTGCGATTCCTTATTTTGTAATAAACATCGATTTTTCAAAGACTTAACAATGTTGTTGCAACATCGTCGGATAGATTTATCGCTATTTATCCGAGTCCACTACTGATTTATTTAGATAGATCTCCGTCCAGGTGCACGTTAATTTCCATTTCTTATGCTTGCATCATCATATTGTAAACAATTGCACTTTGTTTATGTATTTATTATGTTTAGGAATGGAAAAAAACACATTCACTACAAAACTCGTTTCGTATCGAACTTGAACGTTTACAAAAATGTTTAACAATAATAATAATAATAATTAAATGCCGTAATGGGACGTTAATGCGCTTTATTATGTTATTTTTTATCCGAAGAGTGGGTCGACGGAGCCTTGGAACTCTCTATTTGAATAATAGGTGAATATAGCCATATTTTAGTGAGGATTACGGATTTTATATACCACAAAAAAAAATTAAGTAATGTGTTGCACAGGTGAATATTGTACAGGCTAAGGTCAAGCGGAGGTGTTTTGATTCTACAATAAAAGAGAGTGCTTTTGTATTTATTAATGTAGAATAGTAATAAAAATTAAATCAACTTTAATAGTTCGTGCACTAACCGTTAATTACTGAATTAAAAATAATCGTTAATTTAGGTATCATTTATGAGTAATAAGCTCCCCTGGGAACTTTTTAAACCGTACAAAATAACAGCAATCGATCGCAATTAAATTTCTAATATGGTAATGAAAGTCGAGTCATAACCAGTTAATTGATTAAAATTACATTTAGCAGTTCTTAAAACAGAAAAAAAGCGAAATGATTTAATTACGGCCGGTGCACAATTCATTATCGAAACCGGAATCGGATGAATTTTCGCAAAGAAAAACGAATATCTACCGTAATGCGAGTCGGCATTAATTGAATTTCTAATACCTGTGCGAATCTGGCCGAAAACGAGATACACGATCGTATACGGGCGCATTCGGACGTGAGCAAAGAGACCGTGAATCGTGAGACCGATCAGATGCATCTCCCGACCTGAAATTAATTTCCAGTTAACTCGGAGTTAAGTAACGCCGACTTGCACTTTTCAATACTCGTGAGATTTCGCCACGAAATATATTTCACGCGCCGGTATATACGCAATACGATAAAAACGCTAATTAAATTACACCTATGTATAGTCGTGTAGATTATTATCAATCCGTACCTCAATATTAAATCGAAATTAATACAGGAATCATGTATGAAACTGGATCTTATCGGCTATAGTTGAAACCGAAACGGTGTATATAGGGAGATTGTAAGAGGATATTTCGAAAGAGAAGGCTTCTAATTTGCGGTTTTGGAGTTTTTGCGGTCCGCGAAGGGTATCATTTCGAACAAAAATATCACGATTATAAATTTACCTGCTTGTGTCAGTAATTTTTTACCTTTCATATAGCATTTGTGTTGCTTTGTAGTCTTGTTATTACTGTTTTACAACTCCTGGTATATTTTAATTAAAATGGAACATCGCTTTAGTTGGACTATTTTTAATTGGTCAAATAGTAATTTTTCGTGTCAAAAACAAACAAAAATCTCGTCTAGCATTCTCTCTTCTTTCTTTAGAAAAAGGTCGTCGTCTCCTTTATTTAAATTTCTAATCATAAAACTCGTATTCCACAATCTCCGAGACATCTCGAACGAGAAAAAAAAAACCTGCTCAGCCTCCGTGTCTCTGTAATAACCAAATAATTTATGTACCCCCCTAATTAGGCGATTAAGTGAATTATGAGGCTAATCAAGGTTTTAATTAGTATCACTATTTCCTCGCCTTTCTACTACGCACCATATTATAGAGGGTTAGTCACGTTTCATTGTATCGAAGCGAATATTTCGCAATAAATAATTGGATAGTATTGGACATAATTAGATTATTCTTTGTTTATTGCACGAAGGAGAGTTTTATTTGTAATCGAATTACGAACAGTTCTGCTGGGAAAGGCATAATAACATTCTTATTGTTCGATATACTGATCCGAGTTTTTGAATCGAATCTGACGTTTGAATTGGAACACTTTGTACACAGGGTGTCACTTAAATGATGACTTTAATTTCAGGGAGTGATTCCTTGTCATATTTTATGAAGAAAAGTTATACACGATATAAACGTGTGTCCTAATTTGCTTCGCTTCCGAGTAACGTGGTTAAATGTTTAATGAAATAGTCGGTTTTTCATAAATTACTAAAAAGTCTCTTCGCTTATTTTGCTTAAACTTAGTGTGTTTGTTAGCAGTAATAAGGGACTTCTTGTCACGAAATTAGATTTTGAATTTTAATTCCAGTGGCGTCGCAGCAGAGGGTTACCTGATTGATATTTATGGTAAAAATCATTGTACTCCACCGTACAGGTAAACCTCAGCTGCAACGCCACTGGAATTAAAATTCAAAATCTAATTTCGTGACAAAAAGTCCCTTATTACTGCTAACAAACACACTAAGTTTAAGCAAAATAAGCGAAGAGAATGTTTAGTAATTTATGAAAAACCGACTATTTCATTATACATTTAACACCCCGTTTACTCGGAAGCGAAGCAAATTAGGACACACGTTTATATGAACTTTTCTTCATAAAATATGACAAGGAATCACTCCCTGAAATTAAAGTCTTCTTTTAAGTGACACCCCGTATATTAACGAACGAAATATTTATAATACATTAACATTATATTCAAATGCGGCATTACCCATTAAATAATACGAACCTCCTTCGTACGGTCGAAAACAAAACCTTATTACCAACTAAAACCGATATACATGCGACGTTTTCGAAACGTCATTTCGTATGCGCACCGGATTTAATTCGTTTCGATCTCTACGAAGAAAACAAAAGTGTAGAAATTCGGTGATATAACACGTTGGGTTCGAGAACCGCACCCCGTATTTGTTCTCGATTTCGAGAACACCCAGTAGGAAGGACCGTCTTTTTTTTTTCGCGACGTGCCGTCCCTAATGCCTCCGTCACGACGTTTTCCACCGACAAATCAATCGGATAGACAATTGACCGGCGAAAATCAATCATCCTCGGTGAAAGCCCCGTGCGTAATTACACCGCAAAAAAAACCATTATGTAACTAATAAAGTTCGTACGTTTTAAAACGAACATGACGTCACGAGCCAGCCAACGTTGCCGGGTTGTAATTGAAATCCTCTATACTTACTACTTATATAATTAGTTGAAGCGTGTTTACTTCCAAAAACCAAAAACCAAAAACTAACGAAAAACGAATAGAACATATAACAACACGGGAGAAACTAATAAATGTACAGAAACCGGACAAAACACTATTCAAAAAGGACGAAAAACACAAAAATTACTTGTAAACTTGAAAAAAAAAACAGTCTAAAATAATTTAGAACAATCCATAATCATTTTCCCGTCGAACAAACTTGTAGCCTACGATATTTTCCGTACGCCAGTGGGAGAGACGCATTATCGCAATCATTTCTGAAAATTTAGTGCCTACTATTTTGGAATTAGAGTATACAATCATTTAGAACTCTCTAGAATGATTTATACCGCTCCAGAATCATTTAGAACTCTCTAGAATGATTTATACCGCTCCAGTATCATTTAGAACTGTCTCGAACCATTTAGAACGCTCCAGAATCATTTAGAACACTCCAAGATCATTTAGAACTGTTCAGAACTATTTAGATCGCCCCAGAACTAGAGAAAGACAAAAATCGCTGGAAAAGTCACAAAAACAACAAATTGTAGTCAAAACCTATCAACTACAAATAGCGGAATTTCCAGACTAACGATATAGCAACAACTAATCGGCATTTCAACCACGCGTCGTAAAATTCCCCTAGTCAAATGACAGAATTAACGTTGGCACTAGGGAAATGTTGAACTGCGTGGAAATTACTAAAAATGGCGTCATCACAATTCTATACATTATCTTTTCTACATCTTTGCTGTTTCTACGGTATGTAGCGCATATTGACTATAAAAAGAATGCAAATAATAGAATTTTGTCGCATTAAAGTTTATTATATCCATTAGGCCGTCGAATGGTAAACCCGAGTTCTCGAGCATGAATAACAACAATTAATTCGTCGATCATAACAATTGAAAACAAATATTTATATGACATCGATATAAATCAATAGGAACTTTTAGTATTGATATACGACAATGCGCGAACTACGGGGTGTGTTGATGTTTTATTATACAAAAAACGGCTGTGGTATTTTATTTAGATAATAAATACGAGATATAAATATAAATATAATCGACTCGTGCACATTGGGCGAGCGTCGAATTGATGATATTTTTTTTACATAGATTATATTCGATGCTCACTGAATAAATTGTTCGTTGATCGCATCGTAAAATTCATGAATGGATAATGTGGAAAATAAAGATAAGATTCGAATGTTAAATTATTTATAGAAATGTACGTTTATCTACAAGTGCACGGACGTAACTTTCCAAGTATTGCAGTAATGCCATAGTTCCAATATCTAATAAAATTAATTGAATTATTCAAATAGTAAATTTTCCTTTTAATGTGTATTTATTTGCAATATTTAGTGCATTTTCTATACAAATTAAATCCACATTAAAATAGAAAACGCTATTAAGAAAGCGAATTGATAAAACTAAAACGAAAAGCCGTCTGTTTTGATTGTTAATGAATCTTTACAGAAAATTTCTCTTCTATTTCCAGTTTACTATACATTCGTACGTATCATTTTTTATCGATTTCAAAAAGGAAAAATACTGCCCATTAAGTACTACTCAACTTTCCCACTTTCCTTTTGAAACTCTGCCAATTTTATACTTTCTTTAAACGCAAAAACCATGACAAAAAAAGGACGGTTTCGTAAAATTGCGATTTAATACGGCTCGGTTTTAGAAATTACGTTATTTTACAAAAAACATAATAACAAATTTACCAGAAACAAAAAATAAAGTATTTGCAATACTATGCTTATTTAGCAGTTTAGTTGTCTTTTTTGAAATACGTTTATCGAATTATTCGATATGAAATAAACAAATGTTTAACCTCAAGCGATGTTAAAACAATTTTTGCATATTTTGGAATTCTACTCGACATTGGCACGCAAATTCTAGTCTCGATCCAAGTAGGTCTAGAAGCGGATTTGGAATTTGGGTTGCTAAAACTCGCCGAATTCTCCAAAGCCGCTCTTTTAATCGACAAAATATAAACCTGCCCATTTTAAATCAATTAATAACGTTTTATTACACACAAAAAAAATGTTAATTTGCGGAATGCTTGCATTCGAATGCCCACGTCCTAAACAACATGCTCATAACATCGAATGAATTAACAAATCGCTACTATAATTTGATAATTGCCTACTAAATTTCCTAATAATACACACGTTAAGCAATCACATCGTATCTATTTCGCATATCTAAACGCATGCATAATAACAATACCTTAACAAACGTAATAAACATAATAAATAGAGCAAAGATATTCCGCACAGATATCGGATAACTTATGAGTCATGTAAATTGAACATGGTGGAATTATTTCCATAATCGTCGAACGAATTTATATTCGAATACGAATCACCCTGTATAAATGTGGCTAGTCGCACACGTTGTCACAACCTTGTTCCTTTATACCTCAGCAAATAAAGTAACCAAGGTCGTATATAAATAAGTAAGACATCCGTAAATGAAGATAAGTTACAACGTATTGCAAACTGCATTTTAGCTGACATACAGAGTGTTTCATTGATTAGTGCAGATAGGGGTCATATCTTCCATTCAATAGTAATCGAATTACAAGGTGTTTACAACAGAGATACAGGGTGTTTTTTAATAACATGCAACTACTGAAAGGGGTGATTCTTGGGCCTATTTTAAGAAAATAACTTCATATAAACCTATGTCCTAACCATCTTAACTTTTGAGATATAGTTTTATATAGCTAAATATTTTTATGAAATTTGGTGTACGGCGTTTAAGCATTAAAAAGCATTTTTTGACCTAAAAAATATTTTTTATTTCCAACAGTGGCGTTCGTAATGGACTCAGGCCAAATATTTTTGAGGGTAAAAGAGATGCACCACTGCTTTCTCTTGAAATAAAAATTATTTTTGGAGGCCCCGTTCAATTTCGAACAAATTTGATTTCTTGACTTTTTTTCGTACTACTCTCCGTTTCACATAAAAAAATTAAATGCATTTAACTTGTACGCTACCGCTGCTTTAGCCGCTGTGTAGAAATTAGGTAATAATAAATTGTAGGTTTAGGGCATATCTTCATATTATGTTCTTTTCTTAAAATGGCTCCAATGACCCCTTTCAGTATTAGCATGTTATTAAAAAACACCCTGTATACCTACTTAATTGAATAACCGAGTTGAAAATTTTAACGACTATAATAACAAAGCAATTTCTTATCAAATTACTATTAATTCAAGCAACCCAACAATTAAGCGATAGACCCAACAGTTATTTATTTTATAATTCCTACAATCATTCATAATCGTAATCATAATAAACTTGTCGTTTTAAAACGCCCGAGATTGTTGTGTCGCCAAACAAATGCTCGTAATGCCGATGATACTTCAACATCTAACCCACTTGTTGCCATTCGCAATGAGTTCATCAGATTATTTTTAATCTTGGCAAAACGATCGAATTCTTCGCGATCGCACAATAATTCGCGTTTCAACCACTGAGCATTCCAAGAAGTTGAGCACTTTGTGATTCATACCAACGGCTCAGATCGGTATCTGCATGTTAATGTTATTTTTATTCGCGCGCGAGAGCAAAGAGCGTAAAAAAGTCGCTTCAAAAAGAGACTATGGAAAATTGTTTCGAGGAAAGTTCGGTGTCGGAGGAACGCCAAAAAACGAGCAACTGGCATGCAAGTTTCTATTTATAAAGCTCTATAAAAGTTCAAAATTGAGCAGAATGTGGTCTGTAAACAGTTCGAGTGTCGTTGATGATAAAATAATGAAAGAAATATTCCAAACCAGGTCGAGCGTAAAGTCAGTTTCGATCAGTTGTTGAAGATGTTTTCGTTTACCAAATCTAGCAACAAGCATTGACGAAAGCTGTTGCATTATATATTTGTTGGAATTTAATTACACAACATCATTTTAGGCGTAAATGTAACTTGCCCATCGCTTCAACATTGCTAAATTGAAAACGTTACGTAAAGTCAATCAAGCACAATTTTTTAACAGACTCGAGTCCGCTGAACCTCCTTTACTAATTAATCTACCAGTAGTATTATTTGCATTAGTAATCATCTCTGATACCTTACAATACGTTTGAGAGTACCTGTACACACAAGTGATAACAGTAACGAATACCCTGAGCTGTAATGCACACAACCTTGAACGTTATCTGTAAATATTGAACGACATTTTTACTATTCGGCGATTATTAGTAAAGCAAATATTGAATGGAAACTAACACAACGCACTCGTATGTATTTTTAAGGTATGCCAGGCGTCCATAAAAATTATTAACGTTAACATTGAGCACGGGTCAGCAGGTAAACAAAATCCGGCAAATAAAATTCGAAAATTAATTGTTCGTTTTGTATATTTTGTGCGACTTTAGGCGTCCGTAAAAGGAAGTTTGTCGTTCAAAATGGCTTAGTTGCGTCAACATATGATGTGCAAGTCGATATAAATCAATCATAACTGCGTTCAAACTGTCATCGAAACCAAAAAGGTAGTTTTACTAACAAAACAGATGCTTGATAAACCGTAAAAACCTTGTTTACAGAATAAACAAGATAGTGTTTATGTTTCTTTTGTAAAAGGTTCGTTCGATAAAGGCAGGTTAATTTCTAAAACATCCTAAAACGCTTACTAGACCTAGACTAGATGCAATTATAAACACTTAGGGACATCAAATTTTCTATAATATAGAGTACAGGTTTTAAAAGTCCCAATCATAAAAACTAAAGAACCTTTCAGAAACGAATAATTTACCTTTCTCACAGCTAAAAAAACGCCGGTACTCATTCGAAAATCCCGTTTAATTGTACTACCATTAAAACGACCGGTCCCATCCCCATAAATGGGATCTCACGATGTTTGAGAATGCTTCTTCTAGAAAGAGTAATTCCCAAAATCGTCACGGTTTTTTTTATAAATGGCCAATAATATATTTCAGAGACGTGTTTTCGAGTAAGGTAACAGTAGTTGGAAAACTAACTATAAATAGAATTGATTTAATATAATTGTGTATTTTTTTATTTTTCGAAAATGCATTGGCTCGTATAAGAATTGTAATTAATATTTATACGGCTTTTATGGCATGGGAAAAGTGATTCGAGGACGAGGATATTTTTAATTAGCATGACAACATAAATAAAAGTATATTATGTATGTTCTTATAGTTGAAAAATGTGATCATATTCAAATTATAAGGGCTTTCTTGGTGAATATTATTTACATATGTGCTAGTTATTTTGTAATTTAATAATTTGAATTGGTGATCTGAGTAAAGAGATAGGATATAAGAAAATGAAAAGGTCGCAAAAATGGTTATTGTGTATTATTTATTAGACATCAAAAGGTCGCGAAGATCCGTTTTGAAATTAATATAAAAATCCATAATTAAAATTATATTGGTACCAGCTGCAGAATTCAATATTATTTACGATGATTATAAGTAAGGATGATTAGACATATTTTATAATTGTTATTTACATTTTGCATAATTTCTAGAAATAGTAACATTTTTACGAGTCTCACGATAGTTGCATTACAATCAGGAAATCAAATTTTCAAAATGTACAATTTACAAATTTAAATATCCTACATACAAAAGTATTAATAAATTTTCTATGTATCCACATATCGATAAATTCACTATAAGAACAAAGTCTTAAAATCGTATTAAATCGTTTGTATTAAACACAAACAAAATATTTTTAAACACGTGAAAAAAGATAAACCGAAAATGATCAGACAACCTTGTTATCGATCCTGACCTTACACCTGACCCACATCACTAACAATTCAATAAATCATTCACCGTTTAACCAAAAATAACCTAACAAATCAATCGCTCAAACGAACCCCAAACGCATGGCAACCCTTAAACATACAACCCATATACGAACAAAAAAAACTCACCTAATCAGCTGGGACTTGATAAGATAGTAAACTCCTAAAACCCGGCGATTTTACGATCCCGTCCCGGTAAAAGAAATCCCGTCACGTGTTCCCGTTACCAATGTGCTGCGCCGAAACGGCAATGGTCTCAAATTCGCGTTTACTACTATTTACGATCGTATCAAACACGGTGTGTATAAACCACGATTGTACGATGAATGAGCGCTCTCTACGTTCTCTAGCAGCAACGATACGGTTGCAGACTGGTCGAAGTCGGAATGACTCAGAGAAACTCGACTCGGTTTGGTTTGGTTTATCGCTGGGTCGGGTGTGTTTTGATCGAACGTTGCCGTCAGCGCGGAAAAACGTAGAACTTCAGGAAATTTCATTTGCCATCTTTATTTGTCCCTTGGACCCTGGCTCAACGAAAAATAGATTATTTTTAGGGTGTAAAATTACAAACGATGTCAAACATTATAAGCATTTGTGGTTTAAACAATTGGACGATCACTACAATCGTCACCATAAAAGTTTATTTTTTCTTTTTAATTGTGGTTAGAATGAATTTAAGTTTTCGAATTGCTAAAAAAGTTGTTAAAGAAACATCAAACACAATTTAACATCCCTCAAAAATTTAAAAAAACCATGAATATAAATGACCATTCACTTTCAGAAGAACAAAATACCACTCTCGACAAAATAAATTACTCTCGAGTCGGATCGAATCGTAAAGAAACTAATATCAATATTACACCATGGGAACTTTTGTGACCAGTTTTTGTGATCCCTTGTCAGTGCGTATGTCTACCATAATTCTTAGTAGGTACATAAACTCGTCCAGTAGTGAGTCGAGAAGCGCCAAACATTACAAAAGGTTGCCCAAAGAGAATCCTGCGGTATATAAAGGTCCGGTCCCAGGTACCCTATATGAAGTACACCAGACTTCAGGTACACATAAGAACGATTGAAGGAATGAAGATTTAATATATCCTGGTGTATATTTGTTAAGAAAATATGATGGGATTTCATTATCGTTTGAAAGTTGCGCAAGTAACGTTATACAATTACTCTTATCGCCCTGTAGAAATTGATCAACGTGATACAATTACAAAAGCCAACCCTGTCGGGGTGGCGGCTAAAACGACCGAAAAGCAACAAGGTACAAAAACATCGTCATCAGACCCATTGTTAGTTGTTTAACGTGTTTTAACTTGCACGAACGTTGCGGCCGACTTCTATTCCTTTTTTTCCAATTTTCGGGTCTCTGTTCGTACACAGTTTCGAGATCGATTCGCGTTCCTTTATGACTATCGCGCATTAAATTAAAGATGTCCACCGAGAAATTAAAAGCGAGCCATTAAATCGGCACTTCCTGATGCAAAGTGCATCACGGCCCGACCATAGAAGATCGCCGGTCTCGCGCGAATACCGTTAGAACCAGCTCAAACCGATAAACCATTATGCGGTCCAAGCTATTTGCTTTAGCACAACCGAGGACACAGGAAAGGCGATCGGAGAAGATTAACGCGCGTCCTAAGCAAACATAAAGGCATTTATACAGACATAGGCAAACTCACGAGGTGTTAGATAGGTACAGTGCGACGGGAATAACTGTGAACGTCACCTGCGCGGCTTTTAAATAATAACCGTTGCGCATCCAACGTCTACAGCTATTTCTGTTACACTGTATGTAAATATGGGGAAAATTGTTCATGCCGCAAGTCTAATGAACTTTACACTCTACTCTAGCGAGACAATAAAGCAGGTGCTCGACTAAAGGGAATTATTTTAATAACTCAAAGCCTTGGGGGCGATTCCGTTAGCGTGTATTTTCTCTTGCTCCGCTTCTCTGAGCGAATTTACACTGATTATTTTACTGAAGTTTATTTACATGGAAAACAAGAAAATAAAATTACATTAATTTATGATTAAATCGATACAAATGTTTTCGCACGTGATTATTAGATTTTCTACAAACAAGAATGTCGGCGGCATTTTTAACGTTGAATCGAAACGTGACTGAATATTAGTAGAGAAAAAAAAATGTGTTGGACAATAATGAGAAAGCTATTAATCGCTTCTAATAGATATTTTTTATAAGCGCATTAACCTCTTACCTTGTATTTTATTGTCTTGACGCGGGCATGCTTTATGGATAAACAATGAAGGACGGTCTCGTTTGCATACAAATTTTATCGATAACGGCGCGATAAATATGCAGCGCATGTGACATAACACGAATGATACTTCCTTTTGTCTTATTACAGGTGATTTAAAACTTTAAACAATAATATGAGTTATTATTAAATAAAAATGTGTTAAAATCTACCGGTGTACCCAATTTAAACCACAATACATAGCCTTATATGAATAACGTTGATTAACTATTAAATTAAATTAATATTATTATAACCTAATTTACTTTTTCGAGTACCAAACAAAGGAGCGAACGGTACCATTAGAGAAAAAAAATCGGGTATAGGTACCGACGAGACAATCGCACGCCGACATCGCTCTATCTACAATGAAAACATCAACACAGGTGCCTCTTCATGTCTAGAAATTCAGAATCTTAACGACTCGCTCGATATCCAACAATAGTAGTTAAGACTATAATTACCCTTAGGGCTTTGCTCTTCTCTCTTTTTTTACCAACGAGTACCCGAAATAAAACTCGTTATATAAGTGGGTACCGAGAATCGAAAATCGATGTTGCCGCGATCCGCACAAAGACAATTGATACCATCGAAATAATTAATACCTATGCATCTCTAACTGTAAAAGTGGGATTGTTTTTAACTACAGAGTGATCCTCTGAACCACTAAAAGAGTGGGTTACTTTTTATCAGTACTTGTGTTTCGTTTGAAGCTCGATATGTTCGAAACGGAGGTGGAAATTTGGAGAAAATGAAGACGACGTGGCATCTGCGGGCGAATAAGAACCACCGAAGGTGTGGGATTACTTCCTGTGAGGCGAGTTTTTGCCTTCGAGTTGGACCACCCGCTGCTACAGTGAAACCAAAAGCTTTTATGGACACGATGATGCTTCATTCTTGTGTCTTGAGAGCACCGTGAATAGGGCGCAGGGAAATTCGAGCCGCATCAAGACGAACTTTACCGAACGTTTCGACAATATAATACGTGTAATTATTCATAAATTTGTAGAGAGGAACTTTAATTTTTGTTTAAATAATTCACCGTTAAAATTTACCATTTCCTGCTTTTTAAACGTAATTGGCCGTTTATGAAATTTTTAATAAACCAGTCGAATTGAAACATTTGTGGTATACCATTTTAGGACTAGCTAATTGCTCGTTGTTTCTTCGACTAATGGAAAATTCTTGGACAAATAACGTCGGTATAATATGATGATATATGATAGATTATCACAACTCTGTTGTTAGAAAAAATATAACGGAACCCTAACATCATTGTATCAGAACAAACCGACCGTAAAATAAATTCCAAACGATTTGAATGATGAGGGTAGAGTTTTAATTTCACAGCGCCGTATTTTCCTAGAACACCAAGATCGTTCTCTTGATATATACAATCCAAATTTGCTCAAAATAACCAAATTTTATTAAATAAATTGTATAAATATCACAATAATTGACCCGTTTAATACAACTACACTTTTATTGTCTAGTGCAGTTGATGTGTTCAAGCCAACCCTGAGTTCTGATAAACATTACCAATTAATCCTGTTCGTTCTACACGCATCAATGAATTGCCTTATCTTCGAATCGGTTCAATTACTATACTTGTTATAACATTTATTTTTTTCCATCGTCGCTCTTGATACCTACATTTCGTTTTTTTCCAACTTCATTATTATGTGGGTTGGGGAAATTTCTCCGTTTAAATGGATACCCATTTTACGCCGAGATTTTACCGCGAGTACTCCGCGAGTACGTCGCGGGATGGAAATATGATAAATAAATCATTTTACGGAAGAACAAAAACCCACAAACCGGTCACGAGATACAAATAAGGACTTAATCACACACCTTTCAACCTTCTATGATATTCCGAGTCGTGTGTGCGAGCGCGAGTACTCTCGGTACGCGTTTGTACACACCACACAAACAGCTTTTTCTGCACATAAAAGACGAACGTACCGTTAACTCTAATAAACATTTCCACGAAATAATCTCCTATTTGTCGGGAGATGTGTGACAATGGTAATTTTCGCTTGAAAATATAAATTGGCTATACCAATGTGAAAAATTGAACAGGATCTTATCAATTTCTTTACCCATAATTTTCTTCGTTTACAGATCGTTCGTCCCACGAGTGAGATGTTTAATTGAATTTTAAAACGTGTGTGTTTCTATGTAAAAATGTAGAGTTCATGTTAGAGGGTAAAATGTTGTATAGATCGTTTTTAATCGGCTCGAAAACGCAAACTTTCTTCGTCGCGAATTCGATCCGACTCGCAACGAATCCAATAAACACCGGACGCGAGTACGTCGGTGTCACACATTATATCGAAGATGGTTAAAGTGAAACCGAGCCAATTCGGTTTCTGTAACAAGCGGAACTCGATTTTCAAATCAATTATCGATCGCTCGTCGGACGAGCAGAAACCTGCAATTAGATTACCAAAAAAAAAGAGTAGCATCGATTAGAAACTCGATAACATATGCATTGTAAAATCTTCTATTTACATGTCTTACATCCAAAACAATTACTTTCCATTGTTTTGATATTGTAAATCGTATGTAGAAATTTGAGATGATTGATTGGATTTTAAATGCATCGAATTTGGTGTTAACCGGACAATCGGAGTTCAATGGAATTTTATTCATTTTTCGCAGACGACAAATCGTATACACGATCACAAAGCATTTCGGAAAATTCACGGTATATAAATTTCGTAATTACAAATGAGTACGCCGCGCCCATTTCCGCCGGAATTGCGTAGTTTTTAGTAAAAGTAGTCCACGACAATTTCGAGTCTTTTATGCTCGTCATTACCCGCGCAAAACTGCTTTATTGTCTCGCGTTTTATTTTTTTTTGTTTTTCGAGCGAGTAGGTAAATACAATGCAATAAAAATGGCGATGGTATTGTTTAAGAGTTGCCTATTTCGAATAAAAATTTAACATAATAACTTTTGGTTTCTTCGTTTGACAAAGATGTAAATAATTGTGATTGGAAACCTCTACGGTGGTCTCAATTAGCTATGTATTATTAGCTATAAATTAGTAGGTATATTAATTCGACATAAAGTATTATTTTTGTGAAAAAAAATTGGTTACCGTTGTTAACAAAACCAACACGCATCCAAAAAAAACTTGAAAACGTATTCTATCTCATTAATGTTTCAACACAAGGTAATACGTAGGCTCGTTAGCTAATTAGCTCAATTATGAATTCATTTTTCGTACTTATGGATACGTTAAGTAGAGGTATGGGTATACGACATTTAAGACTAATTTATTCTGGACGTTTCGTCGATGTTGAATTTCCTGCAAGTGCACTTCACGTATAGAAAAACTTCGTGAGAACTACGATTACTTCTTAGTTAAAAGTCGCGTTATTTATTATGTATACCAAGTCAAACTCATTATTCCGCAGAACACGTAGTTTTTAAGAAACTTAGCGCTAGACCTCTACAGAGCGAATCATGAATTAAAGTTCATACGTATTGAAATGACAAAATAACGTAATTTTTAGTAATTTCCACTGAGTTCAATATTTCCCTATAGGGCCAATGTTAATTCCGCTATTTGACTAGACTAGGGGAATTTTACGCCGCGAGATTGAAATATCGATGCCTTGTTGCCATATTTTTAGTCTCAAAACTACGCTACTTGTAATTGACTAAAATTTGTTGTTTTTGTAACTTTTCCAGCCATTTTTGTCTTGTCTTTTTCGGGAGACAGTTCTGGAGTTATATCAGTACTAAATGGTTCTGAAGCATTCTAAATAATTATACAGTTCGAAATCGTTCTGGAGCGTTCTAAATTTATAATCCCACTGTATAAAATGCGTCAGCAATTAACGGTAAAATCTAATTATTGTTTCCACCTTCTCGGCGTTTTAACGTCGATTCACACTTCGGCGTTTCGGCGCCCTTACGAGTCGCAACTTGTAATTTAGGAAAATGATTGATTTATCACTCGAAAAGGTTCGAAACGGCCCGCGGGCGCTGAATAAACGCCTTAAATTTGGACCTCGGCCGAAAACCGACGTGGCGCCAGTCTACTACATAGTAGACCCTATGGAGAGGTCAAGATCGAATTAACATCAGCAGCGTACACGTTATCGAAATAAGCCCTAAATCATATACACCCAAATATTTTTTTTTATAAAACGATACTAATTATGGACCTTTTGGTTTTCTAGGGGGTATGTTTAATTTGAATGTAATAAATAGAGCCTCTGGAAAATAATTACACAATAAAACTTTGCATTTTTCAATATATTTCGCCAATATTCCTTCTGAGAACTCTTAATACAGTGTTCTTAACGCGGGGTTCTAGAGCATTCTAAATGGTTCTAGACCATTTTAAATGACTCGGAAGCGTTCTAAATGATTATGGAGTGTTCTAAATGGTTCTGGAGCGTTCTAAACGGTTCTATAGCGATCTAAATGGTTTTAGAGAGTTCTAAATAATTCTAAACAGTTCTAAATGATTCTATCCCATTCTTATAATGGTCTTAATTTTTGAAATTTTAGCATTTTTTGTAATAATTTTGAAAAATGTTTCAGACAAAACTTATTTTGGTACTTATTTTGATGCCAGGATTCCAAATCCTCAATAAAAATAAGGGTCTCCATTAAAATTTTTAAAATTAACCCCCCCTCCCCCTTAAGGGGTGGGGTAGCTAATTGACATTGGTATCAATGGATAGCCCTTGAAGAATTATTGGATGTGTGTTTGTTTTTTCAATTTTTCATTCGCACCTGAATTTGACAGAAAATCGACCGTTTCCATAATTTTTGATCACCCTGTATATCTTATCTTTATCTTTTTGTAATAATTGCAAAAAAATTTATAATATCTGGTTGTTTCTGATTAATCGAACATAAACGCATTATAAGGGCATATTTTGAAGGTTTTTAGTGCACATTTTGCAAATTTTTGTGCATATTTTCCAAGCTCTATTAATAAACATATTATATTTTGATTTTTGATGTATGGACTATGCATATCAATAAGTCAGTTGCTAATAGTGTAATAAAAGCGACAAAATAACTGCTAAAGCGTAGATTGAGCAAGGCAGTGAATGGTCGAGTAATTTATCGCAGAAAAACGTCGAATAAAGTTTCTAATTACCGGTAATAAACGGAGTGAGCGAGTGTAAGTACATTAACTAGTGAAAAATCAGAAAAATAACTATTAAAACGTTAAATCCAAGGTATCCAATTAGAAGCAATAAACTAAACTAAAAGAAATAAATATTACTAAGTATTGAAAATCGATTAATCCAGGAAAACGCATATATACTGAGTGACAAAAGTAAAAGAACACCAAGAAGCAAATTTTATTTTTCATTCAAACTGTAGAGAGTGTGTATAGCACCACGGTGGTGCAACACATTATTAATTTTTTTTGTTGTTGTTAATTTGATGAATTAATTTTAATCATTTGTTTATTTTTCTCTTATACATGTAACTAGAATAAATGGTTAAATTTCAATAATTATTTTTTGGTGTTCTTTTACTTTTGTCACTCAGTATATTTTCAAAACTACATAGTAGAATATCCATCAATTTAGGCATAAACAGTTTATCGGGTACAAACTCACCTCTTATTCCTGTAGGTTTTTTTTTTCTGGCATTATTTATCTCGTCGATTGGTGAGCAGGTTTACAGTACTTGGATATTATTATCATTCATCAAACAACGAACCGGAGTATCGAAGATCCCAATCGATTAGGAGCCTCTTATTCTCATCCGTTGCGGCACCCTTTAACGCGCTGAAAATCATTCGAACCACTATTTAAATATGATTTACAACTCCGTTGGAATCGAACATGCGACTAATATCGAGCTCATTGGCGTGGCGTATACGGGAAAATTTAATTCGATCTTATCGCAAATTTATTTTCCTAATTTCGACAATTACTCCTTATTTATAAAAATGAAGCATTTACTTTGAAGTAAAAGGTAGGGAGGCGAAAGGTAAGAGGAAAAGGTTTTGCTCTGATCTATATTCATAATTTTGGCCTTTTTATTGCAAGGAAACCCTTCGAAATGATTCTGGAGTGTTCTAGATTGATCTAAACAGTTCTAAGAGATTCTACACAGTTCTAAATGATTCTAGACACTTCTTGACGATTCCAGACAGTTCTAAATTGTTCTGAAGCATTCCAGATTGTTCTAGACAGTTCTAAATGATTCTGTAGCGTTTTAAACAATTCTAGATGATTCTGGAACGTTCTAAATAAATGGTTCTAGACAGTTCTACAGTAAATGCACTCTGTCGGCCGAAACAAACTGGGAAAACAGCCAAAATACACAAAAATTTTACTTTACAAGCTGTGTGGTGGCTGAATAACTACTGAAAAGATTGTGAGAAGTTGCTATGAACCTATAGACTTCATTTTTACAAGCGAATCCTTTTCTTTTTAAGCAAATGTTTCTTTTTATAAATACGGAAAACATAAAACCTTCTGCATTTTAAAGGAACTGCAGGGTCCTCGAAGCAAAACCTCTCTTCTTTCACTTTTGTTTATGCATATACCTTGAAGAAATTCCTTCATTTTTTGAAAGCAAAAATGTATGCTTCTTCTTATAAATTCGGCCTATATCGTATTCAAGTGTAAATAACTCAATTTTCGTCTGAATAAATTCATTTCATTGCCAGGTCTAGCCTGTAACCTAAAAAATTTAGATGTTTTTGAACCCAAGCGAAACGCACTCGGTTTTAACTTGAATTGCACTTGATACATATAATTATTATTTACTTACCATTGGCGAAATTGCTAAGTGGAACAATGTCGATTTAAAATGCAGTGAAATCGTGAGTAAAATAATAAAAATGGAAAGTAACTAACGAGATAAACATAACCCGGAGGTTTGCCACACACGTATGAGCACGAAGATATTTTTGAAATTGAAGTTTTCTAGAAAATTCACCGTTATCGAAACGTCTGTAATTTGCGTGGAACGAATTAAAATCGAGTCGATTTTAACGATGTAAAAATTTCAACAAATCGTATATTTGAGCAAGCAAAAATCGCGAAAATTAATTCAACATTCGGTATCTAAATGAGTAATCTCCGTGTCAACACTGCTGAATATTCCCCATACACTTAATTTACAAAAGAAGCCTCTTCCTGTTCCCACGTCTGAATTGTATACAGAGCGTTAACGGTGCTTTGGTCATTTTCCTTTAAAGCACCACTTCAAGCATTCAAGTAGCAACAAAAAGACCAATGTGCACGTAATACACATTAAACCTGTACTTGTATTTTCTTTTATCTTTATTCGTCTTTTGTCTTGCACTTACCCGTATATTTACAGTTTCGTTTTCTCGGCATTACGATTACATATTTCGCAGGTTTTTACAAACTCATTAGGCCGTAAATATAAGAAGGAGCATAACCCTTTGCTTCCAAAAAATGAAGCAATAGCTTCAAGGTATATGCATAAAATGAAGTAAAGGAGGAGAGTTTGTGCTTCGAGGGCACTGCTGTTGCTTTAAACGAAGAGTTTTCTGTTTAAATTTTCACAATCTTTTCAGTAGTTACTCAACCACCACACAGCTTGTAACGTAAATTTTTTTGTGTATTTTGGCTGTGTTTCCCCAGTTTGTTATGGCTGACAGTGTGCATTTATGTTATAACTGTCTATAATCATTTAAACGCTCCAAAATGATTTAGAACTGTCTTAAATCGTTTAGAACTGTTTAGAACCATTAAGAAGGCTCCAGAATCATTTAGAACTGTCTAGAACAATCTGAAATGGTCCAAAAACATTTGAAAAGTCTAGAACCATTTAGAACTATCTAAGGCCATTTAGAACGCTCCAGAATCATCTAGAACTGACTACAATCATTTAGAATTAACTAGATCAATCTAGAACGCTCCAGAATCATTTAGAACTGTTTAGAACCATTCAGACACGGACACGTTTGGACTAGTTTGACGAAATCGCTAATCTCTGTATCAATTACTTTATTTTTATCCGAAGCGTTTCCTGGCAAGGAAACGCCGGAGATTATGAATATGGAGCAGACCAAAACCCTTTACTTCTAAGTAAATGCTTCATTTTTATGAAATAATAATAATCTGTATAAAATGAGGTATGAAAAAACTCGAATAATCCATTAATCAAAATTAACGCTAATAAACAAAAAACGAAATCGAAATTAAGGAGATCGCAAAACATACAATTAGAAAATAACAAAGTACGATTGCATTTTTATTAAGACTTATTGATATTGATTAAAAAATTACCAGTTACAAATCAATGCGTATCCGTACAATTGTTTAGTCCCTGAATGTAAATATCCTAATTGGGGTATCTGTCGGCCAAATGAAATTTGATTGATCGGGAATTGTTTCTTGTTCTACATGCTGGAATGATTGTCCTAGAAAATTTGAGAATTAGTTACAAGGTTTATAAAGGCAATAGGCCATATTTATAAAAATGAAGCATTTACATTGAAGGTAGAAGCAAAAGGTAAAACTAAAAGGTTTTGCTCTGATCCATATTCATTCTGATTCTGAATCGTTCTAAATTGACCTAGACAGTTATAAATGATTCTAGACAATTCTATATAATTCTGGGCCGATCTAAGTGGTTCTAGATTGTTCTAAATAATCCAATATGACTCTGGAGCGTTCTAAATGATTCTAGACAGTTCTAAATGATTCTGTAGTGTTCTAGATTGATCTAGACAGTTCTAAATAATTCTAGAGCGTTCTAAATGTTTCTAGACAGTTTAAAATGGTGTTCTGGATGATAATTATGGGGATGATTATGGAGCATTCCAGATTATTGCAGACAGTTCTATATGATTTTGAAGCCTTCTAAATAAACAGTTTAAAATCGTTCTACAGTTCTAAATGGTTCTAGCCTATTTAATGATTTTGGAGCATTCAAGATTGGTCTAGACAGTTCTACATGAATCAAAACAAATCTAAATGATTCAAGTTCTAGATGATTCTGATACATTCTAAATGGTTCTAGGCAGTTCTAACACAAATGCACCCTGTCAGCTATAACAAACTGGGAAAACACAGCCAAAATACACAAAAATTTTACATTACAAGCTGTGTGGAGGTTGAGTAACTACTGAAAAGTTTGTGGAAAATTGCTAAGAACCTAGATTCCATTTTTACAAGCAAATGCTTCTTTTTATAAATACGGCCTAATGAGTGTTGTCTTACTTGCTAAATGTAAGAATCCTTCGAGGGTTTCTACGTTTCGTTCCGTACACGAAAAAATGAATTTTTTAACACCGCAAAATTCCTTCAATCGTCTCATGGCGTTTAATAACGATTGAAATAGGTCTTTGTCATATATAATATCCGCTCCTATAACAACATCTATATTTCCCAGGTCCTTACAAATTTCCATGTCAAAATCTTCCCAAGGGAGGTTGAAAACGCTAACGTTCTTACGGGTGCATAAAACTTTCAAAAACTTGTAATTATCAACAGTACTTGAAGTGTCTACTAAATTAATTTCTGTATTTTCGCGTAAGTTTTCTAGGACAGTTTCGTGGCAATCTGTGAGGTAGATTTGCTTTGCTTCGCAGGTTTTTGATAAAACCAGCCCTGTTAAGCCTATTCCTGAGCCTAATTCCAATACAATTTTTTCGTTAAATTGATCTTTATTGTAGATAATCCATTCGGAGAGCGCTAGAGATGCCTGAAAAAATATTAAATTTAACGATTTTGATATAGGTTGATTCAATTTAGTTTGCAATATAGCTTATACATGTAATATACAGTTGGTGCAAAACAATCAATGCGCGTCACTTATAATTTACTACGTCACAAGTAGGCAGCGTTGCTAAACTGCGGACGTCTTCACTTTTTATCATTTTCTATCATCCCTTGTTAATATTAAATTAAATTTTGTAGGTATTAAGCATTATCTATTTTGTGTATTTATTTTTAAAAGTTGGGCACAACGCTTGGTAAGTATGACGACAGTAAGTGACGTGCATTGATATTTGTTTTGCGCCAACTGTACATGTATGTAGGCCATGGGTTTAATAAAGACAAATTCCTTTAGGCACTTAAAAATGAAAAAGAAGGAGTGATATTGTGTCATTACAACTTTTCACTATGACAAGTGTCATTTTAATAATCATTCTCTGTTCAACTCATTGAAATGACCAGACCGTATTGCAAACCATGAACCAAGGTGTAAACATTTGGTTTTTATTTAACCTGCCAGGTCCTTAAACCAGTCGTTCCTTGTGAAATTAAATTATTGCTTTCTTTCAATGTAATTATATTACAATCGTTCAAATAGTAATGTTTGTAATTTTTAAATGAATCTACTGCTGCTACCAAGTGGCCGTATACTTCGTAAACTCCATCATGGATTACAGTTTCCTGTAATGAATTTTGCGAACTTTCTAATTTATTTATAACGTGTTTTAGGAATAACTTTTGGTAATTTAATTGTATGGGATATTTCTGTAGTAATTTTGATTTGACCGTTCTATTTAGAAGCTCTTCTTGCTCGTTTTCGTTCAAAATCGACTCAAAAATGTCCTAAAATTAGAAATGTTATTAATTTTTAGGTTAGAAGAGAATATGAATTTACTTACTTGCCAGTCGAATAAAGATAAAGGAAAAGCGCACATAAATTGTTTCGTTATTTTTTCTAATTTCTGTTCGTTCATTTTCACTTATTTCTAGTGTAACTAAGTTATTCCACATTTAAAGATTCACTAAATAACAGAAAACACTAACATAGCATGAAAAACCTGCCAATAGATGGCGCATTAAAAAAAATCTTTTCTTCTTTTTTTAATATGGATTCTTCTCTTCTTTCTAGGATAACCTCACTTCAAGTTTGAGTTGAGACTGTTGAGTACATTTATTCGTGTTATACATTTACAAATAGTTTAATAATTTTAATGTAACTTTATTCCCGGAAAACATGCGGTTTTCTTTAGTATTAAGGGTTATTAACAAGGATCAAATCGACAATTTAAAAATGGTTGTAGACAAGGTGAAATCCGAAGCACCGCAGTATTTATCGAAAATTAAGCAAGAGCAGCAGAAAATCGTGTACGATAAACTCAACCACTTGAATAAATGGTACACTAAAATTATCGGTCTAGATGAAGTAAAAGTATACCAAGAGCGAGTCACGGGGTTGCAAGTACGTAGGAACAATGTTCGATA
Source organism: Phyllotreta striolata (assembly GCA_918026865.1). Lineage (NCBI taxonomy): Eukaryota > Metazoa > Arthropoda > Insecta > Coleoptera > Chrysomelidae > Phyllotreta > Phyllotreta striolata. The sequence continues at coordinate 5,072,237 of OU900098.1, read as the reverse complement.
CATGAATTAATACTGTTTAATTCCAGGAACAACTTCTACAAGCCCAAGCTAAACGCAGAGAAGTAAACAAGCATTTAACCGAGATCAGACAAAAATCACAAGAAATACAAAGCCAAATCCAACATGTAGATCGAAAAGAAAAGTTCGATGTGTATTGTCAACTTATTAATGATGAACGATCGGTAATACTTCAATGGATTCCTAAGATTAAACTGACTTAAAAAAAAAGTAATTTTATAAAGTATATATAAGAATTTCAGGTATTAAACATGGAACGGTCTGCATCGAATACATTCCAAGAGTACGATCAACTCGAGAGAGAGCTTTTTACCGCATTTACAAATGCCATTCGAGATTCGCAAGAAAAACAACGAGCCCAGTTAGAATATAGCAAGTACATTGGCGTGACATTAAGTCTTTTAGGATCATTCCTAGGTGAATAATTTAATTATTTTAACAAACAATTATGGCTGATTTCATGATAAAAAAAAAGTGTCCTTTAATATTATTCCTAATGTCAAACGGTTTCATAATACATGTAAAAAATTCCTTTAGGAATTTAAAGGATGCTTTAAATATATTTTAAAGTTTAGCTACCCTGAAAAGCGGTATAGTTGAACTAATCGGTAGATTTCCAAAAACTGCATTGGAAAAATGCACCCACCCCTAAAAATTAAATGTAGGTTTCTGTAAATTACATATTTATTAAATATTTTTAGCATTAGAAAATATATAGGGTGTTAATTTATACGAATGCCGATTCTTCAGGATGTGAATATTTGGGTTTATATTAATATATGTCCTAAACCTCTTTGTTTTCGAGTTTTTTTTGCGACAAAAATTATTTTTCTACTATTACCAGTGACGTCCACGTCCGAAATTTCATTAATATATCTAGAATAATAAGAAAATTATGATAGAAAAGTTATTAGTTATTATTTGTAAAACTGTAACATCCTGTAGCTCGAAAACTAAGAGGTTTAGGACATATTATGAAATAAACTTTTCTTCTTAAAATCGACCAAATTATCACATCCTGAAGTATCGACTCACAATTAGTTATCACCCTGTATGAGGGGATCCTTTAAAGGATCATTTAAGTTGATTATGAAATCGAATGCAATATTAAGAGATCATTTAAAGTTAAACTATACTTTATGTTTCATTATGAAATCAGCCGTTAATGAGTTACTTACGTTTTCAGCATTTGTTTACACGTTTTTTTGGAAACACGATTTAAAGAAATACATTCACCAAGAAATATCGTCCCTGCAACCAGCCTCTACTGCTACTGTAAATATTAGAAAAGAGGTTGAACCGATGCTGAATGCTCTTAGAAAAGAGATTATTTTGAACATCAAAAAACCTGCTGTGATTAAATATGAGTTACCAACTAATGAGCAATTAAACTCAAACGTTTGGATGTATGCTATAGGCGGAGCGGCAACTTGTGCTTTATTAGGAATTTTAATAAAAAGTTTTTAAGATTATACACCTTGGTTTATTTCAGTTTGCAAGATGGTCATTTCTATGAGTTGAACAAGGAAAGATTATTAAAATGACAGTTGTCAGAGTGAAAAGTTACAATGGCACAATATCACTCTTTCTTTTTCCTTTATAAGTGTCTAATGGAAGTTGTCTTTATTGGACACTTATTATAATACACTTCAGTTCAGTTTGCAATATGGTCATTTCTATGAGTTGAACAAGGAAAGATTATTAAAATGACAGCTGTCAGAGTGTCTAATGGAAGTTGTCTTTATTGGACACTTATTATAATACACTTTGCTTCAGTTCAGTTTGCAAGATGGTCATTTCTATGAGTTGAACAAGGAAAGATTATTAAAATGACAGTTGTCAGAGTGAAAAGTCGGAATGACACACAATATCACTCTATTTTTTCTTTTATAATCGTCTAATGCTTAGACCAAATCTATTGTTTGGTTTATGGTCTAATGGAAGTTGTCGCACCCAGAAAGTGAATCAACTTGTACAATATATACAATTTAATTTATAACTTAAATTTTATAATATTACAAATCGTCAATTTTAAATTATCAACAAACATGATTAGATAAGTTCAAAAATGTAAAAACAACGTTAAAATAAAAATAAAGATACCAGCCAAAGCCCTATAATAGCAATGCTAGCAGAAATGTGCTGGCTGCTGTTAACTTGCATTGTTTCATTTATCCAAGGGTAAAAACTTGTTAGTCTGGTAAAAACGGATGGATATCCAAGCAAACAATTGCTCGGTCCGAATGAAACCAACCCAACTAAGGTATTTCCGACAATCAAAGGACCTCCGGAATCGCCTGAGCAGCTACTCTTTATATCTGTACCATCAGTACAAAGATGGCTGCTTTTAATAACCTAGAAAATATGATTTCATAATTCAATTCCGGTTTTTGAAACAATTTTTACAGAAGAATACGCTGGATCTGAGTGTCGGCATTCCGCATTCGACATAATTCTCACGTTAACTTGCATCAGTACATCAGATTCTCTACCGGATTCGGTTATGCCCCATCCCAGTATCGTGCCAGTTTGGCCATCATACTTACTCGTACCTTAATGTAGAGAAATAACATTAAATTATTCTGCAATTATAACGTGGAGTTATCTTGCCTGAAGCTACTTGTATTAGCCCGACATTTTTATTAAAGCTGGCACTATCTGGCAATTTTATTAAACCAATATCGTTTTGAAGTGTCCTCTTGTCCCAATCTTTGTGAATAAATAAAGCCTGTGATAGGAATATTTGACGACTGTTTTCGTGATCTTGGGATTGATTATAAGCCCCTAAAAGTACTTCTACCTTCGAAGGGTTTCTACAAATTTTAACCAATTATTATTTATTACAACATCACTAATAACGGCCATGTTAGTAATTCACCAATGCTGTGAAATCGCTAACAGAGAGATAAGCTCTTATCAATGTGATAACGTCATATTTTGGCATTCACTAATGTCAGTTAATACTTAACAGTCAGATAAAAGTAACAGAGCAAAATCGAACTGGTAAAAGAAGTACCTAACAGACTGATAACTTCAATCCAAATGTCGAAATTGTCAAAGTTTTTACGACTATTTCAGTGACATATTACATTTTAATTTTATACCTACCTAACTATAGTGGAGTAGTTAAATAGAATAGTTTCACGTAAGAATTTTAGTTTCAATTGTTCAATTTATCTTCCGAAGATAGCGATAGAAATATTTATTAAATAGATAGAAATACTTCGAAATATAATTTAAAATAGGTTCAGATTGAAGAGAAAGATTAGGCTTGGGACGGATGGAATAACCGCTGGAATACGGTTATTATAGTATTCCTTCTTTAAATATTCAAATTTGGCATTTTTATTAATGTAGTAATGTGTGGCTATGAGTTTCGCATGAAGTTTCAGGAACTATAACATTACTCGTCTGTTTACTATCAGTTGCTTCAAAAATCGTGGTGAATAACAAACATTTTTAACCGACTGTTAAATTTTATCAGACTGACAGTTTGATAAGCCAGTTAGACAGTTTGATCAGGTTGATAAGCCGAAATTGGTGAATATAGGCGTAATAACTTATTAATCAAATCCATACTTTTCGATGCAATGAGCCGCAGTCAGCACCCATTTTTCGTTTATCAAACTACCTCCACATAAAGCAACCAAATCCCCATAATAAATGTAAAGAGCTGCTTGGAAAGGGTACTTATTGGGTGGTTCAACCGCCTCACCACCGATTATCCTGAGTTTACCGAGTTTCCTGTGCGGAGAAAATGAGAAGAAACCGGAACTTTCCAGCTGAAATCGATACTTTATAATGACTGGGATTTCTTGGAGTTGTGATTACAAGTTTACCTGCACACTCGAGCACAAAACACTGCCGAAAATTATCAATAATTCGAAAATTTTTTTCATTTTTGTTGTAATGAAAAATGTTGTGAAATCGATATGTTAAAGAAACGTTGCAACTGGCTTAAATTAAACAACTAAATATATCTGCGATTGTCGGATCATTTTATTTACTTTATATAATTTTTTTATCTATATTTTATTATCGTATAGGTATAGTGTATTATTTATTTGAAATTAATCGATTATCATAGGAAAAGAAATAGGTAGTTACTATTATACATTCATCTCATAAATTTAAATCGATCAAAGTCTCATTAGATATCAAAATGGATAAAAAAAATCATTATGGAGATTTTTGGTTAATTATATTATTATTGATATTGTTGTGAATCGATTTCCTTTTCTATTTAGCATTTGCCTAATTAAAATGTATAGCAATTAACCAAAATCGGGTTTCGCCTCATTTTCATTAATAATAAACATAATTAATATCAGACAAATTATCAATTAATAAACTATTTAAAAAAAACATCGTTCTAAAGTACAATAATCGCTGGTAAATTGCTTTCAAATTACTAAATTATTTTAAATGGGTTACTATGAATTTACTATAAAAAAATAAAACTAATTTACAATTTTTCCTCTCAATTAAATTTCATTCTACGAAAAAAGCGTAGTAGAAAAATCAATTTAACGCGATATAAAACTATGGGGGGTCGCACGATTGGAAAAGTGACATTATAAATATTATGACCCTAATTCGCGCTGAATCGGAAGAATTTTACGCATGTGTATTCGCATTCAGAGCGTAAAAACAGTTGTAATATTTTCGAGCATTTCCATACATATAAATTAATCATCAGTTCGAAGGCGAAACGCCTGTGAATTGTCGGTCCCGTTTTCATAATTGCTAATTTTTTAATTACTCTTCGAAAATCGTTATTTTTAACAAGTTATTGATGTATCGAAACGTTCCCGGCAAATTTTACGCGCCGAATTGTTCTTGTTTAATGTTGCTCAACGATGAAATCTCTAAAACGAACAATTACATTATAATTGGCGGTGTAATAAATGACATAACAAACTTATAAGCGAATAAAGTAGGTGTATTGATAAATAATCAGTTCACTTTATACCATAATTAGCCGATATTAATTTTACCGGAAAAAGAAATTCCAAATTTTCGATTTCCCATCAACACGTTTTTCGAGCGGATACCAAAACGATTAGGAAAAATAACCGGAGTTGATACGTCAACGAAAATTCCGGTTTTATGATTTTTACAACGAGGAATACACACATTATTTTATTATCTCGCTGATGAGCATTTAGTCGGGCTATTATAATTCGATTTTAATTGTCGGGATGACTGCGTATGTAACATCTCTTAATTTATTACAGTCGTTTCTTTTTCAGTTTTCCTTAAACGACTAATATAATATGTCCGTTTTATGTTGCGTGGAACTACTCAAGGATTATGTTCAAATGGTCAAAAAATAAGTATCTAATAAAGCGAATTATGACCTAACAAAAAATGTACGATTAAAAGAGATTTTTTTTTTAATTTATCGATTATTATTGTTTGATGTAAATATCAAGGCAAAGTATATAACTAAGGTTTATCTTGGGTTTACAGATACGTGATATTGCAGGTAATAAATGCTATTAATTAATCCATAAAAAGGTTTATTAAGGAGGTTCCACATTTAATAACATTGCTATATAGCAAATGTAGACCCTGCTTAAGAGAAAAGTGATTGACAAGTATTTAATTTTACTAAAAACCTTGAAGAGAAATGGCAGAACATCCTGAAAATTGCTATGAAACCATTGTAAAGAATTATTTAAAATTATAAAAAACCGAGGGGGTATCAAGCGTAAGGGGCCTCGAAGAAGACCTCGCTAAATCAAAGGTTAATAGTCGTTACAAATTTCAAACAAAATTCTACTAAAAAAAAATAAATAAATAGCAAAACCACAAGTACGTACACCTACGGGCAAAAGCACGTGGAGCGTGGAGCTTAGGTTTAGGTTAGGTCAAGTCGAATTACAGGCGTACTGAAAACTGGTGTATGTAAAGTGGGGACGCTTTATAAAAGTTTTTCTCTCGAATCCGACGAATTAAATCTTGGCGATCGAACTATCGCGAAAGCAACGAGCACTAGCGTGTCTTTCTATCGGGCTCTTGAAGGATAAATTCGATTACTTTCAAAAAAATATATATTTCGGAAATCAAATTCGGTTTTAGGACGGATAGGTGTTTATTTCTCGGTGTGATTTTTATTTCATAGTGACTGTGATAATTCTCTAATAGTCCTTACAAGGTATGTTATCTTATCTTTTTTTTATTTATTGGATAGTAAACATTTATCCCGCTGGTTAGTTTGCAATGTATATGTAGGTATGTTTTAAAATTGTGTTTTCTAAATAATTCTACACAATTCTGCAATTCTACATTACTATCGATTCTGAGAAACACTTTTACTTAATTAGAAATACAAATTATTGGTTAAAATAATGTTCGATTATTAAATCAATTATATGTCGAAGCAGTTATTATAACTAATTTAAATTATAAACTTTTTATTAAAAGTGCTTAATTTATTATTGTAGTTGTCAGAAATTAAAGTGTTCATATAAAACTACTTTCTGCACTTACACTATTTCAACATTATTATTGAATATGTATTTTTAGATTGCAATTTAAATCATTCTTTATTAGATAAGTGACTATAAATTACTGTTTCAATTTTATAACTTTTCAGCTCCAAATTATTTCCCATTATTTCTATTAAAAATTGGAAATGTTAATAAGCGTACACAGAAATATTTCCCTCTAATTGGCAAACCGGGCCCATAAAATTAATTACCCGCTATTAATTTCGATCTAAAATCCGATTTATCTGGAGTAAATGTAATTGAATGAAATTGACCTTAAACTTACCTAACTGTGTTGTTCAAGCTAATTGGAATAATTGCAAAGAAGCTAGATGTGTACTTACAAAGTACCCTCTGGTGATTATTTAATTATATCAAATGGCAAATCGGGACCGGAAAGAAGAAAATACTATCTACGAAATTTTCGTGCGGTTAGCTCCAGGCGAACATACCATAGTAGATACAAGTCGGTGTATTGTTTGTAAATTCTATATCTTCGAATCTAACGGTATGAATTTATAGTATTTTCGTTAATAAATTATAAATTATGGTCATCTTTCCTCGACCAGCCGAATAAGCCGAACGATTCGACCGGATTCTAATGCATGAAAATTAGTGAAAACTTCAACCGCTACTTTCACAATTATATTATATTATATTAATAATTTGGTTAATAACACGCGCAAGAAAGCTCATCAAATGGTCAATCGCCCACGGTATTCGCGACCCATGGACCTATGGATTTACGACCCTCGTTTATGGTACATTATTTAGCATAGCATAAAATAGGAATGTTGTGGAGACATGGAAAATAAAAATAAAAAAGAAATGAGTGGAGTATGAGATATGTATATTGCCTTGGAATTCCGGTGAATCCCCCTTAGTCCAGTCAAATTAGAAGAAAAGTTTATGGATACCTATATTGATCAAGAGAGCTAAGAATCGATTCTTGTCTTCGAACTCACCCCGTACTTTTGAGGGTTTACATTATTATTATAATAATTATGTTATTCGGAATTTTACTTAATTTCACTGGGCTAACTTCGAAATTGTGAGTAAAAGCAGACGAGGAACGTTTGTTTATGAATTAAAATTCAGGTAAATAAATAGTAGTTAGTATAAAATAATTATACATTCATTTTAGTAATACCGAATGTTTTGTTAAATTTATAACGAATTTAAAATACTGCAAACGTTTAAAATGTTTGTTTTTACCGATTCCTTGTTGTCATATAATTAATTTATTTAGGGTTCAAGACCATTTATAATACCAAACAGCTTAGGTATTTTCATCCTTTAATAAATGAATTATTAAAAATACGATTCATTCATATTCCACCGAACCACGTGGCTTCGAAAAAACCAGCTTTTAAGTAATAATTAATTCTACGATCAACATCTATTTCCGGCCTTCGGCATTGCAAAAAATTCGGGCGTAATGTATTCTAAAATTTAAAACAAATACGAAAAAAATTTAACACCCGACAGGTTTTTCCGTTGATGTAAGTGGGCAAATAAGAAAAATCGTCGACCGGTTTCTCGAGACGCGGTCCTCATAATCGAAAGTCATCCAATCGATTAGGTTCCATTTCGATTAGCCATATCGCCCGAAATAGCTCAATATTTATGTTTAATCTATCCATCACCCGGAGGCTTTCGCTATTCTTTTCGCACCGTACTCGAATTTACCTGCGGCAAGTACAGTTCGAGTTAATTCGAGTTTGCAGAAGGTGAAAAAAAAAACGAAAATATTAAATTGCACCTATGTCAGCATGTCACGGAATGTTTACTATCGTTATTTAATAATAAGGAGCATTAGCCATTCACATTGTCCGTCGAAACGTGTACATTTCGCTGTTCACACATCAAATGTTAGCAAATTAGCTTTAAACGAACGTGTAAAAATTATTTTAATAAATAATAAAAATTGCGCCTTGAAAGGTTAAATTGCGGATTTTTTTATGCAAAGTTCAAAGTTTTGCGATTTACAAAAATGTAGCAAATATTCGCGTACGTTTCGATTAATTGTGGAAGCGAACATCTAGATGTATTATTACAGTAACAAACGTATTTTTAAATTATTCGCCATGGCCACTTTCATAAATTTTGTTATGTACAGATCAGGAGGAATAGCTGGAGATAGAGTACGATGCGCAATGGATTTTACCAATAATTTGTCTTTTAAAAGTCGCGCAGACTGTACATATTTATCTATTGTTATCACTATTACAGTGTAGATGAATTAATTTTTATTTTATTGTTTATTGCTTATTTTACACCAATGATGATAAAAAATAGATGTTTGTTAAAAAAATCGTTCGAAATTGTCGAATAAGCTGAAAATATGAGTGCGTGTGTCGCAATTAAAGTAGGCATGTAAGAATTTTATACCGGACTTGTGTAAAAAATAATTATTATAATATTTAAATTAATGCTGAATAGATGAATTATTTAAATGCCAGATTTCGGACAAATTGATTTTCACCATATCGAAAATCATATTTATAAGTGGGCCAAGGATAAATTCGCAACGAAAAGAGTTTACTGGAAAAATGTTATTTTTGAAAATTTTCGTTAATACCTTTACATAATTTGTAAAAATATAGAGAAAAATTCAAAAATGTGATCGAAATTAATAGATTAGTAATAAATATAGACAACCTTTAAATTAATTAATTCGACTTGGCGATATTTCAAAAATAATTACGAAATTTTGCTCCGAGTCTTTTACAAATAAAAAAAATCTCCACTTAACCAATAATTAATTCTTTTAACGCAATCGTTTCGCTAATTTTATTTACGATGCCACACAATAAAAAAGGCATTACCTTTCAATTGAAGAAATATTTTATTCGAGCAGTAAATAAAAATGCAGTAAAATGATAGTATTTGAAATTTTTGGTATTTAAAATTTTTATAATTATCTATTATAATCATAAATTTTTTCAACCAATTTTCACACATGTTTTTTTTAATTGATTCAATTGATTTTGCTGAAAAAAGTTTATTTCGATGTTTTCAACATAAAATTAATTATTGTTTCAAAAACGCCTTTTATACCTGAATAATTCGTTTATTGAACCTTTTATACCTAGGTAAAAAATTAATTTACGATTAAAATGCTTCCTGAAATAATACCACAAGGTCAAATATCCTCTGCTGATTCTTTTTAGGAAATAACAAAAGGAATAATTATCATTTTTAAAGAAATAAAAGTGAGTTTGTTTGTTCGATAAAACTACGTAAGGTTATTGTCTTCTATACTACACAAGCATAAAAAATACTACATTATGTATGAATTATGTTCGGTATTTGTTATTTTTTTATTTATTATTCTAATAAATGCATCGCCAATTCAAGGTCTGAATTATTAAATAATCAAAAATATTGCTATAGTAATTTTTTTTCGTATCAAGGTTAAAGGAACTTTACAAGAATATACTTTAATCTTTCCATTTTTTTTAACTATTAAACATCCATTAATTAGAAAAATCCTGTTATTTATTTAACAAATAAACCACACAAATTGCATAGAATTTTTTAACAAAAACGCACGTTTCGTGAAACAAATTCCCGCGCATTATCGTTTAATGGTAATTGGTTCTATGACGACCTGTATACGGATAATAACTAGCCGGCCAACGATTTATAAATTTGCAGTTAAAAAATTAGCTTTCTAATGTCGAAATCGAAATCTATGGTATTCGGTTTTACGCATTTTCAAATAAGCGAAACCACCACAAGATTCTCCTCGGGCTATATCGCAGTTAATGCAAGTTCAATACATTTATTGATACATAACGTTTTCGTTGCTCGCCAGATCTATAATAAAGTTCATTATCATCTTCGGTATTTATCGAACAGGTTGTGGCAGATTTTTCCAGTTGTTTAGTTAAAAGCTTATTAATGCGAAGTTTAAAGGAATAGAAGAAAGTCCAGTGACCTGATCGAGTATACACTAAACATAGGTCGACTAGACATATCCAGAAACTGCCACAACTCGATTTTTTACGTATGGTGTAAAGGTGGGAACAAATTATCGAGTATAGAGATGTAGTAACATGCGTTACAGTAATAGTAGAGTTTCTTTGACTTTTCCCCGGATTCAGAAGTTTTTTATTACCAACTGGTTTTGTAACCAACGATTATATATTTTCGAATTTTAAACATGGCAACGTTGTTTATTTGAAACTTATAATTAAACAAGATGAAAATGAGGTTCTGAGACATTTTTAAATGATTCTGGAGCGTTCTAAATGAACCTAGAGAGTTCTAAATGATGATGGAGCGTTCGATCTAGATTGTTTAAGACAGTTCGAAATGATTCTAGAGCGTTCTAAGAGTCTGGTGAGTTCTAAATGGTTCTGGAGTATTCTAATTTGTTTTAGACAGTTCTTAATGGTTCCGGAGCGTTCTTAATGGTTCTAGCCAGATCTAGATGGTTCTGGAGCGTTCTAAATAGCTGAAGAATGACAAAAACTAACTTGATTTTCATCTTGTTTAAGATTCAAATAAGCAACGTTACCATGTCTAATATTCGGAAATATATTCGATTGGTTACAAAACCATATGATTATAAAAAATTTATGAATATGGGGGTTAGGAAAATAGGAAAATTGTACAAAATCCATTCGTCATACATGTGCAAATGATTCAGTGGGTATTTTCCATAAAAAGACCAACCTGACGTCTTTCGACCGTTGGAATCGTCCGGCGAGCGACTTCCTTATGAGCCGACGAAATGTAATTGTAATAGAGAAGACATAAAAAAATGTACACGAAAGCGAAGCGTCGGGTCCTTGAAGGATTTTTTTACGACGGTGTTACAAACGCGAATCAACCCATCGCAGCCCGCGAGCTGCGATGTAGGTAACGCGAAAACAAAGAGACGTGTAAATTGTGAGTGACATGATATCGCAAGTGAAAATGGATGTGCCAAGCATTAATGTTATTACATCTTACTAAACGATTTGTTAGCTAGGCTGATTTAAATAAATAAACAATAATTTCCACTAATTCCAATAAAGCGAGTGCCAAGTGCAGCGGCGTAACCACCTGCAATTAATTTCACGATTTACCTTCGATAGTACTGTTCATACACATTACACTGGTATAATAAAAATACCCTAATCTGACCATCTTCTGAAAGTCCTGTTTTTCCCTCTTCCATATTTAACTACTTCTTCTTTTTCTTAATCGTTATTGCCTCCACTATTAGAGCACTCCATTCCACTTTTCAACATTATCATTACTACATTCTTCTACATATTGTAGGCTCAAATTTTAGGGCTACTCAACCACCTATTGGAAATTAAGCTTTTTAATCGATTGAGGTGGGTACGTCTCTGTTATTCAATGTAATCGAGCCGAATTTACTGCGTTTTTTTATCAATTTAATTTTAGTTTTCATTCTGCTACTCCGTTCGATCGAATTGCATCAATCGAATTACGGCCGTAATAAACCTAGCCCGAGGATGTGGCAATTAGAGGCCGAACGAAAAAAAAAAGTTAACTGCGACATTGAATTTGACACTATTATTCGATCTCTCGATAAATATTTGGTTATTACGTTAAAAATAAAGATTGTTCGACGTCGAATTGGCGCGAAGAGCGGGATTTTTCCTTCTATAGTCATTTGTATTGAAGAAACCGCGGTTCTAGTAATTTAACACGTGATTTTCGTACGCACATCGTTGTAAAATAACAATTATCATCTCGAGATTCTCTGTTGTTTGTAAGTTAATGTTTAGATAAAATGAGATAATAGAAAAAAAAACCAACGCGAATCCCGACTGGTAGGAATTTCATTTATGGTCAAGTAGCGTTAGAAACCTGTCCATGATTGACCTTAGCATAAAATTGGAAGTGTTAAGGTGTCAACTTGGAACTCGACGCGCTTCAGTGTACGCATTGTGCACTAGTCAGAAAATTCTTCATCTCTGTTATAACGTGCATTTCATTATTTTACAAAATAATGTTACTTATATGAATTTGTCAGTTTTATTATACGTATCGTATGAGAGCTGAATACGCAAACGTAGAGTTTTAAATTTATTTCGATCCGCTGAGGTGAAGGATGCGTTGTTTTGTCTTTTTAGATAAATGCTGGACATATAAATGGTATTATTATGTGCAATATGCAATTTTTTTAACTTCCCGGTATGTGTACTATTGTTTTAATGCTATTAATAGATGTTGGTACTATAAAAAAATATGAATTCTAAAAATATGTCACATCATTCTTCTATACAGTTATTCATATCTTCTTCTAATTACGTCGACAAAAAATCTATCAAAATAACTCTGAAAATGAATATTTTTACCAATCTTTTATGAATGCGTTCTGCAAAATATAATATTACTGTACTATAATAAAATAGGTATAACAAAACGTCGATATGAAATCTTAAACAATTTCTAATTAGCAATAAAACCGCAGAGGAAACGTTCAACAAAATCTGTTAATAAACCAGCAAATTACGAAAGCACAGCTGCTGCAGCGCCGATAAAATTAATAATTGTCTACGAAAATTAACTCTATTGTCGCTATTATCGTTTTCGACGTAACGTCCCGGTGTCGATTTAATCTGCATCGCAATATTCTAACGATAAACGTGGATTTTCGATTTTTTTTTCCTCGCGAATTAAATCGAATCGTAAACTTCCTTTCGATACGAAACATTCCGGCTCTATTATTAAACGATAGTAAATTCAGATTCGTTTAGATTGTTGATCTACGCGCTATCAGTATCGTACACATTCATAATATAGCACTTTCCATTTCGTTTCGATACATCGCAATGCGAACTAGAATATTGACATACTTTTTAGACGCACTTGCGGTCTCTTATATACAACAGGTTTTTCGTTCAATTAAAATGTTAAGCTAAAGATCGAATTCTGTGCTGATGCACAATGGTGGATTATGTGGTGATGCTATTCGACCTTCGTTCGTTTCGTTAATGATATTAAATCGGAAAATTGCGCTTGTGCTCGCTAGTTATTTGCTATCGAATAAGGATTTGCCCTTGCTGTGGTTACTAAGGGGTTATTTAGCTAATATATTGTAAATTTTTTTGATTTTTGAGGATTGCTATTGACCCTAATTATCGAAATATTTCATTGAGTCCTATTGGTGTAATATGATATCGCATTTTCCCATTATACAAACGTTACATAACTAGAATATTCGCCGAAAAATTCAAATCAATGAGATGAGACGATGAGTCTCGTATTGAGAAAAGGTCAGACGTCGATAGGTGACCATGAAAATTAACAATTGTATTTGGCAATTTCGCGTTGATTTTTACTAATTTTATTCAAAGGACCGCACCGACGGCAAACACAGTTACGACATATGGGTGGAATTAGATATGGGCTTGTGAAATTGAGAGATTCTCAAAGAACAAGGTCCCTGCGTAATAAATCTTCATATTTAATAGAAATTTATTAATTCATTACGATTCAGCTCCGGGGGATTTTCGGGGAGTTTCACAAGATAAAATAAACACGCCTCTCCCATGAGCATTAAAGGCATATTTAATTATTTCATTTCATTTCGATCTATTGTGTTTAGGAAAATTTTTAATATAAAATTTCACTCGGCATTATAAAATTTTATCTTGACCTTTTTTTTAAATATAAATATAATTACAGATACATGACCAACCTTAATACATTTTTTAATAAATAAATATAGATAGAGCGATCGAAGGTTTCATCAATGCTTACGATAGGTCGTAGTTTTCATTAATTACATCCGACTAACGAAAACATAGTAATAAAAAATGTAAGAAAAAAATGCATCGTTATTATGAATTGCGGTACTGTAATAAATGTAATAAGTAAAAGTGATATTTATAATGATATTGTGCAATTGTTCTCAAGGTGTACTAATCGTATTAGCAATTATTTCGTATTTATAACTATAACTGTACATGTGGTTTTAATTATCTAAAATCAAAAACTTTCATGAAATAAGATTAAGTTTGCAAATAGAAGGAATATTATTAATAATATTAAAGATTACCTAAAAAGAAAAAGTGCTGATGTCTATAGATTGAATCTCATATTTGGCAATTCTTGAGAAAAGTCCAATTAATTGAATCTCATATTTCTCCTTAATATTAATGAACTATTATTTATATACAGAATTATACAATTAATTACTGACGTTTAAAATCTATAAATCTCTATACTTATTAAAAAAAAAATAACGGTTCGAAAATATAATATTTGAATAATGGATATAGAGATAAAAGATAGAAATAGAGGCGTTACTGGAAAAAAAATATTTTAAAATTTATTCCGACCTACCATGTGTGGAGATATCTCATGCGATCATTGTCTAAAAAAATTCAACCATTCGTAATGTTCGTTCTCTCGCGCAATTCGTTTTGTGAAACTGTTGGGTTTCATTAATTTAGCTGATGTGATTGATTGTTTTGACGGCGAAATTGCCAGAAACTGCTATAATTATCGGTATACATCAGGTAGTTTTTTTGGTCCTTCCTGCGTTTGGTAATTATTTACTTGGCATAATTAGGCGAAGTTTTACGTTCGAATATAATTTTAAGGCGCGTTTTTTCCTTTTGTGGATCGAAAATTCGACCGAAATACCGCAATTCGCTATTTTTTATTCCGTATAAAATGAATTTCTAAAAGCATCCACACCCAGGCCGTCCAACCAAACATAGAAATTACCAATTTCCTAAAAAATCTTTTATTTTTATGGATGCAATTAGGTACACTAATCATTGAATTCAGAAAGAACCGCTTCTCGCCTACTGCTCGATGGCGAGATACTGACCTTCATTAGAAGAAATCTACGTATTTTTGGATGGTACATTCATAAAAATATGCACGATTATCGGATGTTTAACGCACGATTCGCCACACCTTTAGACACACTTATTATCTTCGCATTGTTCACAGATGCAACAATTTTTTGAAAAACCTTCAGAGTAACTGCAAATAATTGAAACTTATCTCAAAAGAGCCGGTTGTTGTAATATATCAATGAGAGTCGTCAGTAGTCTGCATAAAAGAGCCAATATCTGCCTACGAAGATGATTTATTAACGAAAGTGATTAAAAATTCAACAATATTATTTAATTAAAACTTCAAAATTGAGCTCGCGTTGCTAAACAAATTTGCAACTTCTGATTAAAGTGTCAATCATTTTCAATATTCGATCGATGACTAATTAGAAATAAACATTTGCAAATAAATAAGTACTCGTATGTATAGGATCAGAAAATTTCGCTTTCAAAGATAAACTGTACATTTTACAATGTAATTGTCGGTTTCTTAGCGAACGACCTTAAATTAATTCTTTCTCTGGCGAGGCTTTTTTTCACCGCGCGCGAAAACCGAGAAGAAAAATTCAAGGGCAGTAAAATGTAAAGCAGGGCCGTTTTAAAAAGCAAACTAATAAACCGATTTCAGGTTCTCAAAATCGAGATCAAGTTTACTAATTGGCCGATTGTTTTTTCGCAACGATTTCGACGCTATTTTTTTATTCAAATGCCGGTTACTCAATTCGCCTCTCGAATAAATATATACGCAGAACATATAGATTTGGAAATTGGTCCTTTAAATTCCGAACTGAATTTACCTTTTATTGGGACACAAACCATATTAACTAGTAACTTACACAACTCCTTTATAATCACATATTAATACATAGTTTGTCTGTTTTTTATAATCTGATGATCGATTGGTTTGTCAATTAATCATGTCTGATGATGGTTACATGTTTCGATGTCTTGTAAATATACTAAGCGTTGTATCTACTGATAAAAGACATTAAATTAAAAAAACTTAGTTGCATAAGAGATTATTCAACGAGAAATATCGATACAACAATTACAGTTGCAAGAGCGTTTATTTATATTCGAGCAATCTATCGAAAATGGCCACCAGGATATGGTGGCAAGAATCGAAGTGAAAACTAACAATTTTTCGAACGCTCTCTTTTAGTTTAATTGTCGTCAATTAAAGTACCTAGTCTTTCATTTTTCATGTATACATCCACACGATTAATTTAACAATAAGTAGGTAAAGAGAACTAACACCATATACAATTTAAAACAGAACTACATAATTAATTTATTTTATTCAAATTCTCTGTTTATCTATTTCAGATTGACGGACCACCATGGCTCTAATAATAAGAAATATCGTGGATGGTTACCACGACCTTATGGACAATAAAAGCGGTAAGATCTTATGGTTTTATATTCTCGTTCGATTACGTCTTTTGGGATTTCCGTTTCGTCGAAGAGGAATGCAATTTCGCATCGAGGTCGTCGTATTTTTGTGCACCTTTACGTTTTGCATAAACGTTGCAATTTTTTTCGTGTCGTAGGAATTAGCTAAATTATTAATTTATTATTTTAAATAACAAATTTTCTAGCATATGGAAGATTTATGTTCGATCTTGAATCACCGGCGCCATATTATAGGTGTGATTTATTTGACGTAAAAAGTCGTAAAAAATTGTTCGGTAGTTTTTATTTTCCTATAGTTGCAGTTACGCTCATAACCACAAATTACTAAATTAGTATAATTAGTATAAATTAGTATCAAATTTGTAAATTTAAAGAAGTAAATAACTATAATCGTAATCCAGCGTATATTCCATCTAACCCGAATCTTTTTTTCAATCTGAACCTATTTTTAAGTTCTATTTAGGAATATTTATGTCTAATATTTAATATCTATTTCTATTGCTATATTCGAAAGATAAATTGAACAATTCGTGAAACTCTATTTTATTTAACTGCTCCATTATATTAGGTACCTATAAAATTAAAATGTTACATGTCACTGTTATAATCGTAAAAACTTTTTCGACAAATTCGACATTTGGATTGTAGATATCATCCATTTTGGATGAGCTTCTAACAGTTTGATTTTGCTCTGTTACTTTTATCCGACTGTTAAGTAATAACTATATAATAAGAACCTATCTCTCTGTTAGCGATTTCACAGTCATTGGTGAATATATGGCCGTTAGAGATTAGCCCTGTTTTCAGTTGGAGTTATAAAGTCCAAGAAATCGAAAGTATGGCAGTTAATTAGGAACAAATCTGGTAATTAATGCTTTATAAACAAAATTTAATTCGTTAATAAATGTGCCGCGTTTCGTTAGTTCTGATTGTTGAAAACGGGGGCTTTAAACAGTTAAGCGGAAGTCACCTCAAAAATTGTATCAATTATTGTTTGAGATAGTTTTATTAGCATTTTTTTGTTTTGTTTGGTACATATTATGATATACATCGAAAAGATGTTTATATACTTCATAAATTATTCAATTACAACGATTTTTTTCTATTTACAAAATTAGCCTAGCAGTTAAATTTTTCCATTCAATTATGCATCTGTAATTAAATATATTTTCTCATGCGTATTTTATTATTACGTCAGTTTTATTAAATGGTTTAGATATAGATGAGGCGTTACCTAATATAAAAATTATAGATGTACCTACTTATGACTTAATAAAACTGTCAAATAATTTATACAAATTTGGCTTGGTTTCGTTAATATTTTTCTAACTGTTTTACGCACTGGTAGACCAGAAGACATGTAAATCAACTCGAACATAAATCATATTAAAAAAACTAATTAATTAATCCTACAACATGTAATAAACAGAAGTAAAAAAAACCAGTAACGATCCGAAAAATCGGACGAAAGGAAACGGTAATTCTCGCCATCCTTGTAAGTCGACCTTTTTCACCTGCATTTCACGAAAACTGGACAACATTGGCTGGAGGACATTTCGGTACAGCGTTTCAACCAAAAGCCGGCTCCAAAATTTCGTATGCACGTGTCGAATCGCACCTGTCGTTCTAGTAACTAACAATTCTTTCGTTAGAAAGTGGAAAACATTAATGAAAAACAAACAATTATGGAATTAGTGACTACTAATTATCAACCTACTCTATGGGATATATGAATTAATGGGACATTTTTCCTTTCCCTTTCAGATCCAAGGGTCAACGATTGGTTGCTAATGAGTTCCCCATTTTACACGTTAGGCATTTGCTTGAGCTACGTGTATATCGTCAAAGTTTTAGGACCGAAGTACATGGAAAATAGGAAACCCTTCGAACTCAAGGGTGTGATAATTTTATATAATTTGTTTCAAGTGATATTCAGCACATGGTTATTCTACGAGGTGAGCAAATAAAGCTGCGGTAATTATACAAATTGTATCGTTTTTTCGTTGCAGAGTTGCGTGGCAGGATGGTTCACCCACTACAGTTATAGGTGCCAACCGGTGGATTACTCTAGGTCACCCCTAGCAATGAGGGTAAGTTTTAAATTGGCAAAGATATTTGTAGATATTGCTTTTAAATAATAAAAGAATCTACAAATATTTTCATCGCGCTATACCTACTTAACAAAAATTATAAAAATAATTGAATTTGCAAGTCAAATTTTAGGAGAATATGAGTTAGTTTTGTGTTAAAATTTATTGTCTTGCCCCTAAAACACTAAAGATGCACTGTTTATGTTAATTTAATACGAAAAAGTTGAATGAATTTATATGAATACAATTAAAATGTGATTAATGGTTCAAATAAATAAAGCAACTGACGTTAATAGTATGGTAGGTACCTACACTAAATGAATACCGGTTTAATCAGTCGGATTTGGATTCGGTAATGAAGTGCCGATTAACCTTTTTCCCAGACTTAAAAATATTTAAGATTCATCTCAATCTCGCTATTTTTAGCTTGATTTCTATTTTTTAATCCGCTAATTTTCGATTGTATTCTTACTATTTCTAATTCATTATAATTCACTACATTATAAGTGCGTACCATTAGTGATTTATTGTTATTTGAGAAAACAAAACTGGGCAAATATGTGAAGAGACCCACCCATACAGAATAAATTAATTCGCTACAAGCATCTCTTTATTCAAATCTTCTACGAATCCCTTTAAAAATAGAAAGTAAATATCGTTGTTTATACCTCCAATTTTCTGTACTACAATTAGTCATTGTCCCAATGATTTGTAATTTGTGATATAATGCTCATAAGTGCATCTAACTTGAGATGAAAATGTCGCAATATTTGCTTTCAAATATACTGCGTAAATCCGCTTATTTATTTTTCTTGGTATTTCAGATGGCGCGAGGTTGCTGGTGGTACTACATATCGAAGTTCACTGAATTTTTAGACACGGTAAGTGGTGCTCGCTCAATTAAACATCCACGTAAATGCAGTTAATAGACGAGCAAATTTCAATTTCATTATTTACAATATTTACCGGTATTGAATTATTTTCCTAATTACATCGAGTAGCGTCACGGGTCGTTCAAATGGTCGCTCTCAAGAGCAATTATTATAAATAATTGTAATTGTTTTGAATTACAAATTGGTATTAAGTGGTTAATTAATAAGTACCTATATTGATGTGCCATTAGTAAGGCGAGAAAGTGTTTTTGAAATCAAAGTAAACTGTTGAGATTTTTAAACCTTCAAGTCAATATTATGGAAGTTTTTGGTTGAAGTCACCAATACTTGAATTCCTTAATCTCCTCTAAAGTTCATAGAATTTTCAATTCTTGAAGTAAACAATGCTTGAATTCTTTAATCTTTAAAGTTCATATAGTCCTCAGTTCTTGAAGTCACAAATACTTAAATACTTTAAACTTTAAAGTTCATGTAATTCTCATTTCTTGAAGTCACCATTACTTGAATTCTTTAATCTTTAAAGTTCATATAGTCCTCAGTTCTTGAAGTCACCAATACTTTAATTTCTTAATCTTTATAGTTTATATAGTCCTTAGTTTGTGAAGTCACCAATAGTTGAATTCCTTCATCTATAAAGTTCATATGTCCTCAGTTCTTAAAGTCACCAATACTTAAATTTCATATACAGTCATTATTTCTTGAAGTCCTTGGTTTTAAGGTCCACAGTCCTCGGGGTTCTTACTACTTGAAGTCCTTATTTCTCAAGGCCTCTAATTCTAGCAGTTATTAATGAATATGATATAGATAAATAAAATAATAACGATAATAATTTGCAGTTTTTCTTCGTATTGCGCAAAAAATACGACCACGTCTCGACGCTGCACGTCATCCACCACGGCGTCATGCCGATGTCGGTGTGGTTCGGCGTCAAATTCACCCCCGGCGGCCACTCGACCTTCTTCGGCTTCCTCAACACCTTCGTCCACATCCTCATGTACAGCTACTACTTCCTCGCCGCCCTCGGCCCGTCCTACCAAAAGTTCCTCTGGTGGAAGAAGTACCTGACAGCCATCCAAATGGTGAGTTGCCACTTACGAAGCGCCATCGACACCTTCCGCTAATTCAATTTACCGTTGCAGATACAATTCGTTTTGGTGATGGTGCACGCCTTCCAGCTGCTCTTCATCGACTGCAACTACCCCAAGGCGTTCGTCTGGTGGATCGGCATGCACGCCGTCATGTTCTACTTCTTGTTCTCCAATTTCTACAAGGAAACTTACAACAGGAAGAGGGAAAGAGAGGCTGCCAAAGCTAGGGTAAGGTGTTACCAACGACAACGCTTCCTGGACTTTTCCTTTTGGTTCTTTTGGCTCCATATGCGTCGTATAAACTTAATTATGCTTCTGATAATCGGTTTCTTGTTTAGGCATTGAATGGAAAAGCGCAGAACGGAGTCGAGTCTAACGGTAACCAGAAAATAGGGATCTGCTTCACCAGCCAGACGGCGCTGTACGAGCACAATGGCGTCAAGAATGGCGTCAAGAATGGTGTGAAGCCGGCTTCGAATGGATATTCGTCGGAGGAGAAGAGGAACGTGAGGAGCAGGGCCTTCGTTCCCAACGGGAAGTAATCCCGGCAGGCCATCGCGTAGGATCGTCATCACAATTTTAATGTAATTAACGGGGTGCGGCGGGTACGAGGGCGTATTTGCGGTAAATTTTTAGATATTTTAAACAAATTTCCTTTGCAATGACAGTTTCGATTGGTCCCTAACTATATGTTGAAGAAGTTGCGTATACTGGATTTCATTTTTTTTTTGTTTGGAGCGTTTAGTGATTGATCAATTTCGAATGACCAGTTTTACGTTGCATTTAAAAATTGTTTGATCGATTTTTGTAAATATTTTAACGAATAAGGATGCCTAATTGTAGGAAACGTTAGGTTATAGTTAATGCAAAATGCATCTTGTACAATTTGCTCAATTTTTATACAAAAAAAAACTACCTAAATTAAATGAAAAATTATATGAACAAAATTTTAATGAACATTTTTTTGTTCTAAAAGCTATTCTATTTGAGTCGATTATTTAAATAAATTTCGGTTTTTTATTCATGTGACGATAGATTGAATTTATCTTAGTTATTAATTAATTGAATTGTGTAGGTACTTCTCGTTAAAAACGAGACGACTTTTCGTTCTAATTATAATATAATTAATATTTTTTTGATTAGCGTAACGTTTAGTTTAGTTTGAAATTTTTGTATTTATTTTTTACATTCTGCCGAAGCATCGACGCGTGTTTTCGTACTTGTATTTGTTAAATAAACGTTATTTTGATTATATGCGTAGTTTTATTTTCGAAAATATTTTTAAACAAAGGTGTCTTATGAATTTATGAATAAAAGTAACAATTAATTGCTTTCACAAAGGTAATTAATGTGCATAAAATATACCGTTTATTGAAATTCTATAGTAGAACAAATTAATAATAATTGAAAATATCCAGGATTGGATCGAAAATTTCAAAAATATCTAAGTAAAAAATTTTTTTCATGGTCCTCTTTTGTGAAGTCGTATAAATTCGTAATGAAATAGTATAGAAATTGATAAGATTTAATAAGCCAACTGTTCATAGATGGCGTCACAATAATATTGTGAACGAATAATTTAAGGTAAAAATATTCAGAAAATTGTCTAAGTATACAGGGTGTTATAGAGTTATTTATGATTAATAGAGTGCCGGTATTCAGGATGTGAATATTTAGTTGGTTATGACAAGGAAAGTTTATTTCAACATATGTCCTAAACCTTTTAGTTTTCGAGCTACAGGGTGTGACAGTTAAAAAAAACTTTTCAAAAATCATAATTTTCTTATTATTACTAGTAATAGAAGAAAATTAATTTGTAGCCCAAAAAATATGTTTCCATGCTTGGTGAGCGCCTACCAAATTTCAACAAAATATAAGCAATCTCAATGAACTTGGCAAAAATTGTTTTTATTTTTTTA
The DNA here is from genome assembly GCA_918026865.1 of Phyllotreta striolata. Classification (NCBI taxonomy): domain Eukaryota; kingdom Metazoa; phylum Arthropoda; class Insecta; order Coleoptera; family Chrysomelidae; genus Phyllotreta; species Phyllotreta striolata. The sequence continues at coordinate 5,049,503 of OU900098.1, read as the reverse complement.
CGCGAAAATGGTGCGTCGTACGAAAGTAAGTCTTCTGACCGAATTTGCTACATAATTAATGAGGAATTTAAAAATAATTTTGGTTTTTAGAAAAAGCAGTAGCGTGCCATTTTTTCTTCAAACATATTCAGTTCAAACCCCATACGGACGTCACTGGTGAAAATTTTCAAAAATCTTTTTCCTCAAAAAATGCTCCTAAATTAATAAAAAGTGTGTACAAAATTTCATAAAAATATCTAGAAATATAAATAATAAAAAAATTGTGAGAAGTTTTTTTAACTGTAACACCATGTAGCTCGAAAACTAAGAGGTTAGTATGTTGTCTATGGTTCAAACTCCGTACGGACGTCACTCATAATTTTTTTTTAATCTTTTGCCTCAAAAAATGCTCAAAAGTGTATTCAAAATTTCATAAAAATATCTGGAGTAATAAGAAGTGATAATAGTTATAGTCCTGAAGTATCGGTACTTAATTAATTAACACCCTGTATGTAATAGGTTTTGAGATTTTAAATTTGAATTAGGGATTTTGACAGGAAGCCAATTAAGTTTTATCTAATCCATTAATAGTCCATATTAAAAAAACATTAAAAAATCTAATTAAATTAGTAGGCAAATGGAAAAATTAAACAAAAAAATGCATTAAGTGATAAACATAAGACGCACAAAAAAATCATTAAATAATTCATTAAAAAAAACCAAGAATCATTGATATAGACAAAATCTGTTCCTTGTTTGCGGGCAATTCAGCTTGCCATTCAGAGCGACAAAAATCTTAAACGAATCGGCGTACGATACGATTTTTTTAAAACTAAATTAAGTGCAATAAAAACACAATTGCCGCACACGGACTTTCACTAATAACATTAAATAATCCGTATCGGCGGGTACGCGTAAGTACTCCCCGCAATAAAGTAAAGCGTACTTTCACAAGTAACGCGTCCACAGTTCGCAATAATGAGATAATAAATTAATAAAAATCAGCATGGCGATGTAGCGATTTGTCGACAATAGAAACTTTTTTTCTTATTCGGTCGTAATTGCGATTTTAATTCGCGATTTTATGCGAAATTCCGAAATTTATGCACATTAATCCAATTAAGAATTAATGGGTTGAAATCAAAATTTTATTGTTTTTAAATTTCCAACAAATAAAAATTTGATTTGCATACAATGTCCCTTGAAGTTTTTTAGGATTAATAAACGTTTTACATCAATTAGGAGAATTTAATTACTTTAATAACTTACTAATTACTATCTCTTTCCATAGGTTACAAGATATAAACTTTTTTCCATGCACGTGCAATGTATAGGAATTTATTTTAATTTTTTTCATCCTTAACACTTGTGTCAATGCAATGTCAAAGTTCTACTATTTTCCGATAAATATACATACGAAAAGCGCATAACAATAAACAATCAGTTATTGTTAAAAGCCAGTCTGTTTACATTTTTCGCGATTATAATTTTCAATATTCCGTTTGATGTTGTTTAGAAATATACAGGGAATTTCCAAACTCGAATTCCAGAGCATTCTAGTGTAAGTATACAGGATTCAAAAAAATAAAATTGGAAAAACAAGAAGAAATTTTTGTTAAATTTTATGCCTAAAAAATATCTAGTAAGAATGTTATAATATGTAAATAAGGGTTTTAGAGTAATGGGAAGCAGATTTTTGTAGTGTATGATATAATAAATATGCAAGACGTTCCGAAATTAATGCAAAACAATCAGAGTAATTTAGTATTTTATTTTCAAGTCTCAGAATTGCAATTTTTTTTCGTTTTCAGTCCCAGCACCTGGCAGAATAATTGCATCTGCAAGGTTTTTCTAATCTATTTTATGAAAATACTTTAATGTCACTATTATCATCAGAACCTTCGAAAGAGCTTACATTTTAATCCTCTTTGCAGCACCTGATTAAAGAATTTTAAAGGACATTTCGTCATAGAACTTATATCACACGCCTGTACATTTCAGGGAATTGAAGTGAATTGAACTCATTACGTCATGGTTTGTCGACTGATGACTGTATATCCGATAGGGGCATGAAGAGCCAAAGATTCTAATCATAAATTAAACAAATCATCACTCAAATCATTCGATACTTATTAGTTTAATAAAGTACTAGTTTTTTGGTAACTACTCAAATATATTGATGGAATTGATAACTAAAGTTCGTAGGTTTTAAAATGACAATGACGTCACCAGCCATCTTGTTGCGACGTTGCCGGGTTCTAATTGATCTCGTTTATATGACAGAAACATTAAATTTAAGATTATGTTTACTTTCAACGTTTACAAATTAATAAAGTCACATTAGTCACAAAGTCATTTAGTACTGTCTAAAATCATTTAGAACGCTCCAGAATCATTTAGAAGTGTCTAGAATCGTTTAGAATTCTCCAGAATCATTTAAAACTGTCTATAACCATTTAGAACGCTGCAGAATCATTTAGAATTGAATCTAGAACGCTGCAGAATCATTTAGAATTGAATCTAGAACGTTGCAGAATCATTGAGAATTGTTTAGAATCATTTACTGTCTCGAATAATCTACTGGAAAGAACTGTTTTGATGAATTTATAACACTCCAAAATCATTTAGAACGCTCCAGAGTCATCTAGAATTATCTAGAATAATTTAGAACGCTCCAGAGTCATCTAGAACTATCTCTAGAATCATTTAGAACGCTCCAGAAACATTTAAAACTGTCTAGAATCATTTAAAACTGTCTTGATCAATCTAGAACACTCCAAAATCATTTAGAAATTAATCATTTAGAACGCTCAAATGCCAAATGCCAAATGTCAAAAGTCAAATGCCAGAATTAACATTGGCACTAGGAAAATTTCGCACTGCGTGGAAATTACTAAAAATGACACTACATTGTCATTGTAAAACGTACGAACTTTACAATGAACTCAGTAGAGATCGGACTAATTCTCCCGTGTATCGGACCAATTGTCCCGTATCCCCCGGACTATTCGAGCCGAAATCGAGCTCGGACTCGCGCGTTTCCGCCTAAAACCCGAACGCTTATATATAACTGCTTTTCCCATTTCGCCCAAACACGAAACCGACACGCCGGAATCCCAGATATATCGAATCGAGCGAGAACGAGTCGTGGATTCGTCATCGTCGCACACACCATAGGCGTTTTACCGATTCCAACGCCTATCGGAAAATCGAGCGAGAACCGACCGAAAAATCCGAAAAAAAATAACACAAAACCCAAACGATGTGTTCAACAAAGTGATATATTATTTTATACAACGTCGAGTTCGAGTTCTTCGTTCGATCCAGCGGTATTCGAAGATTATTTCGTGAATATTTTGCGAATTCCGGTTTCGGGCGGGCTGAAATTTTTGTTAATACGATAGTCTCAGGTGATTGCAGTGCGGGAGAATTGTGTGTGATCCCGGTTTTCTGATCTAAGGTGAGTTAAAGTAATCGTTTAAATTCACTGGAGATCTAATTGGAGATAACGGTTTAACTATCGTTTTATTTAACATTCGAGTTGATAAGAATAGTAGCTCGATTATGCATAAGATAGTTTCGGAGTTAATGCATTAGGATTACTAAAAATACGCGTGGTTTCGGTGACGAGTGGGTGTGATTTTTGGTTTTTCGTTAGCACGTGCTGGTTTGTTGTAGTTTCTCGTTGGAATTTAATCGGTAAATTATGCTGTAAATTTAGCTGTGGTTTCCTAACCTAACTTTACTACTCCCAAGATCGATGCCGACTCGACTTCCTCGAAGCGATTTTTTGGGGTCGAGTAGGGCAAGCATTTGTTGATAGTAAAGTGGCTTGTTTTGTTTTTTTTTTAATTTTTAATGCATTACATATTAGCACAATACAGGATGTCCCAATGAAAAATAGCGCCTTTAATCAGCTTATAATTTTGCGATAGTTTTTGACACAAAAATATTGTATCACCTGTACAGGGGGTTTTATCAAAATGCCCTTTTTTCAATTCCTATACTCAAATTTTATAATATGGCAAACCTTCTTTTGTAGAATAACATGTACAAATAATAAATTTATGAAAAGTAGAAGAGATCTTTCAGATCTTTCAAAATACCTCTACTTATACAGGGTGGTTTCGAACTTATGGCACTAAATTTTAGGGGTGGTAGTTTGCAAAAATGGTTTCTGTGAATTTAAAAGATTTTGGTTTGAGGATTTTGATCTCCCTTTACTGGTAATAAATTGTGCGTCACTGTAACAAAACTTATAACAAAATAAAATTTATCTAACCTCATGTTTTTATGATAAGGCGTTTAAAAGTTAGCCTATAAGCTGAGTAAATGAGCTACTTTTCATTGGGACACCCTGTATAATTAATCTGGAAACATACTACATTTTTTTACAGAAAAAATGTCTTAGGGGTTGACTATTTCAACCACTTCTAAGCCTACTTCAGGGTTGAAAAAATTTCAAAATCTGTAGTTTCATTGACAAATAATTTTCCCAAGTTTCGTGTCTTCGTATAGTCTAATATAGAGGGAAAATAAAAATGAAAAACATTTTTCTTTTCAATCTTCGGAGGGGTAAAACTTTTCCGGGAAGGATTTTTTCAAAAAATTTTATACCAAGTACCCACCTTAACTAAAATGAACCAACCTATACAGGGTGTTAATTTGAATGCCGATACTTCAGGATGTGAATATTTGGATGATTTAAAAAAAATTACTTGAAAATAAAACTTAAAAAAAATAACACTGTAAAGTCAAGAAAAACGAATCATTTACGCTAGTTTTTTAACTGCCTAGATTTTCTGAAATTTTGAATTTTTCAATTTGACAGATAATTTGGCATTTGTCATATGGCATTGGTGTCACTGTCACTAATCTCGGAACGAATAGTTGTTATTGTAGCATTGTATGTACATATGTATTTCAAATTAATTTACTAGAATATAAGGTGAAAAGATTAAAAACTAACCAGAAATACATACTACATGTGATTTTTACCCGTTTTCAAGGTAAACAGTATTTTTTTAAATTTAATTTGTCCCATTAAACTAGCAACTTTTTTTAATACGAAAATGACGGATAAAATGTTACTTTTATTAGTGTTTCGAAGGATTGTAAAATTTATTTTTTCTAAAATTTATAATTTTGTAAATTGGATTTGAGAATTTATTTATTCTTATTTTATTATGCTTCACAACAATAACATACATTTTTTGGCAAAATTTAAATAAAAATTCCACGGCCAGTTTTAATTTTACGATAAACCATTAAAATTCTTTAAGTTTTCCGTATTTTTTTAAATCCCATTTACACAGAAATTGATTTATTCACACCAATTAAGCGAAAATAATTTTTTTGTATACCTTATCGTAGGTCATTTTCGCAACTATCCCATATAAAAAATAAAGGCATTTCTCACTCTAGTTGGTACCTATAATTGCTAATTATTTTAAACCATTAACATATTTTTCTAGGGACAATTTTTTCTATTTACTTCAATTACCAATTTTATCAGATCGGTAATGAGGAATAATTGCCTAATATGATGCTTTGCGAATGGTTACAGAATTTTTCCATATTAGTAAACAGGTAAAAAAGTCACCCGTGACCCCCGCATGGGTATCTGTTACAAGGTTTTTAATAGTAAACCAATTACATTGTTATTCGATTATATTTTTCTATAATTAGTTTATTTTCTTTGGTCAATATAAATAAAATATCAAAGCTGTAAATTTTCGTTGCGATAACAATAAACATTGAATCGAACAGGTAGTATGCGAATTTGTAAGCGATGATAATAAATCACCAACTTACATTGCAATTAAGTTGTAGCTAATAGAAAATTATAATAAAATTAGTTTTCCTTATATGAAAATTTTGTTAAGTAATTAACCTAAATTAGCGACGAACCATTGTAGTGCATAAGTACACTAAATTTTCGTAAATATTTATCAAAAATTGCCTAAATTAGAATTTATTAAAATATTAAATGGTTCGAATGACCCGACCTTAACTTCAATTAATACGATTTAACGTGACATATTCTTCAATAAAAACATGTTTTTTAAGACGTTTTTGATTAAGTCTCAAGAAAAATAAACCTGATGATAGACCTAAATACAGATATCAATAAATCAATATGTAGTATGTAAATTTTTTGAACGACAGTGCATTTATTGAATATAGTTTAAAAAATCTTTCTTTTGCAATGCAATTTTCTCTAAGCAATTTAGAAACTTTAGAGGCCTTAGAAACTTTTTATTGCTGAGGTAAACTTTAACTACAATACTTGGTGAATATTTTGCCGCATTTTAGCAAATTATTAATATTTTAAACGATTAAATTTTCAATAAGATTCTGTTACAATAATCAGGCGACTAGAAACTCTTACACAGTGTGATTAAATTGAATAGAAATTATCTGAATGCTCCCTTAATGCGTGAATGTAAAAACAAGAAGAAAAAAGTGTCGATTTTCCGAAATGACGGTCCTGATTCCTTGTCGTATGTCAGTTGAAATGTAACATCGATTATTGCCTTATCAATACAAGACGATTGTAATGTAATGTAATTTAATATAATTGTTAATTATCTGCTTACAATTTGTGCATACATAAATTCGGTAGCCGATTGAGGACTGCATTTAGTCGGTTAGAAGTCTCGGCCCGGAGAAATTGTGCAAAATACGAATTTTTATTAGTAAGTCATTGCATTTACAATTTTTATTTTATTTGTGCTCGTTTCGCAATTCGGGACTTTTTTTTTCGATTTTTCGCTTTCCACGAATTAATTTGTTCTAAAATTAATTTTTTTCGTTTTGTATCCGTTATGTAAAAACCGATATAATTGCATGAGAGAAAGCGCAATTTTTACGTGCATCTGATCTGCTAATATATCTTACGTAATGGTGTGTGCACACTATCGAGAAAATTGGAATTTCCTTGCTGAATTAATTTTTTTGCACAACTTCATATACAAACGATTCGGGTCCGTTTATATTCTTCTCGATAAACTGCTTTTATGCAGGCATGAAAATAATTATTCACATATCTGCAACTCCTTTATAGACATTCTTGCACTTGATGAGCGCCTACAAATGCCTGTAATTGCCCATAAATGTGCATGTGTCGATAATGTTGTAACCGGCGGAGTTGGTGGGCAATTCGATGAAAACTTTCACTTTCTTCTAAAATATTTCACTGCGAAAAGTGTGTTACTAGTCCTGCGAATTCGGTCCGTTTCAAGGTTGGATGTTTGTGCAAAATGCTTCGTATTTCCAAACCGATATTCAACTCCCATTGTGCGAATATTTTTCATTCACGCATTTTGTTGGATATCAAGAAAATTTATAAAAAAATTTTAATCGGTAAATTTCCCAATTTATGGCAGAAATCTAGTTTAGTTTTCAATATCTTTGCCTTTGGCGTCAGTCATTTATCAAGTAACGTTTCGAAAATATTAAATAACTCAAGTAGGATGTTTATTTCTCAACTTTTATTCTCAATTCTTGAGTTATTTTTAGGTAGGTCAGTGTTTTTTACGTCTGCGTATGAAAGTATAAAGAAATTTTCGAAGAAATATGTAAATTAGTGTGAAAATAATTATTGGAACGATGTCGATATTTCGACCTTGTTGGTTTTTACCTACTAATTATTGATACATAGTCGCTTTAAATGCGTTAAAAACGAGCTTTGCCTGGACTTTGATTTTGTCGATTTTCACCATTATGTGGTTTCTCAATTTCATCGAAAAGATGTAATTAATTACCTTGGTATTTATTTACCTATTGAATAATTTTAAATAAGTAGCAATTTTGTAATTGCCAATCAAATAATGATTCAATCAGTTAATATCTGTAATTATGCGCGCAGGAAAGCAACATTTATTTTATTGTAAGAATAATTTCGAATTCGTCGCAGCGCATTTATCATTAGTAACGTAGAAGTAACACGAAATTAATTAGATACATTTCAGCGTGACAAGGGGGTAGGTAATAATCGAAAAAAATAAGTAATAAGACCGAATGGACTATGCGTATATTTAATTTACCAATTCCGCTGTAAATGTGTAATTATAATGTGTCTTGAATAAGTAGGTACTTAGGTACAGTTGAAAAATACAAAAAATGGGCAATTTCATAATTTGTTACAAACTTATTTAATCATTTGTATCCGTAATCTCAAAATAGGTAGGTAGAGAAAAGTAAATTATTGTGCACACCAATAATCTGGAATTAGTCTTACTGGGTAATTATCCAAAAAATGCATTATGTATGCATTTATTGTACCTATACAATTACGAGTAAATTCGTTATTTGTTTCCTTTAATTTTTACAAATTTTTCAACAATTTCTTATAACTGTCCTATACAATTGTTGGGGGAAATAATATTCAATATTAATATTTTTGAATCATTTTACCCATTGTACACCTATTTAGATCTAATGCATAGATTTAAATAGAACGAGTTCAAGGTGTTTTTGAAATTAAAATGGTCCAATTATTGGTCAATAATTTTTAAGTACTATTTAAATTTAGAAGCCGGTAGCCTCTTACAAACCAAATTAACTTCAACAATTTTCGGAGGTTTCGTTTGATTATATTTTTTATTTTTCTATTCCAGATACATCACCATGGCTCATCTAGTTACCAGCGTAGCTGAAAAATATTACGATATATTCGATAAGCAAAGTGGTGAGTACAAAAAAAATATAAGTTCATCCATTTCATTTAAAAAAGTGTAATTATTTCTAATTTACCATAATACATTTTTTTGTGTGTAGACAGTTTGTCTGTGCGCTATATGACAAACAATACATTTCCAACGGGCTCGGCATACTCTTTACATAATTAATTACTCATTTTGTGGAACTAATTCGTATAATTAATTCACATTCTTGCCTGGGTAAATAATTCAATTTATACCTATGTACATTATAATTCATACAATTGGTATTATTTATGCTATTTTTTGTTCGAACAATAAATTTCTATGTAGTTTAAATTAATTTACGAATTTTAATCAGGGTGTTTAACAGGATGCCAGATTTTTATTATTATTTTATTCAAATGTCTAAGAATTTTCCTACAAACATAAGGTTACTTTTAAATTACAAGGAATGAGACGTAATAAAATCGCAAAACTCGTTTACTTAAATTCATTAATTTTTAAACACAATAATTCATTGATATTTCCGGGTTTTATTTCCTCAATTTGTGGTTTATTTCAATCAGTATTCAAGCCACTTTAATTACGTATTTTTTATGTTTACTGTTAGTTCTTCTGATTTTATTATACAGGTTGCTCTATTTTTCATTGCAACATAAGCTATGGGTGCAACAAAGACAACCTCAATTAGACACTTATAAATGAAAAAGAAAGAGTGACATTTGTTCTTTGTTTAACTCTTTGTTTAACTCATAGAAATGCCCATGTTGCAATCGCAAATGAAGCACGGTGTATAACCCTTAAACTTCGGGGTAGTTGTAAATTAATTTCACCTAAAGAAAACCTGTTTGTCGCTTCTGCGATTAGAGAAAACTAAACCTAGATGCGTACGAATCGAATTTCAATTGCAAATTAGTTCCGTCGAGCGATGAAAAGACGGTTTTCGTTTTCTTCGGTTTATTAGGCGTCCGGTAGTCGTTTGAGTACGTGATGGCATTCGCAAAAAGGAACTAACAGTACCTCTGCCACCGTAAATTAATGTATTGTTTGCTTAGACTTCGACAGAGGCAGATTTTTACAGCGATAAATTTTGAAAATAACAGATCCGTGCCTCAACGCGTATGTTATTTAAATTCGCAGAGGATGATGCTTTTCTACGTTACGATTTGTGGTTGCATTTCGATAATATTTATAAACAAAATGAGCCGAATCGTTGGAATATTTCGATTGTTTCGACCTACTGATACACTTATCTAAACTTTAATTTATACATGCGCTTCCAACTAATAATAATAATGTCTAGACTACGATATGGCTTTTGTAATTAAAATATAAACCTATAGTATACGTGCAAATGCTTGCACTCTTTCCAATGTTGATTGAAAATAGAAATCCACTTTAAACAGTTTAAACACTACTCTCCTAGGTGTAGAAATTTCAATACAAATGTCAGTTCAATTCAATTAACTTTAAAAACGCATAGGTACACAGTAACAAAACGGTACCCGAAAAATTGGAATAAAACGCAAAATTCCTAATTTTTTTTAATTTTCTCAAATACTAGCTTGATCATTTTCGAACTCAATTTCCTTACCGACTGTCTTTTAAAAGTTTTCTACCAATCGTAAAAATGAGTTTTCGATAAAACAGAGTCACCTTTAACATTTGCATCGATTCCGCCCACGAAATTCCATTGAAAACCCAAACTATGAGACAAACTCTTAGTTCATTATGTTTGTTCCATTATTTATAGTTAAAAATATTAAGTGCAGGTAATTTAAATCAGAAATTCCGGATATTTTTTTGTCACAGGATATCTTTTTAATAGTTTATTGCCTACTCGAAATTGTAAAGGTAAGAAATGTAGTATATGGAAACTTCATCAGGCCTTTTATATGTATTGGCAATAAAACCGAACAACTCATAAATTATGAGGAAGTCTTCGATAAGGTTTCGATAAGTTGATGAACATTTCAAGTTTTCATCGGCGTGGGAATCATGAATCTTTATTATTTCACAATGCTAAACCCAATATTAAACCAATAAATAAATAATCTTCCACAGCGGGGTATCACAAAATTAATTACGCCCTGTAATTACTTCGATAGCTTGCATAACACAAAGGTTTTTTTTTCGTTTAATTTTCAACAAACACAGGTTAATTTGAAAACGCTTCATTACGCGCTTGTTTATAGAACACTTCCCGGGAAAATATTTACTTTATCGTAAATTTTACATTGAAATGGAATGTATGAACTCAATGTTGTCAGTAATACTGATATTGGAGTTTGGCCGCATTCCAGGATTTGCTCGTAAAACGACAAATAATGCTTTTTAAAATAAAACGAAATTTCCTTAGTGTATTTTTCCCGTCTTCGCTCGCCTTATTAAATTATTAATACAGCATGTACCGTGTTTGAGACACGCTGTATATTGATTGATTTTTATTTTGTTCCAGACCCAAGGGTGAATGGATGGTGGATGATGTCTAGTCCTGTTCCAACGTTACTAATATGTATATTTTACGCGTATTTCTCCAAAGTTTTAGGGCCAAAGTTAATGGAAAATAGGAAGCCGCTGGACCTTAGGAACGTGCTAATAGTGTACAATTTCGTTCAAACGTTATTCAGCGCGTGGATATTTTACGAAGTAAGTTTAATGAATTTTGATTCTCAAAATTCTACTATTACATAACAAAATTATACGTGCATTAGTAATGTCAATTTATCGTTAAGTGGATTATCGAATTTCGTTTCATTATTAATAGCATATTGGAGTGTTTAATTTTTATTAAAAAAATTGTTCGATAAATTTGATAGGGAATATTTTATCGGGACAAACTAGGTTCAGCATTAAATTAGTAATTAATCAAAGCGATTAAAATTTATTGATGTTTCGACACTATTTTTATATCTACTATACAGGATTTTAATTAATTGAGTGCCGATACATCAGGATGTGAATATTTGGATGATTTTAAGAAGAAAAGTTTATATCAATATATGTCCTAAACCTCTTAGTTTTCGAGCTACAGGGTGTTACAGTTTTAGAAAAAAAATTACTTTTCTATCATAAATTTCACTCCAGATATTTTTAAGAAATATCGACACTCAATTAATTAACACCCTGTAATAATTTATTTTTCACTTTTTTAGTATTTGATGAGCGGTTGGTGGGGAAGCTATAGTTTTAGGTGTCAACCAGTAGATTACTCGAATAATCCCGTAGCGTTAAGGGTAAGTTTTTTTTTTGTTCTTATTAATCACATTCGATCGACTCTTATCGTTCAAAGCACATTTCCGTTTTCCATTAGAAAACCCATACATATCATTCTAACGACGTCCGGGAAATTTTTCCATAATTTTCGTGCCCAAAACCGGTAATTTGTCTTTTCTTCCACCTAATCACTTTGCGCGTAAGAGTTCATAACACAAAGGTGAAGCCGAAATCGGGTCAAGGTGCATCCGGATCGAATTAGGTTTCCACGTACGGGAAACTTCCATTGGTAATCCCTCAAGTGGTAATAAATTGAAGAAAAATAAACACTCATAGGTCTACCAAAATCAATTGAATATTAGTACAAAAACCAATTTTATATCACTGTTACCCCCGTATTTAGAAGTTTTTTATAATAAAATTTTAAATGTGGCAACGTTGCTGTCATTCTTCTGCCTTTAGAATGCTTCAGAATCATCCAGAACTGTCTATAACAATTTAGAACGCTGTAGAATAATTTAGAACTCTCCATATTTATTTGGAACACTTCAGAATCAGTCAGAACTGTCTAGGACCATTTAGAAGGCGTCAGAACCATTTAGAACGCATAGGAACCACCTAGATGCATCAGAACCAGATCAGAAGAAGATTGACAAATAACTAACTTAATTTTCTTCTTGTTTAATATTCAAATAAGCAACGTTGCTATGTTTAAAGTTCGGAAATATATAATCGTTGGTTGAGAAACCAACCATTCATTTCTGAACAATATTTAATTGATTTCGGAATCGCCTTACAAAATAACCCCTTTAAAAGAAAGCTATAACCTCACGTTTCAATAAATAATGGCGTAGACACATTCCTATTAGTTGCTAGAGTGAACGACCGCAACCCTTCGCGTTTTAATGAAAATTGAATGCGGATTATATCACGCTATACTTCATGCCGCCCTAACCGTTTTTCCGATGGACACATCGTGTGCGGAAACTTCTACATTTTTTCCGCTTTCTCGTTTCAGATGGTCAGGACGTGTTGGTGGTATTATTTTTCGAAATTCACGGAATTCCTCGATACGCTGTTCTTCATTTTGCGGAAGAAAAACAGCCACGTATCGACGCTTCACGTCATCCACCACGGCTGCATGCCCTTCTCCGTATGGATGGGCCTGAAATTCGCTCCTGGTAAGTTCGAGTGACCACCGATGAATTCACCATCGTCGGTACGAATTTTATTGAAAAAAAACCTTTTGCTGTTTATCGACGAGAGCGCGTAGGTTTCGGAAGGATAGTAAAACTTTTAGAAGAGTATTAAAAAATGTACTGATGGAAGATAATTGAGTACAAATTGGAAGAAGGAAACTAGTAGTACGTATGAAGAAAAGAAGGTAAAAGAACAAAGCACTACCTATTGGATTAAGGTGTACAGAAAAAAATCAGTAATGGTGGTGGAAAATTATTAACATAGATATTAAGCAAGAGGAAATTTCACGCAACTGGAGAAGATTATAAAATACCTCATTGTACAAAACTGGACTTGGTAATGGATTAATGGAAGAAGAGGAATGATAAATAAAGCTTCTAAATTAAGTCGGTCAGCACCAACTGCGAAATTGCATTAGCTGGTATCAATCCGAAAAAGTTCTTCATATTTTCTTAATTTCAAGTCCACATATTGGCCTAAATGAGCTTTTATAGTTCACTAATAGATATACCGTGCATACTTGGGCCATTTAAGCTCTAATAGATTAAAAAATATGCAGTACTTTTTCCTGATTGATACCAGCTAATGCAATTCGCAGTTGGGTCAATCTGGCGCTGAGCAACTCATATTAATAATTACGATTTTGCAATCAAATTCTTCATATAGAACGTTTTCGTTTGCAGGTGGCCACAGTACGTTTTTCGCATTACTAAACGCCTTCGTCCACATCATCATGTATTTCTATTACATGGTCGCCGCCATGGGTCCAAGATACCAAAAATACATTTGGTGGAAAAGATATTTAACGACGCTTCAAATGGTAATCGTTTCCCTTACAACCAACGCGCTTTTTCCTCAACGATTTTCCCGCTTACAGGTGCAGTTCGTGGCGATCTTCATGCACCAATTCCAACTGTTGTTCGTCGATTGCAACTATCCCAAAGGCTTCATGGTGTGGATAGCGTTGCACGGCATCATGTTCCTCTTCTTGTTCTCCGATTTCTACAAAGTCAAGTACACCGGCAAAAAGGCTGTGAAAAGTAGCGAACGCAACGGAGCGTGCATGGTAAGTTTCAGTCGCTCGCGACGAGCTTGCGAAGCAAGCGAGAACCGTCCATAACAACTTAGGAGTGTTATATAACTATATCTTTTTATCTTGTGTTTTTTAGCCGGTGCTGGAGGACGAAGCACCGAACGGCATCAAGAAATCGAGCAGCAACGGTACACTGAACAACACGTACATCAGGAGCGAGTACACCGATTCGTACGAGGCTTGCTATTCGAACGGAAGCACGAAAGGATTCGTGACGCAATCGATCGCCAAGTTGAACGGCAAAAAAATCGAATAGGAGGCGCCCGGAACGAGAGAATCGATACGCGTTAAACGAATAGTGTTTTTATAGTAATGTTTAATTTAAATTTACAACAACAAAAAAAATCGTCCGTTTCCTGTCACTCGAAATTGCACTACACTCGATCGCTGTACTCGAAAATCTATTTGTTTCAACGATTATTGTCCAATAATCGATTGCTGATTGATTAGTGTTTGAGTATAGTTGATTGTACAATTTTGGAGCTTCCACTGTATTAACTTTTAGTCTGCCGTAAGGTTGAATTACCGTTTAAATAAATCCGAAAGTCTTCTGAAACATCCTTAAAGCGTATTTATACGACAAATTCCAGCTCGACGGCATTTCGTTATTTCGACAAAATTTCAAAATATTGATGTCGAGTGGACATTTGTCGGGGAAAAACCAAATGGGCTTTAACGATGAGAAAATCAAAGTCAAAGGGAATTGGAAATGGGCGATTCGGTTAGGCGTTATGTCAAAAAGCAATTCGTGAAACTTCGAGATCCGGTGACGCACTTGTATCGCGATTTATATGTGAAAACGAGCTCTTATTTTTTTTATATTATATTCCTAACTATTTTGAAAAGTTTATTTACTCGGGGCGGGAATATCGAATTCGGTTAGATCTGAGAGGGTTCATTTAAAACGCGTGTTTCTTTGTTCGTGTATATCTATTAATAACCATTAGTGCCTCGATGCTGAAAAAAATGGAATAATTCGTTGGATTTTAAAGCGAATGCGCACTGGGAAATTTCTCAATGAATTATTTCCACGTAGCTTTAGTGCTTTTTGTACGTTGTTGAAGGTTGTTTGCACAATTTTTTTCTTCTCTTACGCCATTATGTTGTACTTACACGTAAAAAATCATCGGTGAAGGGCGTGGATATGTGTGTGGCAATGGTTACCTATCTATAAATCTAATATGAATAAAAATGGCCTGTCTAAGGTAAATTTTGGCGAATTCGATAGTACTTAATAAGAATATCAAGCGAGGTGTTGGTAAGCCCAGGGGCGGATGGGTCAAGGGGGTAATTTACATCTTATTCGTAGCTAAAAATGGTTCAAGTTGGTTAATTTGGCTACGTCCCTGGGAATTTTTTTTTTGGTAAAATATCACATTTTTTGAATTTCATGCGTCAGAAAAATTATGTAGCAAATCCAAAAATGTTTCGAGATACCGTGGAAACATCAAACATCACTCCATTTACGCCACGGCCGAGTCTCCGTTGTTTTTTAGATTTTCCCGTACACTTCATTTCTTAATACTATTATATTACCGTTTAATTCTAAAAAAATCTTGTATATATTTGTTGAGTAAGATTATTTAGGCTACGAAATTGTATTTTTGTATATAAAAAATAAAATGATACGTTTTATTCACTCGTAATTATTTGATGTGTCCATTATACAGTTGGTGCAAAACAAATATCAATGCACGTCAGTACTGTCGTCAAACTTGCCAAGCATTGTGACCAACTTTTAAAAATAAATACACAAATTAGATCAAGCTTAATACCTGCAGAATTTAATTTAATATTAACAAGGGATGATAAAAAATGTTAAAAAGCAGAATTAATCATCCAAAAAAATATATATTGTCAAAATTCAACGTTTGTATATAATATTTTCTTATAGTAGGTTGGTATGCACTGATTGTCAAGATGCATAGTTGCCGTTGTCATCCCATCGGTACTTTTAATTTTCAATTTCTTCTAGTTTACTAGCATCAACATCAACTACTAAAGGCTGTTCAGCCGAATTATCAAGAAAGAATTTTTTGTAACTGTAACTTATAATACTTTCGGTTATCATGAAGTAGGTTACGAACTGTAGCGCATGCGCCAATTACGCCGAAATTTCTCAACTGGCAACGTCGAAAACAGTGCATCGTTGCCAATGTGTTTTTAATACCATGTTTAATACCAGAGAGCAAACCCAAATAATTGAAAATAATAGATATTTGGCAAAAATAACACAGATGCTTGGTAGATAAGTGTAAGATAAGAGGGTAGAATAGAGTAGCAGAGGGTAGGGATGGATCAGTTAGGGTAGGAGTAGTGCAATAGGGTAGAAGAGGGTAGGTACAGGAGGGTAGAGAGGGGTGCAAGGTGGTAGGTAGAGGTAGAAGATCATATAATATGTGACACGTAAAAATAATTCTATAAACGAGGAATTTAAACAACTAACAATACCTCTTTAGTTGACTTTTATTGTCCTGACAGAACTACAATTTCCAAAATCTTCGAGCTCTCTATCGATTTGAATCGTTTCCATTTCACAATCTTCTATACCGATCGTTCGCGTATTCCTCGTTGAGCTTCCTCAAAAAGTCCGACGCCGCTCGACTGTACTGCGGCACCAATTCAGTGAACCATCCTGTAGAAAATTGAGTGAAGATTAGCGCTGATCCAACGAGTACGAAAAAGGGCCATAGCATGGATATCAGAAATTGCACGGCCCTGGTGAGCACTATCCAACCGCCTATGAAACACAGGAAACCGGCTACGGCCATTTGGGTGTCCTGGTTCGACATTGCTTCGCTGAAATTTTTCACCACCGAATCCATTTTACATGTTGATTTACTGCAGATTTGTTCGATGAATTCAATGAATGTTACTACTCAACTCATCGTTCTGTCAGCGTCATGTTAAATCAAACATGTTAGGGCGCGTTTTATCGATATTTATCGACCAATTGCATAAAATGCCATGTACTTTCTATTTATCTGAAAGCACTATAAAAAAGAAGAGTTTATATTAAAATGTTACCAACTTTTTGAATTGAAAGTTTAGTGCTTTCGGATAAATAACACCAGCTGTATTTAAATTTTTTACACCACTTACTAAAACAATTTGTATACTTTCAGACACCACAGATTCGCGACAACAAAATAAAGGAAAATGTCCGTACTTGACTATCAAACACCAAATTTATTAACTCACAAATAGTATTAGATACAAACATTTTACACGACAATTTTAAATAATATAGCAGCTACATTGCGGCTCAAGTACGGCCGTTTTCCTTAGCCATTTACCATAATGTAATAAAATAGCAAAATCGTTACTAACTGTATGAAATTCGTTATCGTTATCCATGCCACGAAGAAGCACAAGAACGCTATAAGGGATATCTGGGTATCTTCGTCGTTTAAGTTCTCTATCAGTCTTTGCATTTCTTGCAATCATTGTACTTTAATTTATGACATCGTTATCTTTTAGAAAGGGTAAAATTAACTGTATTGGGATATTTTTGACGTTTGTCAATAAATATGCAAGACGGGACTTGTCTGTGTGAGTACCAACTGAAGAAAAGAAATTGAAAACTTCCCGATTTTTATTAATAACCGCCGCAGACAGTTGCATATTCGATTCTCGCTCGCTGTGCGAGCTCGAGTTTATTGATAATTACAATAATGGCCTCTGCCGCATAGATACGCAGCTCGAAAGGCAGTTAAATAACCAAGATCTCACTCCTGCGCGAGCTCGACTTGTTCAGTGTAAATAACACAAAGACAGTTTTATAGCCGGATCCTCGCATTTTGTATTTAACATGTGCCTAAAAACGAATCGCCCCGTACTACATTTCAAATTAAATTATGATAATTTTTTGCTTAAAAAAACACCCCGTATACCAAGTTTTCCGATTTCCTTAAAGAAAAAACGCCCTGTACATCGAATTAAATGTCAACGTATCCCGTAGTAGCGGAAATGACAAGTTTGACAGTTCGAAGTTTGTCAAACAATCAAACAATTCGACTTACGAAGAAAAAACGAATTGAGCTAACATTTTTTAAAAACTTTGTCAATCGTCGTTAACGCTCTAACTCTGTTCTATCTTTATATACAGGAAGCCCAAAGAAAATTTCCCAATGCTTTTCGTTAATCTCAAGGGATATATCCTGAAATGTTAATTATAAAAGACTATAGCTCATTATCTGAATCCAGAATATATTATACTTATACAAAATAAAACAAACTTCGTCAATATCATCACCTAACAAAGCAAATAAGTTAGAATTCCATCAAACGATCCGATTCCGTTAGAACTTCGTTCGTATGTTCAGATTCCTCGGGCACCACATGACTGCTACCCACTAAACAACCTTTTAATTTACAACCGCTTTCTATAGTAACTCCATCGCAAACGATGCAGTTTTCCAACGCCACTCTGAAATTTCAACAAACCGATTACACTAAGTTCAAATAAATGCGAATTTCCCTTACTTTTGATGTATGGTAACGTTATTCATAATGATGCTATTAAAAACCCTAGTGAAGCTGTTAATCTCTGTATTCGATCCTACGATGGAATTTTTGAATGATGTCTTTTCATTCAGCTTCGCGTTCTCCCAAATAATACACTTATCGTCGACTTGAGTCGAAGAAATTGTAGCTTTAGACGATTTAAGCGCGAGTTCTTTAGAATGAGCCACTTTATTCCAATAATCGATTATCTAAAAAGAAAATAATGTTTAAATACTCCTTCCAAGTAACTTAAGCATTTACTTACTTTGGCATTAGTTGCCCAATATGCAGGTAAAGTATTTATCCTTACGCCTATTGAACCTTTCGGAGCAATATAAGCGAAACATCTAATTACATCGCCGTGATAGGGCCCCTTTAAATCGCCCGTGTGATCATTAAAACTCGATAATTCTCTGATACTCAGCTCCAAGTCATCTTCCTTAGCTAACGAGAAAATATCACCTGGATCATTGTTGTTTATGATCGATTGGTTCGTGTTGGTCGCTTCTGGTGGTTTAACCAATTGCTTTTTGACAATGTGAGGTAACAGTTCGCCTTTCAGCGACGTGAAATTTTCCTCGTTTTTCAGGTATTTGATGACCCAATTTTTCAAAACGTAAACGTGAGAGTCGAGTAGGTTACTGTACATTTTGATTTTTGGATGTTTATTTAACAGGGACATCGGAAGAGCTAGTTTTTCTTCGAAATCCGAAGCGGACGCCAGAAAAACTAATCTATTGGTTTGTTCGTCGATTCCAATTAAATCTCGTTCTAAGAATGGCGAATTTCGTGTTAGAATTAGTATTTACTCGAATGTAAATGTGTTGCCTACCTGGTTTATGCTTCGATTTAGGACCAGGTACAATAATTGCTTCAGAATGTTGGGGATGTATTAGTAGAGAAGTAAATGAAGCATTGTGTGCTCTGTGAGTGTCTAAAAGTCCCTTTAAATTTACATCACTGATGAAATCGGAAGAAACGACCAATACATCAGATTTTAGTTTATCGTATATCAACCTCAAACTATCAGCAGTGCCCAAATCTCCAGTATCGGGAATCGTAAAATAATCGATTTTTATTTCCAAGTCGCTCTTTTCCAAAGCTAATTGAATCTCTGCTTTCTGGTTCTCCAGAACCACCAAAATAACCTCTAAAAAACGAATTGGAATATACCCCGCAATATTTTAGATAATCGAACTGACCGTAAAAACCTGACTTTTGTAATTTATACAAAGGATACCACAGTAATGGTTTAGGACCTACAGGCAACAAGCATTTAGGCTTTCCAGCTGTAATTTCTGATATCCTAGAACCTCTTCCAGCTGCTAACACGACTACTTGAAATTCTTGCAAAAAACTCATATCTAGAAATTGTCACTAAATATCAATATATTTCACCTTATTCACTAATAAATATGTTTTAGAGAGAATAATAAATGTTGATTTAAACAACAATTCAAAAACTTGGGTTACTCAAATTTTGAGGTTATCTGTCAACTATCCAAGTTTTCTTCTTTTTTTTTGTTCCTAGTACATTGTGACCAACTTAACCCTATTTTTTATTTATAAATTATAAGCATGTTAATTAGTTTTTATTAAATTTTAGTAATCAAAAATTATTGATAGAAACGAGACTATCAAATGCATTATGAAATTTATCAATAATAACACTTTCATAAACGAAAAAATATCCCAAAATGGTTAGATTGGTAGCAATGAACTGACAGATGACATTGACATATACAAGTGACATTTATATTGTTTAGCAACAAGAACTTATTTGTATTGCAAACTTTATAATTTATTTGCGGAAAAATGGGCCGAAGGAAATCGAAAAGGAAGCCGCCTCCGAAAAGGAAAGCCATAGAACCGTTAGATATATTATTCAATTGCCCGTTTTGCAATCACGAAAAATCCTGCGATGTTAAAATGTAAGTTGTGTTTTGATAATTACTTTAGCAACAATTCCTAATTTATATGTGTAAATTAATGTATTTAACTAATATAAATACGATATTAGAGTTATAATTTATTCAGTATTATTATAATAATGTATTATTACCTAGATTAGGCATACAATTACTGTTTCTATATAATATATATTCGGATAACATTGTTATTAATTATTGTTTGTTATTTTAGGGATAAAGGAAGGAGTACAGCTCGTATAGTTTGTCGTGTATGTTTAGAAGACTTTCAGACCACCATAAACTTTTTATCTGAACCTGTGGATGTGTATAACGATTGGATAGATGCGTGCGAAAACGCCAATTAATATTTCGATAAATCACAATTATATTATAATTGTAATATAATATAATTAACATTTCATAAGGCAAATTACCTTGTTGAGAAGACAGTGTTCGTCAAAACAATTTTTTTGTATCTAAGTTTAAAATGAGTTTTATATTTAGTGGTTATTTAGTTATTAAAGTATTACGAATTTTATTCATGTTTATAATAGTTCTTCCCCAAAATTATATCTGTGGATAAATGCCATAATTTGATATATAACAAGTCAAGATTTCTTTCTTTTGCATTAGTTGAGTTATCTGTACCACCAGGTTTCTCTCGTTGAGATCTATAAGATGGTAGAATATAGCAATAAAAGTATTAAGTATTAAACATATATAGTTACTGAAGACATTTGGGTAAATTTTAGGATTTGAGCAGTAATCCAAATTAAAAATAACTCCTGAATAATTTTCTTAACATATCTGTAGATAGATACCTAAAGTTCGCACGTTTTACAGTGATAATGACGTAATTTTTAGTAATTTCCACGCTGTTCAAAATTTCACTTGTGCCAATGTTAATTCTGCCATTTGACTAGGATAATTTAGCGGCGTGCGGTTTAATTGCCGATGCGTTGTTGCCATATTGTTATTCTCAAAATTCCACTCTAGTTGACAGGGTTTTACTACAATTTGTTATACTTGTAACTTTCCCAGCGATTTTGTCTTTCTGGAGCGTTCTAATTGATTCTAGGCAATGATTCTGAATGATTCTGGAGCGTTATAAATGGTTATAGATGATTCAATATAATTCTGGATGGTTCTAAAAGGTTCTGAATGATTCGGGAGCGTTCTAAATGGTTATAGACAGTTCTAAATGATTCTGGAGCGTTCCAAATAATTCTTAGCGATTTTTGCCTTTGTCTTGTTGTTTTTTTTAATTTACAAGTAGTTTTTGTTATTATTGTTAAATACTGTAGTAATTTTGTTAAATATTAAAAATCGCGGGTTCGTATCTCCTCCTGAATTTCATTTTCATATTTAAACTCTACTATTTGTGGTCT
The DNA here is from genome assembly GCA_918026865.1 of Phyllotreta striolata. NCBI lineage: Eukaryota > Metazoa > Arthropoda > Insecta > Coleoptera > Chrysomelidae > Phyllotreta > Phyllotreta striolata. The sequence goes on along the minus strand of OU900098.1, from coordinate 5,027,545 downwards.
TTTTATTTGTAAAAGTATCGAAAGGTTCGTGACGTCATTGTCATTTTAAAACGTAAGAACTTTATTAGGTACCTACACTGAGCGATAGTAAGGATTTTTTATCCTTTCCATTACTTTCCTCTAGTTTTTTCTATCACACACGATATATCTAACATCACTATTTTTTATCCCTAGCAGACCCCAAACCAGTCCGCATTCAAAATCTGTTTAGCTCCGTTTTTTCCAAATAATTCATCAGCGCCGGCCGATTCCATTAAAGTTTTTCGCCGAAAGTTCGATAATTTTTTCCCGGCCCAATTGACCCGATGATATCGTTTTTCCCAGTCGAAAAATACCGGCGACCATTTATAAAAATCAATCTCATTTCAGACGTCGCTTGCGGGGCCCGGAAAACTTCCCGCGGCGAAACGGAAGTTGGAAAAGGGTTCGAAAAAATCGCCGGAACGAGAGATGAAAGTTTCGCGGTGAACTGGATTTGTTTATGATTACGTCCGGACGGTCGGCGGATTTGCCGGATTTTTTTCCTATTGTGAAAAGTTTTCTTTAGTTTTATTTTTCCTGAAGGGTGTATTTTTGTTTGTCGTAGGAACAGCGTGAATTAGAAGGGCCTGTTTGCAGTATGTTACATTAACCAAAAAGTTTCAAAAATTGAGTTATTAGTACCACCAGGTTCCTCTCGTTGAGTTCTAAAGGATGGTAGAATATAACAGTAAAAGTTTCATATTAAAGCATTAAAAAACTGCTTGTACTGAAGACAATTTGGGTCAGTTTCAGTAATTTAACAGTAATCCCAATTTAAAATAACTTTTAAATCACGCACAATTTAATAAATTCAAGAATTTGCTTAGTTCCACCTAATCCAGGCAGTTAGTATTTATTTGGACTTGTTATTGACGCTAGTAACTGGCAAAAACTGCTTCTTAGAACAAAACAAGGGTAAATTTCTATAGTAACGATATATCAGAAGCGAACAGATATAATTAGAGCCGAGTTCGTTTAAACGAACACCTACTTTAAAAAGTTTATTCAATTCAGAGGAAAGCGCAAAAAAGCTTCCAATTACCGTCGACGTCTCTAAATTGTTTTCCAGCTATCAACACGAAACAAAAAAAAAACGCAAAATCATTGACAGCCAGCTTCCGTTTTCCGTTCTCCAATGACGCAATAGCCAAAACGGCCGAACTCTCGAATTCCTGCTGCTAGAGTTCAGTTGAACTCCAACTCGCGCTCAGCAAGCAACTCTCCGGCTCAGAGACGGCCCCAGCCCGCACGGACGCGACTCGATTCTTCCACTGTCGAAGATGGGCTCGAATTTCGCATTTTTCGCAGGAGTTTTCGCTAGTTTCGCAGCGGGAGTGCTGGCCTTGCAGTGCTACCAATGCGGGATGTACAACGACGGAGTCGGCTCTATAACTCCTTGTCTCAACCAGACGCTCATGAAGTTGATTGAGTGCCCCAAAGCCGATCATAAATTTTGCATTGTAAGTTTCGTTCGATTTACCTATAGTTGCTACATTTAGGTTCGCGAGGGTGGTTAAAAGTTTCACTTAAATTAAACTTTTATTAAAAGGGGTGGTTTAATGGAATTGATTAATTAGTTTTATGGGTAAAGTGCTCTTTTTCATTTCTGTGTTAAAGAGTGTTTTTATGAAACAAATTTTTTGGAATTTAAAATTTTTCTTTATAAAATATTATTACAGTTTTAACGGTATATTTTTTACAAATTAATAATAAATCTGTTTTAAAGTTTTTATAATAAAGGGTAATTTATTATTTAACCCTTCAGCAAACACGTCAAACGCACTGAAATAAGAGTTTTTAACTTTTTAATTGTTCGAAAAATTCATGTATAGGCTTTTGCGTAAATATTAATTGGAAATGAAGTAGGATATTCAATTTTATTGCAATTAAAATTAAATGTAAATGCAAATTGAGCGATGGTAAACGTACAGGCAATTTATAACAATTCGATAAATATTTATATAAAATTGGTTATCGTAAAATTTCTGATGATAAATTGGTATTTTTAGGGAAATTAATCGAGCACACAAAGCAACTCGCTTACTGCTACATGTATAGATTAATAAATTATTCCGCTGCTGCAAATTGGATTTATATTATACTAACTATAATCTACCGGATATTTATAATGTAGAATCCGAGGAAAATTCAAAAATTGGCCGTTCGAGTTTCGCAACATCTTACGTACGCAAAATTAAACCCAGCTGATTCTGTCGCTGCGAATTCACCCAATTCCTCTAATTCCAATCAGTAAATGGATGCCGCGGCCTTTAAGCACCAACTCGCTCTCATCTTACCCTAAGGACACGCAACTCCAACCCCCCTTTAATAATTTCAAAAATTGCCTTCTCGCTCTCCCCTTCTTTCGGTGCGCCCATAACAATAATTAATAAAACTATTTAAAATTAGTAGAAACAAAATCTCGATTCACTCCCTTTGAGGATACCGATCCGGCACGTCCACTATGTGAAAAGACGTCAACACCACATCGTTTATAATGAGCGACAAATTCCCCGCCTTGATTCCCCCGTAGGAGACGGGCAAGACGGGCACCACGCACGGTATCCTGCCGCTATCCCTGGTGGAATCCTTCCAGAAAAACCGCTTCTCTCCCATTTTAACGCACGGGTCTCTCAAATACTCCGAGCAAACGAACGCCGTGTCGTTGCCACTGCGATGTTGGACGGTGAAACAATCCGAGGATATCGTGGAGTTGAAGAACTCCACGGTATCGCCCGCTTCTGTCGTTAGGGCCAATACGTTTTGGGTAGGAGCTACACGAAAGCATTGGATCCTGAAGAAGTTGTCGTCTGTGTAGTATACTTTAACGCATTGTCCGTTCGATATTTCACCTGAAGATGAGTATGAAAAATAAGTTCGATATTGCACAAGGTATTTAGGGCGAGTTGTATTAACTATAGGTTTAGTTAGATTCCAAAATATTAGTAAACGCAATTGTTGCATTTTACTAGTTTCACCTCTGATCCCGTTTGAAAGTCAATAATATTCATCTACACAGTAGATAAAATTATTATATTTAGGAAAGAAAAATCAAAAATGATTAAATCCGTATGTACTTACATGTAACACAAGTAAAATACACTGCAATTATTAAAACCAAACAGATTCTCGTATGCCAAACAAGAGTCATCGTGTAACTGTAAGTTTCTTCTGTTCGACACTGATTAATCAAACGCAAATTCCAGTTGAGATAAGTGTTAAAATATGCCTTTTATTCGTAAGAAGGAGCGAGCAGCCGAGAAAACCGCACGTGAAGACACGGTGGGGAGAAAAACTCGTATTATTAAATACGAATTTTTATATTACAATGGCGACCTTCGTGTGAATTTTAATAACCGCAAGTATGACTGGCCACTCAATGCTCATGCAGCGGGATTTATACGTTCATACTCGGCTGGTTTCTAAAGCGTCAATTATTCTAATTTAACCGGAATTATTAGGAAAACGTACGCGATTTTGCCAGTCGGGATTTACCTGCTGCGGAATATTTAATATATTTTTGATGAATTTATAATTCGACGGGGTGAGTAAAAATAGCCGAAACGTAGGTGAAGGACGCCGGCGAGAACGGACGTGCATGCATGCCATAATTCCGAGATCGGAAAACCCTTCGAAACGAGAAAATTATTGCAGCATTTAATTTACAATTTTCGTCGTTACGTTGCGAAACATCTTCCGGACGAAGGAAGTCCCATCGATTTTTCTCCCGCTATAAATACGTCTCGTTTCGAAATATCAAAAAAAAAATCCAAAAATAATAAAATTTACGAAGGGCTCGTTTTATTCGCCAGCGTAATAATTTGCAGTATTTACAGCCGAATTATATCCCATTAGCTTAAATTTGAAGGCCCATAAAATACTTGAAAAAGTGTTCATCGCATATTTTTTTAAGAAAAAACGAAATTGAGAAGTAAATTTAAATTACTTCCCACAAAGTCTCAGGAATACTTTATACATAAGATATTTTTTAAATTCTTAACGTAAGTAGTACCTAAGGTAAATATGTAGATATACTTACATGTTGTCCCAGATGTCAATATATCGCATTCAAATAGAACACAATAAAATAATAAAACTAAGTTTGTTAAAGTTCGTAAGTTTTAAAATGGCAATGACGTAATTTTTAGTCAATTTAGTTTTTAGTAATTAGGAGCGTTCTAAATAGTTCTAGACAGTTCCAAATGATTCTGGAGAATTCTAATTAATTCTAGACACTTCTAAATGACTCTGGAACGTTCTATATGGTTCTAGACAGTTCTAAATGGTTCTGGATAATTCTAAACGATTCTAGACACTTCTAAATGACTCTGGAACGTTCTAAAGGGTTTTAGACAGTTCTAAATGATTTCCAGCGATTTTTGCCTTTGTCCTGTTTTTTTTTTCGAGTAGTTCCGAGTTTACGAGTAGTTTTTGTGTTTTTCGTACGGTTTCTGTACGTTTATCAGTTTCTCCCGCGTTTTTCTGTGTTGTTCGTGAATTTTTCTAGTTAAATATTCACGTTAAAGTCACAAATAAAAATGTACAAACTTTAGAAAATCCTATCTTTTTTTATACCTAGTAGGTTTTTTCTTAATATTTTTTGTGCTCTGTTTGTCCAAATATTCTGGCACAATCCGTATAAATTGTATTAAAATAAAACACTCTATATACCTACGGCCTGTGTTAGCCGATAACGATTACAGTCGAAAGGGAATGGACCCGTAACGGTCCAGATGTTTCCTCCGGAGTTTCCCTATGCGGTTTATTTCATTTTTTAAAGGTAGGTAAACATCGATCAATCAACTCGCCGGGGAATCCGACATGATAGATGCTCATTCATCTAATGATTGCGTAAAAAACCCATCGAAATATTCTTCCGAGTGTCCCAATAGGCCCGAAGCGAATTTCTATTAGGCGTATTTTAACGGGTATTTGCTGATACCTACTAAACTAATAAATGCTAGACTACTTTTGTAACGGTTTTATTAATTCTTGGTGTAGCGTAATCTGCATATTTATAGGTGAATTTATTCTCTTTCGGGTCGATTGTATGGTACGTAGATTATCGATTTCTTTGTTGAAATCACATCTGTGGAAGAAGTAGAAAAAGAAGAATTGAACGAACGAGAATGGGACTCATACGTACCGAAAATAACGACTAATTTATCGGCTTTAGCTTGCATCAAGAGTGCATCATGTCGCTGCGATTTCTTGCAAGGTATATTTCCGCTTTCTTCGTTCGGAAAATGTAGCGATTCGCCCTCTTTGTAGCAATCCTCTGTAGAATAATCTTCGCATGTGGTTTCCGAGGGTTTCATCGCGTTCGGCCCGGTAATTTTAACGCAACTTTGATCATTTCTGGTCGATTCAAATTTAATTGTATCATTCTTATCGGTCTTTATCGACAGCACATTATCGATCATTCGGAAACAATAAAACTTGTAGTAATCGTCAGCGGTGTAATAAATTTTCACGCATTTACCATCTTCTACAGGTGTGGCTAAGATAAATATACAAAGATTTATTACTAGGGGAAATACTTACCCTGTATATCAGACAGGAGATATTAATCTATGTATAGTCCTTTTCAAGATATAGTAGAAAAGAGGCGTGAGAGCTTAGGGATTATAGCAATAAAGTAATGACTTTCCTAATACCAATACAATGGAACGTTGAAGCACTTCTGTCGGGTCGGGTGGTAAACAGTATTTACATTTCCAGGTAAGAACTTAAGAAATGTTATTTAATGAGTATTTTGCATCGCCGCTTAGCCGCAGCGAAAGTGCCAAACTTAAAATTCGGTTCTGCGTCCTTCGACCGGCGAGTACGGCGTGTACCCTAAACAGCACCGGGTAGTCATAAACTCATCAGCTTATAAAGTCATTTTCTACTATATCTTGAAAAGGACTATACTAAAGAATCACCCTGTACCCTGTACATAGGTAGATTTATACATGGCTATTCAGAATAGCTTACCTGTAAAGGCCGGTATAATGCAAGCTGATATGCACAAAGTTAAACTAGCGTAATTCATTATAGTACGAATAATAAATTTCGTTATACATTTAAGCACCGTTCTAGTGTATATAATTTATAATTTTAATTGGGTCAAAGTTTATCTTAAATTTGTGTTATTTGTTGTGGCTGTTGAGATTTTTCGATTTGCTTATAAGAATGGCATCTAAAAATCAGTATAAAATTTCATTAATCAATTCTTCTTTGTGTTGTTATTTCCCGCAAAATGATATATCTTGCTATAGGTAGATATCGAATTTAATCAAATGGAATATAAAAGGAAGAAAACTTATTATAGAGGTTACTATCAAGTTTCTTTTGTGACTCCTTTATTTGTACGTTTACACCCTGTACGAAAGATTAGATTGTCAGCATCTATTTTAGAATAAATTGTCGGGGTGAGGTAGTTCAAATAGCTTCTCAATTATTTATGCTCTAAGTTTCGAAAGCCGGTAAGGAAAGAGTCGCTTAATATTAGCAAAAAAGAAGGTAATTAACCGGTATTCTCGAAGTAAAATGAAAATAATATTTTACGGCGAGATTTAATTAAAGAGTTGAAAATTTCTAAAGTTTGTTTACTTTTAGCGAAATGATTTATTCAATTAGTTCAAACGGAACGATATTGATTAGCCCTGTACAAAATATGTCAGTTTTAAAATAGAGCGTTTCGAAATAGTCGCGTTCGCTCGCCATTCTAAATATATCGATTATTCCGAAATTTAATTTCGCATTGCCGCGTCGAAGATGAAATCGATGGAAATTGTGGTCATCACGCTGTTGCTTCTAGTGAGCAGTGCCTATTCAGAAAATTCCAATAAACGAACTAATAACGACGCCAAAAATTGTAAGTAAAAGTTCACTAATTAATCAATTATAAATCAATAAATTTCAGCGACGTTTTATTACACTGCCACTAGAAAAGACACGTGCGTTAAAGTCCACTACGCAGACGAGCATTTTTACAAAGTGTACTGTTTCGAAAATCTAAAAGACCACAATGGTTCCCTCGGCTTCATTACGTCCAAAAACGATACGATATTATACACAGGGTACGGCAACCAATCTGAATGTTTCGATATCTACGAATCGAAATCCAAAAGCAGGATTTCCAAATGCCTGAATTTAACGACGGAAGTTTGCAACGACGCCACCGCCGGGGAACAGCGTCGAGACGCCTCCAAATTGAACGAAATACCTTGCACGGTAAACAACACCGATCATTACCTGGGCTTTCAATCCAAAAAATTGAACGTTGTTTTCAGGTAAAAATTAACACCTTCATAATCGAGTTAAAAACTGAATAGTATAGGATTACACAGTTGGTGCAAAACAAATATCAATGTACGTCACCTATAATTTACTACGTCACAAGTAGGCAGTGTTGCCGAACTTTTGTAGAGTTTACAAAATCTAAGAATTTTCTAAAATTGTCAACTGGCAATATGACGAGAAAAAATTGAAAATTAGGGGTATTTCATGGAAAACTTCTGAATCTGAATTATTTAGAGCTCAAATTGTGTCATTTCTAACATGTGGAAAAGATAACTAAGCATCAAAAAATTCTTATTTCTTGATTATTCGGATGAAGAGCCTTTAGCAGTTGAGGCTAGTAAACTAGAAAAAATAAGAAGAAATTGAATATTAAAAGTACCGATGTGATGACAACGGCAACTATGCAACTTGAAAATCAGTGCCTACCAACCTACTCTAAGAAAATAATAATAATTTTATATACAAACGTTGCATTTTAACAATATATATTTTTTTGGATGATTAATTCTGCTTTTTAACATTTTCTATCATCCGTTGTTAATATTAAATTAAATTCTGCAGGTATTAAGCTTAATCTATTTGGTGTTTTTATTTTTAAAAGTTGGACACAATACTTGGCAAGTATGACGACAGTAGTGACGTGCATTGATATTTGTTTTGCACAACCTGTAATTACTGTAATTAGGCAAATTCTGTTTTATTTTTTAATAGATGTGTTGTGTACTCAATAAAAGTTCCAACGACGATGAAAAACGAGACCGTCCCTGTAAAGTACTGTTTCAACAGGAAGGTGCCCATAGCCGTTAATAAGGACGAGAAATTCTGGAATAAGGGTCTGCAATTCCTGGATAGGATGATTAAATTGAAAACTTTGGATATTATTAACAGTACGACAACTACACTTAGCCAGAAAGAAAACGAATAAACGACGTATTTATTTAAATTAAACTAATAATAAATGATCGAGCTACTTTTAAATACTTTTTTATTTCGTTGATAAATAAATAAAGCAACAAAATCACCTAAAAAATTCTAATAATGACAAAGGGCTATTCACGGCGATTCTCTTGGTCAAATCCATTCATCATCCCTGGCACTTTTTTTTTAATTTCCATTAACTATCCAGGCGTATCGGACAAAAACTGGACGTTTGCCAGTATAATAATAATGTACCAGGAAACAATTCGAATACCGCTATAGCAATAACAAAGACCATCCCAGTTCCTGTACGTGCACGATCCTCCAAGATTTAAATGGGGAACGTCACCGTGACATGTACAATACCCCGCTCTCGCGGTTCCGGAGACATTGGAAAAGCCGTTCAAAAATATATCACAATTAGGCGCAATTTAAAAGCGGCCAATTCGTCGTTTCTATCGCATTTTGCTTCGAATAATTCATGTAAATGTGCTTTTCTAAACCTACGCTAGAAACAACAGTTCGTGCCCGTTAAGTTAGTGTCGTGATTTTTTAATTTTCTGCAATTACGTGATTTATTTACAAAAATACTCAATAAACTCGTATGAAGAGCGAATGAGCAATTTTCTGTTTACCTAAGAGATCATTTTATCGATTAAATTTAGTGTGAAAACACTTAAAAATTTTAACAGTTCATAAAGAAAATTCTAACAAAGCAATGGGTCATATGGCAAGTAAAATAATAAAATAACTCACCGCATTCGAAGAAGCTCGATAAAACTCGCCTTAAGCTGGTGTAAAAAATAATTTATTGCAGAAAGATATCGGAGGAATATTTTATTAAACGCTACATGTATCATAGAGGTATGCGTCGCGTAAAATCGACTAAAGGGTCCTTTTTATGACCCGCGCGTCCATTAAAGAAAATATAGCGAGAGGCATCTTTCGCATTTTCCGGAGTGTATGTATATCAAAATTTAATTCTGACAAGAGAATACTCTCAGGACACCGTTAGCATTTAAATAAGGACTAATGGATCTTACGGGATGCATATCCAAAGGCGGGTTTTACGTTATGTATTGAGTTACAGTGGATGATTAATGGATCATAGTGAAGGGATCACCTTGTTAGACTGGAATTCCAGTCAATTTTAGTCTGAAATTGTGTTAGTGTTAAGTGTTGTCCTTTCCATTCGCAACATCCTGTATATGTTGGAGTGGAGCAATTTGGAAAACAGTCTCCTCGAATTAGCGAACAGAAGAAAACAGTATAATGGCCGCGTATCCGGAATCGTGCGCCAAAACAACATATTTCCCGAGGAATATAGTGCTTATGAGAGCGCATTACTTCGGAACTTTGCTCGAGCGACATATGTTTCTAATAATACTAATTTCGCTCGGCGAAAATGAGTTTATGGGACCTTCGCTTCCGCCTCGGGCCAGTTCGTTATCCAGTTTTTATTTGCTTAGGAAATTCGTATAAAATTAACCGCAAACTAGCAGTTCGAAATAAACTATAGCGCTTTCAATTTGAAACTAGCCACCCTTAATATCTTCAATTCTTTAATACATTTGAATAGATTCCACGACGTCCCATCACACGACTATTCATCACACGACATTTCATCACGAGCAGCGACAATTCACCACGGCGACGATTCATCACTCTTCATTCCTTCTTAAACATTTTAATCTTTATAATCATATCATCACACATTTCTTACTAACATGGTTGAGATAGAGTGTAGAAGCAAGTGAATACTCGCTTAAATACTTTCATGATTTTAGTACAGCTGAAGCTTTGTCAGGATACCCAACGCAGCTAAAATATTTTCAACTTTTTGTCACTTCCAGCTATATTCCGAAAGGCAAAGCTACAGCTATACTAAAATCATGAAAGTATTTAAGCGAGTATTCACTTGCTTCTATACTCTATCTCTACCATGTTAGTAAGGAATGTGTAATGAAATTATAGTTATTAAAATTGTAATGTTTAAGAAAGAATCCAAAAACGAATAAAAACTAATTTTTACCCACATCGGAAAACGACCATGAGATAATTTTGTCCCCAAAAGTCTTGTTTTATTTTACAAGTTTTTTAAAGTAGGTGTGATGAATAGTCGCAGTAATAAATAGTGATAGTGATGAATCGTCGCCGTGATGAAATGTCCGTGAATACGCAATAGGTACTGTCTTCAAACTACCTCATCGATATCTAAATTGACATGTTTTCCCCACTCGATTTCGCTTGAATGGCTAGTATTGAAACGAAAGTATTTCCCACTTTCCAAGCACTTTTGGTTTTCTCTTTTCAGGAAATGCGAAGAATTGAAGTGACTGGAAAGTTACTCGCTCGTAAAGTCGCGTATGGGTTATTGGAAGGGGGTGGAAATTGGAATATGAACCGTTTTTCCGAAAACTTTCCATATAACACACGCGATGTATTTACGAGTTTTCCGGCCGGCGCGATGAGCGATTATTGTCCCCGGCGTCGTTTGGAAGTTTGCGGGAAAAATTTCTCGGCGGGCCCCGAAGGCGGAAAAGTTTTTTTTTACTTTACCGTTTCCCTGCATAATGAGCTCGTCGAAAATCGCTCGAATGCTAGTTTGTAATAATTGGTTCAACAGGACTCTTTCCGATATACAGGGTGTAATTTTACACTGCATTTGTTACATGCTATACTAATGATGTTATCCAAAAAAATCAGGAAACAATCAACCTACTTTATACATTGTTTGCTGAACCTGATTTTACATAATATTCGAGAAACAGTCAACAGATCGATGTTTATTCGTTCGAGGATTTTCCTGTTCCTCGAAACTTTTCTACCAGTACGGATATAATACCCCAGACATGTGTTTCAAACTTTCGGTCTACGGGAACCTGCATTTTCTATATTGTTTCCGGGAGTGCTTCCGATTTAGAAGATTTTTCTCCGTGTTTTAACCCAGAAGTACTTTACATTTTTTTTTCACCTACACGCTATTGATCATAAAAGAAACTTATAAAACTAAAATATACAATCAATTGAATTCAGAACATAATTTTTAACTTATACTAGCAGCCGTATAAAATATGATTAAAGTAATTTCAAAGGTTCTTTAATTAATCATTTAACTTGTTATAGTTAGTAAATGTGAATCCCGTTTAATTTGTTTGTGTCCCATTCGTTTAACGGTAATTGTAAATTTATAGGTAATATACTCAGAAAACTCTGAACGTGATTTACGTCAATTCTTAACACAAATCCTAACTAAATCACCCTAATCACATAAATTTAGCAGGATTGGGGATGTAAAACAAATACGAGCTTTTTATGTGTGTGTTTTATAAATTAACGGCATTAATTAGTCATGTGTGCAGTTATACCAACCAATAAATCCTATGCGCACGAAAACTCGGTCTGTCGATACCGATTGATTGAATTTAGGACGATTTAATACGGTAGATTGCTCGATTATTTTCTAAATTTACGTTGGTAAATAACGTTAACGCTATTTTAACGTACACAGACGCTACTGAGCTTTTATATCGTCTCGGTTCATCCTAATTCCCTGGTGAGATATTAAACAAAAAAAAACTTATTACAATGTACTTAGCCCACAGTGCTGCAGGTTTAAAACAAAGCGCTTTCTTTTTTGTTTCAGAAATATATAAGCGAAGGGTCGACTGTCAAGGACTGCGTTCCGAAATGCTCAGAAAGAGGTAAGCGTAAATTTTTTAACCTATATCAGTGCAGGAGTAGAGAGTTTTCCAAAACTTATGTCAAAATACCGTACGTCAAAATAACGTAGTGCTTGTCAACGGTAACTTAAAACGGAGAAAAGAAAACTTTCTTACTAAAGTTCGTACGTTTTAAAATGGCACAATGACGTAATTTTTAGTAATTTCCATGCAATTCGAATTGTCTTTAGTATCAATGTTAATTCCGCCATTTGAGTAGGGGAATTTAGCGGCGTGCGGTTGAATTGCCAATGCGTTGTTGCCATATCGTTAGTCTCGGTATTCCGCTATTTTATGGACAGGTTTCGACTACAATTTGTTATTTTTGTGACTTTCCCAGCGATTTTTGTTTATTCTGGAGGTCACTTAATGGTTATAGACTGTTCTAAATAGTTCTGGAGCGTTCTAAATGGTTCTAAACAGTTCTAAATGTTTTTGGAGCCTTCTAAATGGTTCTAGACTGATCTAAATGATTCTGGAATGTTTTAAACGATTCTAGACAGTTCTAATGACGCTGGAGCGTTATAAATGATTTTATACAGTTCTAAATGAATCTGGAGCCTTCTAAATGACTCTTAGCGATTTTTGCCTTCGTCCTGATTTTTTTTTTCGTGCGGTTTCTGTACGTTTATCAGTTTCTTCTGCGTTTTTCTATATGTTTTTCGTGTAATTTTCTTGCGTGCGTATAGAAAGTAAACATTAAAAGTAATAACATCATTTAAGGTATCTGTCATCTGTCATATAAAGGATTTCCATTACAACCCGGCAACGTTGCATCGAACCGGTTCGTGACGTCATTGTCACTTATAACGTACGAACTTTATCCACAATAATTCGCGTATACTATAGAGAAATATATCTCCGCATATTTTGCATGTTGATTCGAATATGTGCTCGGTCCAGGAAGCTGGAGATAGTCTGGCAGCGACTCTCGGACCCTAATCAGTCGTGACATGCACACGCGGGTATGCAGCTCGTACGGTATCCAAAACAATGAAGAGAAGTTTGTAATATGAAAACCGCCGGCGCCGCGACGCATACTGTCGGACACGTATACAGTTTGTTGACTAAACATGCGGGCGCGATAGAGCCGCAAAAATCCCAAACATCCCACTGCGTCAACTAAATTTTAAACCTTAATTTATTTAGTAGATTAAAGCCCGGTTTCTCGAATCTGCGATAACTAAAAGTTAACCTTTCAATAAGTTAACTCTTCAATAAACTCCAGTTAACCTTGGGAATCGGGTTCCTCGACTCGAAATCCAAGTTTAAGTATACAACAACTATAACGTTAATCCCTCCCACTTCAGTTAAGTTCTCAATAAGTATTGCAAGCGATAGTTAAACGCGAAAGGTCGAAAAACCGGGCATAAGTGCGCCAAATATAGACCGGTCTTATAATATGGACCACCGCCATTTTAAAAACAACGTGCTTTATATCGAGTAAATGATCATCACACACTAAGCATCACTCCTTCCTTGACCCATCTGTCGCTTGCAGTGATCCAGGATGCACTCTTATATTTACGACAGCCTTTTTTAGTTTTCTGCAACACGCGATCTAATTTTCTAGCGAACTTTGGAAGTTTTTTAATCCAAAAAATACTATTTTATGTGAAAGTGGCGATGAAAGACCACGAGGAAGGTTGCAATTAATTGTATTAAGTTTTAATATCCTATAATATTCCAATTTTTCTGAAAAAAAAAATCTCAAAATGAGTAAGTATCACAATAAAGACCAGTGGCACGTTTTAAACATGGAGTGGCTTAAAATTAATTTTTATCTTCTAGAATAGGTTCTAAAACAATAGAGAAGACCAGACAAGCATGGGATTAAAATCGCAATGGCGGAGGCAATTAAAAATGAACGAGAAAAGAAAATTAGATTTTTGAATGCTTCCAAAACATACACCAAAAACAAATCACTTAATGATATCACCACCCAAAAACTTGGGAGACAATCGACATTACCGAGTGACTTGGAAGATGAATTAGTCAATTTATATTCTAGAAATGGAAAAATCTGGACGTTGTCCATATTATGTTCACTTTCTATAAGTTCATAAAAATGATATACTTTAGAAAATGTTATTTATTTCAAAGATTTTGTTTTTTTGGAGAATTTTATTATGAATTTTTCTTAACTAAATGGTTAAGGAATTGTTTAATATAAATAAAGCTGATTAAAATTTAAAATTCGACTTTTTATTGAGAAAAGTGCTTATGGTGGTCCATATATGACGCACTTCCTCTACCTTTAAGAATTATGGAACAAACTTTCGTAAATGCCGATTAATATATTTCAAGATTTTCTGGATAATCGGTAGGCTTAAGTCAGGCAGGATGTTCCTGCGTTACAAAAACAATAATATTTCAACATTGCGCCACCCTTCCAAGGCGGCTATATAAATAACGTACGAGGGTTTTAGCATCAAGTGTAGTACGTATTTCCGAGACAGGGGTTGCCGAATGATTTACTCGACCTGCAGCCACGTTTCCATTTCCATATATTTTGTTAGTTATTTTATCAGTTTTGTCAGTTTATCTCCACTTAAAGGAGCGTAAGATGTTTTGCCGAGAACCGGCCCCAGTAGCGTTACGTGAGTCAAATGCAAACATACGGAAGAGGAAGTGTATTCCAAAAAGGAAACCTGAATATGTTTGTTTTCACGTTGTCAATGCGCGTTTGATATTAGGCAATTTTTTTTACGTTTTATTTTAGTTCTAAGTATAGCTACATATCCTTTACAAACCGAAGCTTTATAACAAATATAACTAACTTTTGCCACTGCTTGTATGATCTTCTGCTATTACCTGTACTTTTGTAAGAAAGAAAATTAAATATTTAAAGTTTTACTTTGGCGAAATGACGAAATTAATTAAATTATCACATTTCCCATGCTGATGCGAAATTAAAGCACTACAGACGCAGGAGTGCCGGTGGAAGAATGCTCGTTATTAAAGAGCGAAATGACGAGCAAAAACTTGTTTAATTACCCGGCGGATTAGGAGCATTAAAAGGAGAGAGGTTGGGACAGTAAATTAAAATTGCGTAGCTCACCTATAGCAACCCTCGAGACGGCTAATATTATTCAACGTGGAAATTTTTTAACCGGAATCACCTTAGATAAAAATCGCGAGGACATCGAAAACGCGAAAGTATTAAATCGATTTTCCATCGCCTATCGCTCAGGAAAATCTCATGCAATTTGTAACGTGATAAGTAAAACGCCTAGCTGGCATTTCCTCGAATTTCTCACGTTTTTCATTATACTCATGCATAAGACGTCGACTAGGACTCCTAATAGAGAGCTCGTACGTTATTTTGACGCACGTCATTGTCAATTTCTGACATTTGATATAGCCGAGAATACTGCTGATTTGACAATTGACGCACGTCGAAATAGCGCAACGCTATTTCCCATAAGTAATCGCCAGCAAAGCGACATCAGGACCAATTTATCAGCACAATTATTCCATTATATTCCACAAACGGGTTGAGTAATGCAATAAATCTGTACCTGCTAGCGCTTATAACGTGCAGGTTGATCCAGTAATTATTTTCGCGTTTGAACTTCCTAAGATTGCGCATAATCGGTTTCGCGTTAATTCTATTGTAATGCACGTGAAGTGCATCTCCGAAACGCCGAACGATCGCATAATGGATTTTTGATGAATTCATTTTTATATCGCTCTACGTGCTTCCGTTCAGGTTTTTATTCCCCAAAACCTCGGTTTGCAAATGGAATTTAATTTTTGAATTGCCCCATATACCGAATATTCGTTGGATCGGTTGAAAAAACCGCTGACAGCGGAGGTTTTTTTCATGCATTTACGATGATAAATGATGATGATAGTGTTAATAATAATCTATAACTTTTCTACTTTAAGTTGAAACTAAAACTGTGTCATATTGAAATAAATAATTGAAATAAATCTTTTCGAATTTGTGGATTGTCTAAAAAATGTGGAAGTTCCTATATTAGGTGATATTATAAAAAGGTTAAATATCCTGAAAATACTATTTACTACTGTGACAAAAAACACCCGGAAATTTGGAATAAAACGCAAAATTCCTAATCTTCATTAACATTTCTTGAGTGTTTTTCAAAATGTGCTCCTTTTGAAGCTATACACACAGTCAGACGCCTTTTCCAATCATCGAAGCATTTTATAGGCCCTTTTTGGTACGGTTTTTAGCTCCTTCTGTGCATTTTCTTCGATGGCATTTATGGAGTCAAAAGGGGATCCCGAAATCTCAATTTCAGTTTGGGAAAAAAAGTCGCCTGAGACTATATCTGGTGAGTAAAGCGGCTGGTCGATGGTACTTCACACGAATCACCATGTCTGCAATGACCAGATGACGATATCGTTTCAGCTCTATCGGAACGAGCCGAGCCTCAGTTCGCAGCATGTCTGATTAGTTGAGCAAATTCAAACGAGCGGTTTAATGGGAGATGTTGACGTCAAGTGCTACTTCTCTTATACTAGCTTCATCAATTTCGAACTCAATTTCCTTCATTTTCTCGCCGTTATCATTGGTCGAAGTGGTCGAAAACCGTCTAGAACGAGGCAAATCTTTAGCGATCTCCCGACTGTCTTTAAAAGTTTTGTACCATTCGTAAAAATGGGGTTTCGGTAAAAACAGAGTCTTATTCAGCATTTGCATAGATTCGGCCAACGAAATTTCGTTCAAAACCCAAAATATGAGACAAAGTCTTTGTTCATTATTTTGGTCCATTGCAAAATTCGCAGAGCACTACTAACATAAACTGATTCAAGCAGCTGCTACAACAATACTGTTTGAGAAACCTCTCTAATTTTTTGCATACTAATTAAGAACACTGTTACCTACATACAGAAACTTTTGGAATAGTAAAAAATATTATATGCAGGTAATTTAAATCAGAATTTCCGGGTACTTTTAGTCAGAATGAAGGCGTGTACATTAAATATTGTTTTTCTGCATTTCCTTTCTTCCCCTTCCGATTTCTCTACACCTTAATCTCCAAGTGCTCATTTTTTATTCTCAATTTGTTTTTCCTTAATCTCATCGAAGTTGAAAAAAGTAGTTTCTTAGAAAGCTCCGATACGGCATTTTCCTGCTAGTTTTCCCGCTGACGGAGCACACGGGAGGCAAATGAACCGTCAGGTATGGGAGACGGGCGAGATGAGGTGGCGATAGGGAAACAACTCGAATGAATAATGGAATGTTATCGAGTGTTCGGTGCCGCGTGTACGGCCGTTTGTTTATTGGATTCCGATGCCGCGATAATGGTTCGACGCCGATTGCGGGCCCGTTGCCAATAAGGCGGATGATGTAAACCCGATCGGCTTTGATTGCGCAACTATACATCCGTCGAGTTTTATTGGTAAAACGCCAATTGGAAATGCGGCTGATGGGCTATCTACTCTAAATGTACCTAGTAGGTTAATTAGGCGAAGAACAGCTAGTTTAAAATACCTACTTGTGTACTATGTACTATGTGTATACTTAAATTACCTTAGTAGTATGGAAAGTATTCACTAACAACCTTCAAAAAATGCTCTTATATGTGCGTTTATGCTTGATAAAAAAACAAACAACCAGATAAAAAATATTTTTTTTGAAAAATGTATTAAAAGAGGAAGATAAGACATCAAGACTATTTTATTACTTATTAGAACATTGAAGAACGCTCCAGAATCATATATAGAATTGTCTAAAACCCTTTAGAACTCTCCATAACCATTTAGAACTCCCTAGAATCATTTAGAACGCCCCACAACAATTTAGAATCATTTAGAACGCTTCAGATTCATTTGGAACTGTCTAAAACGATTTAGAATGCTCCAGAATAATTTAGAACTGTCTAGAATAGTTTTGTACTCTGCAGAATCATTTAGAACTCTCCGGAATCATTTAAAACTATGTAAAACCATTTAGAATGCTTTAGAATCGTTTAGAACTGTCTAAAACCAACAAGAATGCTCCATCAGAAGTTTAGAATACATAACTAAAAGTTTTCAGAACTGAGCATTGGGTGTTTCTTTTATAGTTACCCGAATTTGCAAGGAATTTGTAACGTTTTTATTTTATTTTGTTATTAAACGTATTTTAATTATTTATTGGCAAAATATAATGAAAATGCAAAATGTTTTGCATATCCATTTTAAATTCTTGGGGGAAATGTGCATGCATGCACTTTACATGCATTTTGCATATTTTCCACGCTCTACTTATTAGTTTTGATATAAAATAGTGCCAAATACTTTCTGTGAATAACCGATATATCGAGCTTTGCTATACATTAATATTTACTCTCCGGGTCCACCGAATTTCAAACTTATTATCCTCAATTCTTTTAATTGCACGAACGCTAAACCGGAAACCAGGCAAATTGACGAACGCCGTTTCCAGCAACTCTAAAAATTCCGACCGATCGTCGGGAAAAAAGATCCGAAAAATAAGCGCTCTCTCCCGCATATAAACCGATTCTTTTGATTCGCAAAAGCATCAAAGCCTCCCGGAGTTTTCCAAAACGGCTCCAAATTGCCCGCCCTATCCGTAAATGACCGCAATGTTTACGGCGTGCGGCATTCGCGAGCCCTTTCCCAAATACACCCCGATTGCGAGCGCGCCCCCTCTATAATGCACGATCGCGAAATTTGCGGCATCGGTCGGGCGCTTTTCCCTCCACGGTCAAGACAATTTAATGTAAATTATAGATGTTTGGTAGTTTCCAAAAGCAATTCGAACACAATTTACATGCACATACCCTGTGACAAAAAAGTATCCGGAAATTATGATTTAAATTACTTGCACTTAATATTTTTAACTGTTTCAAGTTTATGTATGTAGATAACTTTGCTTTTAATTAGCATGCAAAAAATACAGAGATTTCTTAATCATTTTGGTCAGTGTTGTTAAGTATTTAAAAAAGTATTTGAACAGTAAATTAAAGTAATTGAACAGGTAATTAAATATATTTAACTTTTCTGTAATTGAAATGTATTTTAAATACATTTTTGTACAAATTCCAAATACAATATTTAAAATACATTCTATAATTACATGAAAGGTAACCATTATTATCCTTTCTATATGAATTAAATTTCTTTTTAAAGCAGAAATAAAGGGTGTCCAAAAACAAAGCTTTTTTTTATCAAAAATATTATTTTGACCACCTTGTATCCACAACTTGCTAATCCCATAGCCCTTTTTGCAATCATATTTCGCTGTGTAATTTGGTCGCAAGCCGTCATGCATAAAGGATCGGTCGCGTTGCTGCATAAATGCGGAAATAAGCAAAACCGTACGTATAGCATATACCCCTTGTCGATGGGAAAATACGGCCGATTCCCATACAATCGGACAACGCGTTCGGTTATCTAATCTAGCAGATATTAATTTCAACTTTTCGTATTGTTTTCGGACGATAAAATCGGGATTTTATGTTAAGCTTTCGAAATTCGGAGCACTTTGGGCGACGATGCCGTTTTCGTCCATTTATAGTTCGTGGAAATTTATGTGCGATGGAGGAGCACTTAAGAAAATAAAGTTTATTAAAGTAACCGGACGTCTTCCTATTTTGGAAATCTCGAATCTACCTGGTCATAAAATATGTATAGTGGATTCCTTTTAGCGGACTAAAATGGAAGAAAATGTAAGAAAAATGTGACGTCGGGATAAATCTAAAATGGAGTATTTTAGACTAACAGGAGTTATAATTAGATAATCTATTATACAATGCTTTGCAAATTGAATTTTTTGTTTCATAATGTATTGTAGGATATTAAATTCCAATTTTGCGAAAAACTTTATTTTTGCATGAACAACTGCGATATTTACAAATTGTTATTAAAATTCGAGGTAAAATGCATAGTTTATAAGTTGAGACTTTAAAATATGCATGGAACCTCCAGGAGGATATGTGAAAAGTTAGTTTGTGGCTCATAAAAGTAATCTCGCAGTTTTCTTTCAGACCAACACGGAAAACCAATTAATATTTAGTTCGCGGGGAATTATTCAATTTCATAAAAAGTCATTTCAAAGTTGTCCAATAACTGTAGCAAAAAATAGTTCCCGTGACAGTTTCTCCAAGATTTTAGGATTATAGCGAATTAAAGGAAGAGAAACTTTAATAATACAGTTCACGGGAGAATTGGAATCATATCCTTTGAGGAATTGGAATTTTCCCCTTTTCACCAGTTTCAAAATAATGAATCATTTATGATTCTTTATTTTCAATTTAATCTATATGATATTTATAAGACATCTTATGCATAATTGCGCAAAGTCCGCATGCAGAGTCGAGTAAATAAATAAATTACGAACCATGAAAATTAACTAAATTACAACATGGCCAAACTCTCGAGCACTGTACCTAGGAAATTACATCAGTGCATCCGGGGATTATATCTACCTGTCGCAAACACACCCCCGGAAAACTTATTGAATTATTTCGACCGCCGTGCACCCTTCGTGCCCGCGGGCAAAAACTCCAAGCGAAACGACAGAGAGCCTTTCTCAAATATTTAACAGTCAGCCGTATATATTCCGGAGATAAATCCGGAAAACGGGGTCAAGCGTGCAAAATATCGGTCCAATGGATCGCGAACGCCCGCGGACGTTCGTCAAAAATTAACTAAAAAGTCCATCGAATCGTTAAACGTTTATTTATCAATGCGATATTCCGATTTCGATGTTTCCTGCAAAAGATACATGTTTGTTCTAGTAACGTTGCCAGGTAGAAATTGTTTTGCATTATTTCAACGCCCTGAAAATATCCACAAAAAGTAAATGAATCATAAAATTACGTGATATTTAGAGACGTCCTGTATTTTAGTGATAAATTTATCTTCTTCTACCAACAAGTAGCGATTCCTATATGTGTTGCAATTCGATTTTCTTGCCCTTTATTCGAAATAAAAAAAAACTATAGGTTATGATTTATATTTTCATTTTAGGTCGCTGCGGAAGGGCCGCAATGAAACAAAAACCGTCCCCTTTCGGCGGAAATTAGGCCGTTTATCCGGAATTTCGGTAATTTTCCCCCAAGAAAAAACCAATTCCGAGTTGAAAAGTTTATTCTTTTTTCTCTAAGATCGTCGGGGTAATTTTTGTAAACGCATCCAGACTTTTATCTGGTAAATACGTAAATGTCTTTCTGCTTGATAGTGAAATTCAAATCTCGGTAATGCAGTTTTCATTAAAGAATTTTCCGGAGAGGAAATCTTTATGCTGCCTCGGCGAGAGAACGACTGGTATATAAACTCCATTAATAAAGTCGCTCTTTGTTTTGGAAATTCTGGAAATCTCGAAGAATGATGATTACGACCGGGGAAGATTCTTGGCATCACAAAAGCTTTGATAAACAGCCATCATCGAATGACGAATGGGCGGGTTTTCAAATAGTAAGTAGGTGAATATCATGCAAAAAAATTGAATATTTTCAAATTGACGGGACGCAGTAAATCAAACATAATCACGAAAGTCTTTTTCCGTATAGGGTGGAAAATTGTCGGCCTGACACACTTAGTGCGCTTCAATCATCAGCAAAATTTCCTGTTTCCTCTTTGGGACATTTACAATTCATTCTAGAACTGTCTAGGTCTAGAAAGAGGCTATTTAGAACGCTCCAGAAACATTTAGAATTATCTATAGAACCATTTAGAATGCTGCAGAAGCATTTAAAGAACCATTTAGTACGTTTCAGAACCATTTAGAACGCATTACACTAATTTAAAACTGCCTAGAACCATTTAGAACACACCACAATCATTTAAAACTGTCTAGAACCATTTAGAAGGCTCCTGAATCATATAAAACTGTGAGAACCATTTCTAGCACTCCAGAATCATTTAAAATTGTCTAGAACCATTTAGAACGCTTCAGAAGAATTTAAGACTGTCTAGAACCATTTAGAACGCACCAGAATCATTTAAAAATGTCTAGTAGCTACTATTTAGCACGCTCCAGAAGTATTTAATATTGTCTAAAACCATTAAGAACGTTCCAGAAGCATTTAAAATTGTCCAGAATCATTTAGTACGATTCAGAACCATTTATAATGCTCCAGAATCATTTAGAAGTGTCTAGAACCAAAGATTTTGACTTAATAAGGAGAATAATGTAACTTTTTAACTGAAAATCGCGATCATTCATTGTCAGGTCGAGAACTTGTATATAAGGTGACTATAAAACTTTTTAAATTGGCAATAAATATTATAAAAGAGCGTTAGAAATACTAATTTGTTGTATTATTAACGAACATTTTAAGAACTTCGCTAAGGGAATTAATGGTTTAGGGTTTTGTAAAATTGCCGGTGTAATTCGATACAAAAAATAGGGTTATTTATAAAATCATCATCAATTACACTTAATACGCCACCTGATGCCTCAGAGGCTCGTGGTACAACGCGCGCGTTTCCGATTCTGTGTATGTGATGTAGCCCAGATTGGAGAAACGCCACTTAATCAGTGTCACATTTCGGGACAAACAAAACCCGGCTAAATCAACCCTGGAACAAACAGCGTCGCGCTGAATTTTTCGGGCCGAGAACGCGCAATAAAGCCGATTTGCGAGGTAAACAACTCCGATACCCGGCCGGTAAATCATCGTTAATTGCATTTCGATCGTTCGAATTATATTTTTTCCTGGAAGACCGTAAGCCACTTCGGATAATCGGCTCGGTTTGCCGGTCCCGCTGCTGCTGACACCTTTATCGGAACCGCAAGGTTTGTTTACGTTGTCCCGGAACGGTATACGGGAATTAGCAATTCAACGGGTTAAAGCCGACTTATTTGCATTTTCCATCCATTTTCGTTATGATTCCGTGTCAAAAATCTAATGGAATCTCCGACACTAAATACCAGCTCTTATTCGAATATATGAAATTGATTCATCCGCTATTTGCATGTTAAATGCATCAAAATAATTTAGGTCGTATTCATAAAAAGAAGCATAATCTTTTGCTTTCAAAAAATGAAGGAATTGCTTCAAGGTATATGCATAAAAAAATGCAGGAAGAGAGGTTTTGATTAGAGCACCCTGCTGTTGCTTTAAAGCAGAAGGTTTTATGGTTTTAATACCTTTGTTAAAGCCGTTTTCTCTTATACCTTCTGCTTCTACCTTTTAGTTCAAAGAAAATGCGTCATTATAATAAATATGTACTATAATGTTAAAACAACGTACTTTTATTAATCATATAAAATATCTATTTAATATCTAAAATCACATTCTCTCTATCGCGGATCCGGGCCGGCTCCGTTCCGGTCCGCAGCAGGTCCGAAACGTTGTTGAACGCCTTCTGGTTCATCCCGGCGTTGTTCAGAATCGAAATAAACGCCACTTTCACGTTCTTGAACGTGCCCGGTTCGATCGCCGTCAGTTTGTTGTTGTCCAGATCGATCTTCTGGAAGCTCGAGTACTCGAACGCGCCCGGCTCGATCCGCTCGATGCGGTTGTTGTTCAACAGCAACTCGTCGACGTCGATCTTGGCGAACGTGCCGCTTCTGATCGACCTGATGGCGTTGCGATGCAGCAAAATCCGCCTCGTGCGTGTCGAATTGAACGCAGCCGGCGCTAATTTGCGGATTTTGTTGTCGTTCAGGCTCAATTCTGCAATTAAAACGTCGCTCTAGACACCCCCGAAAACTACAGGCTTACAACTACTACTACTAGTTCGCAGGCGAACCTTGACCGAGACAGTTCAAGCCAGGGTTCAGGCACTGACTGTGTCTTTCCTGCTAGTTATCTGCCTTAAAGAGGACTCCAAAGATTCGCCTGATACTCTAGAAGGACATGGTCCGATGGGCTATCGACTTACTTCTAATACTAGATCCGTTGAAAGCTCCTTCGGGCACTTCGGTGATGTCGTTGTAGCTCAAATCGAAATAGACCATGTTTAAACCGCGTTTGACGACTCCCTCTATGGTCGTGATGTCGTTGTGGCTGATGTTCACTTTGCTGATGCTCTTCAATCCATCTAACATGCCCATGTCTAATTTCTTGATGTTATTGTCGTGAACGAAGAGCACTTTCAAACTGTCGAGGTCCTTCAATGAGATCGTTTCGATAACGTTCGTTTCTAAGAGGAGCACGACCAGTAGCGGGAGATTTACTGAAAAATCGATTCGAATTGAAAAGATAAATGGGGCTCGCGGAGTTACGATTTATCGTTGTTGAGTCTACTTACCGAACGAATTAGAGTCGATTCTTTTAATACGATTATTATCCAAATCTAATCTATGCAGCTTGGGTAAATTCTCGAAAGCGGCCTCGTCGATGGTCTCGATTTTATTAAAATCCAATCGGAGCGACTGCAGCTCGGGCAAATCCTTGAACGTGCCCCGTTCCAGAATCTTAATCTCGTTGATGCTCAACACCAGCGTGGTGATCATCCTCATGCCGGCGAACGAGCCGCTCTCCACCACCTTGATGCTGTTGTCGTCCAAGTAGAGCTTCGCGATCGTCAGATTGGCGAAGACTCCCCTTCGTATCGATTGCAATCGATTCTCGCCGATAACCAACGAATCGATTCTCCTCATGCCGGCGAAAGCGCCGGGCTTGATCTCCTCCAAATCAGTATCGGAGATGGTGAGTTGCGCGAGATCGACGTTCCTGAACGCTCCCTCGTAGAGGACCGGCAGCGATTCCTCGTCGATTTTCACGATGTCGATGGCGTCGGCGTCGCGTGCGGCGAGCGCTTGCTGCAGGCTGTCGGAGTTCACCAGCACCTTTTCCGCTCTGTCGGGGAACTTCTTCGACGAGACGGTCACGCGGATGTTGTCGAAGGTGGGCCGGTGGGCGGCGAGCGCCGCCGCCGCCGAGAACGCGATCACGAACACCACCAACGCCGGTTTCGGAGGATTCAAAGGCATCGCAGCGAAAGAGGAGAGAAAAATTTTTCGGAAATTACGACGAGCGCATTCGAAACGAGAGGAAAATTCGTTGTGTTTGTGTTTGAGTTTCGTTCTATTGAGACATTCCGGTGACCTTTCGCCGATAACAGCGAGTCTGATTGCGAAAGTCACGACTATACAGAGCGATTTTTTTTATAAAAGTTTTATTTTCTTGACGAGCGTCAGTTGAAATTTCTTCACGTTTTTTAAACTTTTTATACTGTCTAATAAACTCAATTTCTTCACCTTCAAATTCAAGGAATACACACTTAACTAATAAAAATTAAACTTACCTGCACGGCCAGTATAAAAAAACAAATTCTTTAAAATAATTCATTAACTACCATCACTTTAGCGCTTTAATTATAGAAGACAATCTTTATATCACGTGTATATTAAATGATTAGCAATGAACACTTCGGAGTTCAAGCAGGTTCAAATTTCAACAATCGGTGTTATTATAAATAAAAATATTTTTAAATCATTCAAAGAAACTTTTAGTTAATCTAAATTCCTCGAATTATACTAGCATGCAAAAGAACCCAAATATTAAGTGGATATTTCATAACACACCTATTTGAATTTTCACAATTAATAAATCAAAAGTAAGACGTTTTAATAGTTTACCAACAACATACTCTGTACTTATCCAGGTTTAGTTTTCCCTTTTTTTTTGAGAAAATTGCTTTGACCTGACGTCGACGGACGCCGAGACGAAATTAGACATCGTTTTGCTTTCCTTTTGTTCATACTTTTGCCAACGAAAATGATATTGTAATCGTAAAACTCCCAATTGTGCTGAGAGCAGGAAAATCCCACTACGGTTTCTGTGATGTCCTAACAGCTTACATAGCGGGAATTCTCGGAGAAGTGCCCATTTTCAAATTATGAAAATGTATTTCTCAATTTGCGTTAACACGTAACGATGTGATTGTTGCAATGGGAAATCTTGTTTGCGCCTGTTTTTCTTCTGCACTCTTGCATATATCACACTGCATGCATTTTAAAAGCATATTTAGCATTTTTGTACCATTCATATTGGATATACAGCATGTATAAAAAGTCGATGTTACAACTGCTTGCGATAATGTAGAGCGAAAGGATCAAGGCCTATTTGAGCAGAGAGCTTTTTATATTACTTTGAGAAAATATAGGCAGAGAGGGGCGGTTGGATATTTATTGCAACGCTAAATTTCTCGGATATACAACCCCTAGAGAAAAGTATAGATGTTTATTAGAGAGTTCTTATTTATGCGGATGTTATTTTCAAAAAGGTCTGTTTAAATTTTAAAATACAAATTTAACTTTTCAAGATCACAAAAAATCTGTACTTAATTTTAATTACTTTTATGTCCCATTGAGAAGTTAAATTAAATTTCCAATTATCGAAGATCAACATTTTAAGCGGCTTTGCCAGTAAGAATCTCAGGATTTATTTTAGCAAACGATCATGAGATAAAAAGGGTTTTCTTTAGCAAGGATCACTGGAATTTAGATTGAATTAATTAGATTGAATTTAGCTAGTTTATTACTAGTAAATAAATAAATTAAGTAATTAATAAATTAATCATCACTTGATTACTGTGTAGGTGTATAAAAGATGTAACCAAACTTAATCGAAAAAAAACCAATAAAAACACTCATTTACCTATAAATATTTCCGTTAATTTTTCCACCCCCGTAATAAAATCTTGCCATACACCCAATTGAATGAACGAATGGGCTATAATCAACACCGAAAAAATTTAATAACGTTTATAAAAAAAAACGCCGACCAAAACGTTACACAATAAATTTGATCTGAAAAAAATTTAAAGTCGAATAAAATTTTAAATAAAAAATTTTAATTACGGCCCTATAAAACACGACCGTCAGTTGTATGTGATAAATTTAATACAATGGTTTAATAAATCTCTACTTGTCGTCCATTAAAAAATATACGCAGTGTGAGGGGCACTTTGATTTACGACAATATAACGACGATTCTTAAAAAAAAATGTAAAAGTATTTATAATTCGTCTCTACTATAAAATTCATCAATTTCATCGGCTCCATCGGTCCCATCCCACGCCGTAACGTTATGAATTTCCGGAAAATTATCTTCGAAGATGTATTGGAACTTCATTCTGCCGTCCATCAACTTACGCAAAAACTCGTAAATTTTATCGGCAGTGAACTCGGTTCTGTGCACGGCAAACACACCGTTTTTATAGTCAGCAGCAACCAATACAGGAAAATCATCTTCCTCTAATTTGAACACATTTTCCAAGTCGGGTTGATGGTTCGCTTCTGACCACACCCAACCCCACAGTTGCCCGCCAAATTCCCTCGAAGTTTCTTCTAACACGTCCAAGTACTCGTATCTGCAGGCCGATCTGCACTTCAAGCTGCTCGGCAGGAAAGCCAGCACGCAGTAGTTTTTGTTCTCGCAGGATTGCCTCAGGGAATTTTCGCCCAAGATTTGTGACAGTCCTCGATGGTTTTTCAGTTTTTTAGTGACCCACTCGACGATGTCCTCGCTTCTCCTACCGCCGTTGTAGTCTACGGTATCGAATACGTCGGGCATGAAGAGTTTGATGGTGGGGTACGCGGTGATGTCGTATTCGCTCACAATTTTCTTGTTAACGGAACCGTCCAGTTTCCCGAATCTGATTTTGCCAGATAGTTCGTTCGCAGCGGCGCTCCAATGCGGATCCAAAGCTTTGCAATGGCCGCACCAGTGCGCGTAGAATTCCACCATCCAAGCATCGTTGGACTCCGTCACCAGTCTTTCGAAATTCTGATCGGTCAGCTCCGCTACAAACGAACCGTCGACTTGCCCTTGCACCAGGGAATCTCTTTCTTTGGTGGTCAACCTATTGAGCACCAGGGCTTTGACGGCGGCCAAGCCGATTTCGATCAGCTGCTTGGAGTTCCTGGCAGTGTTCGCGTCCTCCGGTTGCATTTTATTCGCTCCGAACACCTTCAGCGTGGGCAGGCCTCGCACGCCGTACCTGCCCAGCAGCTCCTTGTGCACGTCGGCGTCGACGGCGCCGATCTTCACGACGCCTTTGAGCGCCTCCGAGGCTCGCGCGTACTCCTCGGCGAAGTTCTGGCAATAGATGCACCAAGACGCGTAGAATTCCACTATCCATACTTCGGCGCCTTTCAGCACTAGTTCTTCGAAGTTATCCGATGTTAATTCGATTACGTTGTTGTGGGGGGTGTACAGCGCTGCTCCGGAATGGTGGAATAGAAGGTACGGGATTAGAATGCGGTATAATTCCATTTTGTGGTTGATTTTTGAATGTGGTTGTTTGTCAGATTTGACAAAGATAATATTGATACGTTTGGTTTGTCTCAAGAATAGTACACATTAACTACACAAGTCTTTGTGGCCTCACAACATAAACACTATTTGAAAACAAATATTTTCAATGCCAGCTCATGAGAATAAACCTTATATGAAATCAAAGTATGTTTTATTAGAACACGATATATCGCTCAGTGTACTTAGAAAAAGTTGTTACTGCAAATCCCCAATGGAGTTTACATCGATTCAAATCCAATGAAACAATCCGATCAAACAGTGGGCTGTCGAAAAGTCTGTTTAATTCCCAACTATCGTCATTAATTCGACGAATTTCTGTAGTAGTAAAATTGAATCGAGTCGAATGTCAGTTGCCAATATGGCGGCTATAAATTACGTTCCCTTTCTCGAACGCGAAACTTTCCGAAACATTCGTGTTTAGTACACACGTGACTACAAATTCGGCATAATAGTAATTGCCTTTAGCTCTTCAAACCCCGGATGAATCTGACTCGAATAATGATTAAAGCGAGTCGACCAAACGTTCGATAGAATGGCACCTACATTGTCACTTTTCGTGATTTATTATTTGTTATTAAAAAAAAATAACCGTGGAAATAGTGTGTATAATGTAGTGATGGAAAACTGCGTCATTTAGAGCGTTGATAACAACGGTAAATAATATTTTCGAACGAATGTCGGTCGTATTGGAAATTTGTCTTCCTAAAAGGTGTCACCGGATTACTCCGGCATGCAAATTTATTCGACTAGCGACGACAATAGGGCGTATATTCCTGAATTTATAATAACGCAAAATTAGTCGAATTGATTTTTAGGCGGCGATTGGGGGATTTTAGCGCGATTGTAATATCATACAGGATGAATTTCTAATGAAAAACGCGAAATCTATATCGGAATTTAATACAAGTTAACGACGGTTCGCTTTCTAACCTAATTACCCTAAAAGCCGGAGCTTTTCGGAGCTTTTATCGACGGAAAATTACGCAGACTACAGACCGGGACTTGTACGTGCGAAATTTTAAAACTTTAATCTCTCGCCGGAAAACAGAAGAGACGTCCGAAGATAAACCGCGAACTAAGAACAGGAACGAACGAGTCGAAGAGATTTTATCGCTTTTATGGGGTTACGTGTACTCCAGAAATGATTAATCCCGTCTTATATCGGATGCAGCCGAGCTACTCACAAAAGAAGTCCATTTTTTTTAACATCGTTTTAATACCATGCCAGAATTTTATTAAATATTAGAAAAAAAAATTAAGAAAGAAGTTCTGTAGAAGAATTTCTACAGAACAAACTCAAAGTAAAAAATATCACGTAAATATTATACAGAAAATTCATTTGATACTGTTGAATTCTTGAAATCTTCTAATAGGATAAAGTTCGTACGTTTTAAAATGACAATTTTTAGTCATTTCCGCCCAGTTTAACATCTGCCTAGGGCCAATGTTAAGTCTGTCATTTGATTTTCCCAGATATTTTTGTCTTGTCTTTTTTTGGACCGTTCTAATTGATTCTAGACAGTTCTAAATGATTCTGGATCAATCTAATTGGTTATAAACAGTTCTAAATAATTCTTGATAGTTCTAAATGATTTTGGAGCGTTTTAGATTGATCTAGGCAGTTCTAAATGTTCTGAATAGGAGTTTATACGCCCTGTATAATCCCTTTTTGTTTATTGTAGAGGAAAAAAAAATAACTAGCAAATACGATTCGCCTATTTCGAATTTAGTGCAGATTCGAGCAATCTCTGAGGCATCGTTCTCAGTCGATTTGGGATTGTTACGATTGGACGGCATTCGAACGAAATTGAATTTCAAGGAAACGGTTAGTGATTTCCCGACGATGCCTACCGAACGATCGCTAAATGAAAGGCTCCACGGGAAGAAGGATGTGCCGCAAGGGGAGCAGATTTTGAATATCCGAATTTCCTCGTACGCACTAATGAACTGCCTTCTTTTAAAGTTCGCTTTTAAAGGCGCGGGTTTTCACGTCGATGATGAGTGAGTTGGATAATGCGAACGGCATTAAGAGCAAGATGGTATTAACTAATTAATTTATAACTGTTATGGTGGAAACATTAATAATCCCTAACTCCCGCGAAAATCATTTCTGCATGGAAATGCACTTGCTCAAAGAAACTCAATTATGAATCGTCTACGAAAAGTTAGCTTGTCGTCGTTGTAAATCCGCAATGGGATTTTGTTGTCGCTAAACTTAGACTGTATTATATCACTCGGAGGACTCGCGAAGACGACAAGAGACTCATAATATTCAAAAGGCAAAAAAAACGGTTAAGTCACTGGAAAAAGGAGTTCATAATCAAGTAGGGGTATCCGTTTTAAATTAATTATATATTAGATAATAAAATAACGCATTATTTGTTACTTGTACTAGCACATTTTTCCGTAAGTCGTAAAATTAAATTTACGATTACTGTTTTATTCAGCATTTTTATAGTGATAATGCAAATGTCATTTTTTTGATAAATGTATTTGTTATGCCATTCTTCTTGAATATCCCTGGAGACAGGTGATATAAAATATTAGGTTTAACTTCTCTGTAGGGAAATTTACAACTTTTCATTTGAGAAAATCATCGCAATATTTTATGTCTCCTGAAATTTTCACATTTCTGAACCACTCAAGAAGTAGCAAAGTCTATTTTTTTCTCTGCATAAAACATCATCAACGCAAAAAACTGAAAATTATCAAAAAAATATTTAAGCCGGCATAAATTAGACAAAAGTCCAGATAATCTTTTCAACAAAAATAGGCTTTAGTTAGTGTCACAATACCGATAACCCTCGTCATTCCTCGGTCGCCTGATAATTTATAATTGATATAATAAACCTCCTGCCTGCGGTAATTGCATTAATTCCCGCGTAGGTGTATTCCTAACGTTGTAACAATAGAAATAAAGAGGGTGGATAATTGCAAATCCACTGCGAAAGATGAACACAATGACTCGGCCGCAATTGTGTAAGAGGGAAACGCGAACTGGAAAGTGCGGATCCATTAATTTTATTTTATTGTGCTTCGCGAACAACGAAATAGAAAATCTTAAATGCGTTTCTATAAACCATTGAGAAACTGCTAAAGGAGAAGGCTAAATATTTCACCAGGACATCCTGTATACAGGGTGTTAATTAATTGAGTGCCGATACTTCAGGATGGTAGTATTTGGATGATTTTAAGAAGAAGAGTTTATATCAATGTATATCCTAAACCTATTAGTTTTCAAGCTACGCAGTAGGGTGTTACAGTTTTAGAAAAAAAAATTACTTCTCTATCATAATCCTTATTACTTATTATTGAAATTTTGTACCCACTTTTTATTTATTAAGGAGCATTTTTTGAGCATTTTTTTTATTTTTACCCCTACGGGGTTTGAACATGTATGAATATGTTTGAAGAAAAAATGGTACACCACTGTTTTTTTCTAAAAACCAATATTATTTTTAAAATCCTCATTTATTTTGGAACAAATTCCACGTCCGAAATTTCATAAAAAACATCTGGAGTAATAAGAAAATTATGATAGAAAATAATTTTTTTCTATAAAACTGTAACAAACACGCAGCTCGAAAACAATAAGAGGTTTAGGACACATTGATATAAACTTTATTTCTTCTTAAAATCATCCTAATATTACCATCATCCTGAAGTATTGGCACTCAATTAATTAACACCCTGTATATCTCGCGGTATTTTTGTAGATTGTGGGAATTTATACAATGATTCGTAACTTGTGGAAGTGATCCATCAATCAAGCGCGATTTTTATTCCGGCGAATCTTAATTATCCGGGCGTTTCGGGAATTTCGATACTTTCCCCATTGTCTTTAACGATCGGCCATAGAACGACCTGTAAAAGGAAGAAAGGGCAACTCTCAAAAAAGCGATGCGGAGCGCTTTTTACGATGCTAAATTTAAGCAATTTCTTCCCAAAAATAACGCGTAGCGTGTAACTCGGAAGCCTTCCTTGTTAATAATTTTCCGGATCGCTCTACCCTTATCTACAGCGAATATTTACGTCATGTCGTGCTTCAAAGCAATCCATAAAGAAGTTTATTTTATCGGCCTTTAACTTGTCAATCCGTCATTCACCCTGAAGACTCGATTTAGATACACGGAAAATTGACGGACGGATTTTTATTCAGACTTTTTTTTACCGAAAACTACCGACAAATCAAATAATCAAATTGCCTTCGAATATTTCCGCACGCAACGTAAAATCCCCCTTATAATACTAATTCGGTTTGGGTTATAAATAAAGCGAATAGAGTTGTTTTTTAGACAATTAATTACGTGAGATAATTAGTTGTTTGTTATTGTTAGATTAAGGGATGAACGTTTGACAGAAGGGTTGCTATGACTATTATTACTATTCTAATAGGATGTTTTGTCCCCGAAGGCTCTAGGAAGGTACACAATTAGGTATTATACATAATTCGGGTGTGCGGAGATTTGGTCGACGAACACTTGTTGGTTTAATTACTTATACAGGATGTCTTCTTGTTATGCAATATTTTGATCATATGAATAATTTAGTTATTTATGGTGTTAGAGATTAAATATTTTACATATTAGGCGTTTACCTTCCTGGAAACTCTGATATTATCTAGCTGATAAAGGTTGAAAAAGATTGCTAGTTCACACATATGATATTCTTTGCCAATTTATTTCGGCCTTTTTTAGGCGAAAAAAGGGGAAATGAAGTGGGCGATAGGTGAAATTCGACGGAAATAAAAGATGCTATCTTGGGTCATTACTTGTAACGTTTCGACGCGACAATGCAATTTTATCAAACTTTTTAGCAATAAACCAGTAGGTATATACAAACAATTTACAATATACGAGGGCGAATCAAAGGTTACTCACTAGGTGAAGTTAGTACCACATGATGTCTGAGCAAGAGGCTGCAATGGTCTTTTGAGCAACTGCACAGTTCAATGGAAATATGCTTTCAAGGATTCATATTCACGATTCGCAAAAAATTGGAAAAACCTGTGGAGAAGCAGGAATGGGATAAGCCGAGTTCCGTCTTTCTGCTGGAAAAGTTCTTGCAACGATTTTTTGGGATTGCGGGAGGCATATTGCTCATAGATTTTCTTTATGGATGACGTGTAGTTAATGGTGTATACTATTGCTAACTTTTTGGTGAAGTGGAGCTGGTGTATCGACGAAAAAGACGAAACTCAAGAAAACTTGGACAAAATGCATTGAAAAATACTCTAGAACAACCACCCTACAGTCCCAATTTATCGTCATGTAACCGTCACATGATTAGGCCACTCAAAGAAGAACTAGGAGGTCATCACTTCAACGACTAGGAAAGTGTGGAAACATTTGTGTGCAATTGGTTGCAGACACTACCAGAATTATTCTTTGATGACGAGATTAAAAAACTTCCGATTCGGTGGGAAAATTGTGCTAATAAAAGAGGAGATTACATAGAAAAATAATATGTAATCAATTTACTAAAAAAGTTTTTAAAGCAAAATTCCGGTTCATTTTAGATTCGCCCTAGTATATTCCATTATGCTCGCTCTCGTTCTTTTTTAATATTCGCCGAAACATCTAATCTTAGACAAATAAGTGCGGACTAGCAGCTTTTCTTTTCTTTTGCGCCGAAAAGAAAATTACTGCACATTACCAGGCATCTCGAGCGACCACGTTGAAAATTACCGAGCTCCTGCCGAAGATATGAAAGGATATTTCATCCTCGCGTTCGCGGCAGATGAATTAATGCGGCTTCGACTGCGGATCATTCTTTCGCCGGAGCCCGTCGATCGGATTACAAAAAAAAATTACAAAAAAAAATTCTACTAATCCAATGCTAATAAGTATTCGCTTTTAATGAGGTAGAAAAATGCCGTTACTACACCGGCAACGTTATAAAAGCCATTTCATCAACGAGTGAGAGTCGTGTAATCCCAACTTAAATAGGTAAGTCGGGGAAAAAATCGCCGCGGAGAAAAATGAATGCAATTTTTCCGCGTTACCGCGACGGTTTCAGTTCTAACCCGCCAGATAAATCCCCGGCCGCGCCCCGAACTCTTATTATTATAATTGAGTTGTTATTTTAAAAGTTCCGCCGAGCCTGCCCCGGTCGTTCCGCAAACGAATCGTTTCCGCTTTATAAAATTTTATTTCGCAACGATATAACACTAACAACAACTAAGATGGAATTTCTCCCCGCGGATTTCCGAAACGGCCCTGCGATCGTAAATTGAGTTTAAATGCGAGACAGGAGGACGTAAAATCAATGCAATATTTGTTGCAAAAATTATAAACTTTTGAATTGAATGTGGTGAGAAAGTTTCGAAACCAATAACCCGATTTTTATATTTTATTAACGCCGAAATCAATCATTTGCAAATCCTTTCCTTATCTTCGAAACTTTTTGTCAAATTCGGGATGCGGTGGTATTAAAGGCGGATTTCCCTCTTTTTTGAATTTACCCGCAGATTTGATTCATCAGTGTCAATTGTATCGATTTCCTTTCCCCCAAATTTATTTATAATAAAGAAGTTCAATGAAAATTAACCTTTTCCGAGCACATTTAAAAAGCGAATTGAAACTCGAACGCAAACTCTTTACTAAAACAAACCATATTTTCCTGCATATTTCTCTAAATTTCAGCAAACCTGCCGAACAGATAGTTATGCCCTGGGCCTTTGTATTCATTCGCATGAAACGTTTCAATTCGATTATCGGAAAAACCCGTCCCTTGAACATCCAGCACCGGAAAAATGATTAGTTTCTGGATGCAGCGCCGAATACACAAAAGTGTTACACACCACCTGGTTATCCTTATTCGATCGTCTCCGACCTGCCGAGGACCCGACACTAAATTTCGTTTTCCTGAGAAATTGCAGAAGACACGTAGTAAAAAAAACGAAAGCAAAGAAAAGGAAAATGAAGTCCTCCCGGGTAATTCGCATTCCGATTGCGTACCGACCGCAACAATATAACGTGTGTCGGGAGTTAAATATGGATTTGTTTGGTACATTTCGGCTTAATTAAAATTTAGTTGGTCCATTAATTTAAATTTAATAACGCGGCAGGTGTAATTTTCGAAAAACTACAAGCAAATGAAGAGAGGGACTTAGAATAATGGAATTTTAAATGAGGAAACTTTACCGGGGACATTTAAGAGGATTACTGGCGGCAAGCTGTATTTATTTCATTTATTAACGTTGAAAAAAAGGGGAAGAAACACACCGAGTACGGCCCTGTTCGGGCACGTAATCTTCGCGTATCCGGGCTTCAAATGAACCGGAATGATTGCAGTTTTGAAACAGAAACACGCGGAAAATCCGGTAAAGCCGTCGCTTTCTCAATAACAGCGGGGCGACTTCGCCGTTTTACAATAAATTACATACAGTCCATGTCCAATGGGCGTAACGATGATGCATGGGCATTTACCGGATAAAAGTCTGATACTGATCTGTAATACCCGGCGAAAAATTTATAGCGGCGTTTAATGTCGGGATTAATTTCTAAATTTCCAATAAAAAGTCGAATATTGTAGTTGACAGGTTTCCTCTACAATTTGTTGTTTTTGTGACTTTCCTAGCAGTTTTTGTCTTTTCTGCAGCGTTCTAAATGGTTCTGAAGCGTTCTAGATGTTTTTAGACAGTTCTTAATATTTCTGGACGTTCTAAACGATTCTTGAGGGTTCTAAATGATTCTGGAGGGTTATAAATAATTCTAAATGATTCTGGGGCGTTTTAAATGGTTATAGATAGTTCGAATAAATGATACTAGACATTTCTAAATGATTCTGGAGTGTTCTAAACGATTCTGGATTGTTCTAAATGATTCTAGAGCCTTTTAAATGACTCTAGACAGTTCTAAATGGTTCTTGAGCGTTCTAAACGATTCTGGGGCCTTCTAAATTATTATAGATAGTTTAAAATGGTTATAAGTAGACAGTTCCGAATAATTATGAATCGTTCTAAATGAATCTCAGCAATTTTGGTTTTCTTTTGTGCGGTTTCTGTACGCTTATCAGTTTCTTTCGCGTTTCTCTTTTCGAAGGTCATTTTTCGAAAGTAAACATAACATATTACATTTAGGTGTATCAGTCATATATTAAAGGATTTCTATTACAACCCGGCAACATCGCAACGAGCCGGCTCGTGACGCCATGTCATTTTAAAACGTACGAACTTTACTAAAATAAAACGAAAACATTGCAAAACTACCCGCTCAGAAAACACTCGAGGGTAGATTATTGCTAGTTTTATACCGCTAAAATATTCCTCACTTACCGGCCTGAATAGTCTAGCTGATACCCAGAGAGGATCTAGCTGGTGATCATCGACGTCTTCGGGTGATGTTCCTCCAGTCGAGTATCATTTGTAAAAGTAAATCACTTCTAAAACTACGACGTGGCTCCGCGCGTTATGAGCCCTAAGACGACGCGATAATTGATAGGGCCCTTAATGTTGAAAACAAGTTCATAATGTACTAGTGGCTTCATCGCCGCACAAAGACCCTTTCAAATGCAGTTTAAATTAGATTAATCGAGCCGCCGCGGTAGGGGGTTAACAATAACGAACCGAATTATTTTGTTAAGACAATTTGACGAGTTTTTATAACTGAAAAAATGGCGCGTAGAAAACAAATAAAAAATGACAGTTCGGAAATTTTAAAACCGTAACAAAAATGGCCTCTTACTTGTTAGGAAATAGTTTATCTAGTCAGTTGCCCCCCGAGTTAGACAACACACAATACATTATGCAGATTATAATACTCGTGTTGACAATGTTGCTAGTCTAAATATTGAATATTGATTACCAATAACCGAATAACCAAATTCGTCAGTAAAATTTGTAGAATAAATAGACTAAGCTTCTACCTACGCTATTTCGATTATTGATCAATTTTTCTATTCGACTTCTAATGCCAATCAAACCGATTGGCAGATTTCGATTATATCGAAATGCATTATATCTGACGCGTTTATTTTGGTTGTTTTTTTCCAATGTTGCTTTACTCAGCGCCGAAGAGGCGTCATGAATTATTCAGAGCATTCGATATTTCGATCACAGATCGCAAAATCCGTCTATCTATACCGTACCTTTCAAGGGATACACACACGACCGCGTTCTAAAATATTTATCCGGATAGAATGCCTTTGCTACCTGTATTATTTTCGAGATTTTATGGATCGTTATAGTTCATAAAGTGCCGATATCGTTAACTTCATAAATGTAAAAAAGTGATTAAGTACATACTTACACGTTTTCTGCCCACACCTTGAACTAGGTATCTAAGAATAATACGAGTAGCGATAAAAAAGTATCTAGAATTTCTGATTTAAATTACCTGCATGCACTAAACATTTTTAACTATTTCAATAGTTTATGTGTGTTGGTAACACTATTCTTAATTAGCATTCAAAAAATGAGAGAATTCTCAATCAGTTTGGTTGTAGCAGCTGATTGAATCAGTTCATCTCAATAGTGCTCTGCGAATTTTGTAAATGGACAAAAATAATTAATAATAAATACTTTGTCTCATATTTTGGGTTTTGAACGGAATTTATTTACCCAAAACGAAAACCCAAGTTTACGAATACAAAACTACAAAACGTTACAAGACTTTTAAACGGTACAAAACGCTACTAAACTTTTAAAGACAGTCGGGAGATCGCTAAAGATTTGTCTTGTTCCGGACGGTCTTCGACCACTTCGACCAATGATAACGGCGAGAAAATGAAGGAAATTAAGTTCGAAAATGATCAAGCTATAGTATTAGAGAAGTAGCACTTGACCTCAACATCTCCCGTTAAAGATCAATTTTCCGGGTACTTACTTTTTTGCCACTGTGTACATTTACAGTAGATTTTTTTTGTTGCAGAAAATTGGCATTCAATGACCTACTGTTGCAACGAGGACGGGTGCAATTCAGCTACGAAATCAGCATCGCATTTCCTGGTTCTAGCCGTTTCTGGAGCGCTGATAGCCGCATTCAATAACGCGGTGCACTGAGACAGGCAATTGAGAGAAGGGTAACGAAAACAGGGGGCAGCTTCGATAGTTCCGGCTTTCTTTTTGTTGTTTTTTTAGTTAAAATGCCCCGAATTTCGAAACGAAATCAAGCAGACACTTCGCTCAAATCTCTTGCCGTTTGGTTTTCTCAAAATTTTCTGAAATTTAAATGAATTTGGGGCATTTTTTCAGACCGTTCGAATTGTCGAAGAAGTGAACTTGCGACGTTTTTGAAAATTATAATTATCCATAAATTCAAGTATTTGCCTCCAGTGCGTCTCGAAGAAAAATACTTGGACGTGATTTTAAAATTATTCATTTATTCCCTTAAAACTGCACAATAAAAAACCAAAAGAAAAGGTATAATTTTCAAAAACACACCGCCATAATATCCAAATTACTACCGGTTTATTAATTATGTAAAGGTTTAAACCTCGAAAGATATTCTAAAACATTTTTTCTATATTAGTCTTCCTTGCACATAATAATATTATCATCTCGCTCATACATAGACACGATTATTTAGAGTTGTAAATTTTTAAAAAGTGAAAAATAAAATAAAAAAAAAATGTATAAGCGTAGTCACGCAATTTAAATTAATTTTAGACTAAGATAAAATTCAAATTTACCAGTTAATGCTCAAGTACGTTCTAGAAACTCAAAACTTTTTTGATTGTACAGGGTGTTTAAAAACATAGAACAAAGAGAGATGAAGGATCAAAAAAGAAAGAAAAATGAATTTGTAAAGTTCGTACGTTTTAAAATAACTGTCAACTACAAATAGCGGAATTTTGAGACGATGTGGCAACAACGCATCGTTATTTCAACTGGGACCCGCTAAATTCCTAGTAAAATAGCGGAATTAACATTGGCACTAGGGACATTTCAAATTGCGCGAAAATTACTAAAAATGACGTCATTGCCATTTTATTATGTACGAACTTTAGAACAAATTTTTGGTTCTCAGGCGAGCTTGTTTTCTTAGAATTCTATTTTAGAAACACCCTGTAGAATAGTATTAAAAAACTCTACTCAAACACTGTAAGCAATACACAATTACATAAATTTAGACACCTATGATATTCTAAAAATGTACTTCCTGATAATTTTGCTAATTTTCTAGATAGACACTAATTCTAACGAAAAATATATTTACACGAATTACCAAGTAACAATAGAATTTTTTCTCATTAGTTCATAGAAATAGTCGAAACGTAAATAAGGAGTTCACGATTACTATCAATCACCCTTATAGATTAGTAAAAACCGTATTTTTTGCAATGTGAAACGGAATTTATTATAATTAAAATTTGTAGTAACTGTAATGATAAATAGAATTACGATCCTAGTCTCATATAGTCTCAAAGCACTGCTTTCATTCAAACATATAAGTTTGTTCCAGCAAAAAATTAAGAAAGCTCCATATTCATTCCGGATTCAAAACATTTCAGTGTTTAAACAATTCCATTTTAAGTCCGTAGGCCATATTTATAAAAAGAAGCATAACCTTTTGCTTTAAAAAAATGAAGCAATTGCTTCAAGGTATATGCATAAAAAGAAGTGAAGGAAGAGTTGGATTTGCTTCGAGGACCCTGCTGTTGCTTTAAAGCAAAAGGTTTTATGTTTTCCGTATTTTTAAAAAGAAGCATTTACTTAAAAAGAAAAGGATTTGCTTGTCAAAATAAAATTTACAGACCGCTCCAAAGTAAACTGTCTTCAATAATTTAGAACTGTCTCGATCAATCTAGAACGCTCGAGAATCATTTAAAACTATCTAGAATCATTTAGAACGAACCAGAATCATTTAAAACTATCTAGAATCTAGAACGCTCCAGAATCATTTTACTTCAAAGCAAATGCTTCTTTTTTATATGGACTATATTAAGTTGAGAATCAAAAGTATGTAGGTAATGGTTTTAAATTTTGCTGAAACAAACCTAATACATAAAATAGGTGAATAATTTATTAAAGCGAGATTACTAAAGAATGGATTATTTAAATTTAGTGTT
The DNA here is from genome assembly GCA_918026865.1 of Phyllotreta striolata. Lineage (NCBI taxonomy): Eukaryota > Metazoa > Arthropoda > Insecta > Coleoptera > Chrysomelidae > Phyllotreta > Phyllotreta striolata. The sequence goes on along the minus strand of OU900098.1, from coordinate 4,987,389 downwards.
ATAAAAAGATGTTTTATATTTAATTGAGTGAATACAGCCCGATGAAAACAGCTATTTTACTCAATTAAACGTAGAGCATCAAGAATATTTAATTATTGTTATTGATTTTAAAGTTCTAAAATTTCAGAAATTATTAATTCGTTTCTTACGATTGAAATATTCGAAGCGTTTTCCGAACTTGAACAGTTCGATCAATCACACACCTACTCAATTAGTCGCCAAGCTCGTTAATTAAAATCTATCGATTCCGAATCGAGCACTCGTGTCGATTGAACTTCCAGTTTTTTAATCGTAATTAATTACGCTGTATCGCATTTCACATCATTTATCCGTGTATATATTTGTACAAGTGTATAACGCACGAAACAAATGATCACTAGGCTTAAAGAATTAATTCTAAGGGCTTTTCGTACCAAATTAACGACGTTACATTTATCTATGTCGAGAACATTCACAGCGCTATGAACGAATATGTTATTTAATAAATTACTTGTCTGAAAAAGGATACTTATACCGAGTTTTATTTGTGTATTACGTAGACATTTCGCTGGGTTAAATATGAAAAATGCCAGTTATCGAGTTAAGAACTGTTTAGAACCATTTAAATGATTGCAGAATCATTGAGAATTATTTAGAATCATTTACTGTCTCGAATAATCTACTGGAACGCTCCAGAATCCGGAAGAGTTTAGAACAATTTAGAACTGTCCATAGAACCATTTACAACGCTCCAGAATCTTATAGAACTGTCTAGAAGAATTTAGAACTGCCTGGATCCATCTAGAACGCTCCGGAATCTTTTGGAACTGTCTAGAATGTTTTAGTACTGTCAAAATTATTCAAGAACGATCCAGAGTCATTTGGAACTGTTAGGAATCATTTGGAACGCTCCAGAATTATTTTGAACAGTCTATAACTATTTAGAAATGTCTAGAGCCCTTTAGAACGCTCCAGGAATCATCTAGAACTGTTCAAAAATATTTATTATGGGAATTTTAATTATGGATCAGAGCAAAACCTTTTCCTCGCACTTTTTGCTTCTTAGTACTTCAAAGTACATACTCCGTTTCAAACTTTAAAATGAAAAAAAAATGGTATCAACTCTGATGAGGCGCTAGGAAAAATCAATCCATCAATTACTAGAGTAAAATGCATTCGTAGAGCCGATTCGCATACAATTACCACTACCACAGTAATTGACATTGTCGATTTTAGAATCTGTACGCTTTGTTGTTAATTTAAAATCACGGAGCGTGCGGATTCTCGGATCGAAGTTGTCGTTGTACACACACAAACCCCAACGATACAGGATAAAATAATTTATTCTTACACATATTTATACACGAATGTTTCTCTAATGCGACGGCCCTCTATCCTATCCGATCACAGCCACGTTCTCCGAAGACTTCAACGTTTCCGGAAGGTTCGCCTCGCCTCTGAGTTGCGGCTAAAAAAACGAAAAATAATCAACTCGAATTCGTTGGATAATAATTATTTCGAAGCTCGAAGCTCACCATAACGTATACGTGAGTAGGTAACGTCCTGTATATCAGCGAATTCAGCTGGTCTTGTCTGATGACGGGCGGCCCGTTTTCACTGCTCTCCGATATTGTCAAACCCAATCGGGGAAGTACCACGCTGCCCGTATACAGAGGCGTCAGATTATATTGAAGAGTCCTCGTCGAAACAGGCAATAGAGAAATGGAAAACTGAAGAAATATTCCTTTGTATTAGTAATAAAGTTAAAGTACATTTTCGTGGGTAGATGCAGTAACTTGATAAGGCTGTTTTAATCTTAAATTACAGTAAAAATTCTGAAATTGCTCCAAATTTCTTCAGTAAGTACTTGTTTAGTGCCTCAACGTTAAATATTTATTGCTAGATTCTACCTTCTTAACAAGAGGAACCTGGTGGTAAAGTTTGTACGTTTTAATATGAAAATGACATCACGTTGCAACGTTGTCGGGTTGTAATCGAAATCATTTATATGACAGATATATTAAATTTAATGTAACGTTTACTTTCAAAACGCACGCACGAAAATTAAACGAAAAACACATAGAAAAACGCGAAAGAAACTGATAAACGTACAGAAACCGCACGAAAAAACAGGTCAAAGGCAAAAATGAGAATCATTTAGAACGTTCCATAATTATTTAAAACTGTCTTCAACCATTTTGAGTCTATAACCATCTTCAACTGTCTATAACCATTTAGAACTGTCTAGAATCGTTTAGAACTAAAACCATTTAGAATGCTCCAAAGTCATTTAGAACTTTTTGGAATCATTTAGAACTATTTAGAACGATTTAGAATGCTCTGCAATCATTTAGAACGCTCCAAAATCATTTAGAAAAGTCTAGAACCATTTACAATGCTCCAGAACCAGTTAAAATAGTCTATAACCATTTAGAACGGTCCAGAGTGATTTAGAACTGTCTACTATCATTTAGACCGCTCCAGAATCATTTAGAACTGTCTATATCCATTTAGAACACTGCAGAATCATTTAGAACAGTCTAGAACCATCTAAACTGTTTAGAACGCTCCAGAACCATTTAGGACAGTCTATAACGATTTAGAACGCTCTACAATCATTTAGAACGCTTTAGAAAAAGACAAAAATCGCTGGGAAAGTCACAAAAATAACAAATTGTAGCCAAACCCTGTCAAATAGAACCAGCGGAATTTTGAGACTAAACACATGGCAACAACGCATCGGCAACTCAACCGCACGCCGCTAAATTCCCCTAGTCAAATGGCGAAATTAACAATGGCACTAGGGACATTTGGAACTGCGCGGATATTACTAAAAACGACATCATTGTCATTTTAAAACGTACAAACTTTACTGATAACTCAACTTTGACATAAAAAATCGACTCATCGAGTTACGACATCTCTCCGCAGACGATCATAGGATTATTTTTACCTGTTTACGGCCGGAGAACATGAAAGATTCGCTCGCTTCCATCGAAAGATCCAATCGAATGAGTTCGTGCGATCGATTCTCGAATCGATATTCGACGATCATCGGAGTCCTGACGAAACCGTGGGCGGGCACGATGAGTTTCAATCCGACGGCGAGCCAGTCGCAGGTCAAACCGATCACGTTCAACGTCGTCGAAGCGCCGTGACCGCCTTCCCTTTAAATTAATAATTAATAAATCGATTGAAGAACGTATTTGTAGATTTTCTTGCGATCGAACCTTCTCCATTTTATCGTGTAGTTGCCAACGTTGGTTGATTTTATGTTGGCTTTGTTGCAATTGGCCAAGCGCAATTCGGCGGCGATTTCGTCCTTGTTGAACATTTTTCCCGCTATTTGACTAGATTGGTTTTTTTCGGCCGGAATCACCGGGAATAACTGCGAAATAAAAACGTTCGTGTCGTGCATCTGAGGGCGCCATTTCAGGGCATTTTAAATGGGAAAACATACAGTTGGTGCAAAATAAATATCAATGCATGTCACTATTGTCGTCATATTTGCGAAGCATTGTGCCCATCTTTTAAAAATCTATATTCTTTCTATATTACCCCACGAATTATGAATTATTTTATTGTGAGCTTACTTACGTAATCGAGCGAAGTATCTTCGATGATAATCGGCCAAGGGGAAGTGAATTTCACGTAGCTCATGATGCCGAATTCTTCGTCGACGTAGAACTTGTCGATTTCGTCCATGAGAATCGATAAGTATTTGGTGGATACTTCGAACGGTTCGACGACGACCAGAGGCAGTTTCTCGGTTTTTATGCTCAATATCCGCTTGTCGCCGTTCAATACGTACGTCAGTTTCGATTGGATGTTGCATTTGCACACCAAGTTCGATCTGACGAAGAAATTCGTAGCGATTTCTTCGCCGCTCTGCAATGTCTGCGAGTTGTTCAACACCAGGTTCAGTTTCTTCTCCTTGTCGGACGGTTGCAGAGACAATTCCACTAAAAATATAATATGCATTATAATATAAATTATTATATAAAATATATTATATCCTTTTTGGGCAGTGCAAGACAAACTCACCGTTGGCAATTTCTTCTTCGATCCAAACTTCAATTTTCAAATCGACGATATCGTGGAGTTCCTCGTTGGTGACGATCGCCTCGATTTCGTACCATTCTCCCAACAAAGCGGGATTGTTGTGGCGAAATTCGACTTTCAATTTCGATTCTCTGGGCACTACCGTAGCTTGAGTGATCAATTGTACGTTATCGAAATCCAATACGTCGCTGTTCAATTTGAAATGGCACAGTTCCGGATGGTTCCTGTTCACTTCCACGAACGGCGGGTATTTTAAATTCAAATGGCAATCCTCCAGGTTGCCCATGAATATGTTTACGGAATGAATCTGAAATTTACAATTTAAATTCGTATGTTTGTAAAAGTGATAGCAATAACTAGAGCTTGGGAAATATATGTACCAAAAAAATTGCAAAATAAGCTCGATGAAAAAAATCTGAAACAACCAGATTTACCTCTTTTAGAACTGTTTAAAACCATTTAGAGCGCTCCAGAATCATTTAGAGCTGTCTAGAGCCATTTAGAGCGCTCCAGAATTATTTAGATGTGTGTAGAATTATTTAGAACGCTCCAGAATTAATTAGAACTGTCTAAAACCATTTAGAACTGTCTACAATCATTTAGAACTGTCTTGAACCATTTAGAACTGTCTAGAAGCATTTAGAACGTTCCATAATCTATCTTGAACTGCCTAGAACCATTTAGAACGCTCTAGATTCATTTATAACTGTTTACAACCATTTAGAACGCTCCAGAATCTTTTAGAACTGTCTAGAACCACTTAGAACGCACCGGAATCATTTAAAACTGTCTAGAACTATTTAGAACGCTCCAGAATCATTTTGAACTGTCAAAACCATTTAGAATGCTCTAAAACCGTTCAGAACACCATATTTAAGAGTTCTCAGAATGAGCATTGGGCGTTTTATTTTATTATTAGTTATTAAGTGTAACGTATTTTAATTATTCATCGGCAAAATATATCGAAAAATGCAAAATTCCATTTAGCATATGCATTTTGAATTTTTTGGTGAAATAGGCAAGTATGCACTTTACATGCATATATTGCATATTTTCCAGGCTTTAGTAATAACTTACATGGATGTCTTTGTTAATATCCTTGCAATCGGCCAAAAATTCTATAACGTATTTTTTAACTTCGTCTTTATGAAAATTGAATGAGTATTCGTCCAAATCCGGTACGGTGTATTCCAAATTTTGATTCTGTAGAGTTAATGTAACAGATACCTTCGTTAGAGTTAAAGGAAACGGACACGTGGATCTGTAAATAAATAAAATTAGATTTAACATTATTATCACCTTCATACCGTTTAACAAAAGTTTTACCTAATAAATATTTCTAGAATAACGTTCTGGTTCACTTCGTAGGTTTTTTTAGTGAATCTGGCTTTAACCGAAACGCTCGCAATCATATTGTACATGTCTAATGTGAGATTGAAGCGTTTATCGGTGAACACCGGTTGCCAATGAATAATGGCGTTTTGTAAGATTTCTTGAGATAATTTGGGATCCCCGAACGGAATCAGTTTCTGTAAATACGTAAAAAATATTTAGAGACATATCTACAGTGCTTTTCAAGGAAACCGTCCAATAAAACTTATAGGAGTTCCTGAAGAGTTACAAATCTGAGAATTTAGGAGTAAAGAATAGTCAAAGTTGTGAGTTTTTGGTTTTTTGGTGAGCAAGAAGGGTATTATAAAAATATAATTAATAAAAATTCGATTATTTCCAAAACCACCTAGATTTGGGTATAGGGAATGCCTATATGGAGCGAAAGGGTTTAAATATTTCTATATATAGTCCAATGTTTAAAAATACAGGGTGATCCATTTGAAATAATGAAGTTACAGTCAATTTAAGTTAGCCAGTTTAAGTTCAGCCAATTTAAGTTAACAAAGTGGCGCATTTTTGGCATATGGTGCTATTGTCAAAGTCTGGTTAAAAAGGGCCACAGGAACCAAAAATTAAGTCAAAAATGGTACTTTCCATTTGAAATAACAAAATTGACATCTACTTCCGGTATAACTGGATGTCACATATGGTTGAAAATATATTAGAAAAACTCGCAACGTTGATTATACTCCTAAATTTTCAGATTTGTAACTCTTTAGGAAGTTCTAATGGACGGTTTCCTTGAAAAGCCCTGTAGAGTATAACGTAAGTATTACTTTCAATATGCGCATCAAGTTTTCATATATCCTCCTTTTTTCGTTTAAAGGGGTTTTAATGTTAGCCCCTAAAATTTCCAGAGCCAAAGCCACGTAATCTTGCACATTCGCCGTTAGATAAGCGCAAAGTATGGCCTTTTCCAGGATTCTCGACAGGATATCCCACCATTGCTCGTTACGGAAATCCGTTAACATATGAGTATACAAACTACAACGAATATTATTGGAGAAATACAAATAATCAAAAACTAATAGTAGCTTACGTTAAGGCTTTACCGTAATCGTTAGAATCGTAATACTCATCAGCCATTTGCAGCACTAAATACCTTCTGGTTCTCGGACACCTGTACATTTTATATTGCGATATCGCCAGACCGTAAAGTGTTATTATCAATGACTATTAGGGTGAAAAAAATAAGCGAAAATTATTCAAATTGAATAGCATTTTATAAAGCGTACTGACCGAATGATTGACTTGTTTTTCCAAATACTGCAACGCTTGTATACCGCTGGATTCCAAATGGGGATCGGGAGGATCAGCAGTCAATTTGCCAGGTCTCCAAGGCCTTTGCCCATAGAATTCCATATTATTCGCGCCTTGCAAAGGATCAGGTTGAGGATAAGTGGCGACAGTCTGAAAATATCCGCGCAATATAAATTATAATAAAAGAAAAATGGGTTACAAAACGTACAGTGCACAACTCGTGGCATAATTTCTTTCTTTGTGTACAATACTGAGCCGCTTGCTGGTAATAAATACCTGGGTGTTGGGTTTGTACGGCCGGCAGGCCTAATTTAACTGCTTCGTCAAATATATCACCAAAAACGGAATATCTAAAATTTTATAGCTAATAAACTGTTTCAATTCATGTACAGGGTGTTAATTAATTGAATGCCGATACGTCAGGATGTGAATATTTGGATGATTTTATGAAGAAAAGTTTATATCAATATATGTCCTAAACCTCTTAGTTTTCGGGCTACAGGGAGTTGCAGTTTTAGAAAAAAATGTAACTTTTCTATCATAATTTTCTTATTACTCCTGAAATTTTTATGAAATTTCGGACGTGGAGGTCACTGGTAATAGAAGAAAATTAATTTTTGTCCCAAAAAAAGTGTTTACATGCATCGTGCGCGCCTAAAAATTTCAACAAAATATCAAAAGCAGTCTCAATGAACTTCACTGGTAATTTTTTTAAAGTCTTGCCTCAAAATATGCTCCTTAATAATTAAGAAGTGTGTACAAAATTTCATAAAAATATCTGGAGTAATAAGAAAATTATGATAGAAAAATTATAGAGGTTTCGGAAATATATTGATACAAACTTTTCTTCTTAAAATCACCCAAATATTCACATCCTGAAGTATCGGCACTCAATTAATTAACACCCTGTAATATCCTTACTGTTTAGACAGCCAGGCGTAGTGTTCGAATGTTAGCTCATGGAAACCGATCCTGGCTTTGAATCTCTCTATGTGGGATTTGAATTGAGATATAGCATCACGGGGTAAATTTAAGACAAACAAAAGTCTGCACAGTTTGTAGTTGATGAAACCTGCTATCGTCCTAATTTCTAAAGCATTCGTATCGACAATCCTGATGTCTAGCAAATTATTATAAGCGTTGGTGTAATGTCTTAAAAAATAGTTTAATTAAATTGAGAATTTAATTATATGTTAAATCGACTCACTTGTGTGCCGTATGATTATCCTGTCTCATTTCGGACAAAAACGCTATTTTGAACTGATGCCTAACGAATAGATACTGGTGGGAGTTTTTGTTCAAATGTTCTTTATGCGATTTGATATGCTTAGCTTCGTTTTGGTAGTAAACTTGGGCGTACTCGTAGAATGCATTTTCTAATCTCACTGCATAGCCCTGAAATAACGACATTACAATAGTCCGTATTTATAAAAATGAAGCATTTACTTTGAAGTAAGAAGTAAGAGGAAAAGGTTTTGCTCTGATCCATATTCATAATCTTCGCCTTTTCCTTGCAAGGAAACGCTTCTGATAAATAAGCAGGTAAATGGTACAGAGATTTCGTCAAAACTAGTCGAAAGGAGTCTAAATGGTTCTAAACAGTTCTAAATGATATTGGAGCGTTCTATATTGATCTAGACAGTTCTAACAGATTTTGGACAGTTCTAACAGATTTTGGACAGTTCTAAATGATTCTGGAGCGTTCTTAATGATTACAAATAGTTCTACATGATTTTGGAGCATTCTAGATTGATTTATAGTGTTTAAATGTTTTTGGAGCATTCCACATTCTTGTAGACAGTTCTAATTGATTCTAAACAGTTCTAAATAATTCTGGAGCGTTCTAAATGATTCTAAATGATTCAAGGCAGTTATAGATGACTCTGGAGAGTTTTAAATGATTCTAAACAGTTCTAAATGATTCTGAAGCGTTCTAGATTAATCTAGACAGTTCTAAAAGACTTTGGACAGTTCTAAATGATTCTGGAGCATTCTAAATGGTTCTAGACAGTTCTAACGTGAATGCACTTTGTCAGCTATAACAAACTGTGGAAACTCAGTCAAAATTGACAAAAATTTTACGTAACAAGCTGTTTGGTGGCTGAGTAACTACTGAAAAGATTGTGAAAACTTGCTATGAACCTGTGATTTTATTTTGACAAGCAAATCCTTTTGTTTTTAAGCAAATGCTTCCTTTTATAAATATCGAAAACATAAAACCTTTTGCTTTAAAGCAACAGCAGCTAGCAACAGCAGCTTAATTAGCTAAATACTTGCTTACTTGTAAGTGATCCCCATGTGGCAATACGAACAGTGATTGTGAATGTATATCACAGCTAGAGCACAGAGCGGCGGCTTTCTCGGCTGCTAACGAATCCTCCCCTTGTGGTAAAGGTGGTGAATTTTGCATTAAAACTATCGTCAATCTCGTATTCCTGCCTTCTAAAGCAGCTCTACAATATCAAAATATGAATAAATATTAAATACATACTTGTATATTAGGTAATAGAAAAATACCTCATCGACTGTACTCTGGAAGCACACTCCATCATTTTCTCATTCCATTGTGGATCATTCCAATCTAAATCGTAAAATATCACAATAACGGCGGGTATTTCGTACAAATGCTTGTTCATCCAGTTTTTCTTCAAAATCCCTTTAGGAATGTACCAGTCGTAAGAAGTCCTTCTCGGTTTCACGATCGGAAACTCTTGGGCGTTACCTAATATCTTAAACAGCACCGGTGCCCTTTCTATCCGCCTGTTACCACTGAACGTCTCCCAAATAGACTTGTGCACAGCATTGTTTACAACATCTAAGCCTGATACACCCACCAAAGCTAAGGGCTTGACGCAAAGTTCTTGAGGAATGTCGCTATCACTTTGCACAGTACTTGCCTGCATTGCGGTTAATGAGAGTATGTTACAATATGTTAGATACGATTTTTATTAGTATTGTAAATTTGAGAATGTTTGATTTTTTAGGTTACAAAACATAATATAACCTCTTTAACCTATAAAATTTACGTGTCAATGTCAAATTTGTCAAAAGAAACGTCAAAAAAATCAACTCATTATTAGGTTGAATAGCGTGTGTTACTCAGGCCTCCAAATAACAGAAGAATTTCCAATTACAATTTATTGAAAAGCTGGAATTGCCTGGGACAACGTAAAATTTTCCGTTCTCTAAAATATTCTCATAAATGTTTACAACATAGACAAAACGTAATATCTTTCTTTCTCAATTTCGAATAAAATTTACGTGTCAGTGTCAAACGTTTGTCATAAGAAACGTCAAAAAATTTTTGTTATAATAAAGGACCGAATAGCCTGAGTAGTTCAGGCCTCAAAATTACAAGAAAAATTTCCAATTAGAATTTATTGAAAAGCTGCGACAACGTAATATTTTCCTTTTTGCTGAAAAATTCTCATAAATGCTTACAATTTCGAAAAGAAAATGATAGAATCATGTCCAAAGAAACGTATGGTGTTAGGCATAACAATATTAGGAATGTAAGTAAGTCGCAATTAACTTCAATTCCACGAGAACTAAATTATTTTTCTTTCCACACAGTTTAACTCTATTAGTCTTATTCATTGAATCGCATTGGACCGAGCCGAATAAACTAAGCAGAAAATCGAACTTCATCGTCGAGCAAAACTCGACTTGCTGGGAATTGGGAAACTACGAAGTACTGAAAGAGTGCGAACCTTGTTCAGGTAATCTAACCTAACTTTCTTATTCCTACTATTTCTCACGAATCCGTTTTAGAATTCGAAATACGCAGTAGAAATATCGGCGTCTGCATTCACACCAAATACAAGGAAGTACTCAAATGCTCGAACGGCGAAATCGTAATCAGATCTTGCGATCGGGCTGCGTACATTGACGAACAGCAGTTTTGGAGATTCGAAGGCTTCATGTTCGCAATAAGCTTAATCTCAACGGTTTGCGTAGTATCGAGAAGGAAGGTTTTAACCAAGCGGATATTACAGAGGGTTCAAAGACAAATCGCAAACTGCGTTTAAAAAAAAACGTAAGAATTACTCTACTTAGTAAACGAGTACTAATTCTAATTCTTTCAGATGGACCTTTACGTCGAAGCCTACAGGGATCCTTCTGGGGAAATTTGCGTTGACCTGGAAACCTTAGTAGTGCTTTTTATATACAAATTGATAGAAAAAGATAGGGTTAATTTGCATGTGAAATTCCTCATCGAACAGCCTTCAGAACCGCTTATAAAAATATATTTGGGAGACGATGACTTTATCGACGCAAATTCTCTACCTCAAATAACTAATTTAGCCAGCACTCCTATTATCGTTTCGGAAAAACAAGTAACTGCCGGATTATGCTCAGTAGCTAGAGGCCTGCTCAAGACAAGTTCACTTCCGAACCTCAAGAAACTGCTGGGTTTTAAGGAAGCTTGCCTGTTAGCGTGCTCTGGAAATTCCATCTGGACTCGATTTTGCGAAGTCGACATAATAGAAACTACAAAAAACATTCTACGTAACAAATATTTCAACGATAAGGAATTCACATTGCCCTCCGATATGGCGAGATTCGAATATCATTTATCGACGCCTATAAGAATACATAACGTATACAAGGAAGCTAGGGTTAGAAATAACAATAAAGATATAAAATCCGGCGTGCCGATTAGCGAATTGAATCTAGAACACACATTCAGCGAAGGGCCTATAATGACCTTATCGGATGTTATTTTGTATCAGTGTTACGAGGTACTGCTAAAAAATTGTCCAGGCGACGCAATGAAAAGCAGGTTACCGTTGACAATAAATTGGTTCGATCGAATGGAAGATTCTTTTGTAGCATCCTCAAAGTTTGGAGTACCCGAAAAGCCCATACAAATAACGCGAGTGATAGAAGAGAACTTTCAAAAACAGAGTTTATACAAAACTGATCCTATAAGATACAAACCGGAGAAGCGCATTTTCACCAAACAAGCCGACATCGAAGGAGCTATTAACTTAACGAAAGATATCAAATGGCATATAATAAACGAAAACCGACCTTTCGGAGCCGACGCTCCCTTTAGCTGGTCAACAGTTCCACTAGAAGCGAATCCCAACGGTGGAGCCTTGCCGAAGAAGAGGGCCCATCGAAAGAGCCAGCAACTGGAAAACATGGCCAAAGCCGTTCTGCAAATAACGAACACTCGCAATTACAGAATCGTGGACTTTTGCAGCGGCAGCGGACACCTCGGCATTCTACTAGCAACCCTACTGCCCGACTGCGAAATCGTGCTGGTCGAGAACAAGGAAAAATCCCTCGCCAGAGCCAAAGAGAGGATCGAAAAGCTGTCTTTAACTAACGTCGTGATAGTGCAAAGTAATTTGGATTATTTTCGAGGGGGTTTCGATCTGGGAGTGGCGTTGCACGCGTGCGGAGTCGCCACTGATCTGGTAGTGCAACGTTGCATTCGAGCCGGAGCCCATCTGGTCGTGTGCCCTTGTTGTTACGGGGGACTAAGGGATTCCTACGATTTGGTGTATCCTTTAAGCGAGCAGTATAGAAACACCCAGCTGGATTACAAGGGTTACTTGAACGTTGCTCATGCGGCGGATCAGACGCACGATGAGGAGAACGCGAAGACACAGCAGGGGTTTCATTGCATGGATGTCATCGACACGGATAGGAGGTTGTATATAGAAAGTTTCGGTTATAAAGTGCATTTGGGGAAGTTGTCTCCTGTCACTTGTACGAATAAGAACAATTTAATTGTAGGGTTACTTGAAAGATAGGGTTGGTTATAATTGTAAGATATAATTGTGTTGTTGTCTAGAAGACTTGATTTTTTAAGGATGATTTTAGTGTGATTAAATATGTTGGGATTTTTATGAAGACTTTTTTATTTTTGTTAGAACTAAATCGATTTCTTTAAGAGATCTAAACTCGAATGAATGAAAAGAGGAAAAAAATGTCTGTAGTAATTTACGTTTTTATCGCCCATATTCACCAATTTCGGAACTCGTAACAACAAATTACTAAATTAGTACAAATATCAAATTTGTATATTTGAAGAAGTAAATAACTATAATAACCGTCATAGACAAAATAAAAGACATCTTTCTTTCTCTATGGTAAGCGTTCATATTTCTCGCTCTCATATTTCAGCGTTTATTCCATCTAACCGAATCTCTTCAATCCTATTTCGGAATATTTCTGTCTATTTAATATCTAATTCTAACACTATCTTCGGAAGACGAATTGGACAATTCGTGAAACTCTATCTATTCTACTTGACTGCTCCATTAGGTATAAAATTAAAATGTTATATGTCACTGTTAAATAGTCGTAAAAACTTTGAAAATATCGACATTTTGATTGAAGGTATCAATGTTATGAAGTCTGTTACTCCTTTTATCTGACTGTTAAGTATTAACTGACATTGGTGAATGCCAAAATTTGAAGTTAACAAATTGATAAGAACTTATCTCTCTGTTAGCGATTTAACAGGCATTGGTGAATATGGCCGTATTTCATTAGAGGTTCATTAAAATCGCAAGAGCGCTTTGAAACCATTAATCTTCTAGACGTTTCGAAAATTAGAATATGATAAAAATAGATTTCGCATTTACAATTTATTTTGGTAAACGTGGAAGTGGAATCGCTAGAACCGCTAGTCTATTAGAGTATTTTATCCGAAAATGTGCACCGGCCAAGAAATTTTATAATATTCAACTCGATTAAAACATTCCGTATGCCAGTTAAACGCGCTACAAAGACCTTCAAAGCAAAGGTTAACGATTCAATTTTTCAAGATTATGCATTCACCGTAGCCTACATAATTTAATTCTATATTATACAAGTACAAACAATTTTTCAAACAAAAAAACATTAAATATTTAAGCAGCCGGTTATCTCGTTCGCGTATTATTTTTCCGACGTGATTCAAATCGAGCGACTTTACGATCAATTCAACGACCATAAGTTAATTCGCGCGATCGCTTCGAGCGCGTCGCATTGAACGATCGCCTTTACTTTAGTTTAGTAATCTTTAGAAAGTGACGAAACTCGACGAGCTCTCGCAGACCGTCCATATAAGTAAAAGATTTAACCGAAAACGTGGGAGCATTCGCGGCGTGACGTAGCCTAGCGGTCACCAGTATAACCTGTTAGCTGGTACGCGGTTTCACCTTCTTCACTTTCAAAAATACCGCGAGTGCGCCAACACGCGTCCGTTCCCAAGTTCTTACCACGACCGGTCAAAATGACAGTGAACAAAAGCGAGACGGCCGTCAAAACCAAAAAGAAACAAAAACAAACCGCCGCGACGTCGTCTACATCGAAAAGTACCACCGCCGCGACGTCGTCCTCATCGAAAAGCACGGCCGTCGCGACGTCTTCGACGTCCAAAAGCACCGCGACGTCTAAAACGGTCGAGAAAAAAACCACCGGCGACGTATCGAAATCCTCGTCCTCGTCGAGTTTACAAATCTCCGACATATCTCACCTGCCGGTGAACACGAAAATCGTCTCGTACAAAGTGACCGAGCCGCTGCCGACGGGGGTGGGCGAGAAAATCACCACGTACGCGGAATCCGGCGCCGTTTCCACCGAATTCAGGCACTTCGTGGTGCAGGATACGGCGACGTCTCAGCATTCGATGCGCATCGAACAGATCAGCTCGAATCTGCACGATTCGGCTTCGAATATATCGCAGATATCCGACTCCACTTACACCGTCACCGAGCCCATGGAGGAGCTCAAGCTGACCTACAACAAAAACGACTCCAATTGGAACGGGAAATTCGTGCAGGAAACGCCGACGAAACACGGGAGGAAAACCGTACACAAAGAATCGTCGAGTAGTTATTCGATGGAAACGAAAAAATCTACAGGTAAAGATAAGATAAGTAAAGAAATGATTCAAGATAGAAGCGACGAAACGTCTCAGAAATCCGGATCTACTTACACGGTAAACGAAGCCAGCGAGGAATTGAAATTGTCGTACAACAAAAACGATTCCGGCTGGAACGGGAAGTTCGTCTACGAATCCCCTACCACATCGAAAACCGAATATTTGGAAAAAGTTTCCGAAAATTTCATCGAAACGGAAAAGTCCAGCGCCGCCTCGAACAGATCCAAAGACTACCAAATCACCAGCGTGAGCGAAACGATCGAGAACATCGTAGGCGGCAAGTCCAGAGGGAAAATCGACAAATCCCGGACCACATCCACGGACTTTTACGGTCACGGCGTCGATTCTAGAGACACCATGGTGAGCAACGTGTACGATTCCAAGGCCGTGCAGAACACGATCGGTTCCAAAGGCACCGTCAAAATGGATCAAAACATCGATAAGACTGACGTTATTTATTCCAACGAACGAACGTACGGAAAAACCGGCTGGAACGGGAAATTCACCTACGAAACGCCGCGAACGTCGACCGAGAAAACGGAGGATTTCCTCGTTAAAGAAAGAGCGGAAAACATCCATCAAAAATTCGACAAAGACTACCAAATCACCACCGCGTCCGAAACGATAGTCGACGTTAAAGACTCGATCAGAAAAGGCGAACATTCCAATGTTAAAAAAGACTCATCCAGAACTGACCAAACTGCCACCACCTCTTACGAAACCTCGTCCAAACAAACTGGACCCGACAAACATTCCATCGTCAAAAAAGACTTATCCAAAACTTATCCAACAAGCGAAACTCTCGTATCGGAAACTCTAGTGGATACTAAAGGCTCAACTTCCAAGAAATCCACACGCACGGAATCCAAAAAAGA
Organism: Phyllotreta striolata; assembly: GCA_918026865.1. NCBI lineage: Eukaryota > Metazoa > Arthropoda > Insecta > Coleoptera > Chrysomelidae > Phyllotreta > Phyllotreta striolata. The sequence continues at coordinate 4,971,936 of OU900098.1, read as the reverse complement.
CGAAACCTTCACCACCACCCAGAAAACTTCTTCCAAACAAACCGCATCCGATAAACAACAAAAACATTCCACCATCAAAAAAGACTCGTCGAAAATTCATCCCACCGCCTCACAAACGCTAGTGGATATTAAAAAAGACTCTTCAACCAAGAAAATAGACAAACGCAAGGATTCATCCACAACGCAACTTCGCCCAACAGACGAAACTTTTATCATTTCCTCGTCTCAAACAGTAGATGTCACAGATAACACACAAATTATCGATGAATCGATAGTCAATCAATCAACCCTAATCGAGCATTACGTGGTCGTCGACGACAAAATCGTTAATGATCGAACTGTAACTGATCGAATTATTAATGATCGAATCGTGCAGTCGGATTTGAGGCCGGTGAGCGAATTTTCCACGACGACCGTCGAAAAATCCGAGGATATTTCGGAGACGAACAAAACGTTTATAATAAACGATACGAATGTGATTACTGATCGTATCATTACCGATAAATACGTAACGGTGCAAAAAGACCAAATTGTCGAACAACTCGTAGATAATAAGGAAATTATCGATATACAAACGTCCACTCGTGAAGGTACTTCTGATATTAGCAAAACGTTCGTAAAGGAGGATATTTACGATATTAAAAATATAGTAAGTATCAGATTTATCTATGATATCTAGTGATTTTCTTATGAATGTTTTTGGTATTATCTGTTTGTTTAATGTAATCTTGTTTGGTTAATATCAACAAAAAGAAATTGATGATATTGCAAGTTTATTCGTATGTACTTACATACATATGTACATACTAGTTTATTATTATTTTGATCATAAATATGTTTGTTAGATAAAAATTGGCACCCAAAATAGTCTTTAGAATCCAATAAATTTTAACAAAATAATCGTGTAAGGAGAAATTCCACTTTTTGGATGTTTTTTATTTTTGTTGATTTTTCTTGTAATTTTAGAAGTTTTTAGAAGTTTCCGTTTTCCATTTTTAGAGCATTTTCACAAAGTGCAATATATTGCAGCAATTTGTAATTCCAACTTTAAATTGCATTGCAGTAAAATACAAATATTCAAATGCAAATTTTACATTGCAACGGTGCAGCAATTTATTGCACCGTGTAAAAACGCTCTATCGCTTTTGTAAAAACTTTAATACAATATTGCATCAATATATTGCACCGTGTGAAAACGCTCTAAGTCTAAGTGATGATTCTATTAAAAAGTACTCGAATAAAGATCATCATTTTTACCCTCGTGCGATCATTTCTATTTTAGTTCAATCTTGAAAATGACAAACAAACGATAAATTCATCGAATTCGATCTTCTGCAATTTTAATAAACACCTAATCCCGACCGCAAAACAAGGTCCCGACCAGGGGCGTAACGCAATCACAATACCCGAATATTTCTGATGAATTTTGAATTTCTATTTCAGGAAGAAGTCGAAAACAAAACGAACATAAAGAAAGTTAAAGACGACAAAGTGATATTCATCGAGAAAATAATCAAAGAAGTGCCGCCGCCGCCGGTCAAGAGACCCATGAAAGAGCAATGCATATGCGAACTGTGCACTTGCGGGTGAGTTGCTAATTTTCAATCGATATTTCCTTCGCTAAAAAAACCGAAACCCGATCAATTTACGGCGAAAATATCCCCAAAATAATTAACAGTTCTGTTGCTAAGCGAAATCGAACGATTAGGTATTAAAAGTGCCACACAATTGTGAATAATTCATGTTCGCTTGGTGCAAATAAAAAAAACAACGAAACTAGAACACATTGCCATTTTCACCGAAACCGAGTAAATTATTTTTTTACCGAGAAATTGTCTCATGATACGCTACAAATTGGCGAAATAAAAAGAACTCTGATGTAATATTTTCGTGTGCTGCGCTCTCTTTAAGTGACCCCTGCTAAATTGGATTAAATTAATAAATAAACTGCTAATAGATATCGCAATTTTGTGTGTACCAATTTCGAGACAGAATATTTATCAAAATTATTATTGTTAATCAGTTGAACAAACTAAATTTATATAAACACCTTATGATTAATTCGTAAAAATAATTTTTTTATAATAAAATAATTTTTTGTTATTATTTTGAATATTTTATGTAGTTTTACTGAGACAAAAACAGCAGGTTTCATTAGTTTTTGTATAGCAATTTTACTGATACATAAGTAACCATAATGAATTATCAGTGCAAAATTTCGATAAAAATTCCAATTTTCATAATAACGTACTTACATAACATTACTATTATTATTATTATTAATGACATAAGGTTATAAATAATTAAATTTACCGCTCTGAGTTCGTTTTGTATTCATAATTTTTCAACTTTTGCGCTCATTTCCGACCGAGTAAACAATGATTTCATGGATAAAAAGACGCGTTTTCTCATCGAAGCATCCGGTCGTCGATTTTACAATGAAAAATAATTTTAACACTCGAATGAATTCGGAATTATAATTATCCCTTCGTGAATTTAGAACAAAATTAATGCGCTTCGGATTTGGGGAATTTTTCAACAACAAAATCGTTAAGGGCGGGTTGTTCTTAAGGGTCATTGGCTAATATTCGACTGGATACCCTAAGAAGGAAACTGGTCGTTTGAGGTCGAAACCCACATAAAAATTGCAAATTTTACTGACTCAGTAATTGACCTAATAATAATAACACCCACTGATTCGCTGCTCATTCAATTTCCACAAAACAAATCCCACGCTCAATCTTCGGTATTGTTTATTTGGGAAATTAACAGAGAGAGTGATTAACGAAAATCGTTTTCCAATAAAAGCGATCGTAAATGAAACTGGAAAAAATGCAACGGTTTCGTTCGAAACGCCTTGTAGAAGATATTTAGCACAGCAACAGCATTAATGAATTTACTGGTTTTTTTTATTGTCGAACTTGGGTATTACGTACAAGTATATTGAGTACGTGTAGGCTTTCTGTCTTGTGTCACTTCTATAAATAGATATATAGAAATATTGAGATTCATGGTCAAGCGAGAATTAAAAAAAAAGAGAATAATTATTTAACGTCTGCTACAGAAATTGTGTATTAGAAATCAATTTATTGATCTCACACTAACAGGTCACAATTAGAGTTGATTAATCAATCGTTGTTTGTGTTTTGGAAAATTTATTTATTCGTGTTAATTACGTAACATAAAAAAAACCGCTTTCTCTTTCGACTACATAATTTTAGCGCTATATAAAACCAAAATTTGGGCTACTAAAGTGCATTAAAAATATTGGTTTTGAATCGCATCGAGGCGAGTAAAGCCGAGGCGAGCCAAGCCGAGCAACGCGCTAAAATTTATTACGAAACGCGTAGGAAAATCCATTTAAACCCTTTTATTTGCGGAGTATCGCATTTCCGATGGGTTTTCAACTAATAATAAAGCCATCGAAACGAAATGGCCCGTTTGTGTACTTACATGTTCTTGACATATTTAAATATGTGCAAATACGGAGGACGAGAGAGATGACTCAACGAGCGCAATTATTCGACGAAAAAAAATAAAATAATCGTGGGTCTAATTCGATCGGTCTCGCATTCATTTGGTAATTAATTCGAGTTCGTTTTAATTATATTCTGTATGTCGAATGGAAGGCTATTGAACGTGCAACGTGCCGAAACAATTTACGTGCTCGGAATACGAAAAAATGCATTGAAATCGAGATGCATGTAAATTTAAATGGTATAGAAGTATGTATACTAAGTTGTGATGGTCTATTTTCGACATTTTTTTAGATTACGAAAAACCGTGCGTTGATAAAACTATTTTAATCTCTACCAATTCAGGATGGGAAGTACCTATGTAAAATAGCGGAAGATGCTAATTAAATTAATAAAATAGGTTACGATATGTTTTTAGGCTAATCAGTTGATTCTGTTGAATTTTAAATTTAAAAATGATGCAATACTTTAAGCGAATAATTCATTAATAACCTTAGCATTTCTAGAATGATATTTTTGAATAAAATTAAAAATAAACCTCGTATGTGTATACAAATGCAATTTTCACAAATTGTTATCCATTTGTTCGAATTTTACGATGCCATTTTCTACAAAATGCTTCATACAAAATACACCCATAAATCAGATAAGGATATATCCTTGAATTCGATTATTTTCGTAACGCTTGCCCGTACATGGCGATTGAAAAAAAAACCAATCGCTAAAAGAACCATCGAATATTTAGACTTACCCTCGTATACACCGCGAATCCAGAAGTAGAGCAGCCATCGATAATTCGGCGTATCGAAAATATCCAGAGAATAGGACCAACCGGTACCTGTAACATAAAGAAATTCAATTAAAGTAAAATCCCCATATTTGTCTTAGATTATTAGGTTTTAGGTTGCTTCCACTGGCAGGACGACCTACAAACGGAGCAATCGATTGCTTTTTCTACGTGCATCACAATCGCCAGAAATTTCATTATCGTAATACGAACGCGATGTGCTCGGTGCCGGTGGTAAAACAATGTTGTTATGGTTAAAAAATGGTACATAAAATTATCTGAAAAATTCGTACAAATTTCCGATCGCCCCTGTACATACAGGGTGGCCCAGAACTCACGCCCTACCGGGAAATGCCTTGTGGAAACGACAATGGAGATGCCAAAACTGCTGTCGAAAACATGAAAAAGTTGTTCCTTTGGTAAATAAAGAGGTTTAAAATTGGGAAAAATCACGTGAATTAGCTGTACACCAATTTGACATCGAAAGATTCTATGTCCTTTTCACTTTCCAGGTTAACAGAAGCTGTCAAAATCAGCTGTGACTACTGATCAAAGATTTGCTTCTAAATCGATCATTTAGGAGCTCCGTCGTGCTGATACCAAACCTACAGAATTTTTTACTGCTTCAAAAGTGGTTCGAATCGAATGATCCATTTTTTGATCAATTTGGAAGCAAATCTTTAATCAATAGTCGCAGCTGATTTTGGCAGCTTTTGTTAACCTTGAAAGTGAAAAGGACATAAAATCTTTCAATAATATCAAATTGGTGTATAGCTATTTCACGTCATTTTCGTGGATTTGAACACCTACTGGGATTGGTCGATTCTAAACCTATTTATTTACCAAAAGAAAAACTTTTTCCTGTTTTCGGCGGCAGTTTTGCCATCTTTATTGTCGATTTCATAAGACCTTTCGCGGCGGGGCGTTAGTTCTGGACCACCCTGTATAATTAATTTACTTCCAGGCGTCACTCATGTCCGCACAATCCGGACAACTACAACGACCACCTGCACCCGGAAGGTCCGTTCTTCGGCAGGCCCAAGGACGAGTACAACGCCGTCCACGGCGACCGCTTCCCGGTGGTCATCCCGCAGGATCACCTCAAACCCGAAGGGAAATTCGAGACGCCCGTGAAGCCGGAATGGCAACCGGCCGAGAGACCTACGCAGAAGAGGCCCCAGGACAATCTGAGGCCCGAGGGAGAGTTCGAGAAGAGGACGCCGGAGAAATGGAGACCTGGTGAACGGCCGGATGTTAAGAGACCCCAGGATAATCTGAGACCCGAAGGCGATTTCGAACGACCAGATAAACCAACCTGGAGTCCCAGTGAAAGACCTACTCCTAAAATACCTTTGGACAACTTGAGACCCGAAGGAGATTTCGAAAAGAGGACACCGGAGAAGTGGAGACCTGGTGATCGGCCGGATGTTAAGAGACCCCAGGATAATCTGAGACCCGAAGGCGATTTCGAACGACCAGATAAACCAACCTGGAGTCCCAGTGAAAGACCTACTCCTAAAATACCTTTGGACAACTTGAGACCCGAAGGAGATTTCGAAAAGAGGACACCGGAGAAGTGGAGACCTGGTGATCGGCCGGATGTTAAGAGACCCCAGGATAATCTGAGACCCGAAGGCGATTTCGAACGACCAGATAAACCAACATGGAGTCCTAGTGAAAGACCTACTCCTAAAATACCTTTGGACAACTTAAAACCTGAAGGAGATTTCGAGAAAAGGACGCCGGAGAAATGGAGACCTGGTGAACGTCCTGACGCCATCAGACCTCAAGATAACCTCAAACCAGAGGGCGACTTCGAAAAAAGAACTCCCGAACATTGGAAACCAGGAGATCGTGCTCCAGTTAAGAGACCTCAGGACAACCTGAGACCCGAAGGCGACTTCGTCGGCACGACGACCATCCACGAAGACTACAAGGTCGTTAGGGGCGAGAAGGTCGAAATAATTCGCCGGGAAGACAACCTCAAAATAGAGGGAGAATTCGCAGGTATCTATCACCATCAAACTTACCACCTTTATTTATCTAATCCACAATTTACTTATTCCAGACACTACCACCAGCAAAACAGACTTCACTGGCGAATTGGTGGAACGACCGAGCCCAGTTCGACGAAACACCTTCACCAAAATCGAAGGGGACTTCACCGAAGACACCACCAGCAGAACGGATTTCAGGGACTTCAGCACGACTATCGAGCGATCCTCCACGACCACTCGCTTGGACAATCTGCGAGTCGAAGGCGACATGACCTTCGACACCTCCACGTCCTTGGAATACACGGAGAAGACGCCCGTCGTTCAGCGACGCAGGCGCACTTGGACCAAGGACGACGTGAGGAAGTTCTATTCGGAGGAGAACGAGGAAATCACCACCACTTCCAGGGAGGTATTCAAGAATTACGATACAACCGATTTCACCAGGACGGTAGTAATTCACCAGGATAACCTCAGAAGTGAAGGCGTGTTCGAGGGCACGCCCAAATCTCGAGAGGATTACGTGCCGAAGCAGGTCGAACGAGCCGTTGTTAAGAAGCCCAAGGACCACTTGAAGCCGGAAGGTGACTTCGAACGGCCCGAGAAGCCTGAGTATCGACCGGCCGAAAGGCCGAAGCCTAAGCGACCCGAGGATAATCTCCGTCCTGAGGGAGAATTCGAAAGACCGACTCCCGTGAAAATGGGACCGACCGAACGCAGAACGCCCATCAAACACGATGATAATTTAAGACCTGAAGGAGAATTCGAACGGCCGGAGAAACCTAAGTACAGACCGGCTGAAAGGCCTGTACAAAAACGCCCTGAAGATAATCTCCATCCTGAAGGTCAATTCGAACGACCCGAGAAACCTGGATACATTCCAGCTGAGAGACCTAAGCAGAAACGACCAGAAGACCATCTTCGTCCAGAAGGAGAATTCGAACGACCGACTCCCACGAAAATAGGTCCAGCGGAACGAAGAACTCCTATTAAACATGATGACAATCTTCGTCCTGAAGGTGATTTTGAGCGACCTGATAAGCCTAAATACAGACCAGGAGAAAGACCAAGTCCTATTCGTCCCGAAGATAATCTTCACCCTGAAGGTAAATTCGAACGTCCTGAAAAGCCCGGGTACATTCCAGCGGAAAGGCCTGTGCAAAAACGTCCCGAAGACAATCTTCATCCAGAAGGCCAGTTTGAACGCCCCGAAAAACCTGGATATATTCCAGCAGAAAGGCCGAAACAGAAGCGTCCGGAAGATCACCTCAGACCAGAAGGGGAATTCGAACGACCTACACCAACGAAAATAGGTCCTGCAGAACGTAGAACTCCTATTAAACACGATGATAATTTACGTCCCGAAGGAGATTTCGAAAGGCCTGATAAGCCTAAGTACAGACCAGGAGAGCGACCAAGTCCCATACGCCACGAGGACAATCTATATCCTGAAGGAGAGTTTCAACGTCCCGAAAAGCCTGGATACATTCCTGCCGAAAGACCTAAACAAAAACGACCGGAGGATCATCTTCGTCCCGAAGGAGAATTCGAAAGGCCTACTCCTACGAAAGTAGGTCCAGCGGAACGACGAACTCCGATTAAACACGACGATAATTTAAGACCGGAGGGAGACTTTGAACGTCCAGAAAAACCTAAATACAGACCAGCTGAAAGACCTGTTCAGAAACGACCGGAAGACCATCTCAGACCTGAAGGAGAATTCGAAAGACCTACTCCTACCAAAGTAGGTCCTGCTGAACGTAGGACACCAATTAAACATGATGACAACTTGCGCCCTGAAGGAGATTTCGAAAGGCCTGATAAGCCTAAATACAGACCAGCAGAAAGACCAAGTCCTATTCGTCCCGAAGATAATCTTCACCCTGAAGGTAAATTCGAACGTCCTGAAAAGCCTGGGTACATTCCAGCGGAGAGGCCTGTGCAAAAACGTCCCGAAGACAATCTTTATCCAGAAGGTCAATTTGAACGTCCTGAGAAACCTGGATATGTTCCAGCAGAAAGACCCAAACAAAAGCGACCAGAAGACCACCTTAGACCCGAAGGTGAATTTGAAAGACCTACTCCTACTAAAGTTGGTCCAGCAGAACGTAGAACGCCTATTAAACATGATGACAATTTACGTCCTGAAGGAGATTTTGAAAGGCCTGACAAGCCTAAATACAGACCAGCAGAAAGACCGAGTCCTATTCGTCCTGAAGATAATTTGCATCCAGAAGGCGAATTCCAACGCCCCGAGAAACCTGGATATGTTCCTGCAGAAAGACCCAAACAAAAACGACCAGAAGACCACCTTAGACCCGAAGGTGAATTTGAAAGACCTACTCCCACTAAAGTTGGTCCAGCAGAACGTAGGACACCAATTAAACATGATGACAACTTACGTCCTGAAGGAGATTTTGAAAGGCCTGATAAACCTAAATACAGACCAGCAGAAAGACCGAGTCCTATTCGCCCTGAAGATAATTTGCATCCAGAAGGCGAATTCCAACGCCCCGAGAAACCTGGATATGTTCCTGCAGAAAGACCCAAACAAAAACGACCAGAAGATCATCTCAGACCTGAAGGAGAATTCGAGAGACCTACTCCTACCAAAGTAGGTCCAGCTGAACGTAGGACACCAATTAAACATGATGACAATTTACGTCCCGAAGGAGATTTCGAACGACCTGATAAACCTAAGTACAGACCAGCGGAGAGACCAAGTCCTATTCGTCCAGAAGATAATCTTCACCCTGAAGGCAAATTCGAACGTCCTGAAAAGCCTGGATATATTCCAGCAGAAATACCTAAACAGAAACGACCTGAAGATCATCTTCGCCCTGAGGGAGAATTCGAAAGACCCACTCCAACTAAAGTTGGTCCAGCTGAGCGAAGGACTCCCATCAAACATGGTGATAATTTAAGACCTGAAGGAGAATTCGAAAGACCCGAAAAACCTAAATATCGTCCTGCCGAGCGGCCAAGTCCCATCCGCCCTGAAGATAATCTACATCCTGAAGGTAAATTCGAACGTCCTGAAAAACCTGGATATATTCCAGCTGAAATCCCCAAGCAAAAGCGTCCGGAAGATCACCTTCGCCCTGAAGGAGAATTCGAAAGACCCACTCACACTAAAGTGGGTCCAGCTGAGCGAAGAACTCCCATCAAACATGGCGATAACTTGAGACCTGAAGGAGAATTCGAACGTCCTGACAAGCCCAAATACAGACCAGCCGAAAGACCTAGTCCCATTCGTCCGGAAGATAATCTACATCCTGAAGGTCAGTTTGAACGTCCAGAAAGACCTGGATATATTCCAGCTGAAAGACCCAAACAAAAACGACCAGAAGACCACCTTAGACCCGAAGGTGAGTTTGAGAGACCTACTCCTACTAAAGTTGGTCCAGCAGAACGTAGAACGCCTATTAAACATGATGACAATTTACGTCCTGAAGGAGATTTCGAAAGGCCTGACAAGCCTAAATACAGACCAGCAGAAAGACCGAGTCCTATTCGTCCTGAAGATAATTTGCATCCAGAAGGCGAATTCCAACGCCCCGAAAAAACTGGATATATTCCAGCAGAAAGACCCAAGCAAAAACGACCAGAGGACCACCTTAGACCTGAAGGAGACTTCGAAAGACCTACTCCTACCAAAGTAGGCCCTGCTGAACGTAGGACACCAATTAAACATGATGACAACCTACGTCCTGAAGGAGACTTTGAAAGACCCGACAAACCCAAATACAAACCAGCGGAAAGGCCGAAGCAAACACGCCCCGAAGACAACCTGAAGCCCGAAGGTGAGTTCGAGAGACCCGAAATCATCGAAGTAGGACCCGCCGAAATACGGAAACCCATCAGACACCAGGACAATTTGAAGCTGGAAGGCACCATGGTGGTCACCAAGAAGCAGGACTACGACGTGGTCAAAGGAGAACGAGCCAGCGTCGTTAAGCACGAGGACAATTTGAAAATGGAGGGCGAATGGAACATGAGGCGTCGCGACGATTATTCAACCCTAACCGTCGTAGAAAGGAACGAAATCAAGAAGCACGAAGACAATTTGAAAATGGAAGGAGAATGGGACATACGCAGAAGGGACGATTACAGTCGAACTGATAGAATCGAGAAAGTCCAAGTGATCAAACACGAGGATAATTTGAAGATAGAAGGACACTTCACCGATATTCGCACCAGAGACGATTACCAATCAGTGATCGGTGAGCGAAGAGAAATCGTCAAACACACTGATAATTTAAAAATGACCGGAGAATTCGAACGGCCGGAAAAGCCTGGATACGTCCCAGCCGAAAGGCCTAAGCAAAAGCGACCGGAGGATAATCTAAGACCCGAAGGCGATTTCGAAAGACCTACACCTAGCAAAGTTGGTCCTGCAGAACGACGAACTCCCATTAAACACGGCGATAATCTTCGTCCTGAAGGGGAATTCGAGCGTCCCGACAAACCTAAGTACAGACCGGGAGAAAGGCCGAGTCCTATTCGTCCTGAAGATAATCTACACCCTGAGGGTAAATTCGAACGACCCGAGAAACCGGGCTACATACCAGCTGAAATCCCCAAGCAGAAGCGTCCAGAAGATCACCTTCGTCCCGAAGGAGAATTCGAAAGACCCACTCCAACTAAAGTGGGTCCAGGTGAGCGAAGGACTCCCATTAGGCATGGAGATAATTTGAGACCTGAAGGGGAATTCGAACGTCCTGACAAACCTAAGTATAGACCGGGAGAAAGACCGAGTCCTATTCGTCCTGAGGATAATCTCCACCCCGAGGGTAAATTCGAACGTCCTGAAAAACCAGGCTACATTCCAGCTGAAATCCCTAAGCAAAAGCGTCCCGAAGACCACCTTCGTCCCGAAGGAACCTTCGAAAGACCATCGCCTACTAAGGTCGGACCAGGTGAACGCAGAACACCCATCAAACACGGTGATAATCTAAGACCAGAAGGAGAATTCGAACGACCAGATAAACCCACGTACCGACCAGGAGAAAGACCCAGTCCTATTCGTCCTGAAGACAACCTTCACCCTGAAGGTAAATTCGAACGTCCCGAAAAACCTGGATACATTCCAGCCGAAATCCCCAAGCAGAAGCGCCCTGAAGATCATCTCAGACCTGAAGGAGATTTCGAAAGACCGTCTCCTACCAAAGTAGGTCCTGCCGAGCGCAGAACTCCCATTAAACACGGCGATAATCTCAGACCAGAAGGAGAGTTCGACCGTCCGCAAAAGCCAGGGTACACACCAGCCGAAAGGCCAACGCCAAAGCGCCCGGAAGACCATTTGAGGCCAGAAGGAGACTTCCAGAGACCTTCTCAAACGAAAGTCCTTCCAGCCGAAAGAAGAACGCCCATCAGGCACTCGGACAACCTTCGGCTCGAAGGCGAATTCCAAGCCACCACAGAATCCCAGTCCACCACTATTGTGAGAGGAGAACGAGCGGAGATCAAGAGAAGAAAAGACAATCTCTCGATTGGTACGGGTAAAATCGAAACCGTCACCACCAGCAACGGCGCCTACAACAAATCCACCGTCGTGACTCCTTCAAGACAATCCATTAACAAATCCAGGCATATGGAATCTCATATAGTACTAGGAAGTGATACCAGTAACATGCAAACAACCAATCAATCTAATTACAAAACATACACCAGATCCGTCGAGAGGAAAGTAATCGACAGTAAAGTAAATGGACAATCGACGAACGAACTGAATAAAACGATCGTAGATAGAAAAGTGAAAATAGATGATTCTACTGCAGTACAGAACGTGTCCAAGCAAGTTAAAATAGATGATTCTACTGTAGTGCAGAAGACGTCCAAGCAAGTAAAAATAGATGATTCTACTGTAGTACAGAAGGCGTCCAAACAAGTAAAAATGGAAGATTCCAATGCACTGCAAAGCTCGACGCACGTGTCCAAACAAATAACCACCGGCAGCGAAATCAAAAAATCGTCCTCCTACACCCAAGTGCACCGGGAACTCCACAAGAGCGAGCAAAGCACCCACCACAAGAAGAGCACGCTCACCTCCGAAGAGGACATCAGCAACCAGATCCTGCACAGGAAGGGCGTGCACACCTCCAGCGAGGCCTTGCACGCCACCAGCTCATCGGCGCTGGACATGCGCAAGTCCGTTTGCAACATCCACGACCAGGGCCGGTCGCACGTCAACGTCAACTCGGAGCGGCACAGCCTGAGCTCGATGCACCGCTCCAACGTGGAGAGCAGCGCCTCGGCCAAGCGCGCCCACCACCAGCACCAGCACCAGGTGCAGGTTATCGAGAGGCCGCAGAAGATCGTCCGAAGGGACAATCTGACGGTGGGCGGGCACTTCTACGGGCAGTCCGAGTCGAAATCCTACGGGGAATTCACCAAGCAGGAGAACGTGCACAGGATCGAGAAGGTCACCAGGAGGTCCAACGTGTCGAATATAACTTTGGGGGAGAGCAATTTGCACATTGTCACATCGTATAAGAAGGAGTTTGCGCCGAGGAACGTGGGGCCTTGTCCGGCGGTGTTGGTGGACGTGCCCAAAGGGCCTTTCAAGCACACCAGGGACACCAAGTCCCACAAGTTCTACCTGCCCGTTTCCACCAAATAAACTCCGGCATTTACGCTTATTCGCAACGGTTTTTAATCGGATTTCGTACGAGCGGCGCTCGGTAATTAATCGAGGTTAATTATTGGGCGATCCTTGTAGTAACGTAAAAAGCTTTAGGTGCGCGGGACATTAACAAAACATATATATCGCATTTATTTTTTTTATTTAATACAAATTATGTATCTCTACTATATATTTTTTTTGTTCAATTTATTAATTGTATTTATTGTGACGTTCGTTGAATTTACAAAATAAATTTGCAATTATTTTTATAGTTTTGTTTTTGTTTGATTTATGATTAAATAAGAAAGTTTGAATTGGAAATGGGCAATTCCAACAATAGTTTTAAAGTTCTACAGTACGAAAAAACAGAAAGAATAACATCAGAATACCAATTAAATATTCTCTTCACAAATATTCGATGGGCTGTTATAAAACACCTACGTAACACTTGTGATGTCGGTACTTTCACTTTTTACTGCTTAAACACAGATCTTGCGTTTAGTTCGAGAGCTGCTTTACAAAATCAAGAATGATTAAAAAAGTAAGTACACAAAAGTTATTTTTATCTTCCTAATCCTATATAACTTAGTGGATGCTAAATAACTGTAAATGGGGGCTCGAAATTGGTTAGGAATCTTTGTGGAACGATCCAAAAATTAGTAAAAGATATGTAAAAATAAATAAGAAGTAGAACAAATATTAGTAATTGTTACTATTTTAAGCAGTTCTTCAATGTTTCACAAAGTTCTTCTTCTTCATTAGCTTAAGTTGATGATTTCCAAAAAAATAACCTTTCTGCTTCTTTACTTCAGTTGCTAATTCCCATCAAATTTAACCTTCTTCTTGTTTAACTCCAGTTGCTATTTCCCATCAAATTTAACCTTCTTATTTAACTCCAGTTGCAAATTCCCATCAAATTTAACATACTTCCTCTATTACTTCAGTTGATGATTTCCATAAAATTAACCTTTCTGCTTCTTTACTTCAGTTGCTAATTCCCATCAAATTCAACCTTCTTATTTAACTCCAGTTACTAAATCCCATAAAATTTAACCTTCTTCTTCTTTAACTCCAGTTGCAAATTCCCATCAAATTTAACATACTTCCTCTATTACTTCAGTTGATGATTTCCATAAAATTTACCCAACTTTTTCTTTAACTCCAATTGCTAATTCCCTTCAAATTTAACCTTCTTCTTCTTTTACTTCAGTTGGTGATTTCCATAAAATTTAACCTCTTTCTTCTTTAACTCTAGTTGATAAATCCTATCAAATTGAACCTTCTTCTTATTTAACTCCAGATGTTAATTCGCATTAAACTTATCCATCTTCTTTTAACTCTAGTTGTTAATTCTCATCAAATTTAACCTTCTTCTTAATCCCAGTTGCTAATTTCCATCAAATTTAACCTTCTTCATATTTTACTTCAATTGATTATTTCCATAAAATATACCCTTCTCCTTCTTTAACTCCAGTTGCTAATTCCTATCAAATTTAACCTTCTTTTTACTTAACACTAGTTGCTAATTACCATAAAATGTATCCTTCTCCTTCTTTAACTCCAGTTGCTAACTCCTATTCGAATTAACCTATACTTTTCCTTTAACTCCATTTGATAATTCCCATCAAATTTAACGTTATACATATATTACTCACCAACCAATCTTCCTAACATTTTTCTTCTTCATTAACTTCGTCTGATAATTTTCATCAAATTTTTCCTTCTTCTTATTTAACTCCAATAGCTAATTCCCATCAAACTTAACATTCTTTTTCTTTAGGTTAAGTTGATAATTCCCATAAAATTTAACCTCCTTTTTCTCTAACTCCAGTTGATGAGTCCCATTAAATTTAACGTTCTATACGCTTACCAACCAATCTTCCTCACCTGCTTCTCCATTATTACCTCCGTCTGATAATTCCTATCCAATTTAACCATGTTCTGCATCCTCTTTACAACACCTCAAGGAACTTGACCATCTTCTTGTCTTCCAGCTGATAATCTTAGCAGCGCTGTTGGAAGGCTGCTTCTCGTCCTTAGGCTTCGTACGCGACCTGGTCGAGTTCAACGTCGCCGGGCATCCGGTTTTGCACAAAGACCAAAATTGGCCGTTCGACCCCGACGTGGGCAAGCGCCGCTCCAGGCAGTACCAGGAACTAAACGGCCGCTTCGGCGAAAAGGCCATAGAACGATTAGGTCTAGGCTTGGACGGGTACGACAGAGAGAGGCTGCAAGAGCAACGCCTGAGAGACGCCGGGCATTTGGGCGGCGTGGATTATTTGACGCCCTGAATAAATTGTACACAAGAATTATTCCACGTTATTAACATCCTTATTAATCCTTTGGTAGTGTTCTTCTTTGATCGATCCCACAATAATTCGTTAAGTTAGGGCCAACTGGCGATGGAATTAGCGATTAACTTCGACGCCGCTTGACCTCCGTGCAAAAAGAAGCAGAAGAATCGAAGAGAAAACGGAAGGCGCGGAGAGGCATCGGTGCGGCAAAGTAAATTTAGAGTAAAGGCATTTTATTTGATTCTAGCGAGCGTTCGGACGGGCACGATGCGCGATATTCGGCATTATAAACCGTTAAATGAGTTACATCCTGTTGTCGGGAGTTTCTGCCTTTCTCGCTTCGAATGCGCTTCTTCCACTCAGTCGATTCGACACGAAAACGTCGCGATAATGGCGAATTTCCAGCGCGTTGTTACCAAGAGGTTTCCTTCGATCGCATTCGTCTAGGGATTCGAAAGAAAGGGCGAACGCCGGGAACGATGTAATGTGACTGTATGACAATTCGGCGGCTGTTACAGTGATTGTGAACGAAAATTACTAAGCAATGTATGTTACTTAAATGGCGATGAATGCGCTATAGACGAGTTTTGGTAAGTATATTACTGTTAGAATCGAATCGAATTCAATTTGTACTTTATAGATTCTATTAGGTTAACTACGAGGCGAGGCGAGCCGAATATTCGTTTAATTGCGAGTAAAATAGGTCACGTGAACTGTGAATATGTCATATGAATTAATAGTAAAACTCGAGGCGAGCCAAGTCGAGCCGAGCCGAGTCGAACAATTGGTTAAGTACAAATGATGAAAATCCATAAATTAGCGCAATTGTACGCTCATTTTCATTCATCTACTATCTAGATTAAATCGTTTGGTTATTTCCATTTAAAGGCTCGTTTTAATTAGAAAAAATAATCTTTAATTTCGTTACAATTACAGTCGAACGCTATAATTAAAAGGAATTGCACAACGTGATGCAAGAAAACAGGTGTACGCGCTCTATAATTGTGAGAGCTGTAATTATGAAATGAAATGGAATACAAAAAGGAATCAAAATCAACGCTGTATCGTAGATAAAAATGACCTTCGCGAGTTGGAAAATTAAAGCTAACCGGGTTTTTTCCCAATTAATTAAATCGCGAAAATTAGCAAAGCAAATCCGGAAAACTGAATAGATTTTTCACGGTTCGAAGCCCGCCTTCGGCAAAAAACGATTTTTATCGAATTTTCCGGAAATCCTCGACTGATCAATGCGGAATTTTTTGCTGATGATAATGATTGATGACAAAAAAATGTAAGAATGAGTGTGTAATGAATCCGTTATGACGTCGTTGGATTAAAGGAAATTTCCTGTGGATTTTTAGGTACCCAACTTTGATGAATTTAGGTGTTTATTTTTTTTAAATATTAGTGGCATATGTTTCTTAAATTTTTAATGATTTCCTGGAACGTTTTATAAGGAATAAACATAAGAGATTTAGTAATATTGGTTTTTCTAATCTTTAAATGAACGCAACACACTGTATACAGGATGTCCCGAAATTCACACTTCAAAATCCGGTCGCCTTAAGTATACAGTTGGTGCAAAACAAATATCAATGCACGTCAGAAATGATTTACTACGTCACAATTAGGCAGTGTTGCCGAACTATTATAGAGTTTATAATTTTCTAAAATTGTCAAATGGCAAAATGGCAAAAACAAATTTAATGACAAAATTAGGGGTACCTGTTTCACAAACGGCCTTTATTATCATTGAAATATATTTAACATCAGTGCGATAGTAAAAAATTTAGTGTACAATTGACCCTTAAATGAGTACATAGTGAAACTACTGAGAAACCTTCTGAATTTGAATTATTTAGAGCTCAAATTGTGTCATTTCTAATATGTGGAAAAGATAACTAAGCAAAAAATTCTTGTCTTGATTATTCGGCTGAATAGCCTTTCTAATAGCCTAACTTGACTGTCAGTACCTACCAACCTACTACAAGAAAATAATATTAATTTTATATACAAACGTTGAAATTTGACAATATACCTATATTTTTTTGGTTGATTTAATTCTGCTTTTTAACATTTTCTATCATCCCTTGTTAATATTAAATTAAATTCTGCAGGTATAAAGCTTAATCTATTTGGTGTATTTATTTTTATAAGTTGGGCACAATGTTTGGCAAATATGACGACAGTTGTGACGTGCATTCATATTTGTATTGCACCCACTGTATATGCCAATAATTCGTGGTTGTTCAGCTGAAACAACGAATTCGTAATTGCTTTGTAAACAGAAATTACATAGTAAATCAACATCCAGTTTTCGGGTGTGACGATCACACAATTTCGCTTTTGCGATAACACCAAAAAAAATAGGCGTTTATTGGTGTTCCGGTCAAGCAATCTTTCTCGGAAGTCGTTTCCGTATAATTTTACTATACCCTAATGCCGTAGAGTAATAATCAATTCTAATCAACCCAAAGCATATACAGAGAGAGCCAAATAAATAATTTTCTAGTATCTTGAGCTTATACACATCATCTCGCACGCCCTGTAATCGACAAGTGTTGGAACGTCATATCGTTACGCAGAAAATCGCCCGGAAAAAAAAGCCGTGCGATCGTACGAAAATAATCAAATGATCGATCAATCGGACCGGAAAAAAAGTGGAGGGGACCGGGATCGGAAGTACGAATAAAAGTGCGAGAGAGATGCGTTCCGTTCCCAAAGCGGTTGTTACGTTTAAAAACGCCGCATCTGCACCAGACTCGAGAGAGACGCAAGAAAGAACCACTCGAGAGAGCGGTGCCATTCGCGACTTAGAATTTTCCTTCGGTTTCGCCAATTCGCTTTATTTATTTAATTTATTTATTTATTCCGTGCGATTCTGTCCGGCTCCGATCGGACCGCGAGTTTCCGGCTGCTGGTGGTTTCTTCCGGGTTTAGCTTTTATTTTGCTCGAATTTCGTGGTGCACCTCCCGGGTTCCTCGACGTTTCCTGGCCGAAGGAGGAGAGATAATTACTCATTTCGTAAGGTTGTTACAAGTAAGTTACGAATGCGAATTCCCTATTATTTTTTTTGATATTCCCCCTGAAATATTATATAATCATTACTCTTAATTAGTATCTAATTAAAGCGGTTTGTGTACGTAATAACCGAAGCAAGAATATAACATAGCGAAAGAAATCATATACGTATAACCTTGTTCTTAATTTTTTTATATTAATAAAAATAACTTTAAACTTGTAGGTTATTAAAACAATCAAATTCTTTGGGAAATTGATTGGATTTGAAACGGAGTAAGCGGGAAAAAAATGGCATAACCGAGGTGAAATTCAACTATAAGTACGATAAGTTATTAAAAGTAGGTAGTATTGGTGACCCAGTGACCATGATATTACAATTTTAGCTAAATTCGAAACGCAATTTTCGAAAAATTGACTCCATGACGCAATTTTAGCGAATGTGAAGTAGCCGCGATTTTTCGCCATTTTCCCGTTCATTGCGAAATATTCTTCCTCTTCAACACCTTCTTTCTTTTTACTTTTATCGACTTTCTCGCTTGGTCCCGATAGCGCTCTTCCTTTCTCTCTTTTACGGGTATTCTCCCAGCCATTGGTGACTTTCTCCCGAGTCTTAATCCAAAATACACCCACCCTGTAGCGTTCGGTCTAATAAATTTCTATTGATGTGGAAAGTGCGCTACCGAAAAAAATGGCGAGTGCAAATTTATACACACGAAGCTGTAGTAGAGCATCAGTTCAATTTACGACACATTCATATGATCAAGGAGGCACCGCAAATTACCGAGTGCTTGATATCTATGATTTAATAAATGAACTCGTTAAGAGGATATAAAAAACTGCTCCATTTTGCAAATTTGAGTTAGCGCTAACGATGAAATAAGACTTATAATTGTTCCAATGAAGGCGAGTAGGAATTATTCCGATGCAGATTTCGCACTATGTTGCGATAATTCTTCGTTTTTTCGTAAAGCAGTCCGATAAATCTGTTGAAAAAGGCCGAACATTCGGCATTTACATACGGTAGAGGTCGATTAGTAAGGTTCGACTGTCTACGCCTTCTCAGAGACGGGTTTTTTTTTATTTCATCCACATCCATACGCGGTCCGGTTTCACTCGAAAAGGAAGGAAAACGTTTTTATTTATAAATAAACCTTTTTTTTATTTTAATTGCCTCGCGACTACGAACACGAAAATCGAATATCGCGCTTACTTTGGCGAGTTTTTTTTTTAATCGAGCCGATAGGAAAATTGTACGTTGTATAAGCGAATTAATTTTTAAATTGCACTACGCGATTGTTGAAATTACAATGACGCAAAACCAGCCTATACTTATTGCTCAGAAAATTACGTATTACCCGTTACTTCCACCTCTAATACCTGTTAATAACTCGTGTTAGATAGGGAGAATTGCATTGGAATAGAGGTGGGAATTTACAAAAATAACGCAACTGTTACTTTAAAAACTGGGTTGTTTTTGGTGCGATTTCAGCTATTCTTGTCGGTCTGTAAATGCTTGGAAAGGAACCATTCAAATTGAGAAATAAATTTGTTATTGGTCGAAAAAATATATTTTTTTCTTCGATATTAGGCACTGCAAAATTTGCGATTTCGAAAAATAATGGTCACGCTTGGTAGATGACCGTTTAAAATTATTTCAAATGGCAGAAATATAATTGTTCGCTTACCTATACCGTGTCTAAAATATGGTATATTCTTCGAATTCTACTTTGTTATTCGTTTCTCATCCGGTACTCGATGTCCTAATGGAAATTTCGACAGATAATCACAGGTAGAAAACACTATTCCATTATCGAACTCATTTCTTGTGAAGAAAGTAAATTATTTCGTTTATCTCTCACTTACACCGAGTGGATGAGTTTTTATCGTTTTTAAAGTTTATTAGCTCCTGGGATTTTTTAATAATACAGTTTCCATGAAACCACCGAATCTGTCAAAGTCAATCGACATCACAAGTGCACAGAAAATAATTACAGTATTTAAAAATTATCTGTTTACACGAAATTGCCGTAATGAAACAAAAAATTACGAAAGCGACCTTGAAGCGACATTTTCGTTTATATTAGTATTGTTCTTTCGAATTAGATTGTCGTCACAAATGGGATTCGCTAATAAAAAAGAAATAATCCCGATACGAAGCGAACGCGCAATTACACATAAAAGCCGTCTTCTAATTTTCAACGGAACATATCTTTCGTCGATTGTAGAAACAATACCAATAATATCTGATGCGATAAAATTTTTCTCCCGCGGAGAGCCCGACCGATTTATTTCCACATAATAAAAACTGGGAGTTTTTTTCCAACTAGCAAACAAAAACCAATACCAATTCGAGCAGTATGAGCACTGAGTCATTATTATTATATCTTTATCAAAAAAAAATATTGATGTTGGTGAAAATTGGATTGAGTTGTCTCTCGGTTTATTGTAAAGGACCTTTTCCTGGATGACTCGGAAGACTAGTAAAGTTTTGATGCCATAATTAACAAAAAAATTTTAAAGCATTAAATAAATAGTAAGAAGAAATGCAATGATAAATTAGGTCCTGCAAATGGATGCATATCGGCCATTTTTAACTCTTGTTATATCGCTATTTTATGAATGTAAACCAAACAGCTATCTTGTCTCTTCTCATTAAACAAAATAAATATTTAAAAAATAGTGCAGTATTTTTTTATAATTAATAGGAATATAAAATAAGTAAATTATTCATTTTAATATTAATCAACTTAATTGTATTTTATAAAGTTATGTATTAGGAATATTAACAAGTAGGTTATTAATATTAATTAATTAACTGATTGTATTTTATTAAATGTGCATTGACGAGCTGTTATTACGTAAGTTCATTTAACGTCAATTTTGTGTTTCAAGGAGAGTGACATTGACAAATAAATGACAGATTCCTGATATTCTTAATCCACAAAAGCTCCACAAAAGTTAAGGAAGTTCACAAATATTGAGATTAATTTAAAAGTTGCAGGTTTTTTGATCGCCAAATTTAGCATGAATTGTAGAGGTAGGGGCAAAAAATCTACTCAGATATGAAAGAAAACATTTAATTTCGCATATTTGAAAATTTGGTGATCAAAAAGATTGTAACTTTTAAAATAATCGAAAAATTTGCGAACTTCCCTAACTTTTGTGGAGCAATTTATTTAGATTTAGCATAATATAACGACCATATTCACCGATTTCGGCTTATCAACCTGATAATGATAATTGTCAGTCTGATAAATTTAACAGTCAGTTAACAATATTTGATACTGATGATACTATAACTGATGCCTACTAAACAGACAGTTTTCTTAAAAATAACCAATATCACGTTGGAATGTGTACTTGTAACCACATATTACTAAATTAGTATACTATAATAAATATCAAATTTGTTCATTTGAAGAAGTAAATTACTGTAATAACCATATTCCAACGGTTATTCCATCTATATGACCGAATCTTTCTTCAACCTAAACCTATTTTTAAATTCTATTTCGGAATATTTCTATCTATTTAATATCTAATTCAATCACTATCTTCGAAAGATGAATTAAACAATTCGTGAAACTCTATTTTCTTTAACTCTTTCATTAGTCCATATTTATAAAAATAAAGCATTTAAAGCTAAAGGTAGAAGCAAAAGATAAGAGAAAAAGGCTTTAAACCCCATAACAGAGGTATTAAAACCATAAAACCTTTTGCTTTAAAGCCACAGCAGGGTCCTCGAAGCAAAACCTCTCTTCCTTCACTGCTTTTTAAGCATATACCTTGAAACAATTCCTTCATTTTTTGAAAGCAAAGGTTATGCTTCTTTTATAAATACAGTCTATTATATTAGGTATAAAATTAAAATGTTATATGTCATTGTTAAATAGTCGTAAAAACATTGAAAATATCGACATTTTGATTGAAGTTATCAATGTTATGAAGTCTGTTACTTCTTTTATCTGACTGTTAAGTATTAACTGACATTGGTGAATGCCAAAATATGACGTTAACAGATTGATAACAACTTATCTCTCTGGTAGCGATTAAACAGACATTGGTGAATATGGCCGTATAAGCTTGTTCTTTGTTCTTACTATTTATTCAATAAATAATGCCCAGATTATGGAAAAGAAACTGGTCAAAGAATTAAAAAAATGTTACTTAAAACGAAAATAAAATAGAAAGCGAAACTGTATACACCATTTACACGGTCGCCGGTTATTCCGTTTGTTATCACCGGCTAATGAAAGAAAAAAAAAACCATCAACTTATTGTTCCGTTTTTCCCGCATTTAATTTATACAGAAAGTATCGTAACCCATGCAGCAATGATCCTATCTCGCGTAATGTAATGGTGTAACGACCGTTTCATCAAGCTATTTATAGATATCAACTAATTTTGAAACAAAAAGCGTTCGCCATTGTTCTCCGCTCCACAATACGTATATGCAGAATAAAATCCACCTTAAAACGCCATCCGACGTCATTTGTATGCGAAGCCAGTTTCACGAATGCGCCAGGTCAAAGTTTCGCTAAATGAATCGAATTCTCTCGATCGGATGTAACCGTTTCAATTTTCAAACGGGGGCCCTTCTTTTCCAGATGAATCACAGATCGTCGCAGAGTGTAAGATACACTCGAGTCGGCTGGGTGTGCGTGGCCTTCGGATTTTGGCTGCAACTGATCTCCGGCAATTTGATCGACAAATCGTCGAGCCTGCTCAACAGGCACAGCGTCACCAAACGGTCCTTCTACGATTTGCAGTGCAAGGGCGTCTACGATAAGAGCATCTTCGCCAGATTGGACCAGATCTGCGAGGATTGCTACAATTTGTTCCGCGAACCGTCGATCTATTCCCTCTGCAGGTCAGTAATAATCACCAACATCACCAATACCCCGAGAAATTCTACATTTTACAGTTGATCGGTTCAACTGGACGATTCGTTCAGCTTCGTTTAGTTCTTGCACCAAAGCCTCCTCGATGGGTCGCATTGCAAGGACTCGGGACGAAGTATCTTATAAGTAGGAATTATTTAATTTGCAGGGACGACTGTTTTTCCACGAAATACTTTGGCGGTTGTTGCGAAACGCTCCTTTGCGAGGACGTTGCCGAAATTCAGGATATGATAAAACAATTGAACGGGGGAAGGCTCGTTTAGGTACAGAATCGTAATAGAAACCTACATAAGAGAATATCTAACATTGTACATATGGAATCTACTTACTGTCATCTCGAATGTCGAACCTTTAATCTTACTAATTCTACTGAATGTCATGTATGATGGTCGGCGGATCTATCGCTCAACTTGTATTCTCGCTCATTTTCTAATACACCGCTCCACTCGTATAGATAGTAAAGGAGCGAGAGTTCGGTGTGAGCGATAGGTCCCGTGGACTATGGTACGTACGGAAGATGGTAATTCATACAGGGTGTCTCTGAAAGGTTGGGATATGGCTTAACTACAGACTTCTGAGGCGAAAATAAGATGATTTAACCTAACACACATATATCCAAAAGTGCATAGCAAAGAAGTTATAGGATGTTAAAGTTGAAAATAAGAAGTTTTTTTGATATTGGGCCAGAATGGCTGAAGGCCTTTTCATGAAAATTTGTATAGAATATCTTTGTTTAATGACCTATTATTGTGTGAAAAATTTTTAAACTTTAACACACTATAACTTCTTTACTACGCACTTTTGGATATAGGTTAAATCATATTATTTTTGCTTCAGGAGTATGCTTTTAAGCCATGTCCCAACTTTTCTAAGTATAGACCCTGTATAATAATTACCCGCTTTCATACCTACGTGATATTTGGGAATACCCTGTACATTTCTGAAGCATTTTGCATGGTTTCTCTCCTTCATCGGTCGATTATCCAAATATGCGACTAATATCGACGACTAACAAATTTTTTAAACTAAAATGCATGACGATGGTGATGATAATACTCACTTTATTTTATCTGTTCATTACCTTATTAATCAATGGACGATTCTAACAGAAGGGAAGTCACGGAAACGTAGATAGCATGACTAAAAAAATTGATCAACAATTCCTCATTTATCCGAAAGTTTTAAATATTTCGGAGTTTGTTCGGGGCTTCAGTGAAAATTGTTGAAAACTACCAGTTTTTTCCGGTATAATACATTCATAACTTACCTTATATTGAAATTTTCGGTATTTTCAAGGCTTTTTTCGTTTCTTTCGACGTTATTTTAACATTTTCGATAGTTTCCACTGAAGTAATTAATGCGTTGCATTGTCAATTTGCGTAATAAGCAGTAACAATTACTTGTAAATACTGTAGTACAAACGTTTAACGGCCATATTTACCAATGTGAAATTAAATCGCTAACAGAGAGTTAAGTTCTTATCAATCTGTAAGGTCATATTTTGGCATTCACCAATGTTACTTGTCAGTTAATATACTTAACAGTCACATAAAATTAACAAAACTGATAAAAGAAGTAATGACAGACTGATAATTTCAATCCAAATGTCCTATTTGAAATTTGACAGTGACATAATATAACACTTTAAACAGTTTAAATAAATATTTAAAAATAGGTTCAGATTGAAGAAAGATTTGGTTAGATGGAATAACCGCTGGAATATGGTTATTACAGTTATTTACTTCTTCAAACATTCAAATATGACATTTATACTAATTTGTGGTTATGAGTTCCGGATGAAGTTAGGAACTATATCATAATACCAACTTAATCTTGGTTATTTTTAAGAAAACTGTCTGTTTACTATCAATTACTTCAAATATATCGTGGTGAATAGCTGTTAACCGACTGTTAAATTTTATCAGACTGACAATTATCAGGTTGATAAGCCGAAATTGATGAATATGGTCGTAATGCGTTTGGTAAAAACATTTTTACCGTGGAATTAATCGGTGTTTTTTTCTCTGTTTGTTTAGGGTAAATTGTTTCTCGGAACAATACTTTAAGGGTTGCGTCGAGAGTTTGCTAATGGAGGAAGAGTGGCAAAAATTGGAAAAAATGATCGAATTTGTCGGAAAGTGAGCCCGCCGTTCTCAGCGTCCTATCAGTCTAGTCGATGAAAATAGGAAATTAATATATATATTTTTTTACAGAATTTGTGAATTTGTGTCTCCGATTTGCCGGTTTCATTGTTATTTATTTATGTTTATTTAAAATATATTGTTATTGTATGCTAATACTTAGTAACTAATAAATGTTTCTATTTGAATTTCAGCATTTTAATGCCCCGACGCTTTCCAGGGTTCGTTTGGATTCGTCGAAAATGTCGTGTAGATTTTCGAAAAACTCCAAATCCCTGGAAAAGCGGAAAATTCAATTTTAATTATTTTGAGCTAGAAACAGCAGTATTTTGCGGATGGCTTTTTCATATACAATAACAATACTTTACACACGAAATCCGCAAGAATGTAAGCGGTCGTATTACAAAAAAAATTAGTTAGCGTATACAATTGTTGTTTATTCCCGTTCACAGTATTATATCGTATCTAACATTAGTGTCCAATTTATTTGAAAAATTCGTTTGGTTTTTGTAATTTATTTGTATATATACATATTTGTTTCCGAGAGTGTATGACAGCTTGATACAAATGAACGACTAGTCATTTTATTAAAATATTTTTAAACCTATAATTTGACGTTTTAATATTAAATAACCCTTCTCGTAATATCTGCGAGTTTATTATTGCTTTAAATTGTATACCTAACACAATACTATATAAAAATACAATTTAGAAAAAAAAATAATATAAATAAATTCATTTGATTATACAGGGTGTTCGTAAAATAGTTGGCTATATTTTAGAGGGTTAAAAAATATAAAAATAAAGTTTCTATAAACATGTTAAAGGATGTTAAATTAAAAAAAAATGATTAACTTCTTAAAAAATATTTACTAGATTCTGTCGAAATTTTGCAATAGTATTTTGTTGTATTAACGGCCATAATCACCAATGTTAGTTAATAATTAACAGTAAGATAAAAGTAACAAAGCAAAATCGAACTGATAAAAGAGGTAACAGACTGATAACCTCAATAAAAAGGTTTCAAAATTTTATTTATACCTAATAAATTTATACCTAATATAATGGACCAGTTAAATATAATAGAGTTTCACGAATTGTTCCATTCATCTTCCGAAGATAGTGATAGAAATAGATGTTAAACAGATAGAAATATTTCGAAATAGAATTTAAAAATAGGTTCGGATCGAAGAGAAAGATTCGGTTAGATGGTATAACCGCTGCAATATGATTATAACGGTTATTTCTATTACTT
This sequence comes from Phyllotreta striolata, assembly GCA_918026865.1. Classification (NCBI taxonomy): domain Eukaryota; kingdom Metazoa; phylum Arthropoda; class Insecta; order Coleoptera; family Chrysomelidae; genus Phyllotreta; species Phyllotreta striolata. Next base: position 4,945,441 of record OU900098.1, on the reverse strand, counting down.
CTTCAAATTCTTCAAAGATTGCTTCAATTCAAACCGCAACATGGTCGTTTCTATGAGTTGAACAAAGAAATATTGATAAAATAACAGTTGTCAGAATGAAAAGTTGCAATGACACAAATGTCAATCTTTCTTTTCCTTTTATAAGTGTCTAATGGAAGTTGTCTTTATCGCACCTGTAGCCTATATAACCTATGTTGCCATCTTGAATGAAGCACAGTGTATACAATTGAACATTGAAATTTATCATTTATACAAATTTAGTAATTTGTGATTGTGAATTCCGCATGAAGTTGAGAACTATATCATAATACCAACATAATCTTGGTTATTTTTAAGAAAACTGTCGGTTTACTATCAATTAACTCAAAGTACTTCAAACATATCATGGTGAATAACAAATTTAATATTGTTAACCGACTGTTAAATTTTATCAGATTGACAGTTATCAGGTTAACAAGCCGAAATTGGTGAATATGGGCGTTAACAAGGACCCACCCTCTAAAATATCTTCGTCTATTTTATGAACACCATGTAGAACTTACGAACGTATAAAAAACATAATAATCATCCGGTAAATCCGCGTTGATTACGAAACGACGCAGCCCGTACTCGTCGGGCTCTGCTTCGCTTCGATGGCAGTTTCTTCCTCTTCGACGGATTTGTTCTCGTTGGGACTCTCGCTCGGCACCAACGATTCCTTAACGCCTAAATGAGTACTGTTGCATTCCTGATTCGAGCTCGATTTCCGCGACCGGCTCGGCTGCGGCGATTGCACTTTGATCGATTGATGCTGGAGCTGTTGCTGTTGCACCTTCGCTTCGATTATCCTAGTCAGGACGGATATTTGTTTGTATATTGCTAGCATAAAAGCCGAGTAACCCAAGCTGAAAACCAACGCGTTAGTTAACAACGAATCGTCTCGAACGTTTGTTACCAGAGCTTGGAAAATATGCAAAATGCGTGCATATTTCGCCCAAAAATTCGAAATGCATGTGCAAAACGAAATTTTGCATTTTTCATTATACCGAGAGGTAATTAAAATACGTTAAATTTAATAACGAATAGTAACATAAAAACGTTAACGATTGCTAGTTCTAATTGGTTCTGGAGCATTCTAAATGGTTCTAGGCAGTTTTATATGATTCTGGAGCGTTCTAAACGGTTTTAGACAGTTCCAAATGATTCTGGAGCATTCTAAATGGTTTTAGACAGTTCCAAATGATTCTGGAGCGTTCTAAATGGTTCTAGATATTTCTAAATAAATCTGGAGCGTTCTAAATGATACTGGAGCATTCTAAACGATTCTAGACAGCTCTAAATGATTCTGGATCGTTCTTGCGTAAATGGTTCTTAAAATCTCTACATGATTCTGAAGAGTTGTTATTGATTCTGGAGCGTTCTAAATGGTTCTACAGTTCTAAATGAATCTGGAGCGTTCTAAATGGTTCTACAGTTCTAAATGAATCTGGAGCGTTTTAAATGCTTCTAGATAGTTCTAAATGATTCTGGATCGTTCTTGCGTAAATGGTTCTTAAAATCTCTACATGATTCTGAAGAGTTGTTATTGATTCTGGAGCGTTCTAAATGGTTCTACAGTTCTAAATGAATTTGGAGCGTTTTAAATGCTTCTAGATAGTTCTAAATGATTCTGGAGCGTTTTAAATGGTTCTAGATAATTCTGGAACGTTCTAATTGGTTCTAGACAGTTCTAAATGATTCTGGAGAGTTTTAAATGGTTCTGAAGGGTTCTAAACAGTTCAAAATGAATCTGGAGCGTTCTAAATGATTCCATCCCATCCTTTTAATGTTCTAATAAGTAATATAGTCTGATAGTCGGCATTATACGTCTTATCTTTTTCTTTTTAAAAAAATTATTTCATATCCGGTTATTTCTGATTTTTTCATCGAGCACAAACGCATATAAAAGAGCACATTTTGAAGGTTTTCAGTGCATATTTTGCCATTTTTAGTACATATTTTCCAAGCACTATTCATTACCATTCAGTGTTAGTCCAATAATTGATAATCAACAGGCCCTGTCTCAATCTCGACACCGTTTCGGCGGGATGATCGTGGGATTTGGCAGCGTTGATGAGCCGTACGACAGCCATGGCGTCTCTGAGCAGAATCGAAAGAACCAACGACCATTCCAAACAATTCGCTTCCATAAACAGCTGTAGCAAATACCTAGAACAAAAAAAAACCTCGATCAAAACCGGGTAATCGGGTAAATCGTAAATACTACTACCTCAATTGAATCTCCGATCGCTGGGAACCTTTATTCGAATTGGAGAACTGCTCTAATATTTTACTGGACGGAATTTCCCAATTATCGGTACCAATCGAAGACAACTCCCTGTCTTCGTCCCATTGCGAACTGATCGTGCTCATGGCGAACTCGTCCCTAGCGGCGTTCAGTATGGTCGATTTCATTGCCATGTTGAAGTTGTTATCGAAGCTGCTAATGGATACTTTTTTGGCCGATTGACGATCGATAACGTCGCATTTTCGTTCGATGGGCTCGACGGCGCTGCGCCCGTCCAATTCGCTCTCGGCCAGCTGGCTCGTCTGATCGAGGGGCCCGACGGGCAGCCCCTGGCCCCCGTACGGGAAGTCCTTCAGCGACATGTAACCGCTGTCGCCGATGTGACTGAACGTCGGATTCGCTATTAGGCTCTTCAGTTGATCCTCTAGATTAACGAATCCGTCCAGAGGCGATTGCGAACCTGCAACGTACACGCTTAAATACCATGCCAGAATTTTATTGAATATTAGAAAAAAATAAGGAAAATTAACAACTTTCTAATGAAATTTTAAAATCTTCTAATAGGATAAAGTTCGTACGTTTTAAAATGGCACAATGACGTAATTTTTAGTAATTTCCACGCAGTTCGAAATGTCCCTAGAGCCAATGTTAAATCTGCCATTTGACTAGGGGAATTTTACCTAGCGCGGTTGAAATCTAAATGATTCTAGATAGTTCTTAATGATTCTGGAGCGTTCTAAATAATTTTGGAGGGTTCCAAATGGTTATAGGCAGTTCTAAATGGTTGTGGAGCATTCTAAATGGGTTAAGATATTCTAAATGATACTGGAGCGTTCTAAATGATTCTAAACAGTTAAAATTTGGTTCTGGAGCGTTCTGGAGCGTTCTAAATGATTCCGAGCGATATATTTGCCTTTGTTCTGCTGTTTTGTTTTCAAGTTTACGAGTAATTTTTATGTTTTTCGTCCGTTTTAGATAGTTTTTCGTGCGGTTTCTGTAATTTTATCAGTTTTTCCCGCTCGTTTCGTAAGTTTTACGTGTAATTATCGTACGTGTTTATTATAATATTTAATCAAATTAATACTCGCGAGTTCGTATCTCCTCCCAATGTTCTTTTTTCACGTTTAAATTTTACCAATTTTGACTTTTTTAATTTGTAAACATTGAAAGTAAACAAACACCTAAATCTGTGATATAAAGGATTTTAATTACAACCCGGCAACGTTGCAATATTCTGGCTCGTGACGTCATTGTCATTTTAAAATCGTACAAACTTTAGTAAGAGATAAACTGGAAATTAGCTGAAAAGCTTCAATTGTTGCGACCTCGAAAACGTGTCATACCTGTTTGTTTTTTCAAATTTGGTATATTTGAGGTAGGATAAGGCCAATCGAAGTCCTCGTGGACCTGTTTCAACGTTTTAACGAAATCGTCGATTCTAGCGGCCCGATCTCGTTCTTTGATCAGCCAAGAAACCAAGTGGAAATCGAGGTGGGCCGCGAAATAACCCAAATCGGTCAATCTGCGGGCGGACAGAAGCCGTCGCGCGTGCTTCTGCAATATATCGTCTATGAAAAACACCTCCGAACTGGCACTCTTTTGCAACCTGCAAAAATTAATTCCATTAAATAGCCTGACATTGACGTATGTCAATTGTGACAGCCAAAGCTAACTACGAGGGATGTGTCCAATGTTCCCTGACAGAGAAATCTCGGCACGTTTATGCAACTATCCAGTGCAAATATGTTCAGATTGATTCAATTCATATCTCTCAAAGATAGTGATATAGAAAGAGATATTAAATAGATAGAAATATTCCTAAATATGATTTAAAAATAGGTTTAGGCTAATTTAGTAATTTGTGGTTATAAGTTTCGCATGAAGTTAGAAACTATACCGAAATACCAACTTAATATCGGGAATTTTTAAGGAAACTGTTTACTATCAGTTACTTCAAATCTAGTTGTGAATAACAAATATTGTTAACCAACTGTTAAATTTTATCACACTGACAGTTATCAGGTTGATAAGCCGAAATTGGTGAACATAAGCGTAAAGAAATAAAAAAACTATTCAACTAACTTGTCAGATTTGGGATTAGCGATGGAATTCGGCACGGATTTTTTCCTATCCGATTCCATCGAACTACTCGCGTTGCCCGGATTGCTGTTCGATCTCTCAACGAGTTTGGGCGATACGGTGGTGCTGTAGCTCCTCGCTCGAGGCCCTTGGACGTTTCCCAAAATGAGCGACAGGTCTTCGGCGTTGGGGCTCACCGAAGCGGTCGTTTGACCGATGCCCAACTTCGGGGTTAGAATAAAGGATGTTCGGGGCGATTCGGTTTCGTCGTTCGGATCTAAAACGTTTCATTTTTTATATATGATGTCCCAATGATAAGTAGTCCATTTAATCACAGTTTTCGCAGGTTTTTTGTATTTTATTTTGCTATAACTTTTTGTCACAGTGACAATTTTGTTTCACCTGTACAGGATATTTTATCAAAATTTCTTTTTTTCAATTTACATTTTAACAAATTTTATAAAATGAAACACCTTCTTTTGTAGAATAACATGTACAAATAATAAATTTTTGAAAAGTAGAAGAGTATGTCTTACAAAATACCTCTACACATACGAGGTATTCCATTTATAAAAAATTGGTTACTGGGAATTTATAAAAGGGGATTTTGATAAAAACAAATGAAGAATTTCTGTACCACTGTACAAAACTTATAAAAAAATAAAACATATCTGCGAAAACCGCATGTTTTTATGATTAAGCGTTTAAAAGTTATAAGCTGATTAAATGGGCTACTTTTCATTGGGGGCACCCTGTATAATAATTAATTAATTCATTAGTTTTAATACTAACCTATGGCTCTCAAAAATCGCACCAAATCTTTGGCTAACTTCCACTTGGACTTCTCCAATGCGGTGTTTAATAGTAAAGTTGCATATTCCCTGCTCACTGATGGTATTTCTAAATTCTGCAAAATAAAATCCATAGGTATTACCAATATTAAACACTTACGCCAATATTCTTCAATTTCGCTTGGCTTATCCAATTGGCTTATCAACGTAATAACTGTCAGTCTGTTAAAATTTAACAGTCGGTTAACAATATTAAATTTGTTATTCGCCATGATTATTTGAAGTAATTGATAGTAAACAGACAGTTTTCTAAAAATAACCAAGATTAAGTTGGTATTACGATATAGTTTCTAATTTCATGCGGAACTTATAACCACAAATGACTAAATTAATATAAATGTCAAATTTGCTTATTTGAAGAAGTAAATAAATGTAATAACCATATTTCAGCGTTTATTCCATCTAACCAAATCTTACTCTTCAATCCGAACCTATTTTTAAATTCTATTTCGAAATATTTCTGTCTATTTAATATCTATTTCTAACACTATCTTCAGAAGATGACGTGAACAATTCGTGAAACACTATTGTATTTAACTGGTCCATTATATTAGGTATAAAATTAAAATGTTATATGTACTTCTTTTATCTGACTGTTAAGTATTAACTGACATTAGTGAATGCCAAAATATGACGATAACAGAATGATAAGAACTTATCTCTCTGTTAGCGATTTAACAGTCATTGGTGAATATGGCCGGTTATACAGTTAAATTATTACTTGTAAGATGATTAAATAAGACGCGGCTGTTTCTAATTCCCCTTTGATCAAACACTCTTGAAACAGGTCCTTTGGCTTTCCCGCTACAGAAAAAAGGTAATGCCACAAGGCTATTTCGGTCTTCCGGGCGCACTGGACGACTGTTTGAAGATACACCGGATATTCCATGATGAATTCCAAAACACTGGGTAACTGAGCGTCGGGAATTGGCTCTTTACTAGTCGCTTCCTCTTCTAGAACCTTTAAAATCATGCAATAATTATCATCAATCAATATAAGTAGATTATGCAATATACCTCGTGCAATAATAATTCCAATGAATGCGGAAAATACGGTAAACCCATACAGCTTCTCGCTATTTCCCAGGCGTGGTACCCCAAATTCCTTCTAATGAGCTGTCTCAAAATTTGATGCAAATATACCTGACTCTGAAAATATACATATTCGATAAAATTAGGGTATTATTGTTCAAGAGTAAAGTGAAAAGATCTCGGCCTGACGACGAAAGACAACGATTTTCAGTTGAAAAATTACGTTATTCTTATTAAACCGAAATCTTCAATTCAAGGCAGATTCTGGAGCGTTCTAACTGGTTCTAAACAGTTCTAAATTATTGTGAAGGATTTTAAATGATTCTAGACAGTTCTAAATGGTTCTGAAGGATTCTAAATGATTCTAGACGTATGTTAAATTACTTACTGTTCTTTGTAAAATACACAAAGGTAAAGAAAACGGCGAATTGTAATCCGAGGAGTACAAAACTGTGTCGTTTTCTGCACCTAATATGATAGCATCCTCAAATAAAATAGCTGAAAAATACAGATTTTATAATACTTAACAACTTGTTAACTAATCATAAATTACCTAATGGGTATATTTTCAAATGAAACGGCAACATAATCCGTTTAGACATAAAAGTGTGGGTTTTATCTCCATCTCGCGGGTACAAAGGCAACCAGACTCTCATGCCGTGCGATCCACAAAACAGCCACAGCGCCTCAGTCAGGTGAGCCTATTAAATCCCAAAAAAATGTAACAGAATTACCACTTTTAGATTAACAAAACAAGAACCGTAATTTACCTTATCTAATCTCCGTTGCCTCGGCACCCAAACGTTTTCCACGCAACTCGCGAGGACCGTAGGTAACAAACAGGTATATTTCTCACCGTGCCTACAATCTCTTTGAACTAACAGTAGGCGACCGCTTACGTTCAATAAAATGCTTTCAAACGCGTTATGCTGACTCTTTACAGTCTCCGTACGTACGCAAGTCAGTGTCACTGAAGTTATACAAGCAGGATGGATCGCCAATGCAGAAATATCGACCACTTGCGTCTTCGTCACGTCTACATCTCCAACTAAAACGAACCGAAATTTATTCAATTAACAATATTAATAGATGTGCTAACCGTTATCGTTCGATTGTAATTGCCATATGCACACTTGAGCGTTCGATCCCAGCGTGATCAATTGATCGTGCAGGATGTTGATGAGCAAAATCGGCGCGGGCACCTTGACTATCCTGGCGAATTTATTGTCCAATTTCGATTCGCGCGGATAGAACCGAAACTCCTCGCCGTTGTCTAGTATGCTGTAACAGCCCATCACCATGTACTCCTTCCACCACAGCAAACCGCCGGCCACGATGAAATCCTTCTCTTGCGTTTCGTTGCCGAACAATTTCCATTTTCTGGTCGATATCGAGTAGTGAGCGATGCCCGTCCGGCCGGCTATGACTACGTTCAAACCCTCCGAGTCGATGGCGGAGTATCGGATGGGCCAATTGGTTGAATAGTAGGTCGAAGGAACTGATATCACGAGCCATTGTCGCCCTTCGGCGAGCATAGTCGACGTAGAAAAGGCATTTTCGCTGAATAAGTCTTCTTTTTTGGTTTTCTCGGAGAATACTCTTATGAAGGTCTTGGCTGAATTGACGTAGAGCTTATCCTCTCCTTGTAAATACAAATGGCTTTGGAGGCTCTACAATACAATATGCACATAAATACGTAAATATAATATGCTGTTGTTTAATTACCATGCATGGATTGACCGATAAGGCACTTTTTACTAATTCCAATTGAACTAAACTCGCGTTAAATTTATCAGAATCTTTCTGAAACTGTTTCCTGACCATCCACAATTGGTAGCCCTCTGTGGAAAATTCCATACAAGAAACATGGAGTGGATTACACTTTTCCAAGTCCATGTTCAAACCGTAATCCCAGCCTAATGAACACATAAGAAGCGCTCCGAATGTTGACCATAGGGCCACTCCACCTTTCGACCAAGCCACAGCCAATGCGCAACCATCGGGCGTCCATAACACTTTTTCAATACTCCCTACAAAACCATTTGATCAAGCAACCTCCACAAACCAAGCGAATATATCATTACCTGGATCTCCAGGATAATCCTTACTGCTTAAAATACAAGTATGAGACACTTCCAAACCGCCTGTCGTTTCATCAATAGTATATACTATGCACTCGGAATTTGTACGCCCATATGTAATTAAACGGAATTTATGATTGATGTTCGTACATGTTGCGTTATCGATGCCCTGCGCCCATATCCCTTGGACCTGATTAGGGTCGAATTTTAAGGTAGGCGCTGTCAAAAATGCGGCCCTGCCATCGTTTAGAACTATGGAAAAACCGCCTACCAACGGAGAGTATTCAATATCGATGATGAAAATGTTATCTTCGACTATAGGCACGGCTTTCGCGACCTGTTGGTTTATGCAAAAGGGAATTCTTCTCAAATCTAGAGTGTAATCTCGGTTTTGGGTACCGTCCCAACGGTACCTGAGTACATGATTGTTTGTCGTAGACAACATTATTTCCATCATCGTTATGCACACCACTCCTGTGATTCTTCCATCCCACAAAGCTATTTCTTCCACCTAAAATAAACGATATATAAACTCGGTAACATCAACTGATGAGTTAAAATTACCAAAATTAATGTTAATGGTGGAATGGATTCCTTTATAAATAATTCAGCGCTGTCTCTTCTAAGATTTAAATTTGGAGTGTCTGTTTGGTGGTATAAACCTTTGTGATCCTGTGCAACTTCAACCTTGTAGAACAACAAGTGCCCTTCAGATGTCTGAAAAATTTGAATCATATCAATAAATTGAATCGTATCGGGATAAAACAAAATAAACTTACTGCAATAACAATCATACTTGAATCTGGTTTCCATTCTGCAATAACATTTGTCCCATATTTTTCTATGGACGAAACAGAACGACGGTGGAACGTTATGGGTACACATGGCTGAAAATGAAATAAATTCCCACTTTACTATCCTATTGATTAAAGCTAAATGTAAACGAATGAAAATTGGAATTACTTAATTAGGTTAACAGCTATTGTTGTTTTGTGATTTATACGTACTCTGCAAAACCATACTCCTAAGCAATCGTCAGCAAGAATAGCAAACAAAATTCGGTCTCGATTTGATGTTATGTGCTTTATAACGGAGTTACCCAATTCGGGTAATTTTAAAACTTTGGGCCAACCAACGGGAAAATACATATTCCCATTACATATTACTTTGTTGTAATTTACGAATTGTGTATAATATCTAGGAGTCACTACAAATATCTATCATTGCGAACAAAAACATTTTCCACTAATATTTTAGACAAAATATAAATCATTACGTTACAATTATTTACAATAAGAATTGACAATTTTGACATATTAATTGAGGTGTCAATGACATTTAATTTCTTCTTGTTTTAAATGTGACTTTTCCTATACTAACAAACAAGCAACCGTAAAGAAAAATTTAACAAAAACGATGCAACTTGGTGGCTTGTTAGTTACTAATTTACCCATTTTTACATTTACGATCAAAATTATATTTCATAATGAGACGTGAAGGAAATTTATGGGATATTTCAATGAAATCTCATCGAAGTAGGCGATTGCACACGAAGCGTAACTGACAGAAATGTCATTTTTCACTGACACGAGAACATAAATGACGTGGAGGTTCAAAACTTGTGAGTAGTAGGTAAATATTTCATTTTAAATACTCCTTATTTCTGAAATTAAAAGCACAACAGATCTAAATAAACAAAAAGCTACCCTTCGTAAAACTTTACCAAGCGGTATGTACAATTTTAAAATCATTCTCGAACTGTAATCAACCGCAAATTTTAGATTCGAAAGATGACTACTTACGAGGAATATATCCAGCAAAATGAGGACCGAGATGGTATCCGTTTTACGTGGAACGTGTGGCCTTCCAGTAGGATCGAAGCCACTCGCTTGGTGGTACCATTAGCCTGTCTGTATCAGCCTCTCAAAGAAAGAGTAGATCTTCCTCCCATTCAATATGATCCTGTATTGTGCACAAGAAACAACTGCAGGGCTATTTTAAATCCACTGTGTCAAGTCGACTATCGAGCTAAATTATGGGTTTGCAACTTCTGCTTCCAAAGAAATCCAGTTAGTATATTTATTCTTTATTGATAGCTCATATATTAATGAGAATTTGTTTTAGTTTCCTCAACAATATGCAGCTATCTCCGAACAACATCAACCTGCTGAATTAATGCCTATGTTCTCGACTCTCGAGTACACGATTAACAGAGTTCAATGTTTACCTCCCATATTCTTGTACGTTGTGGATACTTGCATGGATGAGGAAGAATTGAGTTCGCTGAAGGACTCCTTGCAAATGTCGTTGAGTTTGTTACCTCAAAACGCTTTGATTGGCCTGATTACATTTGGAAAAATGGTTCAAGTTCACGAATTAGGTACAAACTACCAGTTTCTTTTCGTTATTTTGGTGTTTAACTGAATTATTCCAGGCACCGAAGGTGTCAGCAAATCTTACGTGTTCCGAGGCACTAAAGATCTTACGGCTAAACAAGTTCAGGAAATGTTGGGTATCGGTAAAGTCGCAATGACTCAACAACAACAACCTCAACAACCGGGGCAACCTATGAGACCTGGACAACCTCAATCTGCACCTGTCCCGCCTGGTAGCAGGTATGTAATTAATACATAATATTTAAAATAATTACTGAATGTACATTTTTAGATTCCTGCAACCTATTTCTAAATGTGATATGAATCTAACGGATTTAATTGGAGAACAACAAAAAGATCCTTGGCCTGTACATCAAGGTAAAAGGCCACTAAGATGCACTGGTGTTGCATTATCGATTGCTATCGGTTTATTGGAGTGCACTTATGCAAATACAGGGGCTAGGGTTATGCTTTTTGTTGGTGGCTCTTGTTCACAAGGTCCAGGTCAAGTTTTGAACGACGATTTGAAACAACCTATTAGGTAAATTGAAATATTTAATTGGTTTAGTGACATTTTAAAAGTTTATTTTTGCAGGTCCCATCATGATATACAAAAGGATAATGCAAAATATATGAAAAAAGCCATTAAGCATTACGATACTTTAGCGATGAGAGCAGCGACTAATGGTCACTGCATCGATATTTATTCCTGCGCACTCGATCAAACCGGTTTAATGGAAATGAAGCAATGTGCTAATTCTACAGGGTAATTGCATTATTGATAAATATTACATCTATTTTTACTATTTTTATTTTTAGTGGTCACATGGTGATGGGAGACTCGTTTAATTCATCGCTATTTAAACAAACATTCCAAAGGGTGTTCACTCGAGATCAGAAGAACGAATTGAAAATGGCTTTTAACGGAACATTAGAAGTGAAATGTTCCAGAGAATTAAAAGGTAAACACACTTATAAAATTATTTAAAATTTTATTAATTGAAATATTTACCTTTCAGTACAAGGAGGGATCGGATCCTGTGTATCACTAAACGTTAAAAGTCAACTGGTCTCCGACACGGAAATCGGAATGGGCAACACTGTGCAATGGAAAATGTGTACACTTACTCCAAGCACTACGATGGCCTTGTTCTTCGAAGTCGTCAATCAGCATTCTGCACCAATTCCGCAAGGAGGAAGAGGTTGCATACAATTCATTACGCAATATCAAGTAAGTACGATATAAGTTGTACAGGCCTTAACTTTAAACCTCTCCATATTTTTATTTTACCAGCACTCGAGTGGTCAAAGAAGAATTAGAGTGACAACGGTGGCTCGAAACTGGGCCGATGCCACTACTAATATTCACCACATCAGCGCTGGTTTTGATCAAGAAGCAGCAGCTGTAATTATGGCCAGAATGGCTGTTTATAGAGCTGAATCTGATGAGAGTCCCGACGTTCTGAGATGGGTCGATAGAATGCTGATTCGATTGGTAAATTACATTTATTGCCTGTTTATTACAGTTTGTATAAATACGAATTTTATTGTTTTAGTGTCAAAAATTCGGAGAATACAATAAAGACGATGCCGGTTCATTCAGGTTGGGCCAAAACTTCAGCCTCTATCCGCAATTCATGTATCACCTAAGGAGATCTCAGTTCCTGCAAGTTTTCAATAATTCTCCTGATGAAACATCCTTCTATCGGCATATGTTGATGAGAGAAGATCTTACTCAATCACTGATCATGATTCAACCAATTTTGTACAGTTACAGTTTCAACGGCCCCCCTGAGCCTGTACTATTAGATACGAGTTCCATACAGCCCGATAGAATATTGCTTATGGACACGTTTTTCCAAATTTTGATATTCCACGGGGAGGTGAGAGGGGTGTAGCAATTATTTCGAGCGCATTATTAATATTTTTTTTATTTAGACTATAGCTCAATGGAGGAATTTGAAATATCAAGACATGCCCGAATACGAGAACTTTAGGCAATTGTTGCAAGCTCCTATTGATGATGCACAAGAGATATTACAAACAAGGTTCCCCATGCCGAGATATATCGACACCGAACAAGGGGGATCCCAGGCTAGATTTTTATTGTCCAAAGTCAATCCGAGTCAGACTCACAATAACATGTACTCATATGGAGGGGTATGTTTGTTATAATTTTATGACTATGCGTTGTTAATTAATACGATTATTCGTTATAGGATGCCGGCGCTCCGGTTCTAACAGACGATGTATCACTTCAAGTATTTATGGATCATTTGAAAAAATTGGCAGTTTCGTCCACGGCTTAAGTGGTAATTGCTGATCAGACTAAAATAATTGTATGGATTTTAAGCTTAAATATTTTTTTATGTATTTATTTCATAGATTTTCAGATGTTGGTTGTTTGTGATAAGCTACATTCACTGTAAACATTTTAATTTATCCATGAAAGTGAATTATTTAGAAAATCATCAAGTAACAAAATATATTATTAAATGGAATAAGAATAAAAAGAAGTATAAACGGTTGATGTTTTCAAAACCTTTATCCTAAAAATGCATTAGATGTACATAGAACTTACAGCCTTAACCTTGAGGTAACTACCATTTCCCGAATAAACTTATATAATAAATAATTTATCTATCACAAAATATAGAGTATTGCCTAAAAATGTTTTTAAGCGTTTTATGTATCCCAAATGACACCACAATTAATTTAAAAATCTAATACTCATTTTCTGTTCCACATCAGTCCTTTGCAGCGCCTTGCAAAATTCTTCGAAAGAAATCATCTGATCACCGTCTTCATCCGCTTCTGTGATCGATCTCTCTGCAATACTGTTTAATTGTTCTTCGCTAATGTTTGTTCCCACCATCATGTGCAATATGGCCAACAGTTCATCCTTTGAAATCATATCATCATTGTCCAAATCGTACATTTTGAAGGCGACTGAAACGTATCGAGTTCGAAATATAACGAAATGGAGGTAAGACGAATACACTCACATCTTAGTTTCTCTTCTCGAGAATTCAGCTTGTTCTCCTTGTTCTTTTTAATGGGTATGAAATGAGCGAGGACTTGCATGAATTGCCTGAAATTTACTCTGTCGTTGAAATCGTCGTTTTGGAAGAACGAATTCACGATTCTTTCGCCCAGTGGATTAATAGCCAGTTCGGGTATTCGCAGGAAATCATCCCTGCTTAGCGTTCCGCAATCTCCTCTGTCGAGCGAGGTGAACCTCGAATACAGCCTTTCGATTTGATTTGGCGTGACTGAAAGTTTCTTTGTTAGAATAAATGTATTAAAGAAAAAAATACACTCACATCCAGTTTCAGTTTGAATTTGGGCAATTTCTTCTTCGCGAAGCAAAAGTGAAGACCTGTTACCCATTTTTTGCGTGTCTTCGCCAAATCAAAGCATGCAATACACTCGATTTTAACTCGTGATTTAAAATATTGTTGCTCCTTTAAAATAGATTAAATAAAAGTTATGTATAGTAAATACGTGATCACCTGCACTTTGACTTTTGACTTGTCTATCAAACATCAAAAACTGCGACAGCGCCACCTTTCACCGACGCGCCCGATGAACGTACTAAAAAGAATGACGTCACTACTCTGTTCAATAAACGCGGAGCAAAGAGCGTGAAATATATTTACAGGGCCGCACTCGGCCTGATGGTAACGAAACAAATTTTTATTTATTCTTTACATACGCAGCGAAGATGTTAGTTTATCGATAGACTGTTTGATGCAGTAGGCACAGAGTAGAAAACACTTGTTGTTTACTCTGTGCAGTAGGTTTGAATCGTAGATTCGGTGCTAACTTCGTTTGTATTAAAAGAAGAACTAACAGCAGAAAATAATTCCCATGTTGCCAAATTTATGAAAACTTCATTTTTTAATGCTTTTGTTTACTTAAATGAAAAAGTTGTAAGAAAAAAGGTTTCGAATATTTTGTTATGTTTATTTCACGATTTTTATTAAACTTACAAGTCCTTCGACGCATGACTCTAAATCAAGAACATCTGGGAAAATCGATATTTTCAACCATTTTCACAAACGAGTAAAATTTTCCCCAGCCAATTTTCTTCGAGTATACGAGGAAAACAATGTTTTTGAAGATCAGACCTACTCCAGAAAGCATTATAAAAACAGGTAAAGAAACTTTTCAGTCAAAATTTTGGTTGATATTAAAATTTACATGAAACAACCTTCAATAATTCTGTTTTAGAAATATGTGTAAAATTCTTATCAAATCAAGCGGCATCACTTAAAAATGTAATAGAAGAGGAGCCTTCTGGACCTTCCATGAAAACTTCAATCCCAGGACCAAACAGTTTAGAATTAATGAGTAAATTAAAGAATGTTTATGTAAGTTTGAAACATACCTACTAGGTAGACAACCACCATTACATAATTGTATTTGTTGCACTAGAATTTGGGAGCGATTCAATATATCGTCAACTACGAGAAATCTATTGGAAACTACATAATAGACGCCGATGATAATGTATTGTTGGATACCTTCACGCAAATTTCCACCCTACCAATTGGATACAATCACCCTGCTCTAATGGAGTCCTTTAAAAACCAATCAAATTTGGTAACAATTGCATTAAAATCTCGTTATTTTAAAACTATACATAATTAAATATTATTTTAGAGATCTATGATTAACCGACCTGCCCTAGGTGTTTATCCAGGAGTGGACTGGCCGAAGAGAATGGAAAACATCCTGAAACAGGTATAATAAAATTACTTTTAACTAAACATCATACAAAAGATGAATAAACTTTTTTGTAGGTGTCTCCCAAGCTATCAAAAATTACTCCTATGATGTGCGGCGCTTGCTCTAACGAAAACGCAATTAAATCGGCTTTCATGGCGTATAAAGCTAGAGAAAGAGGCGCTAGAGAATTTACTGAAGACGAAAAAAATTCCAGCATTATGAACCAACGTCCCGGATGCCCTGATTTGTCCATTTTGTCCTTTAAAGGCGCCTTTCATGGTAGAACTATCGCCACATTGTCTTGTACTCACTCGTTGGTATGGCTAAAAAAACTATTTTTCTCGCTATATGTCCGATTGAATTTTCTTTTTTTTTATAGTATATTCATAAAATGGATATTCCGAGCTTCCAAAATTGGCCTATTGCGACGTACCCGCTATATAAGTATCCTCTGGAAGAGAATGAAAGGGAAAATAAAGAAATAGACAAGAGTTGTTTAGAAGAAGTCGAATATTTAATTGAAAAAAACAAAAATATTTGTCCTGTCGCCGGCATCATAATCGAGCCCATTCAATCTGAAGGTAAAATTTTTTGATGTACAAAATGGTAAGATGTAAACTTCTCGGCCTGACAATAAAAAAGGTTCTAAAAATGGTTCTGGGCAGTTTTAAATGCTTTTGGAGCGTTCTACATAGTTCTAAATGGTTCTGAAGCGTTTTAAATGGTTTTTAGACAGTTCTATAATGCATTATAAATGTCCCAAAGAAGAAACAAGAAATTGCTGATTGGAGTGCAGCCACAGTGTATCAGGCCGAGACTTTTTCACCCTACCCTCGTACATTAAAAGTTCTGTAACAATAGTTGGTGTTTTCAGGCGGAGACAATCACGCTTCACCGGATTTCTTCAGAAATCTTCAAGCTATATGCAAGAAACACAGCGTCATCCTCATAATCGATGAAGTGCAAACTGGCTGCGGACCAACCGGCAAATTCTGGTGCCATGAACACTTCGATCTGCCGCATCCTCCCGATATTGTCACCTTCAGTAAGAAGATGCAAATGGCTGGATTCTTCCATTCCGAAGAAACAATGTTAGTTAACTTCTAATACATAATAACTCACTCGTTACTCACAAGATATTATAATTACAGGCCTGAACAACCCTCTCGAATTTTCAACACGTGGATGGGCGATCCGGGAAAGACTATACTGTTAGAAACGATTCTCGGGGTGATGAAGAGCGAAAATTTATTAGACCAAGTCCAACGATCTGGAAAACGGTTGTATTCGGGACTCGAAAAATTGCAAAACGAGTTTCCAGAGCTGCTTCACTCGTTAAGAGGTCGTGGGACGTTCATTGCTGTCAATGCTCACGGGCGTCCGCTTAGGGATACAATTATAAATAATTTAAAAAAGAATGGTGTGTATAAGTGGCCGCAGTAAATTTTATCAACAGAATATTGAATACATTTTGGCTTTATTTTTAGGGGTACAAAGTGGTGGTTGCGGACAAGAGGCGATCCGCCACAGACCAGCACTGATATTTCAAGAACGTCATGTCGATATTTATCTGGATATACTGAGAAAAATTCTTAAGGAAATCAGTGGACGCAATTAATAAGTTGAACTGTGCATTAAAAGTATAACTGTTTATAACTGGTATACGTAGGTAAAGTTCGTACGTTTTAAAATGACAATGACGTCATTTTTAGTAATTTCCAATGCGTTGTTGCCATATCGTTAGTCTCGAAATTCCGCTTGTGTTGACAGGTTTGTAGTTACAATTTGTTTTTTTTGTGACTTTCCCAGGCATGTTTTTCTTTTTCTGGAGCGTTGTAAATGATTCTAGACAGTTTTAAATGGCTCTAGAGTGTTCTAAATGATTTTAGACAGTTCTAAATGTTTCTAGAGCGCTTTTAATGACTCCCAGCGTTTCAGATGTCATTGTCATTTTAAAGCGTACGAAGTTTAGATGTAAAATTGTTTGCAATGTAGGCTATGGGTGCAACAAGGAACACTTCCATTACTTTTTTTAAAGGAAAAAGAAAGAGTGATATTTAAGAGATTCCAATTTTCTCACTCTGATAACTGTTATTTTATAATGTTTCTTTTTCAACTCGTAGAATTGACCAATTGATCGACCTTATTGCAAACAATTTTGCCTTAGATCATATATATGATCTAATAATTTTGCACTTTAATTATGTGTATGAATATAAAGTTTATTTGTAAATATTATTGAGCTAGATTCCATAATGTTTAGCATTAAGTTATATGGAGTTTTAATTAAGTTATTAAGCCATTAAGTTACATATATTGGATTTTGAGTTTGATACAAAATCTACATTGATTTGGTTTTCTAGAAACAGCTACTAATGTTGTTAGGATGTCTGTATTTGTCGGTTTATGAATGTTGTGATTAAGAGTCTTCCAATTGTTGTCTTCCAGTAGTAACGTATTAATAATTAAGATTTTGAAAGCAAAAATTTGATATTGTAATAACCAGCCAGCCCGCTCCTCTAATAAACTCAATAACTCCTTTGGCGGAGGCCAGTGACTAACTTAACTATGGTAGGTTCCGAATATTCAAACAAGTGCAAATTTTTAAATCGTCTTTTTAGCAAAATTTGAATACTTGCTGTAAGGAAATTATGTATTCTCTTCATTTTCTTATATTTTCATTAACTGACTTGTTTCATACTACATTGAAAAAACTATTAATAAAACAGAAGAATAAGTGACAATTAACAATGTCAAAATTGTCAGTTGAAAGGCTAATGGCAGACGAGATGTTTTGCAAAGCCTTTCTTCAACGTGCGAGTGTAAAAATAAAACCACAACAACCGCACTAACGTCGAGTGAACCAAAAGATAGACTCGTTTAACCGAAATAATAGACTACGAATTCCTCATTCTACGTAAATCATTTCAATCGGCTTTAACAAAAACAGTGATAATGACGTCTGTCAGATCAGGTGAAAACGAATGTGATTTATGACATGTGTACGACTTCAAACAATGTGTAATTTAATAAACCCTTAAATACCGTGTACATTGTTACTGCAACAGTGCGAGTTATGGGCGCCAAACCGAGCACCGCGAACGGAACCCAGAGCCCTCGAACGAGAGCCTTTTCAACAAGTAGCAGCAGCGAAGTGGTTGCTGCTCCCGGTTTTCGCTTCATGCGAGCCCTAGGTAGCGAATTGTCTAATGACAGGCAACGAGCGCGATCCTTATCCAGGTAAACCTTTAAAATGTTTACTGCAAATTATGAATAAAATGCATTGTAATATGTAAACCTTGGGAGCTAGATGTTGGAACATTCTACTTTATGCAAATATGATTCATAATTTAATTTAATAGAGCTATTGGATTCTTGGAAAACATTCGTCGACTCGTTTAAACGTGTTTTAACGAATCGTTATATTCTAATCGTTGGAATGAAAACATTATTAGAGTATACAGACATTTGAATTTATTATTATTGTAAGTGGAATTGATTGTTTGGTATGATTCCAGCGTGCCGGATCTACACGCTAGTCATGAAACTCTATCGATGCCTACGACGGGTGCCAGTTTCGATGTATCGACCGGTGCCAGTCCGGAAACCGACAGCAGTTCGGCCGAAGAGGCCAGCAGTGTCTTAGGCTCGGCGGCTGCTAATATAGCCTTAGGTAGAGTTTACGCCGCTCATTCTCTACCTTCGCACATTTGGTCCTTTAATGGTGAGTTAATGTAATGTCTAAAGGTCACACTACTATCCTGCCGATGCTAACAGTTAAATTTTAATGTACCGTCTTAATAACAACAAAAAGAGAGATTAAGCTCTAACTCTAATAAAGCTTCAATAGATCCACAAATTGGATATTAATGAAAATATTAACGCGCACGTAACCAATCATATTAAGTGGATACTTACTATATTTATATATAGAAACTGATAAGAGATTTTCACCGTGTCATCGTCAATATTATGGAAGTTGATGACGATTTAAATTGAGGTATTATAAATGCTAAATGAATCGTATCACGAGGTAAACGTAATAATTGCGGTTTGTATACAATATGGAACAATCGTTTGAAACATTTGTTGTTGTTTTGTATCGGAGAGTACAAAAAGTTGTATTTATTTGGGTTCACGGGTTATGCACAATAATTGTTGTTAAAACGGTCCGTCTAGTTTATTTTGTAGATCAGGAAACGATTATGCACAAAGGCATAAGATTGTCATGCTAATTTAAATTGCAGCATTGACCGTGATTTATGTAATACCGATTTGGTTTCCTGCGTTAGTGAGCAAATATACGAGGGCGAATCAAATATGAATGTTATGGATATTGCATGGATGTTGCATGGATATGTAAAGTATAGGTGAGTAAGTCAGTTTGGCTCGTTAGAGTTAGTACCATCATGTTTGAGCAAGAGGTGCACAGGTCTGAAACATGCTTGTGAATGATCCATGTCCTTGATCGGCAAAAAAATTGGGAAAACCTTTGGACGAGCAGAAATGGGACAAGCCGAGATTCGTCTTTCTACTGGGAAAGTTCTTGCAACGATTTCTTGGGATTGCAGCTGGCACACTGCTCATAGATTTTCTCACTCATAAATTTTCTCAGGATACTCATATTCGAAACGCGATTTTGCTGCATGCTGCTTTAGCTGCATTAACTCAAGAAAACATGGACAAAATGCATTGGAAAATACACTAGAACAACCACCCTACAGTCCCGATTTATCACCATGTAACCGTCACATGTTTAGGCTACTCAAAGAAGAATTAGGAGGTCATCACTTCAACGACTACGAAGGTGTGGAAAAGTTTGTGCGGAATTGGTTGCAGACATTACTAGATTCATTCTTTGATGATGGGGTTAAAAAACTTTGGGATTCAAAGAGGAGATTACTTAGAAAAATAAGATGTATTTCGGTTCGTATTTGATTCGCCCCCGTACATGAAATATGGTAACTTTGTTGCGCAAAAATGCATTTTTCGGAATTGGACTGTACCGATTAATTAAACAATGTTTTGTCTCGGTTTACTAATCTTTTCATCGCATCAAAAAGCTCTGTATAATCAACCTATTTACGTGAAGCACGTGTGGAAATCCTTTTAATCCTCAATATCCTCGATATATTTTTTCTTTTATCTTAAACAATATAAATAAATTCCACCGTTTTTATTGAACGTGTTAGTGAATCGTAATGTATATCAAAACACTTATATTATTTGCTATATAATGCGTTTTAGTAGGATTTCGTTTGAAGAAAACATTATTTCTGCAATCTATTTCGCCTTTCCTAATTAGACTTTAGGTAAACACTAATTAAAATATCAAAATATTTACCCAGGGTACATTTT
Organism: Phyllotreta striolata; assembly: GCA_918026865.1. Taxonomy (NCBI): domain Eukaryota; kingdom Metazoa; phylum Arthropoda; class Insecta; order Coleoptera; family Chrysomelidae; genus Phyllotreta; species Phyllotreta striolata. The sequence continues at coordinate 4,924,668 of OU900098.1, read as the reverse complement.
CACAACAATGGAGCAATATAATCAACGTTTGATACTTAGTTGCATTATTTTAATAGGGTTCACCTTCAATTAGTAATAATAAAAATAGTCGATCAGTCACTCCAAGAATTTTTTATTGGTATATTAAATTCACTGGTAAGGTAACATTGTTACCAATACGAGGGTAGGGTAAAAAATTCTTGGCCTGATACAATGAGAGCGCTCCAGTTTTCTCTTTGGGACATTTATAATTCATTCTAGAACTCTCTAAAACCATTTAGAACGGTTTAGAACCAATTAGGACGCTCCCGAAACGTTTAGAACTGTCTTGAATCTAGAACCATAGAATGCTCCAGAACAATTAGAACTGTTTAGAACGCTCCAAAAGCATTTAAAACTATCTAGAACCATTTAGTACGCATCGGAACCATATAGAACGCACCAGAATCATTTAAAACTGTCTAGAACCAATTAGAACTCTCCAGAATCATTTGGAACTGTCTAAAACCAATTAGAAGGCTCCAGTATCATTTGAAACTGCCTAGAACCATTTAGTATTCTTCAGAACCATATAGTGCGCTTCAGAATCATTTAGAATTGTCTTGAAGTAAAGATTTTGACTTAATAAGAATAGAAATGTAATTTTTCAACTAAAAGTCGCGCTTTCATTGTCAGGCCGAGAACTTTTCACCTGTAAATTTTTTTAAGGCATCTCTATACTCGATAATTTGTTCCCATCTTTATAATATACATCAACATTCGAGCTGTCATTGATATTTTTGGATATGTCTAGTCAACCAAAGTTGTGTTGTGTATACTCAACCACCTAATTTTCGTCTCTTAAAAAAAGATTGGGTCTTTTATGGGTAAAAATGCATTTTTTTTACGTACGTGGAGACCTTCAAAGCAACAACTAATTAATTTCTCATCGAGTTTCATTCAGTACGAAAACATTTTAAAAACAAAGCAAACAATGCCGGTGTTTATCACAACTCGATGTCAGTCACATACCCGTTTCTCTGTAGAGATATTTAAACGTTCGTTTTATTTATCAGAAATTATATATATTTTTAGTCGAGAGTGGAGCGTTTTGTCATTCTCTATCTATCTTTAGATAGAGGATCGAAATCAAAATCGTATTTAAGCCGTCGTTGCGTCGCTACTCCCGGCATTTTTATCACGAACACGCCGCTTTACAGCGAATGCATCGCAGCGTTCTGTGTCAATTCGAATTTCGCCGATAAATTAAAAACGAAAAATACGGACAAATAGCCGGTTTGCGTCGTTAAAAAATAAAGAAAACCTTGGTGTAAAACTCGATATACTCGTATACAGTTCATTAACAACGTTACCGTTTTAACAGTTCGATTGACGTACGTGACTTAATTTGAATTTGTAATATATTGTAACTTTTTGTAAACAATTTCGGCTTTTTGTGGTTTTTTTGTGGACCTTTTGTATCGGGCGAGGATGGGACAAAGCGTGTCTTCGTATCCTTCGGGAGTATCCAGAAATAAACACAAAGGTTGGTGTGATTTTGTTGATTATAATATGCGATTGTCGTAAATTCGATGATGGCACTGTTTGAATTATTTATTAAGTGTAATATTTTGCGTGCGTATTTTTAATTAGTTACACTTTCATTGTTCTGCGACTAGAGGAAAATTATTATCTTCTGTAGTTGAAAAAAAGATTAATTACGTGACTTATTACGCAATACTTTACAAACAAATTAAATAGTTTTCGCTATTAATTTTGAATTTAATTTCTTCAGAAATTCTAGCTAGGTTTAAAAATTGATACAAAATAATATTAAACAAGTTTTTATCATCGTTAAACGATTTTATACCTATAATTGAAAACGGCAAATTACACTGAATTTGAGTAATTTTGTACAAATTTTCGTATGCTTGATATTTATGAAAACCTTGTATAATGTATCCCAATGTGTAGATCAAAGTCAATTACATTTACCTTTCCTTTTTCCATCGTGCATAATTTATCGGGCGTAATTTTGTTGCCATTGACAATCCCGTAGGAAAAATCGAGTCAATTCGTCGGCGCATGCATGTTGACCGGTCGTATTCCTAAACTATAAAGTATAGCGAAAATACACCCATTTCGATGGTTTCTTTTTGCCCGGAAACGCGCTCGAATTTTTCCGGCTTTTCGCGCAATGATCGGGCACTAACGAATTTGATAATTGTGGGTGATAGTAAGTAAAAATTAGTTCGGGAAGAATATATTATTGGTTCCTAAGAATCTATCTGTATTAATACATTGATGTTTATTGATTTTTAGTGTGTGGGGATAATCCCCGAAATTTCCCGAAATTCAATTTGGTATTGGTAGAGTAAGTAGGAAAAATTCTTTGTGTTTGAAACGCATACGTTTCCTTTGCGATTCGTATTCGTTTCCGAGCAGCATTTCCAATAGCTCGTCGCCTATTCAATGGATTCGATTATCTCTCGACTTTTTGTTCAAGGCTTTTCCTTAATCGATAGTAAATGTGTTATTATAAATGATTAAAACGCCAGTTTGTAAAAAGCGAATGATCGTTGAATAACTCGGCGAATATATTCTTACATTGCGATCGTTGAAACGGTTAAATTTCACTGCGGTTGAGGTGAAGAAAAATAATGCGAAAATCAAAATCGATTTCGATGAAATAATGGGCATTATAATCGGCTCGTGCGTACCCGAAGAGGAATCGGAAAACAACAATAGATTCCATCAAGTGGTTTATGGTAATTTCATTTTATGTGTATGTTTCGAACATTTTTATCTGGCTATTCATTTATGCACCCTATTCGATGAGGTAGAATGAATTTGAAGTAATAAATAAGACATTTTTATAGTCATTATTAAACACTTGAGAGTTTCTTTTAAAAATGACAGTTCTGACAGAAAGAATTATTGTGCATGTAAAAATACTATGAACTCAAAGAGGCTTGATTGTTTGGTTAGCCGAGTACTAAAATTGAGCAATATTTCGTTTTTATTTGACACATTTGACAGCCTCTTATTTATGTGTCATTCGTATACTATAATAAATTAATGACTAATTCGAAATTATGGTTTATTTTGCGGTTTCCTTTCGTTAGTAACCTTGATGAGTACTTGCAAATATAATAAAAAAAATGTATTTTCCTTTAAAAATACAAAAATTCTCTACCTATAACTACCTTATAAATCTAGGTACCTATAGTATTGACAATACGAGGGTAGGGTGAAAAATTCTCGTCCTGAAACACACTGAGTGCGCTCCAATCAGCAAAATTTCTTGTTTCCTCTTTGGGACATTTATAATTCATTTTAGAACCGTCTAGACTAGAATCATTAGAACGCTCCAGAGACATTTTTTTAGAATTATCTAGAACCAATTGGAACGCTCCAGAATCATTTATAACTGTCTAGAACCATTAAGTATGCTTCGGAACCATTGAGAACGCACCAGAATCGTTTAAAACTATCCAGAACCCTTTAGAAAGCTCTAGAATCATTTGGAACTGTGTAGAACCATTTAGTACTCTTCCGAACGCTTCAGAATCATTTAGAACTTTTTCGAACAAAAGATTTTTACTTATATAAGAAGAATAATGTAATTTTTCAAAATTCAAAATCGCGGTCTTTCATTGTCAGGCCGACAACTTTTCACCTTACCTTTGTAATTGGTAGGTTATTGATCTCTCGTAAATCATAGCCTCCATCGATCGAAACCACTTATGTATGTTATTTACGAGTATATGCGATAAATCAATTGAATATTAATTGTTTTATTCGTTTTGTTTTCAGGTATTAAATGTCCAGTATGCAGCAAATTTGTGATCCCTGACGATATAGAATGTCATTTGGTTATGTGCCTAACTAAACCTCGGCTATCTTACAACGGTAAGTTAAAAAGTACTAAACTTTTGTTAACAAATACAGCAAACAAAAGTATTTATTCTATTGTATTTGAAAACCTCTCTAAAAGGGAACTAATTGAATTGTATATTTCCTTTTAATTTATAATAAGAATTAGTAACGTCGTAGCAGAATAGTGTCCATGAAAAACTAGTTCTTTTCTTGTATTCAAATACGTTGACTCTTACTAAACAGTTACCCCGCAATTACAATAATATACGAGGGAATATTTAAATGGCATACTTACTGACAAAAAAGTATCCGGAATTTCTTATTTAAATTACCTGCACTTAATATTTTTAACTTTTTCAAGTTTATGTAGGTGACACTGTTCTTAATTAGCAAGCAAAAAAATAGAGAGATTTCTCAATTAGCTTGGTTGTAGCAGCTGATTTAATCACTTCATCTCAGTAGTGCTCCGCGATTTTTGCAATGGACAAAAATAATGAACAAAGAGTTTGCCTCATAATTTGGGATTTAAACGGAATTTTGTGCATGTTGCGCATTGAGGCTCGGCTCGTTCCGATAGAGCAGAATTTGCTTTAAAAACGATATAGTCAACTCTGGTCGATACAGACTTGCTGATTCATGTGAAGTACTATCGACCAGCCCCCTTACTCACCAGATATAGCCTAGGTACACATTTTTTTTGTTTCACAAACTCAAATTGTTACTTCGGGAATCTCGTTTTGACTCCATAAATGCCATCAAAGAAAATTCGCAAAAGCTAAAAGCGTTACCTAAAAGGGTCTATAAAAATGCTTCGATGATTGGAACAGGCGTCTGACTATGTGTATCGCTTCAAAAGGAGCATATTTTGAAAAAGATTCAAGAAAAAAATATTTATTTTCCAATTTTCCGGGTACTCTTGTCACTGTGTATTCTATTTGGAAACCTCTGTAAAAGGTAATTAATTGGATATTTCCTTTTAATTATAATAAGAATATTAATAGTAACGTCGTAGCAGAATCATAGTGTCCATGAAAAACTTGTTCTTTTCTTGTCTTCAAATACATCGACTATTACTAAACAGTTACCCCGCGATGATAATAATAATAACAATATTCGAGGGAATATGTAAATGGCATATACCTGTTTTCGAATAATGCGCGAGAGTTCGTTGTTTGGTAAAGAAATTAAAATTCCCATCGTTCGTATACTGGAAAACAGATAAACGACCTTAGGAAGTTATTTTAGACTCATCTGGTGCGTTGACTTTTAAATAAATATTAGTTCACTCGCTTTAGCGTTTATACGAAATAATAAAAATGTAGCGCCTATTTTGAACGCGCAGTAGGAGATTTGCTTGTTGATATTTTTTTTCCGTTCTCTCTTCGCATTGTGTTAATAAGATTATTCTCGGCGTTTTGCGCGATGAGAAGGAATAATAAACTATTGCGCGTTTGTTGCTTTACATCCTGTTTTTCGCCTATTTGTTACAATAAATTTACGTAGTACTTAAAAATTAAGTGTGTTATAGTCGAGCCGGTCGGGGGAAAAATGAATTAAATCGATTAGCTAATTAGAAACCGGATTGTCTAATATTTAATTTATTTGTTGTATGTATTTTGGTAGACTTGTTTTCGATACAAACATACATTAATCAGTATAATTTTGTTATATGTCGAGTTCTACACTACTTATTAAGATAGATAACAAAATTGTAGACGTAAATATTGTATATTTTATTAATTTTTTTTTTTAGAAAAATATTGTGTTTTTGGTGAAACATTAGTAGTGTTTTGTATAAAATTGTATATTCATCGTGTGGAAAGATTTACTCGAACGCTTCATAGTCATTTAGAACTGTCCAGAATAATTAAGAACTGTTTAGAATCATTCAGAACTGTCTAGAATCATTGAGAACTGTCTAAAATCATTTAGACCTGTCCAGAATCATTTAGAACTGTTTACAATCACACAGAACTGTCTAGAATTATTTAGAACGCTCCAGAATCTTTTAGAACTGTCTATAACTATTTAGAACGCTCCAGAACCACTTAGAACTGTCTATAACTCTTTAGAACGCTTCAAATCCATTTAGAATTATCTAGAATCATTTAGAAAGCTCCAGAAAAAGATAAAAATCGCTTGGAAAGCTTTTAGAACTGCTTGGAAATAACTAAAAATGACGTCATTGTCATTTAAAACCGTACGAACTTTACTATTATTTTGGAACTTTTGTATAAATATTATTCCACTTAATAATATTGCATTTGTTTTGACATAGATGTTTAGATTTTTTTATGATAATGAAGTCTAAAATTTGGGCATTCAAGGTAAAATTCCATTAATGAAATTCCCGAAATTACTTAATACACTCTCGGATATTAAATAAAATAAATGTGCATTAGCTTAGTAACAGTCAGACCCCGTTATCTATCGTTTACGTCCTAAACCGTATCAATGCCATTTTCGTTTACACAAAGTCTTGCCTGATAATTGAACGGTTTTTTTCACTGTTTAATTTTAATATTATAATAACGATAGTAAATACACGCAGATAACCGCCAGAAGAAAAAAACGAAAATTGCGATAATAAACAACACAAAAGTTAATAAATAAGTAATAAGTAACGGCTTTTATTATTGAATCTAGCAATATTTTATTACACAAGTCGATAAATGTAGTCTACATTTTATTTATTTTACATTATTAAACTTTAATGTTATGCTCAAAAATTTGTTATTTTTGTAAACGCTCACCTCTAGTATAGTGCAATTTTCCCTATACATGTTAATTCATTTTAGTTTGCAATATGTTATATAGACTATGAGTGTCATAATGACAACTTCTATTAGATACTTATAACGGAAAAAGATAGTGACATTGTGTCATTGCAACTTTTTACTCTGACAACTGTCATTTTAGTAATCTTTCTTTGTTCAACTTATAGAAATGACCATATTGTCATCTGAACTGAAGCAAGATGTATGTTATTAGCAAGTATTAAAGGTGGACGTTTCGATATGTAACAGTTTGGAACGCGCATAATATCGATTTTCTTAGTAGTTTAATTATTAATGTTTTCTTTTGAATTCCATTGCAGAAGACGTACTGACTGACGACAAAGGAGAATGTGTCATATGTTTAGAAGATTTAAGTCAAGGTGATGTAATTGCTCGCCTTCCTTGCCTTTGTATATATCATAAGACGTAAGTATTAATTCCAAAGCGTTATTTTCAAAAGTATAGGTACATTTAGAAATATTCTCTCAACAATTGCAAGTAATCAACGGTTTTGGCTATGAGACAAGTGACAGGTAACCTGTCATAAACGTTCTAAATGTTACATAGAACGCCAAAACAGCTGGTGCATATATTGAATTGCATAGTAGGCATTTGGAATGTTCTTTGTATACACCATAAGTATTAATTCCAACGCATTATTTTTATGATTATGTTTCGATATATTCTAATATCCCGTCTCAAAAGGGTGTAAACAATTGCATCTAATCATCCATTTTGGCGAAAAGACAGGTGACAGGTAACCTGTCATAAAAGTTCCTAAATGTCGCATAGAACACCAAAATAGCTGGTGCACATATAGAATTGAATTGGAATGAACTTAGACAAACAATAACTAGTGTTATAACTTTGTCTTGGCAAGCGATTTAAATTGCAATTATTTCTGTTGCAGGTGTATAGATCAATGGTTCGAAATAAACAGATCGTGTCCCGAACATCCTGGCGATTAGCGGTCGAATTAGATGGGACGAAATCGATATTAGAAATTGTACATATGTAAATATTTTTTTTTATTTGTAAGTGATATGAAATTTATTCGGCTCGGCTTTGTCGGAAAAATTGTATTTGTACTGAGAAAAGCGGAGATGGTCGAACGATTGTAGTAACAGCTCGAGAGGTGACATTTTTTTTATCGATTGTGATCGATTTTATGAAGACGCGTTTTTAGTACGCGTTTTTGTAATGATCTAGTCCAGGGAGATTTCTCTTGATGCTGTTTGGATGAAATATATTTTTGATACTATCCTATGGTGCAGCTGTTTACTTCTATAATTTTACTTTGGTTTCGGATATGTGGTTTAAGTTTTATACAAACATTGTGTTAATTTAGATGCATCGATTGATTAGTTTTGATTTCTTGTGGAAAACGTTTAGGATTTAAGTCCATCACATTTTTTATAGACTGAATTTGTGTAATTGAAGTTTCAATTCCGTTGATTCCCGTTTCGTTACGTTATAGGAGGTGGGTACAAGTAGGAATTGAAGCAATCTTAATTATTAAAGAGATGTTAATAACTAAAAGAAATATTGTATAATGTAATTTTTGTATGGAAAGCAACTAGCATAGTTAAATTTAATCTGTAAAAAGTACGGGAATATAAGTGAATGAAATTGCTCAAGCCAGCAAACGTGGAAAAATTGAACACAATGACTTATAATCTTGGTACTTAACCGATTAGATATGAAATTTTTTTCTTAACTCCTAAATGATGTAAACCGAAAATAAGAATTATGATTTTTTTTATACTTACACGACCAGCACACCACAAAATTCTATTGGAACTAAAGAACAATATTCTAAAAACATTTAATGTGTTTTCACCATCCATTTTCTTCGAAGAATTATTTTAATTCATTCTCTTTTTGCCTGAAACAATACCAAATTTTCGTATTGGGACAGATTGAATACTTGGCAATCGATTAGCTTTTAAATCAATGTGCTGGTAACATTAATTCGAATGTTAGATCTGTTCAAATGCGTAAATTTTGTACTAAAATTTAATTAAAAAATGATTTTTCCTGATGGAGGAATCGTTTGGTTGAGGCGTAGTGATACAAAGACAAATCGATAAAAGATAGGTGTATTGTTTGCATTTAATTTAATAATTGCAGACTATTTACTGTGCAATTAATCTATTTATTCTGTAAAACTGTTTGTACAAAGTCGACAGCAAATTTTTACTGTTTGTCTCTTGGGGTACAGGCATTATTTGGAATAAATAGTTTAATGAATGATAATTAAATATAACGATCGAATTTATCCCGTTTTAGTAAAGCTCTTGAATATCAATTTGACGATGTGAATTTTTATAAAAAGAATAAAACAACCAAAGACGTTTAATTAATGAATCAATTAATTAAAAAAAAGTGATTTATAAGTAATAAGGTGCTACTTTTGGACTATTAGTATTTTTTAAGTTTTAATTGTTACCTATATTTTTAGTACGATTATGACATTTTCGGACTATTATCAATTTGTGTTGTGTTGATTCTTTTTGTAATTTGTTGTAACGGTTAATACTTCTTCTAAAGAAGTGCCATATTTTTATCATTAATGAATGAATATTTAGTGTATAGACTTGTAGTAACAATAAAATTGTAACATTTTTTTATGCATTTTTATTTGCTGCTCCAAAGAGCATAACAGTAATTTCTAATTCCCTGCCTAAAGGGAACATTATTATCACTAAGAAAAAGATTTTTTCTTCATAAAATTTGATATCGACTGTGACTTTATATCTCTCAAAAGTTCGTAATATTTTAGTCCACAAATTTTTACTACGTATGATAGACTGTGACTTTATAATTTTCAACGAAATTTTTACCATATATTTTTGCGGTCTACCTTAGACTGTGACTTTACAATTTCTCTTCAAAATTCCGTACAATCTTTGTCCACAAATTTTTACAACGTATCTTAGACTGTGACTTTATAATTTTCACTAATTTTTTACCATACATTTTTGCGATGTGTCTTAGACTGTGACTTTATAATTTTGAAGTAATTTTAACTATTTTTTACCGTACATTTTTGCGATGTATCTTAGACTGTGACTTTATAATTTTCAAAGAATTTTGTACTATTTTTTTACCACACATGATAACAAAACTCCTTAGACTGTGACTTTATAATTTTCACTGATTCTTTACCATACATTTTTGCGATGTTTCTTAGATTGTGACTTTATAATCTTCAAGTAATTTTAACTAATTTTTTACTGTACATTTTTGCGATGTGTCTTAGACTGTGACTTTAATTTTTAAAGAATTTTTTACTATTTTTTTTCACACATGTTAACGAAGTTCCTTAGACTGTGACTTTATAATATATCTTAAAAATTCGTACAATCTTTTTGTCCACAAATCTTTACGATGTATCTTAGACTGTGACTTTATAATTTTTAAAGAATTTAATTTTTTTTTCACACATGTTAACGAAATACCTTAGACTGTGACTTTATTATTATTTTACTTATTTTTAATACATTTTTACAGGATCTTATACTATGGTTTTAGAAAGAAAAAAATGGAATACTTTTTTACTTTATTATAATACTACATCACAATACAAAAGAAATTCTAGGTATTCATTTACCCGTCGATATCTGTCGATCAAAAATGTTCTCTTCAGTAGCTCACATCTGAAACAACAACAAATACATTAACTAAACGATCAAATAATATATCCCTATTCAACAAAAAGAAAAATCAAACGAATGAATCACCACAATCAAACCCTACATGATCGTGCGTTTGTGTTTGTATGAAAGCACCCAGTCAAGCAGAAAACTTTAGGGTTCCACCTGCACCGCTTTTACACTCCTCATCCTCATACCCATGTCAACATCGCCTACAATAACAACAACACCACCCACAGTGACACATTGTACACCTTAAAACTCGGAGGAAAAGCGCCTTTCCTTCTCCAATCCGATACGAAAAGGAAAGCCGAAATAATCGATATCGGGAAGGACGGCGCACGAACGAAAATTTCCACTCAACACACACACATCAGTAAGAAAAATATCGAGCTGAAAGACAGTTCGAAGATGCTTGTCAACGACTGCAAAAACGCGAGGTAGATCGATGGACAAATTCGCGATGAATACGATTTAATTTCGCCGATGCGACAACATGAATCGGTACACGATTCTCCATCAATTAGGCGACGGTACTTACGGTTCCGTGGTACTCGGCCAGAGGAAAGACACCGGCGAAAAGGTGGCCATCAAGAGGATGAAGAGGAAGTACTATTCTTGGGACGAAGCCATGAACCTTAGGGAAGTTAAGGTACGATATTTTAACATGTTTAAACGTCTCATTTTGACAAGGCTCAGTACTAACTATAAACTAGTTTAGATACTTAGCAAGGAATTCTTAAAATTTAGTACTAATGAGGTCAAATGAAGACCAATGAAATTAATTTATAACCACCATTATTTTTCAGTCTTTGAAAAAACTCCACCATTCGAACGTAGTGAAATTGAAAGAGGTCATCAGAGAGAACGATATCTTATACTTCGTTTTCGAATACATGCAGGAAAATTTGTACCAACTCATCAAAGACCGAAGAGTGCCTTTTCCCGAATCAGTAGTTAGGAATATCATTTATCAGGTAAATAAATAACTGGCGAATTTATGCACACCTCCAACACCGTAAATTACTTCAACCTACATACACGCTAGTTTCGGCCGAGACACGCAAACATTGCATAAATTGACCGATTTTTTAACGCAACTTATCGAACAAAACGTCCGCAAAATGTATGCGCGAAAATAAAACGACCAGATTTTTATTTCCTGCGAAAGGTACTTGTTTACACACGGCGCACTTTAAATAAGGTCAGAGCAATGAAATATTCATCGAGTGATAGCTCTTTGCCGAATGATCGATAAGACTTTAGGTTTTTTATATCAACTTTCGACTTAATTATGCCGGTTGAAGTTGATGATACGGTTGTCGTCAATACACGCATCACAATCATTAAGCAGATAAAATAACAATTAGAATAGTAAATTTTACGGTTTATTGTTAGCGCAGACCTAAATTCGATTAAACGACAATTATTTAAAGGATACAGCTGCCATTTATCGATACTCGGTATTTGCTTTCCCTGACCTGTTGAAATTACTATATTGACCCAACCTTGGCATAATAATTATCTTGTTTTATTAATCTTTGATTAATATCTATTTGTTTCCATTTTTTCACGGGTAGGGTAGGTTTTTTTGGGTTTCTTGGGTTCCCGTTATGTAGTTAGTAGTTTATCTAGCTTAATCCGTTACATATACAAAAAGTCCATATTTATAAAAATGAACCATTTACTTTGAAGTAAAAGGTAGAAGCAAAATGTAAGTGGTAAAGGTTTTAAAACCTCCGTTTAAAAAACCTTTTGCTTTAAAGCAACAGCAGTGTCCTCGAAGCAAAACCTCCCTTCCTTCACCTCTTTATACACCTATAAAAGTTTATACTTCTTTTTATAAATATACAGCCATTACCTTTTCTAACTGGTTTCTTCTTCTACTTAAACATCTCATAACTCCCAATGATTATTTGCGAATTTTTATCCACCATTTTCCATCATCATTCCAGGTGTTACAAGGGCTGGCGTTCATCCACAGGCATGGCTTTTTCCACCGCGACCTCAAGCCGGAGAACATCCTCTGTTCGGGCACCGAGACGGTGAAAATCGCCGATTTCGGGCTGGTGCGCGAGATCAGATCGCGACCGCCCTACACCGATTACGTGTCCACCAGGTGGTACAGGGCGCCCGAGGTGCTGCTGCACTCCACCACCTACAGCAGCCCCATCGACCTGTGGGCGCTCGGCTGCATAGCCGCCGAGGTCTACACCTACAGGCCCCTCTTTCCCGGCTCCACCGAAACGGACCAACTTTACAAAATATGCGCTCTGAGAGGCACTCCCGACGAGGTTAGTTATTCGATATGGACCAAAAAATAGTACTACTAGAGTATAAGAGATGAGATTCTAATATTGAGAGATGTAATAATTAACTTTTCTGTTTGATGCGCAGGATAAATGGCCGGAGAGTTACCAATTGGCCGGAGCGTTAGGTTTTAAATTTCCGTATTTCGCCAAAACTCCACTCACCGATGTGGTACCGCAAGCCGGACAAAACGGGATTAATTTGATCGAAGAACTGCTCGAATGGAATCCGGTACACCGACCGACGGCTCAAGGAGCTCTCAAACATCCATACTTTCAGGTAAACTCCCAGAAACCACACCTAGTCTATAGATAACTACCTTGACTTTGAGTCCTTTGAAGATGACTTCTATAATAAAATTTAACTTGATAAGACTCCAAAAGGTACCAATCTTTTCTCATTTGCAAAGGAAGGGAAGGGATGTAAAGGGAAGGAATGGAAAGGGGAGAGAAGGGAAGGAAAAGGAAGGGAAAGGAAGGGAAAGGAAGGGAAAGGAAGGGAAAAGAAGGGAAAGGAAGGGAAAGGAAGGGAAAGGAAGGGAAAGGAAGGGAAAGGAAGGGAAAGGAAGGGAAAGGAAGGAAAAGGAAGGAAAAGGAAGGAAAAGGAAGGAAAAGGAAGTGACTCTATTCATCTAAATTCGGTCCTGCCTAAAACATTTATTCATGAACATATCCTGTATTGTTGCAGGTTGGCCAGTTCAGCGGTCTCCAATCGAATCGCCAAATCCAAGCGAACAGTGCCTTACAAAACCACGCCAACGGAATGCTGCAAAAGGTGACCACCCTAGAGGACGAAGCCCAGCTGTTCTCGAATCCCCAGTCCCAGATGCAAATCCAAGCGACCGGCCGGTCGTTGATCAAGCGCGTCAACGGCAATTCGAACGGGAACGTGGCGCCGGCCATGCAACCATCGGTGCAGATCAACATCCAATCGCTGATCAAGCCGATGGAGGACAAGCAGAGGATGCAGCAGGCGCCCATCGTGTACAGCTTCGGGCAGTCGGATTACGGCAGTAAATACTTGCCGTCGGTGTTCGGGAATATGACCAACATGAACGCCAGAGGTATGATGGTGCCCAATAAGAAGATCACCTGGGGGATGGAGACGAATTTCGAGTACGAGGACGATTTCGCCGATATCTTAGGGTAAGAGTGTACTCCTTAATCGAGCTAATCTGGCGTTTATTGATAAGAATATATGAATTTTGTAAGAAGAAAGAGTAAATAAATGTGTGATACTGGTTGTTTGAAGTTTAAAGAGCCCAAAATTACCAAAAAAAATGCTTGTATCATGGTACTTCAGTATTAATCAGAAATGCCTACTTCGGTAGTGTATTGTGCTTTATTAAATTTTTATTTTTACGGAACCGTATGTTTAGCCACAACCAGTAAACTCGAGTACACCATGTTTAGTAATAATCGTTTGTTTCGTCCAAGAAGCAAAATAAAAATGCCGCAATCGGATAAAAAGAAGGACGCCAACAAAGTAAATTTGAGCCAGTTCAACCTGCAAGACATTCTCGAACCGTTGGCGAAGGCAAGCGCAGGAACCATCAGGAATCAGTACATCAACGTGCCCAGGTACTTGAACGGACAACATCCCGGCAGAAGAGACTCGAACGTTAGCTTGTTTTCCAACGGCGGCGTTCAAACCAAACAAAATAGTAAGTAAACCTCTTTGGTGGAATATTTTAACGTCAATATAGCCTTGCATGTCAAAAATGACAAGAGCATCTGTCAAGAATGACAAGAGTATATTATGCCACGGTCGCATATAACAGGTCAGAAAACTCCTGTAGAGGGGGTGTTGCGGATGATGTGATTCTCGACAGAGGGCGCTAGTAAAATGACAAGTACTTATGTCAAAAATGCCTGTGGTTCCAAGTTCCAACGCCAGTGAATATCCAAGGATTGCTCAATACGACTCGAGCCTTTTACGCACTCATGTTAGAACTAAAGTTAGCGCAATATTAGCATAACCAACTATTGCGTATAAGAATTTACAATAGTATTTTCATTTGTAGATAAACTGGATATGCAACCGACTTGGACGGATTTCGGCGATTTGAGTTCGGCGAAGCGGCGATTTGGAAATTTAAAACTCTCGAACGCGAACGGTTTCGATCTGACGGCCAAGTGATGAGATACGGCGGATCGCATTCGAACAAATTTCTACGGGGGACTCGTTAAAACTGTGATAGTCGTTATTTTTTCTACATGCTAATTAGATGTCACGTATATTCATGTTCGATAAAATAGTTAACGAATCTTACACTAAATAAATTAAATACGTTTATGCGGGCGCGCTGTTTTTTACCTGTTAAATGGATGAATGTTAATGGACGCATCTACTGGAGCTCGAACTGGCAGTGTGCGATCGTCTCGTTTTCGATTTGGTGTTCAATTTCGCTTCGAGGTAGTCGATTTTTTGGTGGAGTTGAAAGTTTTCGTATAACAGCCCGTTATTTTTTCTTATCTACAAATACAGCAATTTAAATAAACCATATTTTTAAATAATTACGAAGTTATGGTGCCGGTATAGTATGCGATCTACTCTACCGCATCTGGTTAAGTATTAGGTCTACTTTATCGCATATGGTTTAGTATGCGGTCTACTCTATCGCAAATGGTTTAGTATGCGCTCTATCTAAATTAATTTTAATACAAAGTATTTATTCCAAAGTATAACAGCAAGATTTTGAAAATTGACCCTTCATTAAGCAGAAGAAAAAAATACTCCAATGGCGCTCCAATCAGCAAAATTTCTGGTTTCGTCTTTGAGACATTTATAATTCATTCTAGAACTGTCTAAAACCATTTAGAACGCTCCAGAGATATTTAGAACTGGCTAATTCCCGGTTTCTTCACCTTTCACGTTCAACTATCGCTTACTATTGAGAAGATAAACTAAACTGGGAGGAGTTAACGTTATAGTTGTTACATACATACAATTTCGAGCCGAGAAATCCGATTACGAAGGAAAACTGTAGTTAATTGAAAAGTTAGAGTTAACTTTCAGTTATTGCACAGTCGAGAAACCGGGCATAAAACAATTTAGAACTCTCCATAATCATTTAGAACTGTCTATAATCATTTAGAACTGTCTATAATCATTTAGAACGCTCCAGAATCATTTATAACTGTTATAGAATTATTTAGAACTGCCTAGAATAATTTCGAACGCTCCAGAATCATTTACAACTATCTCGAACTAAAGATTTTTGACTTAATAAGAAGAATAAAGTTATTTTTCAATAGAAAAACGCGGTCTTTTGTCAGGTCGTGAACTTTTCACCTTTAAAAGCTGATTAAATGGGCTACTTTTCATTTTCACCCTTTATTTGGGCGACGAAATATGTAGTTAGATCGCAAATATTACAGTAGATCGCAAATATTACGGTAGACCGCATACTAGACCGGCACGGAATTTACTTCTTGAATGAGCAGAGCTTTTTCTGAATTTTCGGCGAGTCTCAGTTGTTCCATCAACGCTTGATCCTGTTCCATGGTCTGCTTGTTCAGTAACCCTACGAATTTATTATGTACCATTTTCAAGGTGTCCCTTTCCGTTTTTAATTTGTGAATCTGCAAAAATTTTAGCTATAATCAATCATTTCCTCGATTCAAACCCCTACTTTTCGATTTTTTCGGTTCTTTATCTTCCTAATTTCCTCTAAAAGTTTGGTGAATTCAATTTCGTATTTCTTAATAGTATATTTTAAATTCTCCACTGCTTCCTTTAAATTAACGTTCTCTTCATGATATTTCTTCAGTTCTTGATGTCTCATGTCCAAAATTTTCAACAGACCGTTTTGATTTGCCACCAACTCTTCATACCTAAAACACACAAATTCTTTACTGTGATCAAAAATAATTCAATTAAACGAGTTCGAGTTACTTGTATTGCAAATGCACCAAGCTCATTGTACTGCAAGAAGTGTTAGAATTAGTTCCTCGTATGTTTCTACCATCATCTAACTGGAGCATATCTACGTAGTATAAGGGGGATATTAAAGTGGATCGAGTGGTAATGTAAATCGTACTTAAAAGCTGTTTGTTTTCTTTCTGAGCTTCTTGCAGCTGGGAACAAATGCTCTGATCTCTTAATCGATCGATTTTCATCATCATTAAAATATGTCTGTCCAACTGGTCGGATTTGAACAGGCTCTCGTCTAATTCATTAGCCGAATCGTAGACTTTCTTCAGGCGTTTTTGAAGACCGTTTTTCTCGTCCTGGATCATTAGGAATATGTCAGTTTTAGTGCGTACACCTTACCGTACTCTCGTATACTTTACGGGTGTCTAGCATTAAAAAAATTGCTTAATACGAAGTGTTTTACCTAAAAAGAGAAAAAAATCATTAACAAGACTTTCAAATAATTGAGGTTAACATTGATAGCCATATGACAGGCTAAAAGAATCGTAATAATTGTTTTGTTTCTATTTAAAATTTATATTTAACAAATAGGCAACAAAAAACATTGCATAAACATAATAAACATTGTACTAAGTAATAAGTAGTTAGAGAAACATATAAAACAAAACGATTTATGTTTCATGTAGTAATCATAGTCGTAATTAAAATCTAATTTCTAAAGTCAAAATTCAACTTTTCTGGTATGGAGAATTCGTAACGTATGCGTCGTATAGTTGTTTACCCCACCACGATTCCAAATCGAAGGGCTTGAATTCTTGCAAAGCTAAGCAGGGTTCTTCCTCGTAATAGCAAACGCCAGGCTCACCTAAAATTTTTCATTTAATTAAATTGGTAAATAAAACAACAACTCGGTGTCGGTCTAGTATGTAGTCTAACCTACCACATCTGGTTTAGTATGCAGTCTATTATACCGCATCTGGATTAGTATGCGGACTACCTCAATTTATTTTATACAAAGTATTCATTCTAGAACCATTTAGAACGCTTCATAATCATTTACAAATGTCTAAATTGATTTAGAACGCTCCAGAATCATTTAGAACTGTTCTAGAATCATTTAGAACGCTCCAGAATCATTGAAAACTGTCTAAAACGATTTAGAAAGCTGCAGAATCATTTAGAACTGTCACAAACTAAAGATTTTGACTTAATAAGAAGAAAATGCAATTTTTCAATAGAAAATCGCGGTCTTTCGTTATCAGGCCAAGAACTTTACACCTTACTCCTGTATACCTATCTTCATTAACAAACGAAAAGATTTTACTAGTATTATGTATGGAATAGCAGGTAATTCTTCAATTTGTGTAGGAGACAATGAAACTGTACAGGAGATAGAAAAAAGTTTAAATTGGACAAATATTTGCAGTTTTATGAGACATGTTCAGTTTTGTGACATTTTTAGTTTTGCAAAATATGACACCTGTCAAAGTATTTAATTATACTTGGGCGACGAAATATGTAGGTAGACCGCAAATATTGTGGTAGACCCCATACCAGACCGGCACCCAAACACTCTTACCTTCATTGTTGTCAGAATTGTCTTGCTCATATTCCGCACAAACCGAATTCCATGCTAAAATAAAGCAACATTTAATGTCAAATTGGTAATTACTATCTGTATTAATTAAACTTACATTCATTAATGAAATTAATTAACTCTTGATGTTGTGGTGTGATTGTTTCGTGTTTAGGACTAGGAGGCGGTGTTTTTTTCACAAAAACAAGTTTTGGTTCACTGAAAACAGTTAAAATCTAATACAAACCAAGGCGCTCTGGGTTTTCTTACTTTTTCAATTCGTTCTCGTTAATGTCGCTGATTTTGTTTTTATTTAAATCCCTCAAATTGTCGATGTTTTGTTGAATTCCTTGAAAACATATTGGAATTGATAATAGGAAATGTTGCGAAATAATGAATCTTACCGCGTCTTGTGGTCTTTGCGACGAATTTACCGGGCCCTTTGATGTTGTACATATTTAAAAACGGAGAATTTTCAGAATTTCCTGAAAAGTGAAAATTTAACCTAACTTACAATTTGTACAATATATCTTGAAATGTGAAACTACCAAAAGAAGTTACCAACTCTTACATAATTTTAATTCACGGTAGATTACGAAATGCAATCAAGAAGACCGAGTGTATTTGAAATTACTTTGATATATAAAACCCAAAAAAAGCACGCGATATCTGTATATTTTTAAAATTATTATAAATATTTAAAATAATTCAAAGCCCGTTTGCCATTTGCTAATTTATATTGACAGTTGACATATTATTAGGGTGTTTATTTTGTCACTGTTGGCTAAGCTGATGGGTTGGTAGCTCTGCGAAAACTGACATTGACATTCAACCACGTGTTTTTCTTTTGACATTTGTTTATTATTGTTGGTATGTTGAGCAGCGCATTAATAATTTAATTTTGTTCAAATGATATAAAATGAGTAAAGCGTTAGTAAAAAAAGCATTACAAATTGTCGAAGGGCAAGAAAACAAAACATCTAAAAGAAGAAAAAAGTCTGATGTGTTTGAATTAGCACCCCAAAATCAAAAATTGTTTACCAAAGGGTACAAAAAAGAAGGAAAAGGCAAGTCCACAGTAATAAAATATGTAAAAATGTATTAATATTAATTATTTGTAGAAGTAAAAGTAAACCTATTATCGGCTAGTAAGAAACTTACAGTTAGCGAAGCTCGGAAAACAAACAAATCAAAAGAACAAATACTACAAGAAAATTTAAAGAAGTTGGAACTAATTCGAAAAGCCAGTAAAGTAGACTTACATGAAAATATCGTTAATAAGGTAGTATAAAATTAAATTAAATTAATTCAGCGCCCCCTTTAACTTTAAACACGGCTGTAAAGGGTCACTTTAAAGTAAACAAAGTCGCTAGTCGCTAGAGACGCGTCTTTAAGGTTAAAGTGGGGCACTAAATAGGGGCCAATTAGTGTACAACTAATCGTGACTAAATATTTTGTAGATAATCAATAGGGCAGTTAATAAGAGGCCGGTAAAACCAATCAAACCTAAAGGACCAAAGAAAACTGCTTTCACTGATGAAGATTTCAAAAAATTCGAAGAGGAATATTTCGACGAATAATGGCATTAACGGATCATACATTAGGGGTTATACAGCTCACGTTTGGTTTCTCTGTATTAATTTTTATGTTCTTTCAATTGTTAGTTTGGCCGATTTTGCCAGTCAAACATGAGTTATTAGAAAATTACATTCGTACAGACGTTATACTTTTAACTTGTGGAATTTTCGGATTAGTTTTTATCGGTTCTTTATCAATATTTACGGTCATTGTTATGCATAAATCCACAAAACATAACAAATAAAATGTTTTTTAATCGAAACTTACCATTTTTCAGTCACCATACTGTCTTAATCAAGTACATATCCTAATATATTCAGCAAATAGGTAAAACTTTGTGTATGAAAACATTATCTTCCACTTCTTATAAATTAATTTAAACTTTTAATTCTATAAAAAAATTAAATAAACTAATGTTAATAATAGATTAAATCCTCTTCAACAAACAGTTATCCTATATACACATATTACAAAACATTTTTTTAATATGGCCCTCGACCAAGTCCTGCTCCCCACCAAGACCTAAAACAAATTGAAATTAACAATATGCAATAAATAAACTGAAATAATTATACTTACATTTGCCTGTACTGCATGGACCTTTCGGATGTCACGAAAGATCGCCCTCTTGTACCTCTGGCTATTCGAGTCGAGGCCAGCATTTCTCTGCTTATTTTATTGTACCCCGTTGGGCCTGTCGGTTGGGCCCCGCACGTTTCTAGGGCTACGAAATCGTCGACGTGCAAAGAAGGCGGACGTGACGTATTCGGTGGCCTCGATCTGAAAGGATCCGGTCTTTGGGGGATGTTTCGAGGAAAACCTCTTTGCCTCATCGGAGGTACTACAAAAATGAAATAAAAATTAGTACTCGTATAAAATTAAGGGTATTAAGCGTTTACCGAACGGTTTTTTGATTTTCACATCTTCGTCTTCCAGTTTTTTAATTCTCTCATCGGTGTTTTCACTTCGCGATATTCTACATAGTTTTTCTATTTCTTTGATTAGATTGAATTCGGGTCTGAAGTTTTGTCTACAAATTTCGATTAAATCCACGCTTACCTGAAAAATAAAATTTTTTGAAAAAAATATAGCCTTGTCTACGAGGTTATTCGGTCTAAGAAAATATACCAAGGTCTCGATTACCAGTGCTATTCGGTTCAACTAACAAAACGAAATGACAGTAATGACAGTTGATATCCAAATAAACAAAGTCATTTAAATGTCAAAAATTGTAGGTTAAAATAATAAAAATTTAGATAAAATTAATGATACGTTAGCAAAAATGGAACTCCTGTGCTCCGTGCAAAATTACGATTGGGGTAAAATCGGTTTAGAAAGTAAAGTAGCCCTATTAAGCAGAGGCAACGACAGTAAATTCGAAATATGCGACAAGACTCCTTATGCCGAACTGTGGATGGGAACTCACGTAAACGGCCCTTCTATTATCAAAGAAACCGGACAACATTTGAGTGCTTATTTGGAAGAAAACGTGGAGGCTTTAGGACGCAAAACGGCCGAAACGTTCCACGATCAACTACCTTTCCTACTAAAAGTTCTATCAATCAACAAAGCCCTTTCGATACAAATCCACCCGTCGAAAGATAAAGCCGAAGAACTGCACGATAAATTCCCTGAAATTTACAAAGACGCCAATCACAAGCCGGAACTCGCCATAGCCCTGACGCCGTTCGAAGCACTTTGCGGATTTCGACCAGTCCAAGAAATCAAATACTTCCTAACAAACATACCCGAACTACAACAAATCATAACTTGCAAAGACGAAGAAGACGAGGCGACGTTCCTTCGAGAAGCTTTCAGGTAACAACACCTTAAAAACATACAACAATCATTTGAATCACAACGATTTTTAGATCAGTAGTAATGAGTAATAAAGAGCAAACGATGAACACTTACAACGCCATCCAAGAGCGTTTTAAAGAAGTGGGCTACGAGAAAAGCAGAAAACTATTAGCCGATGTAATAGAACGTTTAAACAACGACTTCCCCAACGACAACGGTATTCTAATGGTGTACCTTTTGAACTACATTAAAATGAACCCGTCCGAATCGATTTTCTTGGGAGCCAACGAGGTGCATGCTTACTTGTATGGCGACTGCGTAGAAATAATGGCCTCGTCCGATAATGTGGTTCGAGCGGGCCTGACCAGCAAATTCGTCGACGTAGATACCCTTTGTTCTATGGTGAATTACAAAGGAGAAAATCAGGAAGCTAAAATATTCAAACCGTTCATCGAGGACCAATACACTCGACTGTACAATCCGCCCATACGCGATTTTTGCATAGCGGAATTTTCCCTACCCAAGTCCCTAAAGAACTATGAATTGGCCAAACGAAGCAGCGCTAGTATTTTGATAGTAATATCAGGAATAGGGAAGACTGAACACAAGGAATTGAAACCGGGCGTAGTCTTGTTTATACCATCCAACGAAGTCATTACTATAGTATCCGTTGAAGAGCATTTAAGTTTGTTCCAAGGATTTGCTAATGTATCATAAATTCTAGCTTGACAAGAAAGTTTTAGTTTGAATAAATAAGCTTTAAATTAATGTAGACTGTTTTAAAATGTACTTACGTGTTCCAAGTCGTTTTCGGTCTCGTCTGAAGGCAAGCCCAGCCAATAATTTGCGGTCAATCTTTCATCGCAGGCGTCCGACGAACTGAATACCATCCGTTGCGAAAATTGAACCAATAACGTATCAGGAGCGGGTACATTGATGTCTACAGTAACGTCCTTATCGCTGCAGGATTCCTCCTCTAGCAACTTCATAAGCGCCGCTAATCCTTCGAGGAAATTTTCCAATGGGTTGTTTTCTTCTTCGACTACTTCCTGTACACAGTTTAGATAATTACTCAAAGGGTATTTAAGGATATCGATTCTCACCTTAAGCCGCTTCTCCAATTTCAATAAGGGATGGAGTTCGTTGTCACCGGATCCAGGCCATTTTAGTAATGTTTTCAATTCGTCAGGACTCAGTTTCATTTTCCTGGGATTGTACAACAAATTCCCTTCGGGATCGTCTTCTGCGGTAGCGCAAACCCTCAAAAATTCCACCAGAGTGTTCAAAACAGACAGGCACTCGGCGTTGTCTTTAGAAAAACCAGCGAGTAATTTGTTCAACAACGAGGAAAAATCGATTTTCTTCAGCAGGTGTTCTTTGAGGTGCACGAATCCGTAATCGTGTTCGGTTAATAGCAACAAAGTCCTTAAAATAGGCAGATAGGTCACGAACGAGTTTTCCGTTGTTAAATGATCGCCCATTAATTGTATGTACCCCAATAAGTGGTCTTTGATAGGCAGCGCGTTAGCCAAGTACTGATCGGACGATACGCCCTTGATTTGGGTCAGAGTTATTTCGATGTCACAGAAACTCTGTATGATGCTCAATATGCATTCTTGGGCCTGCACGTGACTGTTATTAGTCGAGTTGATTTTCAATATCTGCGCGAACGCCGGTATCAAATTCACGTACTTCTCTTCGGTCTTCGATGTAACCGTGCTGTTGGAATGCAGCAGATGCAGCACGGCGCACTTGATGGTACTCCTGGTGACCAAACAAGCCAAGAAATTCAACATTCTGGCCAGATGGGGCCCGCACGGCGCTACTTTGGCGTTCTCCTTGGGCACCAGGGCGTCGTAGACGTTGTCCAAAATCCCTCGCGCTATCATCACGGCGGAATTGGCCGCCAAATCGGCTATTTGCACGCAAATCCTCCTCAACAAGTTCAGCAACTGCGGCTGGGTGGACAAGCACAATTTGTTCACCATGTTCTGAATGATAGTACTGTGAGGGTGCAGGTGAGCTGACCACAATTTTCGCAGGCTGATTATCCAGGATATCTCGTCGTCGGTTAAATCGTCGCGGGTTTGTAGCGGTAAAGGTAGAGGTAGCAACTCGGAGAATATCAACAAACCCGATATAAAAGTGTGCGGTACTGCTGTGGTGTATTTAATCACCTCACCTATCATTAAAGTCCACAGGGTTTTAGTTAAAGAATCCTTTTCGTTCACTTGCTCCGATACAGTTTGAGTGTACACTAAAAACGTATCGACAATATCGGTTTTGATGTCTTGCACTTGCGCGTAAGCGGGAGAACTTGCAGGGAAATTGTTCAACAAATTATAAGTTTGTAGCAGCACCGGAATGGCAGTGAGGTCTTTGAAATTCGTATTTTGGCATTGTATCACGTACGATAACATCTGTTTAATCAATAATACAGAAGGTTTGATGGAATTCACCAGAATCCAGCCCTGCGATGAAACTATTATAGAAGAATGGATGCTCGGTTGTTCATAGTACTCGCATATCTTCTGCAGCAATTTAATGATAATAGAGGTACCGTCCAAAGAGAATAGCTGCAGTATAACGTGCTTGTACTTCAATTCGGCGTAATGGGCCAGAGGATTTTCAGTCGAAACCGACGGTCCTATGCCTAAATGCTGGACGATTCTCAACGATGTGATGATCGGGCCTAAATTGTGCGGAAAATTCTCCATGTTCTTCACAATAATATCCACAAACACCGCGATGTTGTCGTACTTCAATCTGCTAATCTCCTCGAAAGGTAGCAAGTAATACTTCAGCTCCGTCAATTTGTTGTTCTCGTTCTCTTCGAACAAATCGTGTTGGTTGACGAAATGCAGCAATATCTTCGAGTTCTTCTCCAACAGCGGCACGTTAGGCACCAAAGTGACAGTCAGGAAAATCAAATCCACTATGTAACCGATCGATGGCGAGTTTTTGTAACGAGCAATCAACATCTCGGGCTTGTCTTTGGAGAAGATGAGCTCCAAAAATCTCAACAAACACTGTATGTTATCGCCTAAACCTAGCGATTCGGCCACGGCTATCTTACCGAAGGGCGAGAAACTCAGGCAAAACAAAGCGTGCAAATTATCGATCACTTCCGGGGATTCCAAGTCGCAAGGGTTGTACAAAAGCGATTCGATGTGATAGAAAGCTTGCAGTTTGTAGGCGATTTGTAAACCTAAATGGTGTGATTGCAAATCGACGTTTTCGTATTGAATGTCATCTTCGATTCTTAAAAGGCACTTCAGCAGAGCGTTGATTACTTCGATGTTATCGGAAAGGTATTGCACACCTTCGTAATGCGTTAATAACGTAGACAATATTTCGTATATCGGCGCTTTGATTAGAGGTAAATTCATCGTACATTGGGACGTTAATAACACGAGGAAGCAATGCAGCAAGTTGAACATCCTGAAATAATCCAAAATTATGTCGTTGTTGCAATCTCTAGATATTTCGAATTGACAAGTGACTGGCAGAAACCTCTTCGGTTGCGATAAAACGAAGCTTCCTATTTTGCAGTAGTTCAAAACGACGTTCAAGGATTTAGTGATGAATTTTATCTCCTCAGGAGTCGTACTATCATCGCGCGTTCCGTCGATAATAAAATTCAATCTGTGGAGTATTTCGTAGAGATTCAATTTCTTCACGATCGAAGTCAACGCGAACTTAATCCTCACTGAAGGGTTATCCCTGATGTAGTTGATCAGGCTTTTGTAGCCTTCGGATTCGATCATAGGAGCCGAGCCGGTGCCGTTTTGAACGTTGTCGTTCCACAAGAACTTCTCTATGGCGACTTTGTGATGCAAGTAAGTGTCCAAGGCCTTGAGGATGGCGAGTTTAATCGACAAGGCCATAAACTCTTGCTCGTACAGATACAACAAATTCTTATGCACGTTGAAGTTAACATCGTTTCGCGATAGTATTTCCAAAAATATGTCGCTTGTGCAACAGTAGTCGGCTAATCGTACGCCGCACTTTAGGTGCCTGATTTTGTAGGTAGGCTGGGTTTGTAGATTAGCCAGTTCGAAATTCATAGCTATCTTCAACCAATCCAGCATTGTCGTTACGATAAATTCGACTTGCTCGGCCACTTCTCTATCTTTGGCAGATAAATTCTTCAAGTGTTTCACGTCCGTATGCAGCTTGGTTATGTCGCAAAATTTTTCCGAAGGCCCGATTACACTCAGGACCTTTTCGCACAAGTGTACGAATTCCTCTTTAATTTCCGTGTTGCAATTAACGAAAGTATCGAGATCGTATTTAGTGATGCTAGATTTGAAATAATCGTCTGTTATGCCGATGGAAATTCTGAAATTCTCCTCCATTTCAATTGAATTATTCTCGATGGCATACCTCGTTTTCTTGGGGTACTTTTGTAATTCATTAACACCTGGTGTAAATAGTTTTATAATGTCGTCTGTGTTGGTGTAAGCGGTGTAATCGAAATCCATATCTTGATAGTGATCGGGATCATCTAAAATATCCTCATCGCTTAATATTGGCTCGAATTCTTCAATATCCAAATGGATAGGTTCTTCGTTCATTTGCTGCTCTTTAACCGGACTGCCTTTAATTTGGTCATCAACTAATTTCTTATCTGTCTCTTCTACAGCTTCTTCCTTAACAGCTTCATTTGATTCTTGAATTTGCGGACTGTGAGGCTTCTTCGGAGAGTGACTCGGTGGCGTTCGAGGTCTCTTCCTATCCTCTCTATCTTCGTTTCTGTTATAAGACCTTCGATAGTTATCATCGTGTTTATTGTATCTGTCTCTTTCGTGATTTCTTTCCCTATCGTTCCAATCGTGATCGCTTCGATCCACTCGATACTCGGGTAATTCCTGCTCTGGCCACTTAACGTCTGATTCTCTATCATCATGATACTCTCTCGACTGTCTATCCCTATCTTTGCTCTCCGATCGGTTGTATCTCTTCTCGCGTTCTCTTCTATCGTTTTCCGGCCTGTGCTGATCACGTTCTGCAATCGGTTTCTAAAACAAAATCGATTTAAATCGTAATTTTAAACACATTAATTGCTTACTTGATAGGGTACATCTCGATTGTGATCCCTTTCTTCGTCTCTGCTCCTCTTGTCCCAATCGGTCTCGGGCGTGTGATGGTAACTCCTCGGATCCTTTGGACCTTCGGTGTAGTAATTGAACTCTTGAACATACTGCTCGGGTTGGGTGAATTGTTGATACGAAGTGGTCTGTTGGGCTGAATAGTCTATAGGTAGAGGCGTTATTATGTTGCCGTCTTGCAGCCATTCGCCTTCCAAAGGCGAGCCAGCTATAACTTGCTCGGAATCGATCGGTACATTCGGTTTCGTTAAGGTTGGATTTGCAACGGGTGGGATTATTTGCTCGTTTATATTATTCGTTAATGTCCCATATACAGCTAGTGTTATGGTGGTGTACCAACCTAAAAGAAAGTATATAAAACCGTATATGATAAATAACTAAATAATACCTCTAAGGACCAATCCATCAGTTGGTATCTTCCTAATAACTTCACTTGGCGTACATTCCAAGTTAATGCAACCGTTTTGATCGTACTTGAAACCCCCTAATGATTCGAACGTACTAGCCCCTGGTTTTCCCAAGTCGTTGACGAAGAATTCTATGTCGAATTGACTGGGATTCGTGGCTCCCAATCTAACTCCTCCAGGAAAATCCGCTTGTACTCTAGCGCCCAATGGGATTATACGAACTTCTACGACGAAAACCGGCTTGGGAAACTGCACCAAGTCCAAGTTGATTTCCTAAAAACGAAACCGTTAAGTTTGTTGATAAGGGATGCGTTGGGGCTCGTACTTCTGAATTATCGTGAGCGAACGTATCGAAAAATAACAATTCCACTTGGTCGCTCATTATTTAGTTGTTTGTATTATTTAAAACATGGTTAAATTCTGTTTCTGTTAGTTGTTGTCAAATGTCAATGTCAATAACGTCACTGTCATTAGACCTTGAAATCTTCTTTTTATCTAATATAATCTTCAGGGCCGGACTAAGCTATAGTGATATGAAATAAAATATGAATATCTCGAAGGTATGTGAATTTATTTAAATAATGATTACGTGTTATAAAACCTGGTAATGTTGTAGTCGTAGAGAAAGAAAGTAGTCTTACACAAAGACATAATATAATATTTTTCTTTCTCTATGGTCTTATACATAGGCCGAATTTGATCCGCATACGAGCGACCGCGCCATAGAGAAAGAAAGTCTCTTCTGTGTCTTCTTCTCTTTTGTGTATGGTTGTTTATACATATTGCTCCATTTTTCATTTTAACATAGGCTATGGGTGCAATAAAGACAACTTCAATTAGACACTTATAAAGGAAAAAGAAAGAGTGACATTATGTCATTGCCACTTTTCACTCTGACAACTTTATTTTAATCTTTCTTTGTTCAACTCATAGAATTGCCCATGTTGCAATCGCGAATGAAGCACGGTGTATATTATAAATAACTAGTAAATAAATGCCACATTATCTACATATAAATAAACTTCAATTTATTGAGGTATAATATTTTATTTATTTATTCATTCGTTATTAATTAATATATTGTAATTAGGTAATTCAATTTTATATTGATCTATTGAATAAATATCTATTTAACTTTTCCTTAAATTAAGTAAAACAATAATTACTCGGCAACGTCGAGTGAAATCTTTCAAATCCATATCCTTCATGCTAATGGAATTAAAAAGATTGATGGCACAAGAGTCATTTGAATTTATTTTTCTGTTACTAGTTCTTACTTTTTTATTGATAAGAGATATCTATCAATAAAATATCAATAAAAATAAATCTATCAAGTTTTTGAGTGTTTACAAAATAAATGTAGCATAATTCGCTCGAGATTAAGTCATATCATTTAAGTGCTCTTACGTTATGCTCTTAGTTACACTTACTATATTTAGGTATTTGGTACATGGTAAACATGATAAAAAACATACCATCGATATTTTACTTATTTAATTATCACTATCTAAATATTACATAATTATGAGAAGTGTTTGTTTCAATACCCAACTGCCGAACAACCGCTAATGTTAATGAGCTCCTTTGGGCATTGCACTTCTACGAAGGATACGTCTGGGTTAGAGTATCCAACCATCCATTGGAATCGGAACAAGCAACCCTTCCATAACTGTTTCGGTAGTTTATAACAATCTTTCTCATCGTGAACTCCTCCATATTGATCGCCCCAGTTACTGAGATCACTGTTCCATTGACTGCTGCATCCCTTAGTATAGTAGCCCACGCCGCTACCAGGCATGGCGATATCGAATTCATTGTGATCCGCATGAGGATCGTCTTCACCAGTGTTAGTAACTTGCACCAACATCTTCTTGCCGTTCAGCTTAGAAGGCCATTGCGTATGGAAAGTAAACAACACGCAAGAGCAGCACATGTTCCTACCACCAGAGTTGATGAATTTCGCAGCAACGAATCCTGCAACCGACAATTTGTTATACTTTACTATTCATAAAAAAGCAATTGCATTGCATCACTCACCATATGCGAGGGTATCGTTTTTAGCGTATCCGTCTTGGTTTGTGCATATGTAAGATTGTCCTCCAACGCAGCCAGATTGATTTTCTTTATCTGACATAACTGTGACACCGTCGGCTTTGCAGGCCCTCACTGGAGCCTTCTGGTTCACATGTCCTGGCCAGGAACACGTGGGTTTGCAGCAGTCCCAGTAGCGCGAGGTGGTACCCGTACCAGTCAGTCCTCCTGCTACTTCCTCGATAACAATGTCATCTTGGAGGACTCCAAAAGACAATGCGTCTGAAAGTGGAAGAGAAAAATTCGAAACAAGTTTTTCGTAAATAAAATCTAATTATTATGGCATAGTAGGTACTAATAGTAGTGAAGTAAATGTAGTAATAAATGAAGAATATTAATTGTTGAACTTACATGGGATTAGGAAGAGTATTGAAGCTACAGCAAGTTTCATTTTTATAATTTGCTAAAACACAATTTGTTTCCTCTATAAATACCCACAGTCTTATCTACTCAATTTCAATATCAGAGGGAATTTTAATCATTTAGTTCTAATTATAAGATCAATATATGTTTCTGGTTTTATTTTTTACCTTTACTATTACCTATTAAATAAATAATTTAACTAACAACTTTTTAATATTTATAATTTAAAATATTTTTTTTTTCATTTTTATAAGCTCCGTATTAGGTGTAACAAATCGGTAGGTACCTATTTAGGTTTTTTAGATAAATACTTAAGAATGCTTCAAATTGATTCGATCATATCGATGATGTATGTAGGCTATTATCGATATAAAAACGAATTGTGAATTGTACAAAAACACTCAAATAAGTATTAGAAGAGTACCACAAATTTAAAAGATGAAATATTTCGTAATAGCTCTAGCTCTTACGCTGGCACGTGCATGTAAGTACATACTAGCTAACAAGCTGTTATCCAGATCTATTAATGTTAAAATTATTTAAGATGCATCTGAAGAGAATGTAGTGATTAAAAGAATCGAGGGAGGCGTGAGTGGCGTGGGTACCACCACCAGATACTGGGATTGCTGCAAACCCACCTGCTCCTGGCCAGGAAACGTAGAATACAAAAAACCTGTAAAAGCTTGCAAAGCCGACGGTGTAACAGCCAACGATCCAGAAAACCAGTCAGGATGCGTCGGAGGACAATCCTACGTGTGCACCAACCAGGCCGGTTACGCCAAGAACTCCACTCTAGCTTACGGTAATTACTCTACTCCATATTATTCTTCTGGATTTGAGATTCGATGGAAACTATGTTACAGGATTTGTGGCCGCTCGTTTCCACGACACTACTAGAAACATGTGTTGCTCTTGCGTCCTTTTCACGTTCCACACCCAATGGCCTTCCAAACTAAACGGTACGCAGATGTTGGTGCAAGTAACCAATACTGGAAACGCTCCGGAATCAAAAACTAACTTGTTCGACATCGCCATGCCTGGAAGTGGAGTGGGCTATTACACGCAAGGTGATTTGACGGGTTCCTGTTGGATGTTTCTTAGGCTAAAAGGGTTTTTTTCGTAGGTTGCACGTCCCAATGGAACACCGACGTGTCCGATTGGGGCGACCAATACGGCGGAGTACACGAGGAGAAAGATTGCTACAAGCTTCCGAAGAAGTTGTGGAACGGGTGCTTGTTCAGGTTCCAATGGATGTACGGTTACTCCAATCCTGATGTGTCGTTCTACGAAGTAGAATGCCCGAAGGAGTTGATAGATAAAAGCGGTTGTACACCCGTATCGCATTAATTGTAGTTCCAATAAATGAATTAACTATACTTTTACTATAATTCTTGCTCACTTTGTTATATTTTTTATGTATTTTTGGCAACCAGTTGCATACGTACTTGACGGGTGACTATTTAATACATAGTATTTTATAGATTATTTAACAACTCTGAGAATTATGCTTAAAATTCTAAGTAGGTTTCTACCTACTGCTTGTAGATAGTATTTATATCTTTACCTATAAATTTAATAAAGATCGCTACCTATCTAGATATTTCATATTTATTTATTTTGCATACTGCTAGATGCAAAATTGTAGGTCATGAGTGCAACAAAGACAGCTTCCATTAGTCTCATATAAAGGAAAAAGAAAGAGTGATATTGTGGGATTGCAACTTTCTCACTCTAACCACTGTTATTTTAATAACCTTTCATAGTTTAACTAATAGAATTTATCATATTGCATATCATATCATGCAGCAGATAAACTTAATTTACTCATTTGTGGTAAATTATTAATTTAGTAATTTGACTTGACTAATCTATTTATTTTTATTCCTTTGTTATTATTTTTGTATTTAAAATATGTTAAGAAAAATTCATTTGGGCACATTAGCATCCATGCCTTCTGATCAGTTCCATAGAATAGCACAAAAATACTATTTATCTAATTGATCAATTGAGCAATAATTAAATCAAAGGACTATTGACTAATTGATTAATTAAGCAATTAAATAATTGACTGAATTAAAGAATAACTGATCACTATTGAGCAATTAAACCAATGGACTATTTACTAATTGATCATTTTTGACCAATTGGGCAATTAAAGCAATTGACTATTGATCACTATTGATCAATTGAGCAATTGTAACTATTATGTTTAAATTGAATTATGTTCAAATAGCATAACCCAAAGTTTGTACCGATAAATCAAACAAAACATATGAAGTTAGTAAAATGAATAAATTTTATTCAAAAATCAATAAAACTTGTGTTTTAATCTTCCCTGACGGGTAAACTGCATTTGCTGATTCTGACAATTTCGGCGGGACATTCGACTTGTTGGAATCTCATGTTCGGGTTGTTGGCGTTCTTCATGAAATCGAATCTGAAGAGACAACCTTTCTGGAGTTGCTTGGGCAAAAGGGTCAGGCAGTCGTTCCTGGAGTGGACTCCTCCGTACTGGTCACCCCAGCCGGTCCAAGGTGCGTTCCATTGGAAGTGGCAACCCTTGTTGAAGATTCCAATACCACCACCGGGCAGAGCAATATCGAATTGGTTGGCGCCCAAGTCACCACCGGTGTTGGTTACCTAAACCAGCAAGAGTTACGTATAACAACGAATGTTGCGCGACAATTGCGACCTATTTACCTGCAAGATTAAACTCTTTCCTACGAGCTGATCGGTGAAGTCCAGTTTGAAGCAAGCGCAGCACCAGCTGGTGTCGGTACCACCGGTGAAGGAGGCGGCGGCGAATCCGTAACCCAAAGTGGCGTTGACTTGGAATGGTTGTTGGTTGTTGCACATGTAAGATTTACCGTTGTCTTCGCAACCAGATTTTTCGCTGGGGTTAAGCTAAAACGGGTATAATTGAAAGATTAGTAAATTCTGGTTTGTTTATCGTCATTTTGGTACTTACGATTGATACTCCATCTTTGGCGCAAGATGCTACTGGGACCTTAGACGGGGTTCTGATGTTTTCTTTCCATGAGCACGATGGCTTGCAGCAATCCCAGTAACGGGTGGTTTTGCCAGTGCCGGATTTTCCTCCGACGATGTATTTAATTTCGGGGGAGTAAGCCCAGGTCGAAACCACTATACAATTTATAAAATAATTACTAAATACTTTTAAGTATTATAAATAATAATATGATAAGTATAGAGCCTGGAAAATGAGCAAAATGCATGTGAAGTGCATGCATTCGCATTTCCCCAAAGAATTCAAAATTCATAATATAGAAAATAAAACTATGCATTTTTCAATACATTTTCTACATCATTCTGAAGTGTTGTGAACGGTCATCAAACGTTCTAAATGGTTCTAGACAGTTCTAAATGATTCCGGACCATTTTAAATGGTTTTAGACAATTCTAAATGATTCTAGAGCGTTCTAAATGATTCTAAACAGTTTTAAATGATTTTGGAGCGTTCTAAATGGTTCTAGATAATACTAAAAGTTTCTGGAGTGTTTTAAATGACTATGGAGCGTTCTAAATCGTTTTAAACAGTTCTAAATGATTTTAGACAGTTCTAAATCATTCTAGATAGTTCTAAATGATTCTATACCATTCTTCTAATAAGTATATATTCTGATAGTAGGCATTGCATCTAATTATGAAAGTAGGCTAAGAAAAGCCCTTTAAAGAATATAATAAGTGCCAGAAAGTGTTTAATTGGAAAATGAAAATCATTAGTTTACAAGTAAATTTCGTTTTGGCCGGTTTAAATATTCAATTTTATATTATTTCATAGTTTTCATATAATTAAAAAAAACTTACGGACTGCTGATAATAGTAAGATACACTTCATTTTGACTGAAATCGAATTGAACTGTTCAATAAACCCGATAGCTACCTTTCATATAAATACTTTTCCCTTATCTTTAATTTTGAATAATTTTGAGACTGTTCGAATTAAGAGTTAAGAGACGTGCGTAATAGGTACTTGTGAGCGATTAAAATAGATCTATCAACAACTGTTTGTTTTACATTACACCTAAATTTTATTACCCAACTATCTAAATAATTAAAAAAAAACTGTAAATTCGCTCGGATAATACATTTTTATAGTTCTTTGATCTAGGTACATGGGTAAGGTAAAAAGTTTCCGGGACGAAAGACCGTGATTTTCAGTGGAAAAATAAATCTTATTAAATCGAAATCTTTAGTTCAAGACAGATTCTGGAGCGTTTAAAATGATTTTGGAACGTTCCAAAGGACAATGGAGGGTTCCAAATGGTTCTAAATGGTTTTAGATAGTTCTAAATGATTATGGACTGTTCTAAATGGGTCTAAATGATTCAGGCCGGGATCATTTCACCCTAACCTCGTACGTTTAAGTTACTCCTTCACGATTTTCCACTCGTTTGTGCTCGTTTTCAAAGAAATCAAAAGCTCATACAAACAAATATCGCCCATTTACCTGGGAGACCTCGTCGAATGGAACATATGTCCGTGAATTCCGACATCATCGAAAATAATATGTCATCCTTAATACCCCACTTAATGCATATGAGAAAAAATGAATAGCAAAACCTATTTTTCGAACAATCGGTGTCATATATTCCGGTCCAGCGGAGCTCGAAAGTTAAAAAGGGCAGTCATTTCGGAGACTATTAATTTCTATAAAGGACCGCATTTTAAAGCAATTTGACCATATTAAAAGTGATTGAAAAGGAGCACACCAGCGGCGCCCTCATAACCATCCATAAAAATCCAAAATGCAAATTTACATCGCTCATCAAAGTAAATTTATGGTAAATTCTTTGTTAGAAATATTAAAAACTGTATATTGAACATTCTTGAACATTGATACAAAATGTATCCATTCATACAAAGGTAAGGTGAAAAGTTCACGGCCTGACAATGAAAGACTGCGAGTTTCAGATGAATAATTATACATTATTCTTCTTATTCTTATTATTATAAGTCAAAAACTTTAGTTCAAAACGGTTCTAAATGATTCTGGAACGTTCTAAATGGTTGTAGACAGTTTTTAATGGTTCTAGACAGTACTAAATGATTCTGGAGCGTTCTAAATGATTCTAGACAGTGCTAGAAAGAATTATAAATGTCTCAAAGAGGAAATAATATTTTTTGCTGATTGGTGCACCCTCAGTGTATCAGGCCGAGAACTTTTCCCTCTACCCTCGTATAAATTATTGATTAATAATTTATAAATTTTTTCCTGTGACCCCCCATCCTCTCCTCGCACGTCCCTGATCGTCCGAGCGATTTTCTGGTGGTATTTCGGAGTTTAGCGAAACATCTGTTCCCATCCATATATCACTTCGATCATTCAAACGATGAAAAATCTCTAACTAATTGTCTAGGTCCGTACTTGTCCATTCACGAGCTCGTGAAGGAGCACCGTCGGGGTTGAGGATTCAATGAGTTGGTCGTCCTTTTTGCCGTTTTGTTCACGCAACCGTAAAGAAGTTCGCGTGGGTCCCGGACGGGCAGGCAAAGAAATCATATTCGCCCATCTAAAGGGGATTAATTTTCGTCAAATCCTGTCGAAGAATAAATTGTATTTTTGTTTGTTTTCTTCGTTGAACGATGAAGTGTTATGTTTATGGTAATTAATGGTGGTAATCGTTGGAGTATATCTAATAAAATTTGCATGTACGTTATACGTTCAAGTTTCGCCGGCGAAAATTTCGTGGGTCTTGGATACAAGATCAAGGGCAAATTTTGTTGTTAAAAAAAAACTTATCAGAAAAATTAATTGAAGTGCCTGTCTAAAAAACAATAAATACACATTACGCAGCTTGATTATGATAATGGCTAAATTTAGTACATAAAAATTAGAAAAGTTAAGCCCAGCTTTATGCCGGTTATAAATCAAAAATGTGTCAAATTGTGAGTGGATATTTTCCATTATACAATATTATATTTAGCGACTATAATTCTCTTATTAACTATTAGATAATAAATTATTTTTTATAAGCCGTGCGTTAGGATTTTATCACGACATGCTAGAGAGTATTCGATTCCGATGCGATTCTCCTATTTCTACGAAATTCGATATCTACCTGTGCAATTTTTTGGTCGAATGAGTGGTTAAAACCCGAAAAAAGGAATTCGGTGTTATCCAAAAGGATTGAAAATATAAAGAAAAGTAGGTAATCCGATCAGGGATTTTTTTGTCGGTTGGTGTAATTTAAGAAGTAAATATTACCTACCCTTATAAGAAATATTAATAATAATGTTATTAGAAAGACAATAATACATGGTGTCTCATTAGTATGGAAACACTCAATATATCTGTTATTGTAGAAGATATAAAAAAACTGCATTACAAAAGTTGTAGATCTTTTTAAGCTGCATATTTTAAGATTAGTCACATTTTTACAGAGAGTGCCCCGTTTTCCGTGGTATACCAAACTTATACTTTTTTATATGGAAATTTTCTATTCAAAAATTAAATTTAGTTCGTTTTCCAAAAAGTTATGACAACTTTTCCACGAGAATCGTACTAAGTTTGCCACTCTGTAGAAATTAAATAGACTGACTTGGAAATAATTTTCAGGTTTCCCAACATTGCAAATATCCTGAAATAGTACAAAATAAATATTTTTCGTCATTTTTAGTCGTACTGTTTACAGGATGGATCCAAACGAAAAAGTAACATTTTCTTCGTTATTCAATTGGTTAACCTTATATTTTATATTACCAGGAAGTATTTTTGAAGTACTTTCATTTGAATTAAACATTCTCTATACCTAAAGTTAATACTTTCCGAGATATTTCAATTAAAAAAAATAGAACTTAAAATGAAACATTAGATGGAACTTTTCTCATACAATAACAGATATATTGAGCTTTTCCATACTAATGTGCCAAAGTAAAACGCAATTTTTTTTGTAAAAAAAAATTTAATAAAACGTATGTACACGTATCACAGCCATATTGAAACAGTCTAAACATTATGCAATATTAGATAACAGAAGAAATAAAAACATTAAACAATCACCAAGGCCTCCAAACTTTTTCGGCAGTTTCGGAAAACGACTGGTTTCTGCAATTTTCCGACAGATTCCGCGGCAGAAAATACACGACGTGTCCACTATTTAACCTGGTGGGCAGCAAAGTAACGCCGCCCGTCGAGCTATCAGCTGGTTTGATGGCAACAGGTTCCCTTCCCTTGGCGGGTTTCCCCGGACTTTCCACCGCCAAACGCTGGTTCTCCTTCAATTTCCCGTGCAACTGCTGCAGGTACTTCACCGTCATCTCCAGTATATCCGCCTTCTCCAACTTGGCGTTTCTGCTGCTCGTCTTGCCCTCCTTGAAATTCGCCTTGGTCTCCAGCAGGATCTCCTTCAACGTCTCCAAGCTGTCGTTGATCCTCGCCCGCCGTTTCTTCTCCATCATCGGCTTTCTTATTTTCCTGCTCTCCGACACCTTTTGGCTTCTCATTTTCAATAACGCTCCTCGCACGCACCGGCTTTGGATACATGAATGAGCCGGGGCTGTAAAAGGGCCACGCGTTTTAAGACTTTCTTCAACCCCCACTAGGCCTCGAGGGCCATTGTACCTGTTGAATGGGAGGGAACTCGAGATTGAAAAGAAAAGTTTAAAAAGACCAATGCGCAGTGGTGTAGTTCGCTTAAGTATGTTAAATGATAACATATGTATATAAATATTTTCTTTTAATAAAATGAATTATTATTTATTGCATGTTTTACATAGTAAGTAAGTCTTTTTATATGGAGTAAAAAGTATATTGCTTAATAGGAAGAAAGTGAGTGTGTGTACAGGTTTATTAGGAAAATATTTGGGTGATTTTTATGTGGTAAAATGAAATTTTTTGCATATCAACTTCTAGCTATCGGATGGATAAAATAACTGCCGTTTATTGTGATAGTTGGGTCCTTAAAAAAATCGAAAGAAATCCAGGATTACGTCGGTTATTGTAAAGTGGCCGGCGTTCACTTGTCAGCGAATCTACTCGGTTTTCAAGTATTGCACCTCCTTCTTCCTGTCCTTTGTGGGGAAAAGGGTCTTCGCATTATCTAAGAAGTACGTTAGTCTTTTCTTTATATTTTAATGCAAAAAGATCCCAACGATTTTTTCGATTTTTTATCCATACAAAGAGAACCTTCGGCGGTGTAACGAAAATTCCTATTTCGCTCCATTTAGATTACAAAATAAAGTACATAATTCAAAGTAAACAGATACTCGCCCTTTAGTTATCGTTAACGGTGTGTTGTTCTAATTATTATGCGCAGGCCGGTGCTATTTTAAAACTCTGTAGTTTTAATTACCATAATTACTCCTCGCGAATGTGAATTATGTATAAACAATAACATTTTCAGATAATTAAAGCGTGAATAGCAAGAAATAAGGTACTTTAAGTGGTAATTGCGAAAAACCGCGTGTTTATATATGTAGTGGGCATATTTCAACGCACAAACTGATTTGAAGTTTACTTGTGGAAATACGAAAAAAATGTTTCGCTTATCCTTAATCGCTTTAGCAGGATTGCTGATTTTAAAATGCGCCGCAGATCCTCTAGCAGAAGTCGTCGGAGGTAATACAAAATTTACTGCTGATGTCTACAAGGTGAGTACCCAATTAACTCCCTTTATTAGAAGTAGAATTTTTGATATACACAGTGACAAAAAAGTACGCGAAAAATTGGAATAAAACGCAAAATTACTTAAATTTTTCTTGAATCTTCTTCAAAATATGCTCCTTTTTGAAGCGATACAGATAGTCAAACGCCTTTTCCAATCAACGAAGCTCTTTTGGGTAGGGTTTTTAGCTCTTTCTGCGAATTTTCTGAAATTCAATCTGACTGATTCAATCAGCTGCTACAACCAAACTGATAGAGAAATCTCTCTAATTGTTTGCATGCTAATTAAGAACAGTGTTACCTACATACAAAAACTTGGAATAGTTACAAATATTGTAACAAATAGTTACAAATAAGTGCAGGTAATTTAAATCAGAATTTCCGGGTACTGTTTTGTCACAGTGTAGGTACAGACATTTTTTTCATTTTACTATAGTTACCGCTGAAACAATTTTTTTTACCATTTTAGAAACTGATTCAAACCAAAAACGGCAACATAATTTTGAGCGGACTGTCCGCCGAAATAATCCTCTCCCTGCTGACGAGCGGCGCCAAAGGTCAAACCCAGCAGGAGCTCGTCAACGCCCTCAATTTACCGGCCAAGCAAAAAGACCGCGACGACGCTTTCTCCCAAATCACCACGTCCCTGAACATCAACACCGACGACCTCAAACTGCTATCAGCCAACAAATTGTACCCGGACGTGAAATTCACCATCGCCGGCAAATTCAACCAAACGGCCGTCCAAGTTTACAAATCCGACGTAGAGTCTATAGACTACACAAATCCACAAGCAGCCTCGGAAACTATAAACTCCTGGGTGGCCGGGCGAACCAACAACAAAATCCAGAATCTAATCGACAGCAAGAACCTGGGTCCAGACACGGTTCTGGTTTTGGTCAACGCCCTGTACTTGCTGGCCAAATGGCAACAGCCCTTCGAGAAGCACAACACGATGAAACGGCCGTTCTACACCAGCCAAACTTCATCGAAGTCTATAGACACCATGTACACCGAGAAGCACGTGAAATATTCACATTGCTCGGCGATGAAGGCCAAATTCCTGGAGCTTGATTTCCAAGGAGATAAAGTCAGCATGGTGTTCGTGCTGCCGGACGAGAGGACAGGGCTGAGCGCCGTGGAGGAGAATATTGAGCAATATCTTGCTCCTCAGAACTATGATAATGCTTACGTTGCCATCACTTTGCCCAAGTTCCAGATCAATACGGATATTGATTTTACCAAGATATTGCAACAGGTGAGATTGTTAATATGTATATGTTTAGGTAATCAACTTATACCTATTAGCAGATAAATTCATCTGAGTCTTGCATGATCATAAATTGATGAATCTTGATGGTAAATTCGTCTGATTTGGTAATTACAAGTTAATTTTTAGAGATTTTTGAGCTATTTTTTTTATTGGTTTCAGTTGGGCGTTACAACTGCATTTTCGAATTCCGCTGATCTGTCAGGAATATCGAAAAATCTTGGCCTTAAGGTCAGTTTCGTAGTGCAGAAAGCCTTCATAAATGTGACGGAAAGCGGAGTAGAGGCCGCTGCTGCCACAGGAGGTGAGTTTATTTCACCAAAATATCCTGTTTTAATGAACTCACCTAAAGTTCGTACGTTTTAAAATGAAAATGATGTAATTTTTAGTAATTTCCACGTAGTTCAAAAATTCCTTAGTGCCAATTTTACTTCTGCCATTTGTCTTTTCAACAATTTTTGTCTTTTTCTGGAGTGTTCTAAATGGTTTTAGAGCGTTCTAAATGATTGTAGACAGTTCTAAATGGTTCTGGAGCGTTCTAAATGGTTCTAGAGTGTTCGAAATGGTTCAAACTAGATGGTACCAAATTATTATGGAGCGTTTTAAGTGGCTCTAGACAGTTCTAAATAATTATGGAGTGTTCTGAACGATTTTAGACAGTTCTAAATGGTTCTGGAGCGTTCTAAATTGTTCTACACTTAATTATTCTGGAGCGTTACCCAGCTATACAATACTAAATATATGATTCTGGAGTGTTCTGAACGATTTTAGACAGTACTAAATGATTCTGGAGCGTTCTAAGTTGCTCTAAATGACTCTTGCGTTCTAAATGGTTCTAGACAGTACTAGAACGTTCTGGAGCGTCTTTAGTGGAGTTTTTTTAAATGGTTCTAGATAGTTTACGAGTAGTTTTTGTGGTTTTATCCAGTTTCTGTACGTTCATCGGTTTCTCAAATTTCTTCTTAAATTAAATATATCGGTAATATAAAGGATTTCGAATACAACCCAACAACGTTGCAATGGGCTGGCTCGTGACGTCTTTGTCATTTTAATACGAACGAACTTTATATCATTTTTTATGTGCCATATTGCTCGAATTAACTGTTTTTCTTTACTAATTCATTTTATATGGAGCTCGTGTGGTCGCAACAAAAATATTGCACGATATTTTTACACGTGGCTCAACACATTTGCATGGGATAGTAACGTTTTTAACCGTTTTATTCGTATTTTAGTTGGTATAATGCTTACTTCCGCTGTACTGGAGGGACCTACCCTTGAATTCAAAGCAGATCATCCATTCGTGTATTATATTAAGGAAAAAAGTTCTGGAATTGTATTATTCGCGGGAAGATTCAACAATCAATGAGACATTGTTATTTAATTGGCGTTTTAATGCGGAGGTTGTGTTAAATTTTAGTTGAAAATAAATCAAATTTATGTTTGGGAATAAAAAAATTTAAATTTTGAGATTTGAGTGATGAAATTTTACTCAATTATTACTGTTTTTTGTTGGATTAAATAGGTTATTATAGTAACTACGTATATTTTTAGTTGGCGTTTCCAAATTAAGTCTTCCATCTAAGCCGGAATTATCCTTCAAAGCCGATCATCCCTTCATTTATTACATAACGGATAAATCATCAGGAATAGTATTATTCGCAGGACGATTCAACGGTTTCGATTAGCACCTCAATATTTTTATATTGTAACTTTATCATTAATTTGTATTATATTTAGGCCACTATCTGTTTTTTATTTAGGAATTTACATGTAGATGAGTACTTTATTCGTAAAGTTAATTTTTTTCTAGTGCCAATTGACATTGAAATACAGTTTGTGAGGTACTATATCGGGTATCTAATTATAAATTTTCGAAAATAATATTTCGTCAATTCCTATGATAATCTTCGAAAGTAAATATGTACCCACTCTGTTTCAAGTGTATGTACAGCGAATATGCTATTTTGAAAGCACACATTTTCCATCAAGAGTTATTTGAAACCTAAAAAAATGAACCTTGGGTCTTAGAATTATTTAAATATGATTATTTTAAATTTAATTTCTGTTTTCAGTGGGAGTTGTTCTAACGTCTGTAGGTCAAAAGCCGACGATTTTATTTAAAGCCGACCATCCCTTCCTTTTTTACATCAAAGACAGTACTACA
Source organism: Phyllotreta striolata (assembly GCA_918026865.1). Lineage (NCBI taxonomy): Eukaryota > Metazoa > Arthropoda > Insecta > Coleoptera > Chrysomelidae > Phyllotreta > Phyllotreta striolata. The sequence goes on along the minus strand of OU900098.1, from coordinate 4,883,223 downwards.
GGATTGGTTTTATTCGCAGGAAAATTCACCGGCTAAAATAATGAAGCAAATTTTCATCCTACAAAGTTATATCCAAGTGTTGTTGCAATAAAATTACATTAAAATACATCATATTTAAGTACAAATTTTATAGCTAAAGCTTGGAAAATATGCACTAAACATTGTAAAATATGCATGCAAATATGCTCTAAAAACGTTCAAAATATGCACTTATTTAATGCATTTTTATGCTCGATGAAAAATAAAGAAACAACCAGATATTAAATAATTTATTATTTAATTTATTAAAACATGTAGGTACACAAACAATGCCGACAATCAGACTATATTGCTTATTAGAACATTAGAAGAAGGGATACTAGAACTATTTAGAACGCTCCATAATCATTTGAAACTGTCTAGAACCACAAGAACGCTCCGGAATCATTTAGAACTGTGTAGGACCATTTAGAATGCTCCGCGATCTTTTAGCCTAGAAGTTATTTAGAACATTTAGAGCGCTCTGGAATCATTTAAAACTGTCTAAAACAATTTAGAACGCTCCAGATTTTTTTTTGAACTGTGGGGAACCATTTATATGTTATATAAATTCGTTTATAGGAGCTATTTATAATGCTCTAGAACCATTGAGAATTCTCAGAATGAGCATTGGGCGTTTTATTTTATTATTTGTTATTAAATTTATTAACCTACTTTAATTATTTATCAGCAAAATATATTGAAAAATGCAAAATTTCATATTATTCATATTTTCCAGGTTCTACTTATAACAGAGCTAATAAAAATTTCCCTTTTATTTCACACAACACACCCCCATAGAAACACTTTTACTTCCAAAATCCCAGCAAAAACTACTTTCGCAAACACACCGCCTACCCCTTTTGTAACCCTTACGGAATGCCAAAGGCATCCGAGTGTGCCGACGGCACTTTCGCTTTCCAATCTATTCGATTTTATTGCCTCAATTCACTTTTATTGGCGCTCTTAAGCCTTTCTGCAAAGCGATCGTAGATCGGAGTCACAATTTCGCAAGACGTCATAAATGTAGATGTACTAAAAAAAAGGGTGAGAGAGACTACCTGAAACTTTCGCAAGTATCCGTAAATGGCACGAGGGATGGTCCGCCAGTAGGTCGCGCGCCTCTCTAGAAGGGTTATTTTTTATGTTTTTTAGTTATGTTGGTAAAATGTATTTATTTATTGTTAGCAAGGTAGTAAAAGTAGAAATAGTAATTAAAATGTAAGTACTTACTACGAGTATAATTTATTAAAATATGTATCTAAATGTATATACTGTGACAAAAAAGTACCCGGAAAATTAGAATAAAACGCAAAATTTGGCGAAGTTGATGATATCGTTTTTAAAGGAAACTCAGCTCTATCGGAAGAGACGTGCCTCAATGCGCAGCATGTCAGATTGTTTGAGCAAAATTAAATGAGCTCTTTCACTAGAGATATTGAGGTCACGTTTTACTTCTCTAATATTAGAATGATGATTTTCGAGGTCAAAATCCTTCATTTTCTCTCATTTTCTCTCAGGCAAGTCTTTTAGCGATCTCCTGACTGTCTTTAAAAGTTTTGTACCATTTGTAAATATGGGGTTTCGATCAAACAGAGTTACCTTAAGCATTAGCATCGATTCGGCCAACGAAATTCCAAAATTTAGACAAAGTTTTTGTTCATTATTTTTGTCCATCTCAGGCACTACTGAGATGAACTGATTCTATCAGCTGCTACAACTAAACTGATCAAGAAATCTTTAAAAATAGTTAAAAATATTAGGGCAGGTAAGTTAAATCAGAATTTCCGGGTACTTTTTTGTCAGAAAATATGTTTAGTAGAATTGCAACAAATTTCAAAAGTAGGAATAAAAAATAAAAAAGGAGAAATAAAAATAATCATTTTACTTTTTGCTTCTCATTTTAATATCATAGACACTAGACTACTAAAATACTATTAAATAACATACAGAATTTCGCAATAAAACGAGCAGAAATAACAAAACATACATCTAAACAATTAATCAGTCCGTCATCAATCGAAATATCCGCCGGGCGTTTGCGAATCGTAAAAGCATAAAAATAAAAATTGTTTACCTGCCTCACGAATTATGCAAATGACTTTTCGAACGCTAAGTGTGACGATCTAAACTCGAGTAAACTTCCCCATTGTGCGAGTTTTTATTGCACAAATCCAGGTCTACTTTTCTATTGCTCTTACCCTTTCAAACGTTTCGCGGAAGCCTATAAGAATTCTACCCTTTTGCGATTTTTCGACAGATTTGTGGACTCGAAATATCAACCCCGCAATTTTCGGAAATTTAATTTGCAACCGTCTAATAATACTTTGTTACATCTATAATACAAATATACATATTATACAGATAAGTGCAAATTTGTACGCTATACATATGATCTATTGGTGCAACCAAGACAACTTGTATTAGTCTTGTATACTGATAACTTGTATAAAGAAAAAAGAAAAAGCGATATTAGTGGTATTATTACAACGTTCTTATTCTAACCACTGTTGTTTTCATCATCCTTATTTATTCAACTCTTAGGTTTGACCATATTGCAAACAAATTTGCACTTACCCATATGTCATACAATCATATGCCGAAGTAAGGGTAATAATCTAGATCTGCTCGGTCAAATATCTAAGTAGATATACCTTTACTTCTGCTTATAATCGTAACATATACCTACTCCACAACCAAATCAAACCAATTTCAACTGCTTCACGGTAACGATACCCCTAGCGCTCCTATCACAATACACTTCGATGGCCAAATTGGCGGGCGTCTTGATCACCTCGCACAAATTCCGGCGCTTGAAGCGCTGGCAAACGACGCCCTCGCCGCCGTCCCGCTTCAGAAGCCTGTAGCAGCCCTTCGGGGGCGTCGCGACGTCGCCGCCGTCGGTCTCGTTGCACTCCAGCAGCAGGATTTCGTTGGAGACGAGCGCCAGGCCGCGGCAGTTGTACGCCTCGGAGAGCGTCTCCACGCAGGTTTTGGTCAGGTTGCTCAGGTTTATGGGCTGCACGTCCGTGTAGGTGTCGAAGCACTTCTCCGAATCGGGCAGAATCGGGTGCATTTCTGCGTAAAAAACGGATAAATTATTGTTTATTAACGGTTTTAATTGATTTGTAGAAGTAATGAGGACTTACCTCTGGATTGGGTGTAGTCGAAGATTGTTAGTGATAATAGGAAGAGTGGTAAATGTACCATGGTTACCGATCGGATAGACGATGTAAATACAACTGGGTTTATTCGTGTCGGGTTTTCGAATAGTACGTCTTTGAAGATGATGATCTTCGGATTTAATTATTGCGTTTAATGATATCATAAGTTCATGAGCATGACTATCATGACCTTCGCTGGATGTTTATTTTTAATTTGCAAATTCTTAGTATAGGTAGTAATTTTTTTCCTAACAGTATATTTATTGGTAATTTGTTGATTCCAAGAAAGAACATGAAGAGTTATTTGTTATTCTACATATAAGTAGAAGCGCAATTTCTTAAAAAAATTTAAATGAATCAATCATATAGGTAAAAGACAATATTTAATTGTGTAAATTTATTGTTTTATATCCTTCATTATTGTAGAAGCATGCTGTATATATTTCGTGTATTTTTATTACTTTATTTTAAACGTCCTTACTCTGTAAAAATTGCCCGTCATCCTAACTGTAACGAAAACAACCGTAATATTTTTTGCTACAACCATAAACGCCCACTGAAAAAAGGGTTGGGTTGACTTTATAGCGAAATTTAAAACGGTGTATTAGGGTTAAAAACCCTTTTGGCAAGTAGTGCGCTTTTCATAAAAGTACCGACAGCCCTTTTTCAATCCTTTACCGTTTTGTAACCTATTACCCCTTTTTATTGAATCGCAGGGAATCGTAGATAAGTTTGTTAGTTCGTTGCAAGGAATGATGCAGATAAGACTTTTTGGGAATATTTTCGATTTGAAATTTCAGTATTTTAGCTTGAAATATGAATAGAAATTAATATTATTCGTTTGGATATAAAATTGAGTTATCAATACCATCAGGTTCCTCTCATTCAGACCTACAAGATGGTAGAATATGGTTCAATTTTAGTATTTTCAGTATTTTCATTTTTCATTTTATTAAAATTTAAAGGTAACTGCCATCTATTTACAGATTTATTACATCACTATCTTAAAAAGTTCTCAACCAGATTGTTTTTAGATATTTACTTGGAAAAATTTGGAAGCTTTGTATCAGTAGGTTGAACATTAAAATGTATCTATGTTTATAACACAGACATTTCTGAAAAAAAATTTCTTCGTACACACTTAAAAGTTACTAACAAAATATAATTATTGCAATTTGAGTAGTCAATTTCAGTAACCAAGCAATTACCGGTAATTGCTTCCTCGTATTTCACGCTCAACGTCCTTACCTCTCGATGCATTATCCTTTAATGTTGCGGTGGCGATTCCGGTGGAAAAAAATCGATTTGCACGGCTGGAAATTCCGGGAAAAACCGAATCGAATTTCCAGCGTCCACTGTAACTAATCGCCGACTTACCGGACAATCGTCGTCCACAGAAAGTACCCAAAACATTAAACCGTCAAACAATTTTCGCTTAAACCCGTACCTACCAAGGTCAATTATTACATTTTGTACACAGGGTGCCATAAAATGCGTACCGACCCCCCTAATATATTTTTATTGCGCCCGCAGACCAAATCAAATTAGGCAGGCACTCCGTACCTTAGGTGGGGCGCAGGATATTTATTTTTCATCTTTCGAAAATCCACCACCATTCGAAATCGAAAAGTCCTCGAGACCAGTTCGAATTCCAAAATCTCGGGTATAATGGAGAACCAAGCAGCGAACGACGACAGGAAGCAGAGGAAGCCTCTGATGGAGAAGAAACGCCGAGCCAGGATCAACGAGAGCCTCGAAAATCTAAAGACCATTCTGATGGAGTGCGATCCGGAGAGCGTCAGCAAACGAAACGCCAAGCTGGAGAAGGCCGATATCCTGGAGATGACCGTCAGCTACCTGCAGACCATGCGGACCAAGCGCACCAACAGCTACTACCCGTCGTCCTCCAGCTGCAGCTACTCGTCGCAGAAATACAACCAGAACTACGTGACGGTGTCTTCGAAGTACGGAAGCGGCGGCCAGTGTTGCTACGGGGGCAGCTCGTACAGCTACAAGGGCTCCGGCCAGAAGGGCTCCTGCGGGGACAAAAGCTCGATATGGAGGCCGTGGTGATGTCGCCCAGCGATCGCTATTCGCTTGGACTGCCGTTTTCTGTGATAATAATGTACATACGTTTATTTTCTATTTAATTTAATTTAAAGTAGGTTTAGTTTTATAGTTTTGTATGGTGATGTTGACTGATGCAAGTAAATTTTATTCTATAAATACAAGAGTTTTGAATTAATTTGTTACAATGCATATAGTTATAAAAAATAATAAGTTTTTTTTTGGGAAGGATAGTTCATAATGGAGGTCGTTAATAACTAATTGTAAATTTTATACAAGATGGTTCGAATTGATGTAGATTAAAATAATTATCCGTTAAGGTATATTTCTTTCAAAATTAAAATACAGGAGAGTTAACATTTTTAAAGATAAGTATAGAATATATTGACAATAAATTATTTTTATACCGTGCATATCTTATTTTTTTATTAGTACCTTCAAATTTTGATAAGCTAGGATAAAAATTAAGTGACATAAGGTAGACTGGGGCAAATCGGTTGTAAAATTTTAATAGTTCAAATTAAATCCTAAAATGTGGCTTTATTTTTTCTCTTATTAGAAATGCTGATACCACATTAAATTCACAACTTCCTAAACTAAAGAATCGAGGTATTAAAAAGTTTTTTTGAAAAAGGAAGAAAACGATTTTACATACTTATTAAAATGTTGACCCCGTACCATGGGGTAAATGTAACAAACGGTTCTAAAGTGCAATACAATTATATAGAAAAACTTATGGGGCAATTGTAAAAAAATATTTGGTTCCTCTAAAATTTGATATGCTGTTTATTTATTTATTTCAAAAAGTAAAAGAGCTACAAAATAACAAAGAAAAAATTAAGAAACAATCCCTGTCTACTGCACAAAAGAACTATAAAAATAATAAAAACATTAACATAATAGGTAAAAATATAACATTTACCCCATTTTTACATTTGCCCCAGTCTACCTTATACATAATTCAGAAAAAAAATATTAGAACTTACCCGTAAAATTTTGAAAGGCAAAATAAAGTTTAGATTTTATTACATTACAAAAAAATCGGATTTTCGTTTCACAAATTCATTACGAAACTCCTTAATCCTCGAAAAATCCAATCTTATTCTCTAGGCGGTTTTCGCGTTATAATATCGAATATACTCGGTGAATAACCCCTAGGCAAACAGCCTATAACAATACTGAGATTCGTCCTGGTGACCACGACGCTGCAGCCTTGTTTTTTGTCGAATTTCTGGCACACGATTTCCTCTCTTTTGTCCCTGTTGATGATTTTGTAACACCCGGGACGTTTCCTGCTCCTCACGTCAATGCAGGATAGAATAAGGACCTCGTCGTTTTGCGTTTTGAGGCTCAAACAATCCTTTCGTTCGTGTTTTATCCATTTCGTGCAGGATTCATGGAGATCGGAGTACAGCTTTTTCCTGGGATTCGGGTAGAATTGCGTCTGTTCGGGCGTGTGGATTTTGTAGCATATTCCCGGCTTCGTCTCCTCCAGTCGATGCTCTGTTGAAAAGCATAATTACTAATAAAATTTGCGACAAATTAATAAATTAGATATTTATACCTTGGCTTGCTACAGATGTAAGCGCGATAATCAATATTGCCACTAAAAATACGCGCATATTGCCAACAAAACCAGCTGGTCACATTGAAAGTGAATTGGAAATAAATTCGCGTGATCCACATAATCGAACTCGTAGACAAGTTTTCTATTAAAATTCGCATTTTACGAGTTAAGAATAACCTTGGTTAGTACTAATTTAGCGATTTACCGGTGAATTGAGCTCGATTGATCGCATGCAGCAACATGCAGATGCAAATGGGTGTGTTTCGATCAAATCGAAACTGTTAACGAGAGAGAAACATGGGATTTTTTTATTGCGTAGGGAGCGTGGCGGTACCGAAAAGTCGTTCTCGAAATTCGCAATTTTTAATGGTTTTATTCTAGGCAATAGTGCCTTAAATTTTTCGGAGAAAACGAATTGTTAAACGAGCCGAGTTTATTGCGGATTTTTAAGGCTCGACTGGCGTACGGTACTCTATTTTTAAGCAAAAATGGTAAAAATTGCATAAAATACGACCGCCCCGGTCTAACGGTTCTCGTGCAATAAGGCAATAAAACCAATAAGAATATCCTCGTAAAAGACTCCTTGTGGTACGTGGCAAAATTTCGAGAAATTGCTCATGCAAAAAATAATTATTCCCATCAATACAACGCCACAGATTTTCTTATTTAGTACATTCATCTCAAAAATATGAACATAATACCCACTTAATCAACGAATAATAATCAACAATAAATTTGTTTCTCTTATCTAAATCATTTAAAATCACTCTATTGTATCGTGTATACCTGTATAATAATTGTGGATAAATTATTACAGGTAAAGCTAGGTATGCTATTTCTCAAGTGTGCATCAAAACACATTCGAAAGATCGCATTTTGGCATGTATACAACTGAAAAGATCACTCTTATATTCTCGAGAATCTGAAATATCGAGTCCTTTAAGCAGTCAATAATAAGCCACTTCCTGTTCCACTGAATAAAACATATTCCAAATGCCCCGTACAAAAGATAGGCTTTTGTTGATTTTTTTCTCTATTTACGAGTAACTTCATTGATGAATCGAGTACCTATATGGAGTGGGCCACCCTCTGGACACTTGCCAAGAAGCCGTTCAGTGGCGGAGAAACGAGAGAGTTAATAATTAATTTATTAAACTCACTTGAAACAATTATATTTTCACTGGATTAGTTGAATTGGAAAAGTTCGAAAACTGATTTGCTTGTTTACAAATATCATAAGAAACGACAAAGCGTGCCGAATGGCCTCCCGGATTTCAAATGGGCCCGTAATGGCTTTATAACTCGCCTATTGCCCAATAAATATAAATTTTTAATCCTTTCAGAAACCGGCCAAGAGGTATATAACACCTATTAGAGTCGGAATATTCGAGCCATATTTCGTCAGCACTACCTAATATTGCATAAAAAGGGTTTGATGAAGACGAAAACCCACCAAGTTATGGTTATGGTAAAACGCGGGTCGGTCGCCCTTCAAGGAAAGGGCTAAAGTAATATGTTTTAGGTACATATTTTTAGGAGTAAATTGAGGTATTTCGGGCATCGTTCGTAACAGATTTTCACGGTGCAAAAAATATTCTTGTAGTAAGAAAATTTGCCGATTTTGCAATGGATATTTGCCGGGATTTCTTTCCGTGATTCGAAAAAGAAAAGATATACAAGAGCGCAGTGCGAGAGCCAGCTGAAAAGCTACTTACAAAAGGGGTAGTAATAATGCATGACTTTGTGTTTGAAACTACCCCGCAGTGCATAGTAATGTCCGAATAACCGAATAATGAGAACGTAGTAAATTCTTAGTCTATTATTAACTGTCTAGGTGCGTTTTTCGGTTACTTCACATGCCTCCATTGCCGTACGTGGCACATTGTGTGGGCCGATATATTTTCGGAAAATTAGGAATATCGTTAAAAAATATATTCCTTTAATAAAATGCTAAAAAGGCCAATAAAACTCTGCTTTAGAAAAAAAAATTGCTAATAGTAAACCCTATTTCCGCACTTTTTTTATTACTTTATAACTCTTCAAATTCGGGTATTTTTAAAACGCATAACCGATTCTCGGATCCTTTTTGGATCCTTTTTGTCGGCCGAAATATTTTTTTAGCCGTTTTTTACGATGCGGACTTTTCTAACCCATTACGAACGCGTTTTCGGAACAAAAGATTTTATTTATTTTTTACTAATCTGCTGTTACCGATGCCATAAAGCGGCCCGTAAAGGTCGATTTTTTTTTAAGTTTTTTAACGTCGGCATTTATGAATATTCCGCATTTACATTTTTAATGTGACTTCGAGAAATAAAAACGCCATAAAAAACCGTGAGGCGAAAGCCGGGGTTAAAATAAAGTACGACTTGAGTATCAACAAAAACTATGAGCTCGTCCTGCAAAAATAAGGACGAATTCCGAAAAATTCGCCGGCACCTTTTGACCGGCCAAATCCCGAACGTCAGGTGCGAAATTCCTTCAAAATTCACGCCGCCGGACAAGAAAAGAGCGTCAGCATGTAAAGGACTCTTTAAGGGTGATTAGGCACCCTTAAAAGCGCGAGGATTATCCGTATCATCCACCCGCGCATCGGCTCCTTATGTTCCTCGAGCATTGTATATCTTCCCTAAAGGGTGAAATTGAAATTTCCATTTCAAGCCCGCAACAATTCTCGTATAATTCGAAGCAGAGAGGAACTCGTAACATGCAAAACATGTTTAACATATTTCTTAAAGCACAGGATGTTGGAGAAAACGAAAGCTCTCGTTCGTTTCGATATTCAATAGGCATCTTTTTATCGATTGAAAATCGAATTGGGTCGTAACACGATACTATTATTATCATATAGGTAAAAAATCCTATACAATACAGAAAAACTTTCACCTACAATCAAACAGCATTTAGAGCAAATATTTTCAGGTACAAGATTCCGAATCGCCTAATTCATAAAATTACACATCTCTAATTTTCAACGTTACTTATCGTTTATTTGGCATTTATGTCAGGATACACTCAACCAATTTTTACATTGCAGCTCTTGTTACAAATTAAAATAAGGAATGGATTACCTACCTTTGATTCAAGAGAATCTCGACATCCACGAAGTTTCCCCAACGCTTAGAAAAGCCTTCCAGGAAACTTTGAACGGTCAGATTTACCCGAAGAAAACCGCCGAACAATTCGTTTATTCCATTAAAGATGAAGACTCGACGATCAAACACACTGCTAATAGAGTATTGGAGGTATTATTTTGGAATCTATACAGTGTCTCATCATGTAACCTGGTTCTATTCTGTTATATACCAAACTGATATATTAATAATTGTTGCATGATGAATTGAGGGATTAGTGAAGGATTTTTTATTGGTATTTTAGGTTCATAAGGAAGCTCAGAAAGCTGAGGCGAAGAGCAAGCTGGCCTCGATCGACCTCATGTACCAGCAGGCGATGTACATGATACAAAAAGACAAAATCGACCGTTCGGCCGAGTTGCGGGAGAACATCAAATTGAAACGATGCACTCTCTTTAAGCATCTAGAGGAAGGCTTCGTTAAGGAGTTCAATTTGATCAGAAAGTCGGATTTGCTGCCCGACATGATCCACAGATATCTAGGTAAGTGCAGGTGAACTAAAGGAAATATTAATTCATGAACTTTTGTAGATTTCAGAAACTTCGAACATACCGTGTGTCCGGCTTGCAAGGAGAAAATCGCGACGAAGGAGATTAAACAGAAACTGTAAGGATAGTTAAATTTGTTAGAGGTTGATGTAAGTGTTTCGTTCGCAGGAATTTGGATATAAAAAATAATTTCCAATCAGATACAGTCACGTTATTGAAGAAGTCTACCAGCTATGAAGTCGAGCCCAGCTCTTTAATATTTCATAACTACCAAGTAGGAGAAGTGTATAAAGCAAGTACAAGTACCATATTCTTAGCAGCATATTCTAAAAAAATATCTACATTAGAAAAACATCAAAATCATCAACATCAGTGGCAAAACCCAATCCATAGCCATCAGGAGCCTTCCAACCACCCCTTACTTTTCGGCGATCATAATCGATAACCAACGATTGGCTCCGGGAATGAGCGTGATGCTAACCATTACCTTCAAACCGAAAATATACGTAATCGTAGATGACAAATTAGAGCTGAAGAACAAAGAAGGTAAGTGTAATTTCTAATTGCTCGATTATTATATCAACGGGATTCGAGGTGAGACGGTCGAGGTGCTGTTGAAATGCACGCGAGACGTGCCGAAATTGGTGAGTTGCATCTTCAAATCCACGTCGAATTTGTTGGAGAGCTGCGCGCCGGAGAAGGTGGATTTCGTGCAGAAGAGACGGGAGGCGTTGAACTACACGATCGATTGCGGGAGCTGCTTGGTCAGCCAGTACATCCTCATTTCCATGGTGTTCGAAAACCGGGGCAACGACGGAGCGTTCTTCATCATAACAGAAGAGGATTGGTACTTTCAAAACGTGGAAGTGAGTGCTGATTTGTACGGTAAATGTTTGGTTTTAAGAGGAGGCGTTGGTTTTTTTTAGACGATTTCGACCAATATGGAGCTGTTTAAAGGACCGTTTTGGATATATCCCACGTATTTCGAAGTATGTAAGGACGATTTGGTGGAAGTTAACATCATCTTTCAACCGTACAAACCCGGTCTGCAAGTGGAAACGTTGTTCTTGATTTGCAATAACAATTCATTTCAACAAATCGAGCTGGTCGGCGATGCTTTGGAATTTTCACCCAGTTTCATAGAAATTGACGTAAGAATTTTATATATTTATTCGCTCAAAAGTTGCCATTGTCCAGTTTTAGGTACCACCAAAGGATACACACATCAACGAAATGAAAAATTATTGCGTGTATTTTGAAAATTTGAAGAACGACGAACCTCAATATCTAACTGTAATTGTTCGTAACAAAAGGTTAGATTCAATTACAATAATAACTAGAGCTTGGAAAATGTGCACTAAAAATTGCACCATTTAGAACCCTCCAGAACCATTTATTAGAATTGTCTATAACTATTCAGAATCATTTATTAGAACTGATTACAACCATTTAGAACGACCCTGGATCATATAGATCTGTCTAGAAGTATTTAGAACGCCCCGGAATTATTTGAAATTGTTTAAAACCATTTAGAAGGGTCCGGAATCATTTAGGAACTGTCTAGAAGCATTTAGAATGCTCAATAATCATTTGGAACGAATTGATCTCTTTTTGTTTTCTGCTAAAAGAACTTCAAACAGTCAATTAATTCGAACAACTTTCCAGTCAAATAGCTTTGACCTGCGAATGGAGATTCAGGCACACGCCCAAAGAAGGAATCAACGACATGCCGGATAACTGGATAACCTCGAATTGCACTCTCACCCATCTACACCCGTGGGGATATTTGACGTACGAATTTAAAATCAACGCCAACACGAACATTAACGGTTATCATAACATTTTTTTCTGGTAATCACCTAATCGGAATCGTGTATTTAGGAGAAAGCTTAATCGGCATTTTCAGTTTGTACGTTACGAATTTGCCGGCGATTAGTTTGATGGAAAACGAGGAACTCACCATTGTAGAATGCGACGATGTAGCTGGAAAAACGCTCAGCCAAGTACAAAATTAAAAATTTGCTTTAAATATAATTCCTAACTAAAACTGTTGCAGGCGGTGGACGTGTTAATAACAGAATTCGAAGTTTGCGCCATGGTCAACATAGATCCTCCGAAAGTTTACTGCGAGTACGTATTTTTTTCTATTATAAACAATTTTATTACGCAAATGCATAACAAAGGAGTATTATCGTTAATTTAGCTTTTATAATGACATTCGTTCTTCGAAAGACTCGATAACAAACAATTCGATCGAATCAAAACCCGATATTGATATCTACCAGACGACCCGGAATCGCTCAGGCTAGACTAGCCGATTAAAAATATCCAAACGCGGCGATTTGCCGGTGAAAATACTCGAAACTCGCAGGAAATGTCGAAGGACGTGGCTCAGAAAAACGCCGAAGACTTCCAAGTTTACCTGTTCTTTTTGACCGTGTTTATATCAGTGCTATTTTTCGTAATGGCGTTCATAGCAGTAGATCTTTGGTTCCTGAGGAACAACCGCCCGGACAGGAACCGCTCCTGCTTCTGCTGCAGAGATTTAAACTTCTTCGACGATGACCAAACCAGTGAAGATGATAGCGACAGTGGCATAGAAGTAGAAAGCATTGAAAATAATAAGAACCGTGAATAATTAACTGTATCTTGGTATTTTGTGAAGATGTTATTTTTATCTTCAAAATATTATCCTAAAAATCTAAAGTGTAAATTTAGTGTATTTAGTGTTCAATTCAAAAGCCAATCCAGCTTACTTTCTTTTATACATTATATACATTTTTTTCACAATTTCCTGCTTGTTTAGTTGCGCTTGTGATGCTCCTGTTGACTTGTCGACGAACATGGGATTTTCCTGTCCTGTTTTAAACTTCGGGATCGTGCCGTCCGGGCTCAACGTCCAGAAGCACTTCTACATCAGGAACGACAGGAACTTCGATCAGAACTGGTCGATCCTGGAGGTGAAGTACAATTTGGACTCGAAGCCGCACATGGAAGTGATCAAATGCAGCCCGCATTTGACCGAATCCTCCGGGTTCTGTCGAAGGAGGAGGAACAAAAGGTTGTTTTATAAAATAGTCAATGAGAAGCCGATCAGTTGGGTGTCTATATTGGTGCTGGTAGCAGTGAATTTGAAGGGTGACTCGACGATAGAGGATATTTGCATTGTTACTTATGAAGTTATTAATTTCGATATCGTCGTGAAAGGCGATCAATCCAAATATGTAATTCCTGCTCTAATGCCGATGCACGTGATGTATAGAGGAATACCCACGGAACTGAAATTTGGCGTGGAAAATCGCAGTCTTATTACCGGTGAGCATCACTCAACCAACTCCCATCTTCTATTTTACCTTGTTTTGTAGGTTACTTCCAATTTTTCCCCGCATTTGGAGAAGACAGAGACAAGCTCATGGTGAAATTGTCACCGACTTCGTCCGTGATAAAACCGTTCGAGACCATCACCATCACAGCGACGCTTCTCTGCTGCGAAATCGGATTCATACAAAACTTTTTCCTGCCGTGCTTCGTGGGCATCGGCCAGGAACCGCTGGTGCTGCGGGTGCTTTGCACCGTCGACGGCCCGCACGTTTTCTTCTACCTCCCAGTCGAGAAGAAGATCTACAAGAAGGTCACCTGGCCGCCTAAAATACTCTACGAATACGACACCGATCCCCTGTGCGTTTGCACTAACGTAAGACCGAATTCTCCCTAACTCTATATCTATCATCAAATCATCTACTTGCAGAAAGAATGCTTGAAGTACGAGGACCAGGACGAGTATTTGGACGACTACGAGGTGCCCTTCGAGAACCTGATGAACGGCGCGACCAATCGCACGTACATCGTGAACGACTTGGACCTCAAGCCGTCGGCCTCCGGGGACACCGAGAAGCTGATGAAATCGGAGGAGAGCTCCCGATCGACCGACTTCACCAGCCGCACTCGCCGATTGGAGGGCCTCATCTCCGAGGAATTCGACACCGACAACATCCTGCACGACGACATCGTCGAGGTTCATTCGGTGCCGATTTTGACGCGTAAGTTTTTCGGTACAAAGTACCGATGGTGTTAAAGTGAGGTAATTTCAGCGACCAAAGTCACCATATACATTCAAAATTTCACGCCGATCGCTACCAAATACAATCTGGAGCCGCAGAAATTCGTCGAAAATAAGAAATTCGATCACGTTGCTGTTAGACTTCGGTTAAAAAAGCGAGGTATTGTTGCTCTTGTTACCCCTTCATTCAGTCCATTTATTCCATCTGCTCTTCTAATAGATACCAATCTAATGCTTCTCTTTAAACGGTTGTTCTTCCTTCCAAACCGGCTCTTATTTTTTGACCATTGACCTATTTTTAGAGGACCTTTGGAATGACCTGATGGGCACCGATTACGGCATTTTGGTGCAACCAGAAGTGTGCAGCGGGGAATTGAACGCGTACGGCAGCGCCCACGTGGATATATGGGTATACGCGAACACTTACGGGATATATTCCGAAGAAATAGTAGTAGAAATGGTGGAAATACCTTCCTACCATTTCTCCATGCTAATCGAGGTGATAGGAAGCCCGGCGGTGGTGCCAATGGGCGTCAATTCCATTACGAATTATCCGACTATAAGGTAATTAGTTTCTCCATTAGCGTGTTGTTTTGGAGTGTAAATGAAATTATAGGTTCGGTACGATTCCTTTCAAATCCGAGCCGATCAAACGACAAATCAAAATCAGCAACACCAGCTCGATTCCTATCCATATCTACTGGCACGCTTTGTTGAGGCAACCGAATGACCCCGGATACGCCATCAATGAGGGTTTCAACATATTTTTAGACGAAGCTGGTCATGAGAAACCGGAGCAGTTATTTAATTTGGTGTATTCCTTGGAAAATTATTGCGGCAGAAACGTCAGCGATTTTTGTTACGTGAGCACTTTTGTACGATTCTAAGTTGTGGGACTCAAAATTGATTCTAGGTTGAACCGTCGGAAACCGATATTGCGGAGCATTCGAATGTGCTGGTACAGGTGGTGTTGAGACCGGCGTATTTGTCCAACTCTTCGGACCTAATAGAAGCGGCTTGTTGCTTGATAGGCCACATTTTTTTAAAACCTGAACATAAGTAATATCGTGTTTGATTCCTACTACTTGGATATTAAAAATTGCTTCTATTTCGAGGATGAAGCCCAATTATTTTGTGAGGAAGACCGGCCCGGATGTGAACAGGATCAGAATCGAGGCCACAGCAAGGATAGAAGAGCCAAAGTTTAATATCGAATTGGGCGATTCGAACAGCCTGAAAATCAGAATGTACGCCAACGAGGTGTTGCTGAAGAAACTAGAGGGTATAAACGAGTACGGTGTAATACGCAACCTTGGTTAGTTATTTGTTTGGATTTACCAAAAATTGATAATACAATAAAATCGTTATATCTTCAAGGAGAATCCCCGTGCTGTCTGGAACTCTCGGTCAACGTCCCGTTTTACTTTAAAACTAAGAAAGGAAATCTTATCACGGAATTGTGCACCGAGGTGGCACCTCTGAGTACAGTTGATGTAATTTATCATACAAAACAGTAACGCAAATAATTCATTAGATTTCTTTCAGTTAAATATCTGTTGTAACATAAGTTTCGAACAAATGTTGGCTTTGAGCAAAATAATTTACGAGAACTTCACCGATTCCTTGACGTTTTACGATGATTACGGGGATATCGCGGACGTGGATAAATCGGAGAAAACCATTGTAATGCATAAAGTGATGAAAATAAAGAATAACGATCAAATCGAACAGGTACAGGGGTTTTGCACGGTAGCTGTGCATTAGAACTTTTTGGAAGAGTTAGGAATTTGAAAATTTAGGAATAAGTGTGAGTTTTTCTAAAATATTTTCAAATAACCTCGTTATTTTAAATGGAAAGTACCATTTTTGGATTCTGTGGCCTTTTTAACTGGACTTAAGTATAATAATAGTACCATATGCCAAAAATGCACCATTTGTTGTCTTGCAATTTGCAATTTTTTTTTTGAAAAGTGATCGAATGTATTTTCTATCATATCTCTGATAATAATGCACCTATAGTTTTGATTGTTGGTATAGGTAATGCCCAAACATAGTACTAAATGAAACTAAACTGAATTTTCATGGCCAATTTACAGGGCGTTTAAAATTGTCTGACAAACTTGGCTAATTTAAAGTGGCCATAACATATTTTTAGGCATTGAGCTATGAATATTTTTAAGCTCTTTTGATCCAAATAGGGTCTCTCCAAATAATCTATCTATTCCTTATTCCCAAATCCAACCATTTTTAAAATAATCGAACTTTTATTAATTATGCTGTGATAATACTCTTCTCGAGTTATCTGGAACTCTGAAATGTTCAAATGCACGGCTACGGGTTTCTTAGTATTGTGTGTTCGATAAAAATGAAGGAAGATGAGGAAAAAGTGGAAAAAGTTTTATTTTGGCATTTCAGTTTCCTTTGGAAGTGCATTTATATTTTCCAAACATATCAGTATCACCAGAAATCGTCAATTTCGGTCATATTCTATTACGTTCGACAAGAAAGCAGATGATTACAATTTACAATTATACAGGTATTATTTTAATGAATCTTCTTATTAATACTATACTAAAAACTTTGTGAGATATAGCCATTGTAAGTTTTTAAATCGTCATACTGTATACCTAATTACATTTTTCTTTAGGTTATACGGTAAAATTTGAAATATATAAATCTTCAGGAGCGACTTGTTTCGTCATAGTGCCGCATTATGGAGAAATTCCCCCGACATTAGGAATGAATTCAGCTTTTATAAACGTTTTTATTTATTTTTCTCCCAAGTAAGTCACGAATATTCGATTGGAATAATGTGTAATAATGTTGGTTTAATTAATTGCAGTGAATGTAAATTGTACAAAGAGTCGTGCAGAGTTATCACAAATATTCCCAGTTATTGGAAAGAAATCGACCTGCAAGGTATTGGTTCGATGAACATGAAATACGTGAAAGATTACAAAATATAAATATTGTATAAAATATACAAGATATGATGAAATTATAATTTGTTATTTGTAGTTTAAATCGAAAAAATGTGTTTTTTTATATAATAACATGTACATATTTCATTTTTTTACCAAATCTACATAGAAATGACAATTTTTTAAGATGCCCTTCAGTAACATACGTTTTGTTATCTAAATAAATTGTATTATCACATAATTAGTAAGCAATTAAGAAAATTTACAGGCACTTTTTCCAAGTATATATATAGCATTTAACAAACAGAACTATAACAATAATAATAAAATGTTGAAATTAACGTTAGCTTTCGCCTTTGTCTGCGCCGCTTTATTCATGGAGACATTAGCAACAACTCCAAGTTCGGAGTTTAGTTGCTCTAATCCGAATTTCTGTACGAGATATGCAAGCTTTATATGCCCACGTATAGCCCTTGAATGTCAAGAGGACCAAATAATTCCTTCAGGCCCATGCAATTGTTGCAGGACATGCAAATAACACCGGTAAGTAGACAAATATTGTTCGGTTTCGAACTGGCACATGGTTTATCTTTTTAGATTCGAAGAAGCAGTCGCAAATGTTTTATTCGATGTACTAAAATGTGAATAAAGAGTCTTTCGTTTAATTGTTATTATATATATTATACAGGGTGCCCCACGACGAGTTAAAACTATCCGTATGTATACAGGATGTTCCTAAACATCGTGCCCATCCGAAAGAGGGTAATTCTTTGGCTTATTTCATGACTTAAAGTTCATTTAAACGTAGATCCGCAAACGCATCGTTCCCAATCTACAGGGTGTTGAAATTTCAAGATATTTTTTTTTCTTTATTGTTTTCTCAAATTTGTAATCTAGATTGTTTTAAAGGGCATACATTATTGGGTATGTTCCCTGTTCCATGTTCCCCTTCTCCCCTCAGAACTTTTTTGTTGTGCGCTGCTGGTAGATTCTAAAATACAAAGTGAATTGTCTGTTTGTTTAGAAACTTTTTTTGTTTTAAAACTTTTTTCTTTATATGAC
Organism: Phyllotreta striolata; assembly: GCA_918026865.1. Lineage (NCBI taxonomy): Eukaryota > Metazoa > Arthropoda > Insecta > Coleoptera > Chrysomelidae > Phyllotreta > Phyllotreta striolata. The sequence continues at coordinate 4,864,742 of OU900098.1, read as the reverse complement.
TGTTATGGAGTAAAAATTAAAACGATTTTCTGTACAAATGATTTATTTTACAATACAAAAAACCTAAATAATAATTATTAAACTACATTATAACAAATGTTGAAAGTGACTATCTCCTACTCAAATTATACCCTAGCTGGCCTATGTTATACACCAAATTTGAGCTAAATATCTCCAAAACTGCAGGAGCTCTAAAAAAAGCAGAAGAAAATCTTAAAATTTCAACACTGTGTAGATCGGTAACGAAGCGTTTGCGGACCTATGTTTATATGAACTTTTAGTCATGAAATAAACCAAGAAATCACCCCCTTTCGGATGTGCACGATGTTTAAGAACACCCTATATGCAGACAGTTTTAACTCGTCGCTGTATAAAATATACATTACCTATATCTTTTTCCTAAAGCAGGCAAAGAAAAATCCGACCGAATCAATCGTTTGATCTGGTCCGAATCTCTGAACACTGTCTATTTCTTCCGTTGTTAAAGAAGTACCGCTCCAGCCATTACCTCCTAGACTTAAACTAGGTTTAATTAACTCTATTTGGGAGAATTTCCTCAAAGCCCAAGCGACTAGTCCTTCATTTTCCGCTAATGTAATTGTACAGGTACTGTACACCAAGGTTCCTCCTGGTTTCAGTAGCTGCACAGCCTAAAAAAAATATAGACAATATTACTAGATTCGATAATATTAAATTAATTTACACGAACCGTTTCAAACAATTTCCTTTGTAACGGTACGAAAGACTTGATTTCATTTTCCGACATTCTATTAATCAATTGCGGACGCTTGCCTAAAACACTACAAGGAGCGTCCAGGAGAACTTTATCGAAGGTTTCAGAAGCGAATGGCGGCCCTTCACGTACGTTTCTCATGTTATTAGAAGAAAGGTCTAATATTTTCGTGGAATCAGCTTGGAATATCGAAACCTTAGCCCCGAACTCATCGCAACGTCGTTTCAACTGCTCAACTTTCCTCGGCGTCTTATCTATAGCGACCAAAATCCCCTGTTAACAAACATAAATGTATTTAGTTTTTAGTTATATGATGTATTCTTTAAAACAACTCAGTGACGTCATTAAGTTTAGCGAATCACAGTTACTCGAGAATATATAGATATATTTTCTAACCAATAGGAGCTCCCGCTGATTAGTGAAGTCACTGCCAAGAATTACAGCCCTTCCAGAATCATTTGGAAACTGTCTAGAGCCATTTAGAACGCTCCTGAATAATTTAGTACTGTCTAGAACCATTTAGAAATGTCTAAAACCATTTAGAATTGTCTAAAATCTTTCGGAACACTCCAGAATCGTTTAGAACTGTCTAAATTCGTTCAGAACGCTCCAGAATCATTTAGAAGTATCTACAACCGTTTAGAGCGCTCCAGAAACATGTAGTACTCTCTAGGCCATTTGGAGCTAGAACGTTTCAGTACCATTTAGAACACTCCAGAATCATTTAGGACTGTCTATAATCATTTAGAACGGTCTAGAATCATTTGAAACGCTCCAGATAATGTACAAACCACAATGTATAGTCAAAACCAGTCAACTTCATACAAATAGCGGAATTTTGAAACTAACGATATGGCAACAACGCATCGGCAATTCAACCCCGCTATGTAAAATTCCGCTAGCCTAGTCAAATCGCAGATTTAACAATGGCACTAGGGACATTTCGAACTGCGCGGAAATTACTAAAAATTACGTCATTGTTCATTTTAAAACGTACAAACTATACCTCATTTTTCATCAATTCGGCTATGTGGGTGGTTTTGTTCCCGGGTGAAGCGCACATATCGATTACAGTATCACCGGGTGCTGGTGATAATGCTAGGATGGTTAGTATGGATGGTAAATTTTGAAGCAAACCATATCCTGCGGGAAATATGTCTTCTCCAATTGGATAACACCCTGAGAGAATTTCTTTCACTTCCACAGCAATGCCACTACAAAAGTACATAGAAAATAAAAGAGTTTAAAGAGTGTCATAATACAAGGGTAAGGTGAAAAGTTCTCGGTCTGACAATGAACAACCTCGATTTTCTGTTGAAAAATTACATTATTCTTCTTATTCAGTCAAAATCTTTAGTTCGGGACAGTTCTAAATGCTTCTGAAGCATACTAAATGGTTCTAGACAGTTTTAAATAATTATGGAGCGTTCTAAATAGTTCTAGAATGAATTACATATAAATGTCCCAAATAGGAAACGAGGAATTTTGCTCATTGGAGCGCCCTCAGTATATCAGGCTACTTGTAGATATGCAACAATTTTAACACAGAGTAACAAATTACTTTAGGAATTAAAATATAAAAGAACTCACTTAGTTACAGCTTTTTCTCCAAATAATTGATGGCGCTGCAATAAAACTCTACCGTTTCCAATGAAAACTTTTGGAGATTCGTTGTACACTTTGTGAAACCCCCTTTTGCATTTTTTCCATATATCAGCGTATATGCTGACATTATCGTTCACTTGGCAACCTGCAATCAAAAAATTAAAGCCTTTTTAATAAATTTTATTGCATCAAGTAACATGAGAATAGTCTTACCGGATACCATTCCTAATACTCCCGGTGCGTAAATATGCGCTCCCCTGAGCACCGCAGAAGCACATTGAGCATCTACAATTATCTCTTTTTCATATGTGTTAAAAGTTTTACCATCTACAGGTTCATTCTCAATGATAATGGTGTTTGAGATTAGAGGATGGAGGTAAATTGTGGGGGAATTACCTATAGAGTTCTTTTTAAAATGATCTCTAATTAATTCCATAAGGTCTTCATTATTCGATTTTAAAGTATTCACTCTAATCGATGTACTTAACGGTGCAGAACACAACCAGTTTAAAGTTTTCCCCAAATTTTCATTTGAATTTGAAATCTGAAAAAAAATTAACAGAACTACCAACATTATTCACCACAACAAACTACCCTAAAACACTACCAACTTAAGGTTTTTTGACACAATAAAATTTTTACTGACCTTTTTTCCATCGTTTTCTTCGCTTTGGTCGGACAACAAACCGGTAATTAAATTATAATTGAAATTTGCGATAAAAGGAGACTCGGGATACGGCATTTTCCAAAGCGACAGCGTAAAATCATGTTTTTCCCCAGCGTTTGAAACGTGCCATGCTTGCAGGTTAGAGAACGATGACTAGAGGTCACGTGACATGCGCCGACCAATGCGACACGGCGATTCTCAAGACGTGGCACGAACTGCGATTCTCTTTTTAGTCCGCCATATTGACATTCGACAATTTTTTGGGAGGACTGGTGAATGTGTTAGCGTTTTTCAAAAGTGTAAAGTGTTTTTTTTTCGAAAGGTACGTCTCAAAATGTTCTAGAAAGCTCGCTTTGTAAGTGTTGATGTTGTCTGAACGTTTGTTCGCATAATTTAGGCGTAAATCGATCGTTTTAGTTGGAAAACTAGGGGTTTGGTGTAAAGTGACAACAAGTCAAAAAATCGGCTTCATCTTATTGTGTACGTAATAACTAAATTGTGAAAAGGAATCGGTCGATTTAGCCCTCGATTTGATTAGTTTTCGTTGGGGGATTCGTTTCTTATTAAAAAGGGTTGTGTTCTTCGGAAACAATTTCAATCAATATGTCAATTTTTCCTCAGGACTCCCAACTTTTAACCCTATTTTCAATATTTCCTCTTTGTTCTAAATTTAGAAATCCCACAAACGACGATTAATACGAAAACCGCAAATCCTATAATTATTTCTTTTCGTTTTAGGTTCATCAAAAGCAACCATAATGGGTAATGTGTTTGCTAATTTATTTAAAGGCCTCTTCGGCAAAAAGGAAATGAGGATATTGATGGTAGGTTTAGATGCTGCTGGTAAAACCACAATTTTATATAAACTAAAATTAGGAGAAATTGTAACAACCATCCCAACTATTGGTAAGTACAACAAAAAACAACTTTTTGATGACACAGTAACGTTCCGTCATTCTTATCAATCTAATAATTTCTGATCGAATTAAACTACGTCTTATATTAACGTTATTATTCCCAATCATTTGCTGAATTTGTAACACATAGGTTTTTTGATAGGAATTCTATGACTCACAGTTCAGTGGCCTTGGTGTGGCACCCTGCACAGTCACAGTTATTACACCATATTTCCATGTTTTCCATTAATATGCAAGTTATGTGTAAATACCCACATTGTGTATCATTTGGGCCATTATGAATATCTTTTTTTAGATATTTCTCGGAAAATTAAAACAAAAAATCTTCGGCCCATTTCAATCTACTATTATTTAAAGTACGAATGCAGTTTGTCCAATTCCCTACACAGATTGATTCATTTTAGTTTTCAAAATAGGTTATATAGGCTGTGGGTGCGATAAAGACAACTTCCATTCGACACTAATAAAGAAAAAAGAAAGTGATACGGTGTAACTTTAACCACTGTTATTATAATAAACTTTCTTTGTTCAACTCATAGAAAAGACCATATTGCAAACTGAAATGAACCAAGGTTATAATTTTGTGTGTGTAAAAAAAATAAATTTACAACTAATAGCAATTAACTAATCAATTACACAAATTTCTTGTTGTTTTTGACTAATTCTTTGTAAGTACAAAGCCTATCGTTAGAGATATATTTATATTGTTTTGGCTTTTTTTTAAATACCATTTACAATCGCATCGTACGAAATGATAGGTTCTTGGTAATTTTATTTGGTATGATTTTTTAGGTTTTAATGTCGAGACTGTAGAATATAAGAATATCAGCTTTACTGTGTGGGATGTCGGTGGTCAGGATAAAATTAGGCCATTGTGGAGACACTATTTTCAAAATACGCAGGTAAGTTAAAAATGCAATCTATAATTTATTTAAAAACACATTTAATGAGAGTGGGTAATAAAAAAAAATCTTTGTTCTTTATCCTTGATTAAGATAAGGTTTTTTGTTTTATCAATTAGCAAAGTAATGTTGAGGGCAATTTAATTAGATTTTTTTTAAACTTCCTTTAATAATAAATTTATAGTATTAATTAAAAATATTGCTTATTGTGTGTATTATTTACTTATTTCTGAATATTCATTTTGAATATGTTTTAATGATTACTAATAATACCTGTGTGGTATCATAAAAGCGTTCTTAAAACTAGTTTTAAGTTCCTCAAATTTAAATTAATTAAAACGCACTTAAATCTTTTTAATTACTCGATTTGATTATAGTTAAAAATATATCTTATGGTTATTTAATCTTACGTTCGAATTAAAATTCTAATATAATCGGTTATTTATAGTTTACCATATGGTTGGTTAATATTTCAATATTAAATCATCAAAAATTGTAAATGTATCTTAAAGCACATTCGTTTTATTTTAATTGAACAAACCTATTGAATTGTGATAGGGATTAATAGTATTGTATTGAAATTATTTGTGATAAATGAATCAAAATTCCAAAGATTTTTTGAATTAGGGGATCATCTAGACACTAAATAAAAAATGAATGAAAATGGTTCTATCAGAACTTTCTGATTGATTAAATAGTTAGTAATTGTACATGATTGTTTATGGAAATTGCACGAAAAAATAGATACCCTGGTCAAAAAAGTATCCAGAATTACTGATTTAAATTACCTGCACTTAATATTTTTAACTATTTCAAGTTTCTGCATATAAGTAACACTTCTTAATTAGCGCGCAAAAAATTAGAGATAGCTCAATCAGTTTGGTTGTAGTAACTGATAAATCAGTTCATGTCAGTAGTGCTCTGCTAATTTTGCAATGAACGAAAATAATGAGCAAAGAGTTTGTTTCATATTTTGGGTTTTGAATGGAATTTCGTTGGCCCAATCGATGCAAATGTATACTGAGACTCTGTTTTATCGAAAACCCATATTTACGAATGGTACAAAACTTTTAAAGACAGTCGGAAGATCGCTAAAGACTTGCCTTGTTCCGGACGATTTTCGATCTCTTCAACCAATGGTAACGGCGAGAAAATGAAGGAAATTCTGTTCAAAAATGATCATGATAGTATTAGAGAAGAAGCACTTGAGTCCAACATATCTCGTGAAACAGCCCCTTTGATTTTGCTCAATCAATCAGGCATGCTGCGAATTGAAGCTCGGATCGTTTCGATTGAGCTGAGTTTCCTTCAGAAACGATATCGTAAACTGGTCGATGATTCATATTAACAATAAGTATCATCGACCAGCCGCTTTAATCACAAGAACTAGCTACTTCGGGGTCAAAAAAATCGATCAAAAAAAATTCGCAGAAGGAGCTAAAAGCCTTACCAAACCGGGCCTATAAAAACGTTTCGATTAATAGAAAAGGCGTCTATGTGTATCTCTTGAATAGGACCACATTTTGAAGGCGGTTCAAGAAATATTTATTAACTCCAATTTTCTGGGTACTTTTTTGCCACTGTATACGTGTTGGTTTCGATCTGTCGAATCTGATGAGTTTCCGTTGATTACAGGGCCTAATCTTCGTAGTCGACAGCAACGACAGGGAGCGTATCACCGAGGCCAAAGACGAGCTGATGCGCATGCTGGCCGAAGACGAGCTCCGGGACGCCGTTCTTCTGATATTCGCCAACAAGCAGGATTTGCCGAACGCCATGAACGCCGCCGAAATCACCGATAAGCTCGGATTACATTCGTTGCGCAACCGTAACTGGTACATACAGGCCACGTGCGCCACCAGCGGAGACGGTCTCTACGAAGGTCTCGATTGGCTGTCCAATCAGCTGAAGAACGCCAATCGTTAGTGTGGTAGAGGTGTCTGTGCGAGTGCAGTTCTCTTAAAAAAATTCTTTCATTGTACTTTTGTCGTGTCTATATATCTCGCGGACGATCTTCTTGTACCATATGTTGCAATTTTTATGTATTTTTTTTTCTTCTTTTTTTATTAACCAATCGACACGGGGACGCAAGTTTTATCTACGATGGTCCAGAATGCTGATGGTTTTTTTTGCGTCGAAATTTGTTTACGAATGAATGCTTATTTCTAATATCTCTGCAATCGACCGGGGTCCAAACTAACCGATTCTAAATTATTCGTTTCTTAGATGCCAGCATCCAAAACAAATAGTACGTTATCTTTATCTAGATAAATATATGTAATTTTAATGCAATTTTAAATATTGTAATTAATTTTTTAATACGTGTCTAATTATGAATGAGCATAATTGCTTGAAATAATTTTTCATTCGAGACGAATTTTGTAGCAATTAACCTCGAAATGGGAAGCATCTTGGAAAATGCACTATATACTTTAACGTTATTATTTATTCTTTTTGTACTGTCAAGGTGAAAGAAGCTTATTTTGTAACATATTTTTTTTGTATTAGGCTAAAATGTACAGTAGTCGCATTATTTAATTAAACGATTCTGTTCTGAACCTCAGCGTTGTAACATATGGTAAGCCGTTCGAACCTAAATAAAAAGAACATATTTAAAAAAAATGTTTTTGGGCACGGCTCAAATTATTTTATTGTTTATATTTAAGGAAAGTACGAATAGACGTGCCCGAAACGATCAAAATAACCTTCCTATCGGCGGTTTGTCCCCTAAAATACGGGGCGCAATCTGGTGATACTTTTTGGCGTTAGGTTTCAAGACGGCGTAGTTTTTTTATACTTATATAAATATACAAAGGGATTTTTCAAAGACTGGCCAACAGACTGACCAGATTTGAGTCCCGCAGATCTTAACAGAAACGGCTGATGATCGGGTATTTTGACATCGATTTCGGGTACGTCGGGCTGTACATAATTTTTTGTTTACTTTTCAAATTGTAACTTAATATCGAGGCATCATTTTATTTTGACAAACAGTGGATTTGAGGTTACATAATAAGTAATTTAAAAAAAATGTTTTCTTTTTGATTTTTCGTGGACATTCCCCGTTTGTCAGCTGTATTATCAAATAAATTTATACTATTAAGATTAGCGTTTTTTATTTACATACATAGAGTTACTACGAGGGTAGGGTGAAAAGTTCTCGGCCTTTTTACACTGAAGGTCCTTTAATCAGCAAAAAACTCTTATTTCCTCTTTGGGACATTTATAATTAATTCTAGAACCATTTACAACGCTTCAGAAACATTTAGAACTGTCTGAAATCGTTCAGAACACTCCAGAATCATATTGAACGAATCTAGAGACACTCATCAAAACGCTCCAACATGATCTAGTACTGTCTAGAATCGTTTGGAGCACTCCAAACTTTGAACGCTCCAGAATCATTTAGTACTGTCTAAAATCGTTCAGAACACTCCAGAATCTTATATTTAGTATTGTTTAGTTAGGTAACGCTCCAGAATAATTCAGTAATGTGTAGAACACTTTAGAACGCTCCAGAACCATTCAGAACTGTCTAAAATCGTTCAGAACACTCCATAATTATTTAGAACTGTCTAGAGCCACTTAAAACGCTCCATAATAATTTGGTACCATCTAGAACCATTTAGAACGCTCCAGAATCACTTAAACCTGACTATAACAATCTAGAACGCTTCAGAATCGTTTAAAGTCATCTTGAACTAAAGATGTTGAATTAATAAGAAGAATAATGTAATTATTTCCTTTCACCTTACCCTTGTAATATCCCTTTGCGATATTGCTAAATGAAAACTATCCCTTTGAATTAAATTCAAGTATTCAATATGTAACTAAAGCTGTCAAAGCCCTTATAAAAGAAAAACAACCAAAAAAATATTTAACAATTTTATTCTAGCATACGAATTGCGGTTCATTTTTCTTATATTCGTTAAAAAACTTATCGGACACGTACTCGGCAATTGCCAGGCAACAGGTGGCCGCAGGGCTGGGCAGGAACACGCAGTTGATGATCCTCTTCTGGATGCCGCGCCCTTCGAAGAACTCGAACACGAAGTCGTCGTGGAAGGTCCCGTCGGCGTTGACGAGCTGCGTTTGCACGGCTATCGGCCCGTCCGAGACGTCCTTTTTATCGAAATCGGCCAGCCTCTGCAGCTTCTTGATGTAATCGTCCGGGCAGATGCGGTTCTGCGCCTGGCCGATGCACTTCGAGAGGTACCTGCGGGTCATGTTCAGGAAGTTCTTGGACGCTATGGTGTTCTTTAGGTAAGCCAAGTTTAGCTCCTCTTCGTTGTAGCCTTCGATGCTGTAAGCTGGAACTGCTGTTGGTCCTGAAATTACAACACTTAATTATCGGTCTTTCTGATTTACTAAAGGCTCTATTAATAAAAGTGTCCGTATTTATCCAGTGTCATCTAGAACTGTCTAGGTCTAGATCAATCTACATGAACGCTCCAGAATCATTTAGACCGCACCAGAATTACTTAGAACTGTCTAGAGTCTAGATCAATCCAGAACGCTCCAGAAGGTCCAGAATCATCTAGAACTAACTGTCTACAATCATATAGAACTGGCTAGATCAATCTAGAACGCACCAGAATCATTTAGAACGCTCCAGAGTCATTTAGAACTGTCTAGATCAATCTAGAACGCTCCTGAATCATTTAGAATTGTTTGTAATCATTAAGGACGCTTCAGTCATCTAGAACTGTTTTGAATAATTTAGAACTGTCTAGAACGCTCCAGAATCATTTAAAACTATTTGAAGCCATTTAGACTCGTTTCGACTAGTTTCCCGAAATCGCTAATCTCTGTACCATTTACTTTATTTATCCGAAGCGTTTCCTTGCAAGATTATGAATATGGATCAGAGCAAAACCTTTTCCTCTTACCTTTTTGCTTCTACCTTTTACTTCAAGGTACATGCTTAATTTTTATAAATATGGACTAATATATCTTGCCTAGTAAGGTAGTGTTGTTTAATTTGGGCGACAAATGTACGCCCAAAAAGGGCAACTCTAAGTCGGGTACTTCGTAAACGTTGACTTTCACCGGCTGGCCCTTCAGGACGTGATAGTTCACCCTGAAGGACACGAAGATCCTGCACTTGAAGCTCGATTCCCCGACGATGAGTTCCTGGAGCTTGCCCGATTGTATTCCCCCGCTGACTATTAGGTACTTGCTCTTCAAATAGAGGTTTTCGTTGCATTTTATTAGAACCGGGTAATCAGGATCGTCCGAGTGCTTTATCATGTTCACTTGGTTGTTTAGTAAAACGTCGCCTTGATTCATGCGAAATTCTTGCGCTAGAAATAAACAGGTAAATTTGTTAATTCTAGATATAAAGTAAAGGTAATGCTTCATGTTTGAATTTGGAATATTTGTAGAAATTCATGTATATTAAGAGATTAAGAAGCAAGTGCAATATCAAATACAAGTGCTAGTTCTTTAAGGAACTACAAATTTTGCTCTATTTTGACTGAAAAAAGAAAATTTTTAAGATCATTAACCTACAGAATTTAAGAAGGCCTCTATTAATCTCTATAAATTCTTCATTCAAGAACTTTTTTAGTGATTTTTCAGAAGTAATATAATTTTCTTTACCAGTATTAGGAAGTTGCTGATTTTGCTAGATAGATGGCATGAATGGTATTGAACATTTTATTTATGTTTATGTAAGTTTGTTGTTTCATTAGGTACAATAATATAAATTATTAATTAAACAGAGAAGAACATCCATGAAATGTTGAATATGTATTTATGTACATTTATTAATGTACAAGGGTAAGGTGAAAAGTTCTCGGCCTGACAATGAAAGCCCGCGATTTTCAGATGAATATTTACACGTTCAAAACGGCATTAAATGATTCTGGCGCGTTCTAAATGGTTCTGAAGCATTCTGAACGGTTCTAGACAGTTTCAAATGATTTTGAAGTGTTCTAAATGGTTCTAAATGCTTCTGGAGCGCTCTAAATAGTTTAAGACAATTCTAAATGATTCTGGAGCGTTCTAAGTGGTTCTAGGCAGTTCTAAATGGTTCTGGAGCGTTCTAAATTGTTCTAAACAGTACTAAATGATTTTGGACAGTTATAGAATTAGATATAAATGAGAACTTTTGGCCCTATACCCTCGTATGTATTTGTAATCTCTCTTGCTTCGGAAGCTCTAATCTTTATTCCCGACGAATTAAAACCTTTTTTACTTACATTTCGACTAACATTTCTACACAAAAATTACCTAATTGATTCGTAACCATCTCGAAATCGACGTTTCCAGTGCTCGAGCACCAAATCGCCCACAGTCCTTTGCATTTCGGTTCCTTTTCCAAAATCTTTTCGATGGTCGGCAGCAATTCCAATCCTGTGACGCCGGTCTTGCAGCCTATCCTGTACAATTCCTTCAGCGCCTTGATTTCCTCGTCCGTGCTGGCGACGATCAGCTTTCCCGGTTTTTTATACGGTATTCTCTCATTATCGCAGTACTTGTATAAATAATCAATGCCCTTCTTGCACATGACCGATTTCAGACTACCCGGCCTGAAACAATCACAAAGTATGGTATATACTTTACCTGGCGTAATTTCCAAATTTATTATAAAGGTGTGTTTTAATTACAGGTTTTTTTAATTTACTTGTAATATATTCCACAATGTATAACACCGCTGTTTTTCCTGCTTTGATGCTTGGCAAGTATATCTTCTTTTTCTATGATAATGGTCTTCAAATTCTTGGAGACTTTTTTTAATTGCCTTCCAATAGCTGTGCCTATTATTCCACCACCTTCGGAATATACTGTTAATTAACTACTGATTTATCTGTTGCGAATTATACCTATAATTGCCACGTCGTATCTGAGGGCTTCTTCCAGATTTTTCCCATAGTTTTCTTGCACTTTAAGGGTAACATTACGTCGACAGGTCTGCACAATTCCGTAATTTATTTGTAAAAAATATCTCAGCTTGATCCTCGACAAAAATGGACAAAAATAAAGCGACATTGCACGTGTAAAAAAACTCAATCTACTTTTGAAGCTTGTCAGGATGACTTTTTGGTCATGGAACTTGAAAGTTCCATCACAATGCATTTATTTATTTTTTTAAATCTAATGCCTCAAAAGTTCTCCTTAATAATTAAAAAGTGTGTACAAATTTTCATAAAAATATCTGGAGGAATAAGAAAATTGTGATAGAAAAGTTTTTTTTTCTAAAACTGTTTTCTAAAACACCCTGTAGCTCGAAAACTAAGAGGACATATATTGATATAAACTTTTCTTCTTAAAATCATCCAAATATTCACATCCTCAAGTATCGGCACTCAATTAATTAACACCTTGTATTGCGGTACCAATGAGGTTATGATTTCTGGTTACTTTTCCACTTCCTAATTAATTACCTAAGAAACGGTTCTCTTATAAAATAGGCAACAAGTGCAATAAATTTTTTCCGACTCGCCAGGTTAATTTATTGCATTCACAAATTTTTATGACAATTTATACGACTCTCGTGTAAATTAACCAAATTTTAAGATGAACTTGTCTCGGACAATTATGCTAATTCTCGAGGCATTAACATTTTTATTGGTCAATTCCACGCGGAGAAGTTGAATGAATTCGAACACTTGTTGCGTTACCCTCGTATTCACAGAGTTACCAATCAAAGGATAAATTCCACTTATTATCGAAGATTGGGAATCGTTTCGGTCATTTTTTAAAGCCTTTAACTCTCCATCGAACGTATGGAAAAAACTTAAATAAAAAAAGTAACGTTAATGTTAAAATCTTGATAGAAAACAATAAGATGAATGACATGACTCTTCGAAAAAACGGCCCATAGCCGGAGATACGCGCACCAAAAGAGTTAATATTAACAATTATAATACGTGATTGGTCCATTTTGAGAAAATATACCTATAAATCCGAGTATTTTTATATCCTAATATTTTTACAACACGTCCTTCACAATTATAGTGCGGCCGCTTCGACACACTTTCTTAAAATTATTTTCCCACACTAATACTCTTACAGACAATACCTACCTAAATAATCCAATTACTTTTAACATATTGTTGATTTACATCATTTATTTGCAACATTAGTTACTTAATCTTGTAATAATAAAAATTATACGAACCTCCGGACTAAAAAATCGGAAAAAAACAATAGAGCAATGCAGAGGATACGTGTAGTAAATCGCAGCACGCCAAGAATTCCAGCTCGATAAATATCAGTGGATGACTTGAAAATTTCAATACATACTAATTATGTTTTCGAATCAGATAAGGGCCCGAGATTCATTTGAAAGACCACTCGAAGAATCGAAAGATGTTTAAAAAAAACCTATATCAAAATTATTTGACAGCGCCGGATTTTTTAAAGAACTTATGCATAAAAAGGATTCGTGTAAGCATGGGAAGTGTTCGATGATTAAATGGATTTTTTCGGATTTTTGATTTACCTACTATACCAAGAGGATTGATCGCTCATCAATAATGTATGAAACAGAAAAGATCATTGATGTGATTCAAGTACCTACTCCTATATGGGGATATTGATAAAATATTCGAGGAGTCAGTTTGTTTAATCCTTACAATTTTAATTAAATAATTATTTGAATTTTTAAGCTTACTATTATATTGAAGGAATCTGATGTTCCCTTGGTGTCGTTAAAAAAGTATAAAAACTTATCAAAAATAAAATGAAAAAATACCATAAAATCTGACGTAAAGTTAATGGCAACTAGTATCCCTCGATTTTATTTCAAATCCCACCGTTTCTTCGTTTATGTGCTGACCATAAAGATATATTTATTTCAAAATGAAGAAAATTCGTTGAATATATTATCGAGTTTTTTGTAAAAATAAAATACCAATAAAAGACGATCATAAAACAACAAATAAATTCCTCCAAGATCTGAAATCCATTTAATAAAAAAAGGATTAAAATGCAACTATACATATATCGGATGTATCGACGGATTTCTGCCTCATTTTTACAGCTTTCATTAGTAGCTTTTTATTTTATTATATCATTTAAGTTAATTCGACTCCGTAAAATTTTTCTCAAACTAAAATAAATCGAAGCGCCCAGCGATCCTCGACTTCGATTGAGCAATATAATTTAGTAATAAATTTATGGGAAATATTTCAAATCTCGCCGTGCAGGCCGTTAAATCGCGCGCCTGCTGGATACTCCGAATAATTCGCCTTTAAATTGTATTCGTAAAATCCGCCATTAAGTTAAACGGAACGGTGCGGAATGCGACGCGTTTTTTTTTTCGCCATTTCCGAACGACTTTATTGGCGATACGAAACATCTTAATCGACGGGCATTCGGAAAAATCCAAACAGCGTCGTAGGGTGCTGGAAACCGACGAGGTTTGCTCAAACCAGCTCGTGGATCATCGGGAATATTCGTTGTGACGTAGCCAAGTTATACGAGGAAAGCTCTATGCTTTATATGGGTGCACAGGAATTGAGAGTATAAGAGAGTATACGAAAGTATAAGAGTGTATAAGAGAGTATAAGAGAGTATAAGAGAGTATAAGAGAGTATAAGAGAGTATAAGAGAGTATAAGAGAGTATAAGAGAGTATAAGAAAGTATAAGAGAGTATAGGAGAGTATAATAGAGTATAAGAGAGTATAAGAAAGTATAAAGAGAATATAAGAGAGGAATTAAATTATTAATGAAAACTCCTCCTTAATAAAACATTGTTTTTACCTAAGAAGAGAATAGAATAAGAGTATAAGAACACAGAGTAGTGTATAAAAGAAGTAAAAGAGAATAGAAGAGAGTGAAAGAAAGTACGTATATAGAATAAAGTAGAACAGAATACAACAGGGTAGATGAGAATAAAATAGAGTAGAACAGAGTAGAGCAAAGTAGAATAAAGTATAGCAGAGTAGAACAGAGTAGAAGAGGGTAAAAGTGAGTAAAAGAGCGTAAAACAGGGTATAACAGAGTAGAAGAGAAGTAAAGAGAATTAAACGGGAAAGAACAGAATAGAGTAAAATAAAATAGCGTAGAGTAGACACATTAGGGTTTTTTTTATTTATTAGATTTTATTTTGATTACATTTGAAAAAACACAAAAATTCATTGATTTAATGACATTTAGGAGGGCAATTCTTGATTGGTATGCACGTTCCGCTCGCATCTCTTGCATATCCGCTAATGCAGTAACAGGCATCGTTGCATCTTATATTTATTATGGGACATTGTTCGCCCAAAGTTTTGCATTCTGTTTGGCAGGCACTTCCGCAGTCATAAAATTCAAAAGGTTTGGTACAATTGATCTTAGTTATACCTAAAAGAGCGATACTTATTGTCGATTTTATCCAAAAATAAATTAATTTATAGTTAATAGAAAGCTTGTATTTACCTCCAGGGGGCAATTCTTCACTGAAAACCACGCCAAAAATTGTTAACACTACGTAAATTACAGCGTACGAGTTCATTATGAATCTGATTAAAGTTTTTCCAGTGTCTGATGTTTATATACGAGTAGTAATTAGAATATT
Organism: Phyllotreta striolata; assembly: GCA_918026865.1. Lineage (NCBI taxonomy): Eukaryota > Metazoa > Arthropoda > Insecta > Coleoptera > Chrysomelidae > Phyllotreta > Phyllotreta striolata. The sequence continues at coordinate 4,849,407 of OU900098.1, read as the reverse complement.
TAAACAAGAATATGCATATTTATATTAAAATGTAATGCGTAAACATGGCAAATAACTAGCTGATATGAGGTTATTAATTCAATTATTAGATAATTATTTCGTTCGTTCGAGGTTACGTTTTGTTATCGTTCCAATGCGAACACACAAGTAAATTACCGAATGTTTTACATCTTCAACGTAGATATGGGCGTTATTTTCGTTTCGTCCTCGCTGGGACGTTTTTATTTTTAATATGATTTACCCTCGGCCGAGCCAGAGGAAGAAGGGGGTCGTCGAACTCGAGCAACCCTTTAAAAAAATACGGAACAATATTTTACGGCTACAGAAAGGCGGATTTCGTTTACTTGGACTTAAGAGGATTCGTATACGATTCGAATTGACGAATCAATTATGTAAAAATGGTATTAATTGGGTGGGTGGTTAATTATTTGTAGTGGATAATTTAATTAAGTATACCTATCGATTGTTACAAAATTTAGAAGCTTTTAGAAATTTTACAATACAATTTTTGTTCGTTTCCTAAAGTGTTTTTTGCAAGATATATTCTTAGTAATTTTGGCGATTTATTGAAACTATTTAATTAGTAGATTTTTAAAAATTTTATAACAATAATTGACTATTTTTTTATTACAAATGTATATCTACTGTATTATAAAATGGTTCTAAATGGCAAATGCAAGTTCTTATACTTTTAAAGAGAGCAAGTTTTGATAGTAAATTAAGTTCTTAAATTAAAAATCTTGAATACCTACATTGTGAATTTATTTGAAAATTTTGAACATACCATCTCGAATAGATCCTAATCATCTTAAGCACCATTTTAACCGAGCACTTCGCCCTATTAATTAAGCGCCCATATCCCACATCCACGTCTTCATATGCGGAGATTATTTTTAATTTTAGTTTTCGAGAAAATTTATCGCCTTCGCAGGAGCGCTTACGCACCCCTAATTCCCCGTTGCGCGACTTTCTCACGGGGTTTTTTTCGCTCTTACCGGCTTCTTCGGGTTCGACGTAACTCGTAGAGCCTCCCGCCCGATTGTTTTTCGAGCCGTTTTTTACGCTTTTTCTACTAAAACATTGCACGGTTTCGGATGTTTGACATGCAAGGGGAATTTCCAAACGCTGTTAAAATCCAGCAAATTAATAAACACGCAGGATTTATGTGGGAATTTCTTTCACGTCGAGTTTATTTAGATGTAGGTATTTTGGATAATGGAGTATAAGAGAGTATAAGTGAGTTTCAGGAAGTATAAGAGAGTATAAGAGAGTATAAGAGAGTATAAGAGAGTATAAGAGAGTATAAGAGAGTATAAGAGAGTATAAGAGAGTATAAGAGAGTATAAGAGAGTATAAGAGAGTATAAGAGAGTATAAGAGAGTATAAGAGAGTATAAGAGAGTATAAGAGAGTATAAGAGAGTATAAGAGAGTATAAGAGAGTATAAGAGAGTATAAGAGAGTATAAGAGAGTATAAGAGAGTATAAGAGAGTATAAGAGAGTATAAGAGAGTATAAGAGAGTATAAGAGAGTATAAGAGAGTATAAGAGAGTATAAGAGAGTATAAGAAGTATAAGAGAGTATAAGAGAGTATAAGAGAGTATAAGAAAGTATAAAAGAGTATAAGAAAGTAAAGGAGATTATAAGAGAGTATAAGAGAGTAAAGGAGAGTATAAAAGAGTATAAGAGAGTACAAGAGAGTACAAGAGAAATAAAAACTCCTCCCAATGAAAACATTAAGTTCCTATACCTAAAGAAGAGAGTAGAATTGAGTAGCACAGAATAGAAGAGTAAAAGAGAGAAACACGCCGGATTTATGTGGGAATTTCTTTCACGTCGAGTTTATTTAGAGGTAGGTATTTTCGATAATGGAGTATAAGGGAGTATAAGAGAGTACAAGAGAGTATAAGTGAGTTTCAGGAAGTATAAGAGAGTATAAGAGGAAGTATAAGATGAGTATAAGAGATTATAAGAGTATAAGTATAAGTGAATAGAAGAATCGCAGAAGAGAGTAGAAGAGAGTTAGGAAATTAACATTGTTTCAATATCTTAGAAGAGAGTAGAATAGAGTAGCACATCAGAGTAGAATGGAGTGGAAGAAGAGTAAAAGAGAAAAACACGCCGGATTTATGTGGGAATTTCTTTCACGTCGAGTTTATTTAGTTAAGAGTATTTTGGATAATGGGATGTAGTGTTAGAATAACGTATGTAGGTTTATTCAATGATTCTAGAGGTAATTGCATCATTAAGAGATGGGTTTTTTGTTTCCAATACGATAGTTTTGCAAGTAATAATTTATTGTTTCGCCATGTTATTAATCATCCATTCCCACGGAGATATTTTGCACAATCGCAAAAACCCCTTCGCGAATTAAAAAGGAAACAATGAAAAAAAAAGATGCAATGTGCACAAAACGGGGCACTCTGACTCCACGCGTTTTAAGAACATTTTCAAGGCTGTCAGACGCCCGAAATGATTAATCTTGTTTAAGAATTTTTAACCGGCCTTTTTTACATTTTCTGTATAACTTTTTTAACGAAATGATAAATGATTTGGAATAATAAAATATTCCTCATTGACGTACGGCCGAAATTCATTTATTATGTACTCAAGCTGCAGCCCGCAGAGGCGTATTGTCGCAAAATATTCTAATTATTCAAGTAATGCAATTAAAGTAAATTAAATTTAAATATACATAGAAGCATGTGGTATTATTACAATTTTGTTTACCTGAGAATTATAACAATATTTAATTACTTAATAATTCATAATATTTAAATAAATTATATGTACGATAAAAGTAGTTTTGTGCGGCACTGGATCGGTTCGATTTCCATTCAGTTTACGAATTTAAGTGGAAAACTAACCGTAGTATTTTTATTAATGGTCCCGGCGATTCGTACATGAGAAAGGTTTAAAATAAAAAGGGTTGAAACTAACCTAATGATCGAAAATATTAGACACAGTCGATAATTTGAATATCTGAGGGGTTCGACAAATATTTTCGGGTCCCCTTTTACCCGATTTCGTATTCGTTTTCGATAAATCATCCCATTGATAACTCGCATAGAAGATCGTCATTCGGAACGATTCCATTCCGCATAGACCATCAGCATTGTTAATGGATTCAAATCGAACGAAGATACGCCGAAAAAAATACAACTCGCACATTTCGCTCTCTATTCGATATCAATCGCAACGCCTTCAAAAACTTATAAATACCGGGAACAAGTACCGCCGCAGCACCGCCTGTAAATCTCGGTAATAGATTAAATAAGAGCAAAAACCCATCGGAGATACTAAATCGTCGTTACCAGATTAACGTGTCGTTTCATTAGAGTCGAAGAACGAATATAAATGTCCGTTTTATTTGCACTAGTTGCATAAAGAGCGCACACCATAGTTGGACTACAACTAGTACGGTTAATATTGCACTCGCTCATTCCACTTCTCTCTGGGTTTCTCCCAAAAATACCTAATTTAATCTCAATATTACCTATTTCCTACTAGACCCAAATCCTACTAGATTCATTTCATAATAGTTCAATTTCCTATTATTTCTATTTCCACCAGGTTTAGACTAGATCTGTTTCATACTAGGTCTATAATTTCCTACCAGGTATAATTCCTACTATCCCTATTTCCTATTAGATCCATTTTCTACTAGATATATTTCTTACTAGAACCATTTTTTACTAGATCCAATTCCTACTAAATTAATTTCGTACTAGATCCATATCTTACTAAGTATTTCTGTTTCCACAAGGTTTACACTAGATCTATTTCATTCTAGGTCTATTATTTATTAGTAGGTCTAATTCCTACTAGGTCTATCTATTTCCTATTAGATCTGTTTCCTATTAGATCCATTTCCTACTATTTGCATTTTCACCAGGTTAAGACTTGATCTATTTCAAACTAGGTCTGTTATTTTTTACTAGGTCTTATTCCTACTATGGATATTTTCTATAGATCTAGGAATCTAAGATACTAGGTTCTTTCCCACTAGGTCCACTCTCCTACTAAATCCATTCCTATCCATATACAAGGTTTATATTGTATTTTTCTAGGTCATCCTATTATGAGTTAACCTGTAGACATTCTTCTCTTATTAGGTTTTCTATTACAAGGAATCTCTTATTACTGGGTCTGCTTCATAATATTTTTCTGTATTTCATGAAAACTTTTAGGTTGTATGGGAACGTGTTTTAAATGGATTTTGTAATTGAATATCCGAAATTGACCGTACCATAAACGCGAATTTCATCTTAGGTGGTCACTAATCGATCTGCCGTCTCTGTTTAGTCCACGGGTTTTGAATGTCTTTTCTTGTGCGATACCGAGTTGCGGTAGTATTACCATCGGATTTCGCTTTTCTCGATTTTTTTAAAGCGAATTTTATGGACCCGTTTTTGTTTCTCGGCTCGGTTTGAAATATTTATATTCGGTTTAATGAATTTTCCGTTTTTTTACGCGCTTACGTAGGTATAAAGGAAATCGTTTCTTCTTTCATTTCCTATGCGTATACGATTTTTTTTAATCCGCGCACCCTTCTGTTGTGCGTTCGGAAAGAAAGAGATTATTTTACGTGTGTCATTCGTCTCCCCCTGATCGTACGTGACTAACAGAGACGGATGTACTCATAATTTTACCTGAAATCTCGATATAGAGAGGAAGAAATTTCAGTTCGGTAGCGGCTACTGGTCGACCGCACGGAAGATTTATGGAAACGTTCTCCGACAGTCACAAACCAGAATTATTCAAACACACCGAGAAATTGAATAAGTTTTACATTATATTAAGAAATGGAATGAGTGATATACCTAATCGTATACATCAGGGTTTTATTTGACGAATAAGTTTTACGAGGATAATTTTATTATTCGTACCTAAAGTATTTGAAATCGGCCGAGTAGTCACGGCGGTTCCATAAATTTTTTTATACCTGTTCTTGCGTACTGTTTGGTTTAGGATTTCATAAAAAATGAAATTCTAGCCTCAGCCCAGACGACCATTAAAGGGTTTTTATGTCTTTTAGGCTTAAAAATGTTTTATTTGATGTCAAGTGACGTGTTTTCACTTTTTAAGGGGTTGGAAACTGTGAGAAAGTGCGGGTTTGGTTACATGTACCAGGAATAATGTGTAATTTAAGCAAAAAAATAATTATCGAGTCATTGGGTTTGCTAAAATAAGAAGAAAAAACAGCTCAAAATCCGATTTAAATGATCCATTCCATTTTAATATCGACCTCGTTTAAATTTATTTGGAATTTGATTGATTTTTTTGTATTTATAATGCGAGTCTTTTAGGACGGAATTAATCAGTTGAATAAATAGTTGGCGCGTGGGTGATCCACATTATTTTTTAACATGACAAAAACCAGACCGGAACGAATTAAAAATATTTACCTATAATTGCCAATTAACATTTATCGTAGAAAAAGTATCGTACGCAACTTATTAGGGTTCTACGTCTATTGTACTTATACAATTCTACCCACCTGGTATATAATACATGCACACGTCTTTTTATATTCCATAAATGCTTTTTAAACAGGTATTTCTTAGATTACATCCCGGAGATTTGACGATGATTTTTCAAAATCAAGACGGATGACTCGGCTCATTTTTTAAGGCCGCGCGCGCTTAGAATGCGCCTCGTTCGGGAATCTCGGCCCGACTCGAATTCACAGTCCGATTTTTCTAAGAAAATACTAATAATTATTTTAAACAATAAGCAGCCCCGTCGTGAGTGATATTACAGTTAGGTCGTCCCAATCGAAGAGGGTTTAGAGTCGACATTCGATCGAGATTGGGAAATGTTCAAAAAAATCCGTCAGAAATGCTCGTTTACATACATAGAGAAATGCCGAGTTTAATTCGATAAATAGTCCGGTGGATTATATTATTAGGTATAATAGTGTGTGTGATTGTTGAGCTGTTTTTTATGAAGCTCCTCGACTATTGTAATCGTACGTAAATACATCAGAGATTTATTATTTTCAACATTTTTATTCATCAAATGAAGTAGATTGATGGACAGGTGGGAATGCTTTTTTTCCGGCGTTTTTGTGGTTTAAAATATCTGGCAATCTAAATGATTATTTGAATACTTCGATATATGAGCCAGCTTTTGTGCTGGGCATAATTTAGTAGAAATATTTTCGAACAATAACAGGAATTCTACTTGTATACCAAGATGATTCATTCGAGAACTCTTGGATTTCTGGTTCCGGAAAAAGGAGATCAATAATCGGAAAATCCGACTTCGTCATTGATATATTAATCCAGGCGCAAAAAGTGGAGCGTTTGCTAAATGATTTTAGGAAACAACGATTTTAAAATCCATTACGCGTAAATTGGTTTCGTCGGATGCGGAAGATTTCTGAAATAATATCGAGGGGATTCCAGGATAGAAAAAATTGCCATGTGGGTAATTTTAGTAAGCGCAAACACTTGGAAACTCGGAATCCAAGAAAGTGGAACACATGTTACTTGATGGTCATGGGAGATTATTCTTTTTTAATGTCATGAAAATCGTTTTTTAACAAATGAATATTTTTATAAATAGGTATATGCATAAAATTTTGCTAAAAAGTCGCCTCGAACTTTCCATACTATCTATACCAGGGTGATTGAATGAATTAATTGAGTGTCTATACTTCAGGATGTTAATTTTTGAGTAATTTTAAGAAGAAAAGTTTATATCAATATATGTTCTAAACCTCTTAGTTTTCGAGCTACAGGGTGTTACAGTTTTAGAAAAAAATAACTTTTCTATCATAATTTTCTTATTATTCCAGATATTTTTATGACATTTTACATAGGTACTTTACATATGTACACACTTTTTAATATGGAGCATTTTTTTGAGGCAAAAGATTTTTTATTTTTACCCCTTTTTATTTTATTACGTCCGTATAAGGTTTGAACTACATATTTTTAAAGAAAAAAATAGTACGCCACTGCGTTTTCTAATAGCCAACATTATTTTTAAATTCCTCATTTATTTTGGAGCAAATTCGGTCTGAAGACTTACTTTCGTAGGACGCACCATTTTCGCGCAAAAATAAAAATCAAAACAAATTTTTCCCAAGTTTATTGAGACTTTTTTTGATATTTTGTTGAAATTTGGTAGGCGCTCACAATGCATGGAAACACGTTTTTTGGTCAAAAATAAATTTCTTCTATTACCAATGACGCGGGTCCATGTCCAAAATTTCATAAAAATATCTAGTTATAAGACAATTATGACAGAAAAGTTTTTTTCTAAAACTGTAACACCCTGTAACTCGAAAACTAAGAGGTTTAGGACATACATTGATATTAACTTTTCCTCTTAAAATCAACCAAATATTCACATCCTGAAGTATCGGCCCCCAATTAATTAACACCCTGTACAATTTAATTTAATTACAAAAACCTAAAGATGAATGAGAATATTTATCTAATAATTAATAATTTAACGTGTGCGTAAAAATAGTAATTCCACGAACATCAAATATACAGTAATCTACTCGTACGTACGTTAAAAATAAACCGTATTTTTTTTTATTTTTAATCGAGTGCATTTCCCCCTTTTCATGCAGTCCCATCGAGTTTGAAGTTGAAAAAGAAGTGGAGAGCGACCGAGCATATGGCATATTTTATAAAAATTTTTTTCGATAAGTTTTTTCGGTGCGTGTGTGTGCGCGTATAGAGAGAGCCGCAGATGGAAGTTGGAAAGGGTTAGTCTAAAACCGGAAACCGAACAGACTCTTTTCGAATTAAGAAAGAACGGATTCGAAGTAATGAGAAATAACACACATTTTACGGGTATTTTTATCGCGCGTTTTGCGCCGTAAATCATATCGGGCGCGCATTTTTAATGCGAGGGTGCGTCGAAATGTCGCCGTTCAACTGGCGCATTTCGCTTTTATTAATTCGTATCGGTTTGGAACGATGGGTAGCAAACGGAGATTGCAAACGCATGCAGAAATCTTTTTAACAAATTACCCGTTTACTAGACGAGCGCCGGCCGTGAGTCACGATCGGGCTACTAAAGCGAGGACGATCGCGAAGAAGAAACAGGACGAAATTCGATGAACGATAAAGCGAAAGCTCGAAAACTATATCACCTATACAATGTATAAAATTTATTTATTTCATGAAAGTGCAGCCATATGATAAATTATTATTTATTTCTCCTTCATCTTTTTCTTCGGATCTTCGGTTTGAGCAGGTCTCAGCTTATACAGGGTGTTTTTTACAACCTGCTAATAATGAAGGGGGTGATTATTGGACCCCATGCATTAGCATGTTATTAAAAAACACCCTGTATAACTTAAAAATATTTCTACCAACTACCAATTTCTACCCAATTCCATGTATAAATTATAATCAAAAAACGCAATAAATTTCTTGATCCTATTCCACAATTTCTGAAATATTCAGTCAATTCGGAAATTATCGTGGAAACAATTTTTGAAGCGCCGAGCGGGCGTTTTTATGTCCAGTAATAATAGAATACAACTTCCATAATTTCAAAAAAAATCGAATGACACGATTTCACGATAAAAAAAACAATAATAGCGTACGTTTTCTGGGTAAAGTATTAAGAGGAGTATAATCGAGCAATCGATGCCCAATTTCATAGGCGTGCGTTAAGATTTTATGAGGGTATATGATTTTACAGCTTAGACATTTATTATTTTTAATACTCCTAAATTTTGCTTACAAAATAGGTACAGATTGACAAAATAGCTAGAGACGTCTAAATCATATGAGCAATACCAGAAGCATATTTGGTTATAACTATTAAAAACTCAAATTATGAGTATTGTTTTTCGATTTTATCGCATTATTAATTGATCTATTTTCGGGCATCAATCGTCTCTTGCTATTCCTATCGAACTGTAAGTTATGTATCTAGCTATTTACAGAATAGCTAGACAGACAATATAGCTATTAACAAAAGAGTTAAAAAATAACATGCCGCAAATTGTGTACAAAAACAATGGAAATATACATTTTATTTCGACTGGCCATCTTGCCGAATATTTAAGACGCGACGCTATTTCGATTTTCGAAAGATATGCCCGAAATGAAGACACAAAAGACCGGGTAATTTTTTCACGTATTGTCGTAAATACAGACCGAGAATAAATTTCAAAATTCGAATTCCGAAATTATAGACTCCGGCTACAATAAAAATTGAATCCTGACAGCGATCGCGCTAGGGGAGATCGGAGCAAAACCACAAACAGTATAATATATTTTTTATAAAAATAGTGCCTACTAAATGAAATTAATGAAAAATGATAAATTAATTACATGTTCAATAAACAAGCATGTAATTGACTAAAATTTCATCTTAATAAACAATAAAGGTTGACAGAAAATATTTTAAAAAATTACAGATTTTCCCTTAAAAATTCACCTTTCCTTACTAAACATATTAGATTGCTTAATGCATTTTATTGCAGGGATAAAATCCTCCGTATTTCGAGCGCCGCCTTCCCCCACGTTCCGGTATTATCTACCTACGATATATCCTGGCCAAATCAGATATTTTTAAACCGAAAACTGGTCGAGGCATTATTAATCTTCGATGTTCAATTATTTTTTCAGATGTTTCTCTCGAAAACAAAAGAATAAAACCACCTATTATTGTTATGAAAGCTGAAAGCCGGAGAGCGAATTCTCGATATGCGCCGGATTAATGGTAACGAGCACAGGCGGCTCCGGTCGAAGGACCAAAAGGGATAGGATTCCAAATAAATTATACTCCACAAATTTCAAATTCAGCACATGTTCTGTGACGTTTAAAAAATCCAATTCGAGTATCCACTCCTATAGTAATTATTGATGTGTTAATTAACCCGTTTTTCCATCAGGATGGCGCGAGTATGTGGGTATTTGTGAAACCATTACAATTCGAATATCGCTCATTACTTATCCAGCATTTCGTGTGGTTTTTTTTCTGTTAATTTCCATCCGTCTGGGCCCTGAGAAAGATCGATTACTGATCGTTGCTGCGATATCTCTCGACTAATACCCCAAGAGTATGAGACACCTGAATCGGTCCTTCAAAAAGATTACAACAATGATTCCATATCGTTTTTTTCTTCCTCTTCTTTTACTTCAAAGTATGATAGACTCGGAATAATTGCCGAGTCACCATCTCGCGGCGCTCCGACGAATCGACGGGCTTTGTTCTCCTTTAACAGAAACACACCGATCATATTTTTAATTTCGGTCGCGATATCGACGGTTTTTAATGTATTAATTTTATTTTAATTGGAAGTCGAATGAGAAACTGTTTCTGTACACGTCGAGGTATTTAATGAAAACGTTAGACGTGTTATAAAAGCCCCTTTTTTTTCTATACACCTTTATATGGCATGATCGGTTAACAAGCGAATTTTCGCCTCGACTATAAAATTATGTAAAATATCGATTCAAATCGGCGAATCGGGCCGTTACTTACCTAACTCACAAGTCGAATAACTTAGTGATAAAAGACAAGTCTAAATGTATTCATAGCCTCTCAGAAGCATTAAGCTTGTACTTCGGCGATCATGATTTCAGTTTTACCTCTAATTAAGTAGGATTTTAACTTGCGCACAACCAGATTTCGAGATATTTGTGTGTTTTGAATTAATCCGCGATTCGAACGGGCGCCTGACCCTTTCACCGCTAACTATAACTTACTGTCTTTAAGGAGCGCTGTATAATACAACATCATTAAACTTACTTAATTAAACAACAAACACCCAAAAACTGCCTTCTATTTAATTACCAATGCATCATTTTTAAAAGGTTTTTGGTTTTTAATGTAGATTTCCTAGTGGCTTGCCGGGTCCACGAGAAAACTGCTTCGTAAGATACTTAATTAGCAGGGAATTCAGCACTGCGCCTTAAAGAAACGACTAATTAAAAAAATAAGACACTTCTTCCACGTTTATCGGGTAATGTAAATTTTAACACTATGGCTAAAGGAATGATACTTCTCGGAAATGACAATTGCGCAAACTTAAATTGGCTGCCCAGTTACCGACCGATTGGCCGAATAGATAGAGACCACCCTGCTTTAGATCAACTAAGTATTTAGTTGGTTACTTGAGCGACTAACACAAAATTGTAGGTATAATGAATTGTTTGTAAAAAAGCTTTTGGAAAATAAAGCTAATTCGTGACAGATGTCGCCAACTATAACAGATCATTCAATTATAGAAACGGGCTAGTTTATTTTATCGATTACGCCACAAAAATGATTATTGAATATTAAAATTAGTTAACGAACGTATTCCTCCGTCATCAATCTTCATATTAAGCGCCTTAAACTTTATCGAAAAATTTATTTACTATCGGTCGCGTCGGCCGCGGTGGTCCCGGGAACTACCGAATGATTAATTCGTACCAAAACTTACACGCTGTACAATTAAATTGTTATTTTTCATCGGCCGATTTATCATCGAATTCCTTCGGAAAAATAATCGTTGCGCGTTCGAGATTCACTGTAGATAAAAAGCGCGTGTTTGCGTTCACCCTGTATATTAAAAATGTGCAATACTTACAATTACTTATTTAGGTGAAAACCGGTGCATATGTAATGGTTTATTTCGAGCAAGTGCGTTTAGATAACACATAAATTCCCACCAAAAACCGAAGCGAGAAACCGGTGGTCGGATATTATTATTCGCTTTTTTTTTAAATCGCCGCGCACGAAATTAGAATTTCATAATTTATATAATTACACGTCCCGTTGCCCGAAAATATAGATCTGTAACGTATAATTCGGAGAAATAAATCTGGTCATTGACAAGGCAGATTTATCGATTTCCGTCATCGAAAAGAATTTTTCGAATAAACCTGTTAGGATTTATCTAGATCCATCTCGAATTCGGATGAATGTTAAAGTCCGGTCGACGGCTGAAAGGTCGATCGGGCCTTGAATGGCCTTTTTTTATCGTCGAATTTGAATAACTGTCCAATTTGTAATTAATATGTTCAACAATTATTGTTAACTTGCGGTTGAACAGACGTTAGGAGAAAATAATTTTTATTTACACAAGGTGGTCATTTTAAATGACCTGTATTTTTATATACAGGATGATTAACGAAACCTTTTACTGGAAATATCTAGTAAAAACTGTCCAGAACAGCCTAGAACCATTTAGAACGCTCCAGAATTATTTAGAACTGTCTAAAATCATTTAGAACGCTCCATAATCATATTTGGAACTGTTTTAGAACCATTTAGACCGTTGTTCCAGAAGCATTAAGAAGTGTTTAGCAAGAACTGTTTGCAACCATTTCCAACGCTCCAGCGCTCCAGAAGCATTTAGAATTGTCTTAATTTAGAATTGTCTTAAACCATTTAGAACGCTCCAGAATCATTTAGAACTGTCTAAAACCATTTAAAACGCTCCCGAAGCTTTTAGAACTGTCTAAAACTATTTAGAACGCTCCCGAAGCTTTTAGAACTGTCTTAAACTATTTAGAACGCTCCCGAAGCTTTTAGAACTGTCTTAAACTATTTAGAATGCTCCCGAAGCATTTAGAACTGTCTAAAACTATTTAGAATTTTCCCGAAGCATTTAGAACTGTCTAAAACTATTTAGAATGCTCCCGAAGCGTTCAAAAATGAAGTCATTAAAAACCCATCCGTCTAATTTTGTAAATCTCATCGTTCTGGTTGATGAAGGAAATGACGTCAACTGTACAGTTAAAACCTTAATACCGCACCTTTTTCGACAAAACAATCGGCCGCGCGGATTCCATGTTTAGATTAATAATAATGTGGAACCAATAATAAATTCGAAAAAGTATGCCCGTCATGTTTGTAACAAAGATTAAAGATTTACTTATACGGCATTTCGCTTTTTTTTCGATCGATTTATTCTCGGCACGTCTTTATTACGGGCGATTATATATTTTTTTTTTGATAATATGAAGAAATTCGGACCGCTGCGGAATGATTTATTAAAATAGTAGATTACCCAACGATTAGTAAAAATCGAGTTGAATAACATTTTGAGGCGAATAATTCGTTTCGTAAAATCTATAAGAAACTATTGTGTAGAATATTTAACTAATCATTCGCAAGCTGTTTATAGAAACACCTTTGTTTATTTTACGTCCATTAAGGTTGTATAGTAATTGTTACTTTCATTATAATGCATAATAGTAACAGGAACGATTCTTAAAAATCGTTTCTATAAAATCAAAAAAAATATCGATGCAAGGTTAACATAATAGAAAGATTGACATAATACCTTTTATGTAACGATCAAAATACTGGTTAAAAATCTCAACAGTACATTTAATTGTAACACTCCACGCCCATCATAATTCCTTAATTATTAAATTATTATCTTATAAGCTTTGCTGTGGAAAACGAACGAAATTATTTTGTAAATGACCATATAAAACAGAACCCAAACCCAATTTTCTGTTCCTGTTCTACGCCTTTTGTCAGGGATGACGTATCGTTTTACCATAAATTATCCCATATGGAGGAGCTGCGATAATAAATTACAACTAGATAGCCGTACAAATTGAATTTATTTAAATTGAAAAATTCGATAAAAGGGTTTCTAATGCGATTTCGATATCGTTGATAGGTAATTAATTAGGCAACAGGCAATATACACAGATAAACACAAAAAGTTTTCTATAAGCAAACATTTGTTGATTTAGATGTATAACTAATAATTTAAGAAACTTCCATAAATTAAATTAACTACCGAATATAGGTAAAAATTAATCGATTCTTTAATTGATTTTTTAAATTAATATTCCTCCTCTTCTCTATACACCGATAATTCTATACCAAAGAGAGAACTAAACTTCAACATTCCGCCAGTTTTTGAAACCTCTTCACCATTCTACTCAATCCAGCAGAAACGACTAACTAATGTAAAAAAATATATTAAACCACCGGCGCAGTTAAATCTACTTTATAAACGTCCGTTAAATAAAAAAAGAAAACAGGACCATCAACATTCACGAGACTGAAAATAATTAATAACCGAAACAAAAGCCTTTTCATAAATCTGAAGTCTTCAGGCCTCTTATTCACACACAAACACATCCACGAAAAAATGAAAAGAGGCAATTAGTGTTATATTTAACGGCGAAAAAAATAAACGAACGTTTCGGACAGGAACGGCTCCATCCGCCGGAATCCCGCACAAAATAGAAGAAAATTTTCTGTACCCACAAATCTCAGAATTATAAAAATACAAAGATTGTACTTAGGAAGCAAGCGAGAAGATATATCGAATTTAGAAATGATGATGCAGAGAAACAAAAAGTCTTCAGAGAATAAGAAAATGTTAATGATGTATCAAGAGAATTAAAGAATTAATTAGTTTTGTTGGGAATTGATATAAGTACTATATCTAGATATAAGTAAGAGATAATATTGAACTCATTTCTCAGAACCCTATCACAATACTTACCAGTAGATAGATTACCTTAAAGAAACTTATTACAGCAATTTTAAAATCCCACATGGGAAGGAAAAAACTTAAATAGGTACATTATTGGAGAATGGCAAGAATCCGGTTCTGGGGTAAAGGGGTAATTTACCAATGTCCGAACAAACGTTATACGCGCACCATCACCCATTGAATATTATTAATAGCGACCTGTCTATAGTGTCTATAACCCGATCTTTCCTCGTATTGTATTTTGAGAAATACGAAACAAGAATAAAAGGCAATATACGGACTCGGCATACCATCTTTCGATCTTCGTACGTTCTTTATTAATTTAAATATTATTTTCGTTCCCTCGACGTTTTATAGATTTCTCAGTGGCGTGCAACTGGATTATTCGATCTCCTGCAATACTATTCAAATACCCCTAGTGACTAATTAAAATTGTTTGGTAACCAACGATGCTTATTTGAATCTTATATAAACAAGATAAAAATAAGGTAAGTTTTTGGTCACTCTTCTTCTTCCAAAGGCCTCGGCTTGAATATTCTAAACCAGATTTAAGTGGTTCCATAAACAGTTTTAAATGGTTCCGGAGCGTTATAAATGATTCTATACACTTAAATGATATATTCTGGAGCGTTATTAATGGTTCTGGAGCGTTCTAAATGGGTGTAGACAGTTTAAAACGATTCTGGAGCGTTCTAAATGGTTCTGGAGGATTCTAAATGGCTCTAGACAGTTTCAAATGATACTGGAGCGTTCTATATGGTTCTAGACAGTTTCAAATTTTTCTGGAGCGTTCTATATGATTCTGGAACGTTATAGATTATTTTAGACAGTTCGAAATTATTCTGGAACGTTCAAGATAAGTCTGGAGAGTTCTAAATGGTTCTGGAGCATTCTCAATTGTTCTAGACAGTTTTAAATGATTCTAAAAGGTTCTAAATAAATCTGAAGCATTCTAAATGGCAGTAAAATAACAAAAAACTATCCTTACGTTCATTTTGTTTGAGATTCAAATAAGCAACGTTGCCATGTTTAAAATTCGGAAATACAATAACATTGTATAATCGTTGGTTACAAAACCATTTTATTATAAAAAAACTTCTGAAAACGGGGATTAAAGGGATGCAATTTTTGTTACAACTATAGCTTAATGATTTACCGTTATAATTAAAATAATATTTGCAAAATTAACATAGATACTTGCGATTTATAGGTTAATAACTGAATAAATAAGCGAATACGTAAAGGCAAGTAAATAAATTTCCTGTTAAATAGTAATGATATTAACAAGCGAGTTTACATACAAATTGCTAAATCAGTTACCAGTAAATAGACATCGATTTATTAAGTCCTTTTCCAAAGGTAAACGCCGCCACCAGTTACATTCAATCCGAATCTTGAATATTTTATAAATTTTTGTACGACGAAATTATTAATATTTCTAATATATCAATTTTATAGCAAAGGTAGCGTACAACAATCCTTGAGCTATTTCATACATTTATGGCCATAATAAATCTGTTTTTTACCATATAAACCACTCCTAGATCTGTCCGGATATTTATCAAGAAATGGCTCTACGACCGGCTGCGTAACCTTTCAATCACAATTAATAACTATTGTAATATTACTTACATGTAATGTTTTTTTTTAACTATCGCAATATTTTTACAACACCTGTGTTAACAATATTAAGTAATTAAAAAAACAATAAGTATTTTATTGGCGACCATACTAATTAATCTTGATTATTTATCAATTCAATTAGACCAGGTGTGGACATTTTTTGTAAAGAAGATTTTCGCAAGTTTTCCGTTCGCGGAAAAATCGATTTGTTACGGGCACTTAGCCAGCTTTTAAGCGGTCTATCTTGACCGTAAATATTTCTAAAATGTGTGGGCTCAGCGGTTTACCGTATTTTACATTTTTCAACGAGTTCTCGTATTAATCAAAAGTTAATAAAACACAAGAAACCAATTATTAAAATATCCTGAAACTACGATAATTACCGGTTAGACGATGTATATTATACTCACACAGTGTTTTGTAACGCTCGGTTTTTAGAAATTTGGCGTTTTTAATAAGCGTTATTTTTCGTTGTTTTATATTAATTATTATTTATTACTTTCGTTCGATTAGTATTTTTAGTTGGTAATCGTCGCTTTAGGGGGTTTTATCGACATAACGTAATATTTAAGTTGAAAAATAACGCGTTTTCTTACATTACTAACGTATATTTATTCAAAATGTTGTAGCCCACTAATTTTGTTAAGAAACATGTTAACTGCGTACAAGTGGTAATTTATTGAATATTTTAGGTCACTTCTTGAAACTCGTAAGAAAATTGAGATATTCTAATAAAAATTAAAAAATATTTAGGTGCAGGAAATTAATGTTTTCATCAACTGTGGATATTTTTTGTCTAAACTTCTGTATAATTCCTCTTCGATACAGGGTGTTAATTAATTGATTGCCGATACTTCAGGATGAGAATATTAAGATGATTTTAAGAAGAAAAGTTTATATCAATATAAGTATGTCCTAAACCTCTTAGTTTTATGAAATTTCGGATGTGGACGTCACTGGTAATAGTAGAAAATTAATTTTTGCCCAAAAAAAAATTTTTTACAGTCATGGTGGGCGCCTACCAAATTTTAACATAATATCAAAAGCAGTCTCAGAACTTGTTGAAAAAATTGTTTTGGTTTCTATTTTTTACGCAAAAATGGTGCTTCGTACGAAAGTAAGTATTCAGACCAAATTTGCTCCAAAATAAATGAGAATTTTAAAAATAATTTTGGTTTTTAGAAAAAACAGTGGCGTACCGTTTTTTCTTCAAACATATTCATTTCAAACCCCGTACGGACGTCATTAGTCAAAATTTTGAAAAATCATTTGCCTCAGAAAATGCTCCTTAATAATTAAAAAGTGTGTTCAAAATTTCATAAAAATATCTGCATCAATATTAAGAAAATTATAGAATTTTTTTTTCTAAAATTGTAACACCCTGAGTTCGAAAACTAAGAGGTTTAAGACATATATTGATATAAACTTTTCTTCCTAAAATCATCCAAATATTTACATCCTGAAGTATCGGCACTCAATTAATTTTATAAGTTATTTTGATACAATAATATATTTCACTATTTCTGTTAATGTATAGGAGAAACAGTGTATTAATTTACAAGTTCTACACATATACCGATCTTTTAATGAACTTCTTCCATCCTATCAATAACGAAGTTTAAGATAGTTATCTTCGTTAAAAAAATGACGTATAATAATGAAAGATTTAGGTCGATTTTATTCAAATGGTATTCAATAAGTTTGTGGTGGGTGTGTCCTTCGGATTATTAATTATCCGAAATTCTAACGATCCGAGAGGACTGTATATACAGAATAAAATCTCCTCTCACCCGACCCGATGTCGCGTTTTGTCGAAGAATCATTCCTCCGATTCGGATAAGAGCCGAGTCGAAAAGGAACATCGTGCGCCGATAAATTTCGACGATAATTTTCGGTTTAGAAACGCGGGTGTAGACAGTATTTAATAAGAATGTGAAAATTTACGAGCGAAAGGAGTGTCGACAATCAGAATTCGTTACTTACAGTTCGTGCGAAATCACTACCCACGTACAGTTCGACTTTAATGGAAATAGTATGAAGGAACAACTTTAATACTCTACTCATACATACCTACCCTTCAAATTTTTCATAGCTTCTTTACTATGTGTAAATGTAGACAAAATAGTATGCAACTATACAGGGTGTTTCATAATGACATGGAAATATTTAAGAGGGTGATTCTTGGACCCATTTTAAGAAGAAACTTTTTATGAACATTTGTCCTAAACCTAAAATTAATTATTTTTTAATTTTAGCACCGGCGAATGTAGTGGCAGCGAACAAATAAATGAATTTATTTTTTTAATGCAAAACGAAGAATCGTACCGGAAAAAGTGAAGACATCAAATTTGTTCTAAATTGAATAAGAAATCCGAAAATAATTTTTATTTCAATATTAGGTAGTGGCGTACCATTTTTTTCTCCAAAAATATTCAATGCAAAACCCGTACAGACGCCACTGCTAAAAATAATAAAATTATTTGTACATCAGAAAATGCATATTGATTCATAGAAGACGTGTGCCAAATTTCATAAAGATATCTACAATAGTATCACAGTTATTACAAAAAAAATATTTTTTTCTTAAAACTTTAACACCCTGTATCTCAAAAGTTACGTTTAAGACATAGGTTCATATGAAGTTTTTTCGTTAAAATGGGCCCAGGAATTACCCCCTTAAATATTAGCACCCTTTATAATGTAAATAATTAATAGCTCTAGATTTCTTGAGTGTGTAAACTGGTATAATTGTTAATTTTTTGGAGTAATTTCATAACAATTTTCACTCCCATTTGATACCCTTTATTTTATCAAAGCCTCTAAAATCGTAGACAAAACAATATAATATACTATAGTTTACAATAACTCTTTTACATGGTGAAAGAAATAGGTGTATTTCTCGTATTTTAGGTGGTAATTTCGTAATATTTTCCACTCCCAACAGTTTTATTCTGTATATAATTCTTCCGTCGAAGTAATTTCCTACAATTTCCATTAAAACAAACGAGCAAATGATGGGTATAGCGACAATTTACATGGCTTACTGATTCCGCGACGACAAACAATAGAAACGTATTATACCGGCGGGTAATTTCGTTTTTTTCCTATGCTAAAACGGGGTGGGGGGTTTTATTAAAAACCAGAAATCATAAAGTTATGGGACGCTCCCATATCCTGCTATTAGAGGAATCACTGGTTACGGGGACGAAAAATACTTTGTATTACTTTCATACTTCAGTAAATAAGGTGATTTTCATGTTAATTTATTGGCCATTGTGTTCGATTTACCTCCGCTCGGGCTCGAAATGACTTTGTTTTTGTTTAATTGGGTTTATTTGGTGGATAATTTCGAAAAATGCCGTTATTAATCAACGACACTCCTCAGTATTCCATACAATAAACATTGCATAAATAAGTACCATGTAACTATAAATTATTCAGATTTACTTTTTCTGAGAGAGATGCAGTTGCTTGATATTTTTATTTAAACTTTAGTATGTAGGTAATTAAAAATGAAACCCTGTACTTGTAGAAACGACTTATTTTTATCATGCAAATAGGAGCAGATTCATTAAAACAAGATTATAAATATCTGCTCACAACAAATATATAAATGAATTTAATTGATATTATTAAGCACTTCAATAAAATAAACCAGGATATCTATTACTCATTGGAAAATTGACGCTTTCCTTACGTTATGTTCTCGTTAAATCGTGTCGTGAAAAAATTTTCAATGCACAATCACATCCTGTTTCTTTTGATTAATTACGCAAAAATTATCTAACGTAAATTCGAAAAAAAAATATACACTGTGTTATTTATAAGATGCGACATAGGGATTCCTGTACAAATGTGTCAAAAGCAAGCTAACTTTTTTACCAAATAACGTTCATAAAAAATAATAACAGATTTGAAAAGATCGTAAAAAAATAAGTCGAAATGGATATTAAATTTTCTTAAATTCATTCTGGTTTATTAAAAAAATGTATAATTAAGTTGAAAAAGTCATACGACATAAATAATTCCTTTTTATAACACTATCTAATTAATGTAAAAAGGGGCGGAGCTAACAGGGTTGGTTGACGCTTTGAAATTTGAACATTTCGAGGTGAAGGATTGTGGTTCAAACCGCGAGTCCGGGAATTTTTTTCTGTTTTTTTTTGTATTTTTGTTTTTTTTTAATGTTTTTTTGTCATTAATAAAAATATGGCATTAATTTAAAGGCTCTACTTACTAACGAGATTTTGCATTATCAAAATTGACAATTAATTGTCGGAGCTTTTATTTAAATAAAAATAAAATTAAATCTCAAATAAGCTTGTCTTATTTTAAATACTTTTATTTAACATTTTTTTAGACAAAAACATTAAAAAAAACGAAAAAAAAAACAAAAAAAAAACTTTGCCCCAAGCGCGGTTTGAACCACATTACTTAAAAATTAATTATTCAAATTGCAGAGCGTTAACCATCTCTGTTAGCTCCACCCCTTTTGCAAAGAATTAGATAGTGTTATAAAAAGGAATTATTTATGACGGATGACTTTTTCAACTTAATTATACAATTTTTTAATAAACCAGAACGAATTTAAGAAAATGTAATGTTCATTTCGACTTATTTTTTTACGATCTTTTCAAATCTGTTATTATTTTTTATGAACGTTATTTGGTAAAAAAGTTAGCTTGCTTTTGACACATTTGTACAGGAATCCCTATGTCGCATCTTATAAATAACACAGTGTATGTATACACTGTCGAAAATTGCGCCCGTATAAAAGCCGGACGTGATTTATTTGGACGAAAGGAAAATAAAATACATCAAATTATAGCGCCCCTCTGCGTCTACTGGAAATAGATCTTTTGTTTCAAACGAGCTGGTAGTTCAATTGTAACCTTTTAGTGACGGCTTCCTGTATAATCGTTTAAACCTAGCACAAACACACACAATATGAAGGCAAACAAAATAAATATAGGGCATTTTTTGAATTATTTTCGCGCATTTAATTAACACGATTCTAGAGTAATAAATGGTGAATACTAAATTTAAGAATAATATGACAAATATAGGAGTTTTTAATCCAAATAAATTACTGATAGAAGAAAAGAACTTTGCAATTAAGGTATATTTAGTGCGTCGACTATGGTGGAGCTAATGCAATGGTAATTTAAATAAACCATTACTATCACCATGTAATTAATAATTGAGATGATAAAACCTTCCCGAGAGTCTGGTATTAATATTAAAGCCCATTATAATGGTTTTTATACAAGGGCCGCATTAATAAATATCACAAGAAACAGAGTTTCTATATAAATAAAATACCGAAGGCATCCTACGCAATATCGCCGTCCTCGTCAGATTCGAGCGCTCCAACGAGCTGGTTTTTTCTTATTCCGTCTGGTCGTATATCATTTCTGACACAAGCAGACTAGTAATTATACAGTCTGCCCAATATTTCTTTAATAATTCTTCTATTTGAAATTTTGAATTATGTTTAAAAATTCTGTGGAAAAAACCAGTTTAGGTGGGGAAGATGTTTCATATACGAAAAACGCCGATTTCCAGAGACGTACAAATTTAACCCTATTGGAAATCAATTAATCAATTTTTCACTATACATGTAAACCATACATAATCAAAAGTTCATTACAAAAAATAATCGAATCTAAAATTAAATTATTATTTTCTTTTTCAAGATATACTACTAGTACTAAATTGTACTAAATTGTTTATTCTTTTATCACGATGCATACATATTCTTGAATGTTTCTAAGTTTTTTCTTGGTGCTCTATTTTCGATACAAAATCCTAAATTAGGTAAAAAATAAAAGGTTCTTTTTGGTTACGGCACTGGCAGAGAGATCAGACCAACAAAGGAGCATAAATTCGTTCATCTCCGATAATTAATAATTCCTGAACGTGGTCTTTTATCTGGCCTGTAAATCTATATTAGTTGGTAGTATTGGGTTTTAATGGTAATCAGTCAGAACGAGAATTACAAGCATTTAAGAAATTGAAAGAGAAAGAAATCGTAAGAAGGAACGAACGATTACGCATTTTTTTATTTTCGTTTTACGTTCGCGGATTTACATTAATCGTCCATTTGTTACTTGGTAACACCGGATTGTTTTATTCTCAATTTTATAGAATTTAAACGGGGCTATTTCTGCACTTATATGGGGTTTTAATAAACAGAGCCGCGCTATTGTTACAATTTTTTATTAATCTGTTTCTATACATGTTTCATTAGGTATATTCGAAGCTTGTTTACAGATTTACTAAAGTGTTTATTTACTTATTATAATTCCAAAAATTCCTTAATTAGATACATTTCTCATAAACGAAAAGTCATCCCAAATCGAATCCATCAACACCGCCGATTTATTTTTATCAACGCTCCTCAGGTATCAAACCAACGAGCCCGTCTCGCGTATTCTCGTTCTTTTTTTACATATAAAACAATAATCCGTTTCCTCAAATGTTAAAAGTTACTTAGGAGCGTTCAGCAAACCCGTCAAATTTGTTTGTTTGCTTCCTCTCACGAATCTGACGCGATGTTTGTTTGTGAACGTCGTTTTCCCATCATTCGGAAATTGACTTATTTCACCGGTATCTCGTGGAAATATTCACTGACAGTCGACTTTACGCGTACGTGCAGCATTTGTTAGGGGCGAGCTGGAAATTGTGCAATGTTTAAGAGAATTTACCACTACCTCATATTCGATGATAATACCTAATTGAAATGTTCAATAAACACCACGTGTATAGGGGACATTGCATATGTAATATAACATGGTAGAGGTATATCTATTAAATTTGTGTCCCTTCTTCATAGTTATTTTCTTTTTTTGTGTAATAAACAATTTATAAAAAATTCATGTGGTGAAATAATTTTTCTGTAAGGTAGACTGGGGCAAATGTAAAAATGGTGTAAATGTAATATTTTTACCTATTTGTTAATTTTTTTATTATTTATATAGTTCTTTTGTGCATTAGACAGGGTTTGTTTCTTATTTTTTCTTTATTATTTTGTAGCTCTGTTATTTTTTGAAATAAATAAATAAACAGCATATCAAATTCTAGAGGAACCAAATATTTTCTTACAATTGCCCCATATGTTTTTCTATATAATTGTATTGCACTTTAAAACCGTTTATTGCATTTACCCCGTACCAAGGGGTAAATGTAACGCATATTGTCAACGTTTTAAAAAATATGTAAAATCGTTTTCTTCCTTTTTCAAAAAAACTTTTTAATACCTCGATTCTTTAGAAAGTTGTGAATTTAATGTGGTATCAGCATTTCTAATAAGAGAAAAAATAAAGCCACATTTTTGGATTTTTTGCCCCAGTCTACCTTATATAGTTATAACAAATTATGTTAAATAAAGAGTGTCCCGCTTTCCCCTCGGCATTTTCTCGGTTTTTATAGAATCCATAAGAACACGTGAAATACTTGAGAGTAATTCCTACAGTTGACTCTCGGTTAATAGCCGGGGCCCCTAAAATAACATTTTATCAAGAAAATTCTCCGGCCACGTGTTTCGTGCGCGTTCGCCTTCGATTTTCTCGGTTTTTAATGGTTTTATTATTCTCGCGATATTAGGCCGACTATCGGATGCGGCGTGCATTTAGGCTAACTGACGTGCATTCACATGCACGCGCATTTGTTCGTTTTCGCCGAAGAAGCAGCGTTTCCTGCTCCTGGGGCGATCCCGCGGTTATTTTTGTATCGATGTATATGCGGACGTAGATATTTGTGGTACCTTCATATTACTGCATATGAAGAACGAAATCTTATTATTACCTATATTTAGGATGAGTACGCAAGAGTAGGTACAATACGAGTAGGTATAATAAGTAAAGATTTATTCAGAAATGAGCTGGAATAGTTGTAAAATAGGAAGCGCTAAGGTTTATTATGTTGTTTTAAACTTGTGCAGGTTATCTATGTTATTTTTGTCGATCTGTAAAAGTACTTATACAGTGCTTTTCAAGGAAACTGCGTCCATAACTTATGGGAGTTCCTGAAGAGTTACCAATCTGAAAATTTAGGAGCAAGGTATAGGTAATCATGTATAATCAATATTGTGAGTTTTTCTAAAATACACCTATTTTCAACCATATGTGACATCCGGTTATACCATCAAAAGTAGATGTCAACTTCGTTATTTCAAATGGAAAGTACCATTTTTACTTTTGGAGTCTGTGGCCCTTTTTATAACTGTGCATGGGCTTTAATAATAGCATCATCATATGATGAAAAAAAAATCCCCATTAACCAAGTTATTCAATTTTCTTAATTTTTTTTTGGAAACACGGTCGCATATCTTATTTATGATATCTCTGGTAATAATTATGTACTTGGAAGTTTGAAATTTGTTATCGATACAGTCCAGACATCGACCTAAATGAAGCTAAACTGAGTTTTCATGGTCCATTTACAAGGCGTTTAAAATTGTCTACCGAACTTGGCTAACATAAAGTGGCTATGTAACTTAATTGTTATTTCAAATGGATGACCCTGTATTTGTAGGTATTGGACTTTGCTAAAGTGCTAAAGTAGCTTCGTTTTGTTTTTACTTTTGTATAGGTATTTTTAATAATTCCAGATGAGTTAGGTGGGTATATATGCATGGGTGCATTTACAAATTCATATGAGCACTGCTCACATTGAGCAGTAGGTACTTATGATAATTGATCAGATTGATCAAATTTGAATAACTTTAAATACATAACAAGATGTCCAAAAAGTATAGATTGCAACAACATAAGCAAGTTTTAACTGAATTTTTTTTTCGAAATTATCAAAAAATGCTAATAATTTGAAAATTTAATTTTCTCAAAATTTAAATTTATTGAATTTATTGCCTCACTGGCTCAACCTCAGGGGATGGTGTAGTTGCATCGATCGATATAGCTTTTAACTTCCTTATGCCAGGTGCCATATGATTAAATTCCGAATCATAGCCCTCGAAAACTTATTAAAAACGATTTTTTTCAATTTTTCATTCGGACCTTAATTTGCCTGAAAATCGACCGTTTCCATACTTTTCGGACACCCTTAAAAATTATTTTTCAAACATATCTAACATTGCGCAAGCTGAAAATATGTACATTCTGCCCAATTATAGACAACTTTTGAAAAAAAAAATCCACTCCATAACATGCATCCATAATGCAGCCATCAGTGCAGTTGATTAAAAAACGCACATTCGCCAGGATTCGCGTTTATCTGCGACACCGATTGCGCGACGACCAAGCCCGACAATTAGCCTATTCAAGCATTAGAAATATTTCCTAAATTATGCGCGCTTCTCTCGTCGACTGTACCGCAACCAGTTGAGGATTGGGCGACGTCGGGGCACGGTCACGCCCGTCGCCGTCGTTATTGGCTCCGCCGACAATGTGCTTCGCTGTTCAACAGCGATCGCGTGAGCCTCCAATGTCGTGCGTAATTTTTCTAATTCGCCCAAATATACGCAAAAACCTGTCGACCTGTCCTTCCACTCTAATCTATTTACTAAAATTTCATCGAATTCGATGTAATTACTTAAGCAGTATAAGTGCAAGCTGTTTTACGTTTCTAAACGGCGGACGTTTATGAGGGGTTCACTATTTAATTATCAAATTTCTTTATTATCTGATTAGGTAATATATTAAACAGTGCGAGTAAAAAATTTAGTGTACAATTGACACTTAAAAGAGTACTTTTTACATTACTTACTTTACTTTTTAAAAGAGTATATTACGTACTTAGAGCTCAAATTGTGTCATTTCTAACATGTGGAAAAGATAACGATATTATAGGCGCAAAAAATTCTTATTTCTTGATTATTCGGCTAATAGCCTTTAATAGTTTAGGCTAGACGTAAACGAGAAAAAAGAAGAAGAAATTGAAAATTGAAAGTATAACATCGGATGACAACGGCAACTATGCAACTTGACAGTCAGTGCCTACCAACCTACTATAAAAAATAATATTAATTTTATATACAAACATTGAATTTTGTGAGAATTTTATAGATATTTTTTGGATGATTTAATCCTGCTTTTTAACATTTTCTCTCATCCCTTGTTAATATTAAATTCAATTGGCAAGTATGATGACAGTAGTGACGCGTATGGATCATTAGTATTTTTTTTACATCAACTGTATATGTATTCCTGTTCGGTAAGTAAAAAAGTTATTGTACTATATACAGCTTAATTGTTTAACTAACCTATACAATAACACCTTTGGGATAAGTTGTGTATAAGTTTACATCAACGTCAGCTTAATCAGACCGCACCTAATTTTTCCTTCTTCCTATACTTACTTATAATCCGCGTTGTTGTTATAGAATAACATCCTAATGCATTAAAAAGAATTTACATAAATTAGTAAATAGAGAATTAAGCAAGCTTTTAAGTGCTAAATAATAAGTGCTGGCTAAAATAACAGAAGGTCATTTAACAATCTACATTTATGCATGATATATGAAAGAATTCTATAATAATTATACCTACAATAACGAACTACCGCGATGGCCATTAATTTTATTTAAAAACTACCCTTTTGTGCCGCTCTGGCTTGTAATCAAATACATTTCGACTCGCCCCGTATGCGTCGAGCCGGCTTTTGATCTTTAAAATAAATACAAGATTTCGGACGGTAACAAAACAGAAAAATTAAAGGGCTCATGCCGAAATTATGCAAATCGGGCGTGCCCACCCTACTTGCTTCAATTGCATTTCTAAAAATTTCAACCCCTATTTGCATAACCGATCGATCATCGTGCAAGGGGTTATGGATAAAAAAAGAAAATTTTAATATCCCCTTTTTCGCATATAATTCTTCATTACGGTGTAGAAAGATTACTTGCCGAAGAGAGAGGGCTAGAATACAGTCGGATTATATCAGAAATGCTCGATGCCCTAATAAACGAGGGGTGCACTAAAAATACTCGATTATAATGCACTTTTTTATGAATACTTAAATAGGATGTGTATAACCTCCACCATGATTTAAAAATGTAATTTAAACTACTAAGTTTTCATTTACAATTAAGCATATAATGAAAATTTACTAAAATAATGTAATTCTAAAAATCTATTAGGTATAATTAAAAAAATTACTCAACCTATGCTTGTACTTTTTAATCTACATCAAAAATATGCTCCACATCTAATTTAAAAGTTATAGAATTTCTTGTAGTGATTTTTCTGGCGTTATAAATAGTTCGTAAATAACATGAAATTGGTTTGCGATCGAATCTGTTGATAAATTTCGAGACGCCCCTCGTACGTCTACGACATATTATACGCGATTTATAATATATAAAATATGTTAATTCGAGTTTAGAAATTCGTTACCGAGAGCTCGGTTAATATATTCAACCGTATTTGCATACAATAAAATATGAAACTGGCATTCAAATTTCCATATTGTTGTCGATTTTAAAAAAGGAAATTCGTTTTGTATTGAAATTTAACATATAGCATATCCACAGAAAACAATTTGACGTTGGAGTATGTAACACATAACTGAGTTGTTCTGGTACAACCTCTTCTTCTTCTTCTTCTTCTTTATTTTCTTTCCTTCGGTGTATTTTTTTCGATTGTCTAAGATCGGCCGCACAGCTTGACAATTACTAGGAATATTTTTGCATATTTTCAATACTCTTTTAATCGCTATTTTATTATATTATTCACATCATAAATATCCTACATTATAGAACAATTTCCTTTCTATTTTTTATATGCTGGTTATTCAAAATTATTAGGTGCGTATAATATCTAAACGTATTCAAACAATTTGATAAATTGATTTTCACCGAAACGTTATCGGGCGGAATTTCAATAAATTAAATTTTAATTAAAAGTTGCGTCGATTAAGCGATTAGAAATAAATAAATACCTACGTTATTTGACCGTTGATTTCTGCACGCCTTTCACCGGCTATAAGGTATATCTGCTTAGAGGAGGTTACCAATACAAATATTTTCTATCGTCACATTCTTCTGAGCCATTACTCTTCCATTCACCGCGACTCCGAGCAAAAATTAACAATTGTTTCTTTAAGATCAATGTCGATTATGCAAGATTGTTGCTCGATTATTTCCATTGCGATAAATCCAGTAGAGACAAGGCATTAAATTATTTTTACTATTGTGCTCGGAAAAGATGCGGTTTACTAGATAAAAATGGTGGGTATAAAAAATTTAATCAAAAAACAATAACCAGACTTTGACTTTGATCAAGTAATTGTTACTTTTCTAAAGGTTCTATATGATGATTTAGTGTTCAAAATGCGTTTTGAACGTCCTTGTATTGCATGTATTTTCCATTGCAATATTATGAGGAATATATGGATTGAAATGACATAAATTGTTAGCGTAATTCACGCTCCACATCTTACACATACAATAAGTCAACCTCCATCACGTCCTCATTGTAATCAGCTCAACGCACAATATACGACGAACAAGCTCGAAAAATTAGCCATAAATTATGTCAGAATTAAAAAATACACCGATCGGCGCGGCGCATTATATTCGAAGATGTTAATTTAAATATGAATGGTGTTCCTTGTTAGCGAATTTGCATATACCGAAATCGCAAATGGGTTTTTTTCCATGCTAAAGGGGGCATCCCTTCGTGGGTAGCGGCGATTAAAAATCAATAGTCAATGGGTAGTATTTGCATATCGGTATCGGCGGGTAATCGACTATCGGCCGAAACGAGACCCGTCAGTTTCGATAACATACACGTTTAATCGTCGATTATACTTATGCAGCGAGAGAAATTGCGACCATTCAAATCGGTGTCTTTGCGGTTCAATTTTCTGATCGAATCTAAATCGACGTGTTTAATATGCTAATTGTAGGTTGAATTTCGAGAGTCTCGTGAGAGAGTGAAATGTGCAGTTTATCTTATATTTATTAATATGTTATATACAGAGTGAAAGAAAAAAGTATAGTACTTCTAAACATATAGACCTATAACTTTTGTAGCAAATAGGTACTAATTTTGTAATAAAATTTTCTGTAGCTCTCACTCTGTATAGATATTTATTTATAAGTTTTTACTTAAGATACACTCATTTTTTTGTATTTGCATGCACTCAATTTTAATGAATAAAACCGCCAATATGGTTTCTTCAATTCTCCATCAGTATAATTGATTTTGTACTATCGTTTTATTACATAATATTCATTATCCCATCACAATAATTGCCATTAAACCAATCAACAAATAGATTTTCGTATAATCTCAAATCACATCGTCGATGATCGCTACCTCATCCACATCATCACCATCATCGGTGCAAACGAGAGAAGCGGTTATATAACGTAGTAGTAGGTATATAGAATACTTCCTCGGGTGTACCTCGGTGGCGATGACACAAATGTCTTATTTAACACCGAGTTAACTAGCCGGTGCCGGCGCGCTTGCATTTATCGCCACCTCGACGAGGATCAACAGCCCGGGCCTCGCGCGAACGACGCGGAATTACCGGAATTAACGGTAACCGTCGCCGTATATCGAATACAAACACCGATGGAATTAAATAGGCGGTCGAGGCGACGACGGTGTGTGTAAAGTGTGTGTGTATGTGTGTGTGTGTATATGCGTTTGTGTGAGATGATGGGTTTCGATTAACTTTTATGGGTTTTTATGGGACCGGGCCCGCTAATTTTTACGTAATTCGCGCTTTCGACTCGATCGGTCGTTTTCGCGTAATTCGGCAGATGGGTTTTGTGGGAGCCTTTAACGCTGCTGATGCTATTAAAATTATTTCATCGAAGCTATTAAATATCGCTGCAGAAACATATTTGTTTATTATAGCTATAATTGTTTACTCTAGCTATTAATTCTATTGATATAATTACTTTGATGATTATTATAAAATATGTATATGTTTAATTGTAATATGTAATACTTTTGTGTGGGAATTATACTCAAGACTCAAGGTGGTTTAAAGATGTGATAGTTTTTTTACTCATCCTTCTATACCTGTATTCCTATACTTACTTTATATTCATCTATCTCTAATAGCAAACAGATACTGTATAAATTAATATGATGGCTTTATACACTACTTAATACAGACAAATAAACCGTTTAAAATAATCTAATATGAAACACCTACAAATGTCTGAAAACATTTCGTGCTTAGAAAAATTTCCGCTATTATAAAATATTTCCATATTTCTCGCTTTGTTATTTGTTCCTTGCGTAAACAAATTAAAGGTTGACCATTGCAGAGGAGGTGACACCGGGCGACGGTAACTAGGTGTGCGTTAGCACCGGCGAAAAAACGGTCACGTCTCGTCGTCGCACGTGTACAGAGTGTGCTCGAGTCGTTACCGAGGAATGCAAAGCTCCCGTGAATCTAAACGCGAGTTAGTAGGTATAACTATACGTGTTTGCTCGTTGATTAGTTAATTAATGCCGTATTGTTGGTAGCGGATAACGGTGGGTTTGGAGGAAGAATAGCGATATTTTTTCGATTAATGTGTTATTTTTGTTGGTGTCGAGGCTTCAACGCGCTTTAACATAATGCTAAAATCTATGGACTTCATTATGTTGGGAGGTCTATTATAATGTTATAACCAAAATTGGTGAAATGAAAAGTTCAATAAATGTAAAATTCCTCAAAAAAAAAAAAAGGATTCCGATACCGGGAATCGAACCCGAGCCTCCTGGGTGAAAGCCAGGTATCCTAGCCACTAGACCATATCGGATGATACTCGTAAAAAGAAAAAATCGTATAAATATAAAATCCAATCTAATTTTAACTTTAATTAATTATTATTATTAAATTATTATTAATCATATAAAAATATTACATTTTGTCATACTGTATTATAGACGGCACAGCAAATTAAAGAAATAATAAAAAAAAGACATTAAAAAAATAAATAAAAAGGAAATTCCGATACCGGGAATCGAACCCGAGCCTCCTGGGTGAAAGCCAGGTATCCTAGCCACTAGACCATATCGGATGATAACTTTATATTGAAAAATTCATATAAAAATTTACGTTCATTTAAATTATTAAAATATTAACAATCATACAAGGTGGAAACGCCAAATAGAACAAATTCATTATTTCGGTTACTGTTCATATTTTCAGAAAATCCCGAAAGAAGTCAAATTTTAATTATAAATTGACATTCTTCAACGTGAAAATATGATCCCTACCATCAATCCCCTTCGAGTGACACTAACAACCCTTAATTATTTAAATGGGAAGTATGGGCTTGTCATATGTTGTTTGAAAGGTCTCTTCTTTCTCTATCCAAAAATGTTATAGAAACTTGTACTAGGAATATCTGCTAGCATTATTTAAGGAAACATTTTATTCCGTTAAAACCAGGCGGAATACGAAATTTTTACAAAAGTTACAAAATGAAGACAACCAGTTTCCTCGCTAAAACATCTGAGAACCGTATTACCACCCCTAAAGAAGTTCTGAAAAAATGTCAGGTTGTGAGGCCATGATTTCTACAACATCTTCGGTTTTTTTTTATTACTGAAGGACAAACGGTACATTTTGGTATATAAGTAGATAGGGTCCAATCGATTTATTTTGAGACCTCTACTACACATGGTATACGTTGTGCAATTTGGGACACTCTGTATAGTATAGGTATACGGAGTGTGAAAATATAGTAGGAATTGAAAAATAACAAAAAATTAGTTCACTGAATTACTCGAATATACTTATTGCAGTTTAGGCTGGTTTAGATCTTTGAACAGTATGTTTTTATAAAAATAAGTTTATAGGTAAATTCTTTAACACGTGAAATGCCACATTCAAATTACACAATCTGAATGATGCATGCATTGGTTATTTACTGTTCAAAAATTACTATTAGATAATGAACCAACCATTCTACTTTTCTTTTAGTTAAGCTTATATACAGTTTACTTATTAATTCATTAATTTTTACTACTTTCCATTCAGCTTAAGTACCGAATCATTAAATAAAATCGTTTGCGAAATACAACCAAATAGCCAATGGAAGGTCGAGGCCGGCATGGCAGCTCGAATATTACTCGGTACTAATAAGTAGGCAGTATCCGCATAACCGAGCCGTTTGAGGTACTATATACCCGGTTTGTTCCTTTTTTCCGAGTAATAAAACCAATTTACAAGTAGATAACTCGTAATCTACTACAAAGTTGGCATGGTATTGCAAAGACATTACAAACAAAACGGAGATTACGAGAAATCGAAAACCAAGGAACGGCCCAAGTCTTACGATCTTCAATAATGTATACTGAATGTCCTTAATTGTTCATACTATTTGCTTATTGTTAGCTAAGTTACTGCCTAATTAGTGTTTGACATTATTAAAATTTAAGAAGTTCCTTTCGCAGTCTAAAGATTAGGTTAACATATTTTGGTCTCCACCTAATTACAAGTCTTACAATGTAACAATTTTTTATACCTAAACAATGTAGATATCCATAAAGGTACTGCTATAGTGACCCTATACTAATCTCCACTATAAGTTTTCACATCACAATACTCACCGTCAATGAGTCCCATTCATGGGACAAACTGTAAACGAATACGTCCAGATCTAGATGTGTATGTGTATATTCATAAAGTGAATTGTCACCTGTGAAAGGTGTGTCCGTTGCGTCCGTACACAATCCATAGATCGTCGGCCCACTCGCGAGACCGCCGAACGAGGAGCGAGGAGAGAACTCCAGTCCCGGTCATCACCAGTAATAATAGTAATGATGTATGGTAATGGTGATACATTGCATATATACAGTAAAATGCTTCCCGCAGGACCGGATTTCCAGCCAAACCGAACCGATTTTTACGCTATTTTAACTGATTTTGTACTAGCCATACACTTGTTAGTGTCAGTAAGAAATACCTAACAGAGTATAAGATATTGATGAATAATATGTTAATGTAACATAACCCAAACAGGGGTTAAGTTGTAAAGATGAAAATTATTTGGGTGTATTGGTGGGTCCGGTACTGGATTCCGATATAGTGATAAATGGCGTGGAGAGAAAATTTCTCGAGTGTTTATTTTGTTTTGGCATAATTACACGGTTGGGGGACCTTCGAGAGTTTGTCGTCGTTGCGCTGAGACGCTTTTTCAAAATATTTGCCTTCTTCCAGTTTCTACTGTTTTAACTTTTAACGTTTCGTCAAATAGAAGGTGTGAAAAGTGGTCGGACAGAAGCGTTTACTAAATGGAATATTTCGAACGCTATTTAAGTATAATAATACATCAGTGGATTTCTACAATATTATCCATTATTTTAATGCTCTTATTATTAAAGGAGTTTATTAATTATTATGTAGGTATACCTACGCGTTTTAAATCAAACGTAGGTATATTTTTTTAGTTCAATTTTATTCTGTCGAGAGTCGCATATTGACCGCAGTAAATACAATATCTTCGAAACGTCGTAAAACTTAAAATACCCATAAATTTCCAGTATGGACTTTTTCGAATAACCTATGTATATATTAAAGAACCCTTGCTAAGGACGACAAAAAAAATGCGAAAAATCAGTCTGAGCAAACAGCGGTCGTAAATCAAGGAACGCTCTCGCTCGCGTTCAAATTGAAATAAATACCTTTAAATTCGCTCAAATTGATTTTAAATAGTGCTTTATTTACGGCCGGATTCGTGTGGAAAATGTCCCTCTCTCCATAGTGAAAATTGTAAATTTTGGATAATTTTTATTCGTGTCGTGAATAAATTCCATTGCAAATGTTCCAATTGACACAAATACCTGTAGTAAGTATGAGGTCATCACCAAATTACCATGAACATCTTTTACCGAAAATTCTTCCACACAATGCGCAATCCTTCGTCCTAATAAAGAAATTTAATTTGTCGAGTCGTACCCGCTGAAACCGCACCGTCGACCCCAAAGTGAAATTAACATTTTACATAAAAATTAAACTACACGGTGGTATTTCTTATACGTTTATACGCGCTTTTGTGCTTTGTATGCATTGGTTTCCTCCTCGTTGGTTTCTTTCTCTCGTACATTCTCTTCATCACTGCGCTCGTTTTATAGTCCTTGGGCTTGGGGAGAGATTCCCTTTGTACCTTCCAGTTTAAGAATTTTAGAACAAGGTACTTGTTTGAGTATCTCGCTCAATGGTTATGAAGACATGCACAATATAGACTTAATTTATTGTAATTACAGTGTTTAGAAAAATCATAGAAATCATAAAAGTAGTGTCCTTTTTTTTCTGATAATGTTTATAGCAATAATAAGACGGTTCCGCATGGACTAAAATTCTCGATCTGTAAATAATATGGAGTAAAAATTACCGAGCGAAAAAAAAACATCCCGACGAAAAAATAAACGAAGAATTTACTTAATTTTTTACGCATTAGTCCGCTGCTTTGAGAAAATAACTGGCAAATAAAACTTTTTAAGTCGATAGTAAACGTCAAAAGTACTGTAAATCACTTCGATTTTATTAGTTCTGTACCGATATATGGACGGGTCGTGCATCCACTCGAAAAAGTACTTTCACGGATTTTTATGGTATTTTAGATAAAGATGGACGCGATTTTACCGAGAAACTGCTCCCGTTGATGTATGGGCTTAATAAAATCCGACAGTTTCCTAATAACATTTAATAAATATGCGAATGCAAGAAATCATCTTGCGCTAATAAAAATAACAACGACAAAAATTACCATTCTCATTTCTTCAATTACTGTTGTGATATACTATTAAATTAAATTGGTGTGCGTCAGTCGAAATAAAATCAAATTCTAATGAATAAATCGACGAGGAAACGGCCCGGATGGGTAAAATTATGAAGCATTCTCGTCACGTTGCCCAACACTTTAACATAAACGTCCGAATGTAAAGCCATTAATGATTTTCATAACATACTTAGTTTTTATTGACGACGTTATAAATATTGACGTACCACTTTTCTGTGTTAATTTCCAGGTACTTCCATAAAAAGTTGGATTGTTTGTCCGTGAATAATGCGTAATATTTTTTAATTAAAACGACAAGAATGCATCGTGCATCTTTGAAAAATCCATTTTTATGACGTACTGCTTCCTGTCCGGCCTAGATCAGAATACAAATTAGAATTTTATTCCTTCATAGTTTTCGCCAAATACGAATTGAAAGCAAAGGTCAATTATTACAAAAAAAGATAAACTTCCTTTAAAGCGCTAAAAAATTCGAGTCAATTCGCAAACATTCTCATAATACTACTGAAGTTTCCGAATAGTTTATATGTTCGCGAGACGCCGAAAGAGCTCGCGTTTGGTCATTATTAATTTAAATATTTTCGTATAGACTAAACAATATTCGAGCAGAGTGCGAAATGATACGCGATATTTAGCACATTTCCCGTTATTGTTGATCATTTAGGGACGTTTATTATTTTTTCTGTATTTTTCGCACGTCGTCCGGCCCATTAAAAAAATCAACGTAGGCTATTTTAAAAATGCGGATTTCCTGTGCCCGCGCTTTCTGTTCTCGTTTCCCAGCTATCAGCGATTTTATTTATTTACCCCGCGCACGGCAAATTAATAGTTATAAACGCGATAATTCCGTTAAAATTCTCATGAGCGAAAGTATCATTTGATAAAGCCGGCATTCCCACAAAAATTCGAAATTTCACACTCGAAAGCCAGTCAATTATCACAAATATAGAAAAATGATCAATCACTGCAATCATCAATCAAATCGCATCATTAAGGATGGTAACAGGGTGTCGTGTTTCCTCGTGCAACCCTTGCCTGTCTAAAAAACCAGAAAAAAACGAACACGTAAACCCCTCAGAAGTCGAAATCACCATTACGCGTCCTACCTGTTGTTAGATAAAATCCAGGGCTGGAGTTTTTATCACTCCTTCCCTAAAAATATTTTATTTTTCCCATCACTTAATGACATAGAACGAGCGAAACGCTCTACAAAACGTGTCATTGAGCTTGAAGTAAGTGTAATAAATGCAAGCTTTGGTGATTACTATAGCTAAACTAGATTTGTTATGGTGCGCAATGGGCTGGATTCGGTTCTGTTCGTTCGATCCCCTAATATTTCTGATAAATTCGACCTTTCCTTCAGCCAGCGCTCGAGTCCTATTTACACAATTCGTATAGAAACAAGGGTAGAAGGTAGACGGAAGCAGAAGCTTTTTTTGGAGGAAAAAATCGTTCAAGATTATCGTCGATAGCGTATATACGGACAGGGTGTATTTTCTATTATTGCATTGTTTGTCCATCTATTCTTTTTAGGGTTTTAAAAGTTCTTTTTTTATCTGTATAGGTGCACACATGATGGATCGGTTTTTATTTTTAATCGTTTTTTATTATGTTTCTTTTACTCGGATGTAAGGGGTTTAAAAATGCGGGAATTCTGTGAGAATTTTTTAATGAATCCGAGCGAATCAAATTTTTGATGGATTTCCACTCGATATTTATTAATTATTCCGTTTCGAAATTCCCTCTACCTTATCGGTCTCGAAAATACCGCGATTTTAATATTCAATTGACTGTCTAGCAACTCGCCCAAAAACAGAGAAAAAATAGATCGTTATCGAGTTCCTTATTATATTTTCTGTTTCATGTGCGCGAGTACTTAGACATTACACGCACAATCGCATTATACTATAAACGAGAAGGTGCTAACCTCAATAACTTTAAATAAAATAAAATATTTGATTAAAATGCAGCGCAAATACTCGAACATTCTATAAATGAAGGAAGTAGTTGACGCTGTACGATGAATTTTTTATTTCTATTATTGTCGAACGGGCGAACAGGATGGATTCACACGTTTCGAAATATTTGAAATATTTTCGATTAGCGACAGATTAATAACGAAACGAATTAATAGAGGTCTTTCGTTTATAATTAATTTTTTTAATAGGTTGGGTTAATAAAAACAAAGCATTATAACGCAAAATGAGTAGGCAGGGAAAAATTACTGCCTACTTGTTGTTAATAAATATTAAATTTGTTGGGTAGGCGATATAAAGGTAATAATGGTATTCTGGAGAATATTTACAAAGTCGTGGAAATAAGAGAATTAATTCTATGTAAATATGTCGCAAATAAGGATGAGCTGTATATGTGGGGATCTTGTGAAACATATAGAGGGAAATATACAGGGTGTTCCAAAATGACAGACTAATAATTAAGGAGGTGATTCCTGGACCTATTTTAAGGAAAAAACTTTGTATATGAACCAATGTCCTAAATGTCAACTTTTGAGATACATCCTAGGGTGGTAAAGTTTTAGGAAAAAAACAATTTTATTGAAATTATGAATATTTAGGTATTTTAGTTTTTGAGTTATTTAAAAAATAGTTAATATTTCGATTATTGATTCATTTTTTATCGCTTTATTTTTGATTTTAAAGAAAAATAGAAAGCTCTTTTGCATTAATAAAATAGGTGGATAACGGAATTATTTTTTTGCCTCCTAGACCTTTCGTTTGTGCAGAACCATCATCAGCGATTTTTTCCAATATTCCCTTATAATTCGCCTATAGACCGTCCCTGCGCGTACACGACGTGGAAAGCCCGAAAAACACCCCATTACGAAATGTAAAATTCAAATTTCGCTGGTAAACACACAGTGTCTCTGTCACATTATGGCAAATGACGGCCGAGCGAAATTACCGAATCGGCACCGAAAAAACCGACTCGAAATTTAAATGTAACCGAAACTCGAATCCATCTCTGTCACCGGCACGGCCCTACGAACAGGGCC
This sequence comes from Phyllotreta striolata, assembly GCA_918026865.1. Lineage (NCBI taxonomy): Eukaryota > Metazoa > Arthropoda > Insecta > Coleoptera > Chrysomelidae > Phyllotreta > Phyllotreta striolata. The sequence continues at coordinate 4,811,617 of OU900098.1, read as the reverse complement.
CGGAGTCCTCCTAGGCCGTGTTACACGCCTAATTATCATACGGCATTTGCATAATACGGATTTTACGAAACCGCGGAGCCGGCGAACGAAAATTATTCCGTGTTGCCGCGGTAATGCGGAAATTATACGGATGTTGCGAGCGAATCGTCCGGGTTATATGGAGTGCCGCGAAATGGTTTTGACACTTGACAGTAATGAAACCCGGGCGGATCCTCGTTGCGCTATTAATGATTCGTTAAATTCTCCGATTTTTTTTTATCAACTTCGCGAAATTCCCGCTGTAGAATTCCGAACTAAAAAGTTCCATTGGCAAACTTCACCAACAGATACTTCTCTGCTTTATTCAAATTCGAATACACTAATACACTAGCTTTATCATCTCGCTAATTTTTTTTAAGTGTGAATCGAATGCGTATATTTTGCAGAAGAATGTTTATTTTAATTTACGTTTTGGCGTGTATAAAACGAGAAAATTAAAGGAGTATCGGCGATTCGGGGTCGTAAAATACGCCGTTAAAAAATTTATGCAAAACCATTCGTTATTCGAAACCGAGCCGGGCCCGCGCCCGTTTCGTTTTGCCGAAAATTTCGTAAGTCAAAAAGTAAAAAATTGACGGGGAAAAAAAGGAAGAAACCGACGCGAAAGTCATTCGGGGCTAGTCGTAAAGCGGATGAACGGAGGAACGTTACAAATGAAGAACGAGTTGTTAGGTATTATGAGAAAAGGAGGGTATACTGTTTAATAATGGACCGACGAGGATGCGATATGTGTGCAGGGATGTATTGATTACATTTACTATAGGTAATACTACAAATTAATTTAAAAAATGTATAAAACGGTTAAAAATAATTTCTATTCTATATGTATTTCAAAATTATAAAATAACAATGCTTGTAGATTTTAATCAATATTGTAAAACACTTTGAAACATAATAAATTAATAAATATAATTATATACTTGAATCCAAAATACAAAGAGTTAATTTGTAGTAATAAACAATAGGTAATTTTAAAACTTACGCAAGTTTTATTAGAAAGTGATGTTTTTTTTGTGTAAATGAAAGTATAATTTGTTTGGGCGAGTACGATCCTGGATTTGCAAGAGTAGGAGGTTATTGGTTTCGGCGGATTTTTATGGGCCGACCGGCATTTTTACGGCGGACGAGTTTAAAAATTCAAAAAACAACAGAAAATCGCAGACAAAATAAATCATAAAGCCTCTTTGGGGAATTTGAAAAATGAACAAAAAATCCGAGTAGACGAATTTTAAGGCCCGTTTTAATTACATTTTTAAATGAGGGCCGCTTTTAGGCCACAATAGCTGAATTTATATAGGTTTATTAAATTTTAATTTGCTCCCAAGGCTAAAAATACTAAAAAAAAATGCTGATTTTCGTTTCTTCTGTTGGTCGGGCCATCTTGTTGCGTATAAGCTGGTTCGGTTCGCATTGTTAAATTTCTTCTTAGGTGAAATACCGTGCGATGGGCCAATACAGCCAAAAGTAAATTAAGACCATTTTATTCTTCTTTTTCTTCATACGAAAACCCGTCCACAACAATATTACAAACCATGGTATGTTTGGTATATATTTTTTTAACAAACAAAACATTAAAAATTATAACAATGTATTTAATTACAGACATAATAGGTTATAGTTTAGGTACCAATAAAAAGAAGGTATGTAATTAAATGTAAAATCAATTAATATATATTTTTGTTATAAATCCATTAATACCAGGAAGTTCCACCCTCATGCAGCGACTTCCGTATATAAAGTTCGGTACGTATTTTTCTCTAAACCCCCGAGGACATCTGTTGCCCAATACAAATTCAATTTTAACAGGATTTACACGTTTTCATCACATTTTTTTATTCGATCAAGATGACATAACAGAATCCTTTGTCCACCCTCCTCGCCGGGTCATTATACCTAACCCGTACCAAAAGGATTTCGCATCGTCTATTTTTGAGGTACGAAAAAAATAGAAAAAAGACCTTTACAAAAAATATATTATATAATACTAACAAAACGCACGTTATCCCTTAACCTACGTTTTTGTTTGCGTAAAGTGTTAAAGGTATTTTCCGAAGAAATTTCGTTCTCGAACGGAAATTTATACGGATCCCAGCGGCCCATGTCGAGCTATCGAACATTCCGGGAACCCCTCGAGCCGATTGTTCGAATCGGACGAGCGCTTTCTGCTCTCTCGCGGGGCAGGTAAAGTTCTTTTCATTATATATTTTTTTAAAAAAATGATTTGAACGCCAGCCGTCAGGCCTCGCATAAAAGCCTATCCGAAATCTGGTTTTAAACATCAGATTTATATCAATGCCAATGGTGTGTATTAAAAGAAATACCAAGTAGAAGGAATGCAATGCTTTAAATCAGATTTCTGTATAGATTATTATTAGTGTTCGTTCGTTGTCGATTTAGCTCTCGCATTGTGCTGTAAATTAAATTAAAATTTTATATTGTACGCACAAAAAAATATAGTTATTATTTACATAATTACTAATACTTTATACGAAGTTGTGATTGCAATTTATTCGGTGCAATCGGCGCGTCCCCTATCGCATAATTTTATATTTAGTGTGATAATTTCGCATTGAAATTGAATCATGAGACCGCATTCACATCTAGTCCGTTCGATATCGAAACTCGTTCTCTAATGGAATTCCTTATAAAATCTCAGGTAACTCGACACCGGCCCGACGAAAAATATGAATAATTTTTCCCAATAAAATTTTAACTTGCGTAATATTTGTATTCCGTTTTAACCATTCCCCGTTGAATAATAACATAATCGAGCCAGTTTAGTCGTTCCCACGTGATTATCATACACGTATAATTTAAATGAGATTGTATACCTATGTGTACAGGGTGTATTCCATAACTATAATAAACCTAATTTTAAAGGTGCACCATTATGGATGTGAATAATTTGAAAGGAATAATATACCTATGCACCTATACCTACTTTTATAAAATTGTTAACATTATAGGTATAGAAAAATTTCAAAATTATTGGATTATTTCATTTATTAACCAAAAGTATAAAGGATTTGGAAAGAAAATAAAGCAAGTAGGAATTTTAAATTTACTGAAATTGAATTGTACGCAGGAGACTTGGATGTTTGCAGTGCAAAAGCAGCAAATAAAAAATCAGTTAGCGATTGTGGGTATTTATTTTTCGACGTTTATATATCGCTTAGGAGCCATTATAAAAGTTGTAAGCAAAATTACAACTCCGAGAAAATGCATACACTCGTTTTATCGACGACGCAAACAAGTCTAAACAATTTATTTTATAAACAAATTCTGCTTGATACGTAATTGTGCAGATAATGATTTTTATTGAATTCCATTTAAACAATAAAGACTGCTCGGAATGGCTTTATTATCTGCGGAAATTTGATCTTATGGGAGAGCTTTTTTCTTTTAAAAGTCACATACGTTTTCAGTCTAGTGCAGATAGTAAAGGTATTTATTTTTTTTTTCTTCTGGCAAAATGATTGTTAAGGAAAAAAATCGATAATGTAAATGATGTTTTAGATTATTTATTTAATTTTCCAATAAAATTATTTATGGAGAAATTAGAAGAAAAGATTAAAATTTGTATGTTATACATTTTCATGTGAACGTTATATCCGGTGATATTCATTCATATACAAATTTAATATAAAATTTCAATATTATAATATACCAGAAAAATATTAATAATACTAGGTAATAATAAAGTAGTATCGTTTACATCAGAAGGGGTGATATTTCGAACCCTTAACTTGATTGACATCTTTCAATTGCAAATACACTCTACGATATCAAATTCTTAAAATATGTTAATTTTTGTTACTGGATATAACGCTTGTAATGGGCAAAAAATTCTCACAGAATACCAGGGAATCGGAAAACTTGTATTCGAAAACCCCTCAACCCCTTACACCTCATTTTAATACCATCAAGTATCAACTGGTCAAACCAGATAATTAATCCGGTGTATTCATATAAACTGTACATCCACAAAGAAAATATAAGAACAATAAATGTTCTACTGGTATTACTGGCATTCTACCGACGATTGAATAAACTGTCCTATACGCTATATTATTTGTAAAATGTTTTACATCTTAATTGAAATTTATGACTCGTTGAACATTTTACGACACTATGTGACACATCATTTATCAATTACATATTTAAGTTACAAGGACAATCGTTGATCGAACTTTTCCAGTTCCTACGCTAGTTTGATTCGATTGGCCGATAAAACGAATCGATTTTTAATTAGAAATCGTATACAGGTTGCATTTTTTTGGCTAATTTCAATTCGCTGTTGGAATGATTCGTTACAAAAAAAATAATAAGTTTATGTGAGAAAAGAATTTTTTATAAGAGGTATAAGATTGGTAGGTATTTGATATTTTATTGATGAAAGGGTTTTATTGTGAGAAAACACCCTAATTTACTTCGATAACGCGTATGTTGTGAAAAGGGTGCATTTCTGGGTTCTGGTAGGAAGCGTGAAGAAATTCGATATTTTAGGAAAGAAATTGTAACTGATATCCTATAATAACTACATATTTTTTACTTATTCTTGTAGAATTTTTTACAGAAAAATACCAGAAATTTAATATTTTATTAAAAAGAAGTAATTTTCTCACACATCAGTATACCTATACCTAGATAAGAATTTCTGAAACGAATGGGGTAAATATAAAAAATGTTTTTTTAAGAATATCTCCGTAAAAGATTTATTTTAGTTCTTTATTTATTCTTTATTTATTCTTATATTTTTAGTACCAACATTTTTTATAATAGAACCATTAAAAATTATAACCATCAGCATCAATAATTATTTTTTGAATGAATATATAAACTAAATACATCTGAAGACCTATAATATAGGTACATCGACTTTTCCAATTCCCAAAAAAATTATAAAAAATATTTTAGAGGCATTTCCTCGGTATATTCCTATACCATCTTTTATTTATACCTATACTAAATACATGTACCGAATTAATAAACAAATCACATTTTGATTCAAGCTGTTCTTTACTAAATTTAACTTGTATCTAACTATAGAGGGACATTCGAAAAGCCCTATATTTATTACACTCAAATTAAGAGCAAAATTTGTTGGACACATTCGTCCAAAAAATTCACATCAACCGTAAAATTGCCCCAAACAAACACAAAAAAAATCAGCCCAATTACCTCGCACGGTCTTGGAAGATTTTTTTCACCGCCGCATCAGAAAAAAAACCTCCCTAGCCGCAATAAATATAAATAAGATAACAAGGAAGCGATCCGCACTGTCCACCCTTGAGCGTACCTATTTAAATGCATTTAAACGGCCCTTTCACTTAGGTGACAAATAGACATAAACACCGCTCAGCGTGTGGCCACAAAAGGGGACGGCCCGCCATTGACCCATCGACAGGAACTATCGGAATTTCGGCAGATTATCGCCGAGGAAAAGGCCACTTTAAAGCGATAATGGGATAAGGATAAAGAGGTCAGCTTCGAGTAAATAGGGACGGTTTTTTATTGCAGATCGTCGAGATGTTCTCTAAAAAAGTGAGAAAATCTACTGTAAATGCACTTTTGAAATTTCGCTTTTTATGAGCGGGTATATTTTGTGGGAAAATTTTTTTTAAGTGACCCTTCTGAATTTTTTTTGGGTATATTATAGCTATTTATGATAAATTAGGGAGAAATGTCATGCACCTATATTGAATTATTTGAAATTGAATTAAATGTGTTAGTAAAATATTACAAGAATACTTATTACTTTATTTAAATTAAATTAAATTTACCTTCATCTATTTATTTCTCATGCTGAAAACACTTCAATCCACAAAGAGAACTATCTAATTAGTACTACCAAATTCGTACCTGCCTATATTATCCAATTAGATAAAATTTTTGATTAACATCCTCGCTATTCCTGAAAGTTCTAAAAACTATTAATTAGAGCAAATTTTAGTGTAAAAATGCGCCTCAATAAGTCTCTAAAGGAACGGATTATAAAACACAAAAGCTCATGATGTACGGTTCACGGAATAAAATCCATTTCTAACCCAAACCGAACTCTAACTAACCCTTTTTTTACGAAAATTTCTCACACATTCCTCAAAAGAAACAAACCCCTTCGAAAAATGCACGTAAGCGAGTATAGAAAAAAAAAGGAAGAAGCATTAACCCGACCGCTGCACGCACATATACGCATTGCACACTCGGCATGACGTGCTATATTGTTGCAAGAAAGTATAAGTATGTCGCACACATTTCTGCCTCTACCTGGCGCGTAATTCGAGTCTTCCAACCCCTTTTTCTCGAAACGCAGAAAAGAAAAAAAAATCGGAAGCGGCGACGCGGCGACAGGTAAAAAAATGCAAATGGTCCGCTTTTTTTCTATTTTGGTTTTCGTTTTCGTGTGATTGCACGGGCGACAGCTGGCCGGGTGGAAAAAAAGGGTGGAATGGAAAGGATTCGAAATTACGGCGTTTAAAATTGTTTTCTTGGGAAAATGGGAATCGCGGCGCATTGTGCGCCCGGGCCGATGGGGCAAAAGGGGTTTTCGGCGAGAAAGGATTTGTTTACTAAAAAAATTATAAATCGGCTCGAATTGTGTGACAACCGGCAAAAAATGCTAAAATTTGGAGGAATATAAATCTCGTGCACGGAATGCTGTCGCTCGTAAAAATGAAAATTATGAATGTTTTGAAGAATTGAAAGAATTAAATTTGAAAAAACTAGAGGTAATCAATATAAAATATTAGTATAGGTACCTAATTGAATTTTTTACTTGGTAATTCATATATTGGATGATATAATTATATACAGTTTGGTGCAAAACAAGTATCAATGCACGTCACCTATAATTTACTACGTCACAAGTAGGCAGTGTTGCCGAACTTTTATAGAGTTTACAAAATATAAGAATTTTATAAAATTGTCAAATGGCAAAATGACAAGAACAAATTGAAAATTAGGGGTATACCTTCTTCACGTTTCTAAACAGCGGATGTATTCAGGGGACACTATAATTAATCAACACATCCCTTTATCATTCATCTCTGAAATATATTTAACAGTGCGAGAAAAAATTTAGTGTACTCGACACTTAAAAGAGTACATAGTGTAATTTCTGAGAAAACTTCTGAATCTGAATTACTTATATAGAGCTCAAATTGTGTAATTTCTATAATATGTGCATGGAAAAGATAGAAAACTGCGCGAAAAATTCTTATTTCTTGATTATTCGGCTAAATAGCCTTTAGTAGTTTAGAAGAAGAAAAAATTGAAAATTAAAAGTACCGATCAGATGACAATAACGGCAACTATGCAATTTGACAGTCAGTGCCTACCAACCTACTATAAGAAAATAATAATAATTTTATATACAAAAGTTGAATTTTGATAATATACATTTTTTGTGTGATTTAAATCTGCTTTTTAACATTTTCTATCATCGCTTGTTAATATTAAATTAAATTCTGCATGTATTAAGCTTATTAATCTATTTTGTATATTTATTTTTAAAAGTTGGACACAATGCTTGGAAAATATGACGACCAGTACTGATGTGCATTGATATTTGTTTTGCATCAACTGTATACAAAGGGTAGTTCAACATTTTATTGAAATAGTACCTATCAAAATGATCTACTTTTTCATGGAACAATTAAAAATTTAATACTGCATGGCACAAAAAAATGTGAAAAATTTGTAAAAATAAAGAAAACATTAAAGTTCCTAATATATTTCCAAATTACAGATTGTGTAACTAAAGTTAAAAACCTATAGCGTATTCAAATATTAATTTCTCCGTTCCCATCTGAAAAAATCAACTTAAATATACAGCATGATTCACTATAATAATTGAATTATCTCATTATACAATTAAACCCGGAGAATATTCTCCTATTCTCCTAACAACAAACAAATCATCCCGACGAAACCGCAAAACAAAACCGAGCATGCCTTCGATTCGAATCGAAAATAGCCTGTTGATACGCGTACAGTCCGCCGGAAAAAGGGACCGCGAATTCCGCGTTCGAGCGAAACCGAATCGCGCGCGGCTCCGAACCCCCTTCGCAGGAGATTCGGCTCCCATCCGGCCGAGGATTTCGCGAGAGATCCTTTCCGTTTTCTGCGCGGGATTGTACCCCATTCACGGCGGCGACCAATCCCCGACGGAAATTTCGTGAGCGATGCGGTGGGGGGCCGAGCGGCGCGCCGGAGGGAGTTCCTGAACGGACGATTCAGTCGCTGAAACGACTTTCGTTGATGCACGTTGCGGCGCCCCGACGACGACGGCACGACGCTTCTATCTTTTGACAATACTGTTTTGGTTTTTTTTTTGTTCGCTAGCGAGCCGTCCGTTCGGGAGGGTTTTCTTTCGGACGCCGGTCGAGGTTCTTGTCGCGTGCATTGTGGATTTTTTTGCCGATTATTTTGGTTTTTTTTTGGATTTGTCGCGGTTTTCGTGAAACTTATTTATTTTGTTGTGTGATTTGTATATTGTGATTTTGCCGGATTTTGTTGATTTCAAACATTTTTACTGAGAAGTGGACGCTGGGATGACCTGAGGAGTGTTTATCATCAGGGACTTTGTAAGGTTAGAATTATTTAATATATCTAAACAAAAACGAAATTATTATAAGAAATTTTAGTTAACAATCTATCTAATACTTTTACTAAAGTATTTTCTAAATAACTTATTCATTATTAGTGCCCCAATTTATTCCAAGCAACACATCAAGAAATTCCCCAAACTTTGGATTGCATTTTAAAAACCATTTTTAATATACCCAATTAATTAATTAATAACCATTAATTTAAACTCACATACAGGTACACCTATATCAAATTAAGTATCAATAATTGCAATACCATCAGCAATTAATTCTCTAATACACCAGTAAATAATACCTAATCTGCAAACGCTTTTTAAACTATTTTAGCTAATAACTAACATTTATTAATTACATTATAATAATTAATTTTGTACTTTACCATCTACATCTATGGAATTAATAATTAATCAACATAAACATTCTCCCAAACGTCTTTTGTATAGTATCTACTTACTGGTAACAAATAAAATTTACTCCTGGAAGAAATTTTTATCCTGCTACTACGTGACGAAATGGTATGATTAATTGAATTGAGTGTATTTTTTGGGTGAAATTTTTTTCTGGGTTATCGTAGAAATCCGAAAAATTGTGCACTTGAAAAAATATTTTCAATTTGGTGGAATCTTCCGGAACCGTCCGAAAAACACGCCGAAATTTGACCGATTTAACAGTTTCTCGTAGTTTCTTGACATAACTGTAGCTGAGCTACTTATTTTTTGAATGTTTCAATATTTATTAAACATGTATCCACACATTATAAAATTTTTGCCCACCATAAGCACAACGTGGAGTGGAAATCGCCGACTTTGCTTATAAAATAATTTTTTTTCGATAAATATTTCTTGTTGCTATATTGGAAACAACTTGTTGTTTTGTAAATATGAATTATTTTGCTGGCGAGATTTTTGCTAATCGAGCGAACCACTTAAAATTTTTGTTAATTTAAACAAAATTTGAAAAAAAAACAATGTGTAGGTACTCCACAAATCGAAAAGTAGATTATGCAAATAATCAAGAAAATAATAAAGAATCCATTACAAAATTCGATCAAAGTTGGTTCAAAAAGGAATCATTTTATCTCCAATGAAAATAAAAAATAGAAATATCTCTGTAAGTACGAGTACTATTTAAAATATTCGAATCAATTTTATTCTAGAAATAAATGGTAGTCTAGCAATTGTTCCCCGGAAAAATATTATGCTCCTCTTGGCGTAATTTCAACTATTTCGAATTCACTCTGGCGCGGATTTATATGGAAATTTTATTTCTATTATTTTGGTCAGTACTGTTCAGACGTTTTAGTTGTTTTTCACATTCGGACCTTCACGGGATTATTATCATATTTGCGATTTTTTTTATTTTACATCGCTCCGACAAAATATTTAAAGGAATGTTATTCGATGAAAAATTAACATTGTCCTTTGAAATCGCTCGAATGCCGGCGATATTTCTACAAAAATAATATTATTACGAAAATAAATTCCTTCGTGCCCTATTCATTACCGAATCGCGTTTTTTTGTCGGAACAAAAAAATTATTAGAAAACCACATCTCGATTACGAACATTGTTAATTATTGCATGTGGTGTGTGACTCAAATATCTGGCATACCTGGCACATAATATAGAAGAGAAAAACAATTTATTGCCTATCTTAAAGGTATGATTATCGCGATTTTCTTCCGATTTTATCGAAGGAAAATCTTATTATGTTCATGTGCAAGTAAGAAAACATTTTAGTTTCTATTGTGAATTGGGAACAATTTATTTACTGTTTTCATTCAAATAACTGTTTCAATAAATGAGAGAAATAGTTTCAAACAATGCTTTATTCATTTAAACGCATTTAAGCGCATAGCAAGCATTAAAATTGTGCGAATAGTGCACAATGTGTTACTTAAGAACTTGCTTACTTAAACTAAGTAAATTTTGTTTATACTTACTACAAATATAATAGAGTTATAAAATAATTAAAAAATACATATGGAAGAAAGTGCTGATTCACTTATCAAAATTATTTTTGGACGGGACATCCTGTATATGATATAAATTTTTATGCAGCTTTAACAATCCCTTATAAGATCACATAAAATTAATTTGCCCCACGACAATGCATTATTATAAAAGATTAATTTTATAAAGCATTACTAATTTTTAAAAGTGTTTTTGTTCATCGCAATAATAAAAAAAACGCATTAAATCAAAATAACTCCGTTTATTATTTAAATAAACAATTTGTAATCAATATATTCCTTCGTGTACAAAAAAGATTTACCCACGCATGTTTTTGTATTGTATTAATAATACGATTATTAAAATGTATTTTTTATGAATTGAGTATATTTTGGATTTAATGTGTACTTATGGGCATCTCAGTAAACAAAACGATATAGGAAATAATGGAAATTAATTTTTAATATATTCGTTTTTATCGTTTATGTAGGCACTTTATCGCCCATTTTCAAATATAAGGTAATTCAAAATCACCCTGTAGTATCAATTTTGTGTTTTTTTTCTTTAAAAGTTTGTAATTTATGGATTGCAAAAATATTTTACATATTTTCAATCAAAAGGTTAATTAATTATTTTACTTACCTAACATTTATTTTTTTAATATTACCAAGGATTTAAAGTTTAAATGATGACACCGACGAAATTGATCGCTCAACCCACTTTTTACACGAAACGCAGAAACGAAAATGTTAACCTTATTAATAAAAATTTCGTGAAGGTTATGGGAACTGTGTTGTAGAAATAAAAAAAAAGCCAAGAAGAGACTCTCGTGATATATTTAAGGAAAGCGCTTAATAGCCAGCGTAAGAAAGAGATACCACCAATCAAACCTCATTTTCACGAAATTGCTATTAATTGGTACCTATTAGACGATGTTAGATGTTGAAATCTGAACTCTATTAGATCGTTTGATAGCCGGGTTTCGTTTTACAATGAAACACACAAAGAGTACAAAATTGTAGGTGTATAAATGAATTTAAAAATTTCTTTTTGGTTAACTTTTTTTCCATTGTAGTTACGAAACATGCGTATTCGCTTTATTTGAGCAGCAGCGTTTGTGTAAGAATTAAAAATTAATTTAAATTTTATTGCTCAATTCCCGCGAGATTAGAATCCGTAAAGCCGCGAAGGATTTACAATTTGAGCGATAAAGCCGCCACCGCGTCTTTCTTCTCCTTTTCTCGTTCTTATTTCACGCAAAGCTTTTATTTTATTTGCGGAGCCACGCGAGGCGGCGAAATCCGTTTTTGTTTTTCGATTAAAACCTCACCGAAACGCAAATATTTGCAGCGGCTCATTTGGCAATAATCCGTTTTTCATCTTTTGCGCCGCGACGAATTTACGACCCATGTATAATGTATTATATTAATGCGGCCGGTTGATCTAATTAAAATTAAACATTCATATAAACCGAGATGATGTGAAAACTATAGCACAAAAAAAATAAATTAGGTAGTACCTACCTAATTAATTAATAACAAGTTTTGTCCTGTATAATTTTTGTTAGTTCTTCTGAATTATTCCATCACGAAATTCGACCACAAAACTATTACATTTTCGTCTCTGCGTATGGTTATTTATTCTGATGGCTCAAACATAACACTTAAATATTTTTTCATAGGAGCAAATTGAGACATTTTTACGAAATAGGCAGCTTTCTATCTAATAATACGGCGTTGCCCGTTTCGGTCGTTTCGACGTCCATCATGTTCACTTGCGGTTACAATACTTTTTTTTTCTAGCTTATAAGCGTTTTGAACGAGCGATTAAAAATGGAAATGTGGATCGATGTTGCGCAATAATTACGCGTTTCTAATAGCACGATAATGGATTAGGCTTTTTACTTGTCTTCGAATATGTTTAATTATAATTATCGAGGCTTTATTCGAATATTAACTTATAATTATGCAAATCGCTAATATATAATGCTTTAAAAAATTCACGGCTAATTATCGACTTTTTCTCTGTCGAAATCGCTCATATTTCGCATTTTTTTTCATCCAGCAGCTTTTTCGCGATTTTATCTCGAATTTCAAAATTAATGACAAAATTGTAATTAATAGTCCTCTATTGCACGAACGCCACGGATACCTCGGCATCGTTAGCACATAGGAGTCGTGATTTTCCTGACCTTTTTCCGATTAATAAATTAATTAAATAGATAAATTAATAGCAAAACATTTACGCGATCATTAAGAGCGATAGAACTACCGATATTACAACTAAGTCGCGAATCGGATACGTTCCCAATTGTCGATTGCGTCAATCATTGGAGAAAACGCTGCCGGCAACTTGGATACACGTCCGTACGCCGGTCGCTTATACACCGAGCCATTCGCTCAACGAGACGACTCGCTCAATTTGCTGGAATACAATGAGACATTTCATTCATAGCTACTTTAAAATTCCCTTTTTAGATACTAATAGAGCCTAGCTTAAAGTTGAGTGGGTATATTTCAGTGCATTACTGATGTGTAAAAGTCGTTTGAGCTGCGATTGTCGACCATTTAAGATGACTGAATTCGATTGAATTGGTTGTAGGTGAGATTTGATTTACTCTATAAGAAATGTAATGGTCATCTCCACTGAATTTCTATTGTATTTCCAGCAGCTGTTGAACAATCAAGGTTTAATTGAATAATGCTGGAGGTACGGTAAATTTTAAATATTCGTTAGGAATAAATAACGTTTTTCTTATATAAATCTAGATCGGAATCTGTAATGGGAAATACACGTTATAGAACTCGTTAAATAAATTTATTAACGAAACATCTGATATGTAGGTTGAAATATGATATTTCCGAGAATTTACATTAATTAATTATACATTTCGCATTAAAAATACCTTTGAGCAAGACGAAACGATAAAATCGTATGAATGGGAGTTCGAGGAAATTTTGTTATGAAAATTGAGTGTTTTTTGCAAAATGCTGCGCTTTTACACATCACAAAAGTCACTAAATTTAAAGGAATATACAGATAAGTGCAAGTTTGTGTGCAATGTGGTCAAAATGTATGAGTTGAAGAGGGAAAAATTATTAAATCTTTTTTATCCCACAATATCTCTTTCTTTTTATTGTAAGTTGTCTTTGTTGCACCCACAGTGCATATAGTGTACAAATTTGCACTTATATATTTGCATGTGTAAAAATAGAATAATGGAAGATAAAGGAAATATTGAGCAACTAATTAATTTGAACAACCATACTTGAACTTGAATTTTGTGATAAGTAAATAGCAAAATGACATTTAGGTGAGTAAATAAGGCTTTTAAATAGGTTATAGTTGATCGGTGGATATTTTAATTATGGAATAAAAAAACTAGTAAAGCTTCAGATGCATTTTTATTGGCGACGGTTTTAAAACATACGAACGAACAAAGAGCCTCGTAGCCCGCGTACTTTTTACTAAATTAAAATCGCAACAAAAGGGCGATAAAATCCATTAAAAAACATAAAGAAGGGCCAGGAGACGTCCTATATTTCATTTCGACGATTTCAAAGGGATAATTTCGAGCGATTTTTAAGGGTTGCACACTAACACAGATGCCCGTATGCAAATTCCCTGCGTCCCCAGATTTAAATCTGAATAAATTTGTAAGCGCGGGGCTTTCGGAAGGGCGGCGGGGGGACGGTTTTCGTTCGATATTCGTCGGTGTGTTTTTTTTTGAAACAGAAACATTACGAAAACTCGTTTTGGGCCGCACGACAGTTGGTCAAATAAATCAGGACTCGATATTAAAAATTTTTGAGTCGCGTTCGTGTATTGGGTTAATTCTTTCGCATTTCGTTTTCTTTGTTTAGCGCGGCGCAGGGGCGGCGGTGGAAATTAAAATCTGACTCATCATCGATGGAATCGATAAGGTATGGGTTTTTCGCCGGAGGAAAATTTTTTGACGAGCATGTTTCATTAGAAAAGGGGGATTCACTTTCATTTTGTAGAACTATATAAACGTTTAAATGTAGGTATATTAAAAAGTATATATTTTATTGGACTTTTGAGTTAATTATTTATAATTTAAATTGTTATTGAGAAAATTGCAATTAAAATATGCGCATATTTCATTCGGTTAAATAATTTACAATTTTATTCGTTTTGTTTAAAATTGCTATTCCAACTTTGGAGGAAAATACCGGTGCACGTTGCGAATTTAATTTAATTCAATGTAATTAATAATAATAAATTTTTACGAGCGTAATAATTCCACGACAACGTTGCCATAATGGATTCTTATTATGTCAAAATTGAAAAACCTAACAAATTGCGATACGTCTCCTTTTTAAGGAAAATAATTTAATTAAACGCGATCCCGCTCGATTTTCGAAAAACCAGTTCCAAAACGACCGAAATTAGGTTTCACGTGGGCCGGACGAGGATTTTACATATTAATAAAAATATTTACCATCGACTGAGACGTTTCTCGGGTATTCTTTTTTTTGGAAATAAAGAAAAATTACCATCTTAACGGCCGTCAAGCAGCGTAACTTACGCATTTAACACCAACAAAATTCCCACTTAATATTAAAATTATTCCCGCTCCTTCGGAATATATCAGATGCTGCGCAAAAAATTGCTCCTCTATTTCGGGCGCGTTTTGAATATTTTTTTAACAAGAAATGCATCGCAATCAATGCTTATCGTTATTCGCGAAAATAATCGATTAATCCGGAATGCGAATTAATTTTCCTTTTATCAATTCGAAAGCATACCGAATGCTCGAAAACAATTCGAACAATTAAATTTAAAGAGGGGCTTTTATGTTTTAAAATGGTTTCGCTAATAAAACAAAATTGATAAAACGAATTTTTTAAACATCGATATCGATGAATGTTAGAAAATTTTCATAACAATTCTTTTCGAGGAACCGATTCAATAGAAAGCTTTGAAATGCTATATAGGTGACTTTCCTGGCATTATCGTAAATTTTATTATTATTATAGTTTCTTGAAAGCGATCTAATAGTTACTTTTGTCACAACTATACGTTGAATAAACTCTATTTATTAGCGTTATAAATATCGTTTTACAACGAATATTAGCACAGTACGTTGTACAGTTTCCATATTAGTGAGATATATTACTTATCTACTGTAAAGTTATTACATTCCACCTCTAACTTTATTCATTAACTAAAACTAGTGTTGATGACTTAAACAGGTGGATTTATACTTTTTACATTTATATTTCTAATTATGAAAAACTAAAATATTTAATTACGGAGTTGGGCGTTGCTGAGTTGTTCTTTTTAGCTCACGAACTATTAAATTTGCTACATAGATAAACCGTTAAAACATATTGCATCATTCCGTATATTATTATCTACCCAATGTGAAAAAAATTTATTGTTATTGAAATGATTGATATGTATAATAAAAAAACAACGAATAAGAATGTTATATAGCCTACTTTGCATCAAACATGCCCGTTTTTCGATCGAAATTACATCTAAACGTATATTTTATTGCTTTTATATAACCGAAATAATTTCATAAAGTAATTTTCTCGATAGAATACGATAGTTATAGTTTCAAAACGCGCGATACGTATCAGATTATTTAGCCGACCGTTCTGAAGAAATCAATCGAATTATAATATATTTTAAATAGTGTATTATAAATTTAAATATTGGTCAATTGTGTATTTTATTCGTGAACCATTTTTTCTATTAAATACGCAACAGTGTGGCTAATTGTTATGGGTTTTAAAATAATTATAGTTATATGGTTCTATAGAATTCTATAACAAAGTTTGAGAAATGTTAAAATATCTAATCATTCTTTGATATTTATTACCTCTTTAGTTCTATTGATAAGCGAATGGTATATTGGACCAAAGAAGTAGGAATAACCAAGAAACGATTTATTAAAAATTATCTAAGAAAATAATCCATTGTTGCCAGTTTTTGACTAAAAAGTAATGTTATGGTGAATTTTGTTCAATATTAATTAATACGCAGTAGTTGGTGCTTCGCCTTATTCAAATGCGATGAAGAAATGCCTTTTCGCATGTAATTAAACCGTCCGTGTCATTGGAAAACGTCTAGTTAAAAATGCATTATCCGCGTTATAATTTATCTCGAAACTATTCTATTATTAACTCGCGTAATGATAGCTTTTACGAAATTGCATTTTACTTGAAAAAAATGGCGTGGGCGTCGATTATGTTTATTCTATTCAAATACACGCGGATATGCCGCGATAATCTCCAGTTTCTTGCAAAAATTAAATTGTCGTCACATCGGAATTCGCT
Organism: Phyllotreta striolata; assembly: GCA_918026865.1. NCBI lineage: Eukaryota > Metazoa > Arthropoda > Insecta > Coleoptera > Chrysomelidae > Phyllotreta > Phyllotreta striolata. Next base: position 4,794,710 of record OU900098.1, on the reverse strand, counting down.
GGAAACGCAATTAATCTAGCGCGTGAATCATAAATATAAATGTGATGTGAATTTTTAGGCGAATGACGTAAATAATGGACAATGTTCGAAACTAAGAAGGCGCTTTTAATTGTTCCTTAATTTCTCTAAATTAACACCTTCGGCTCTGGTAATTACAGAAAATGTGCTTGACAATAAGTAGTTGAGTTGTTTTTAATGATTGTTTACAGAAAATGATGATTTAAAGTCACTCTCTCACTAACTCTACCGATGCGAGATTTATAGACTTCTGCTAACGGTGATTTTATGAAAATATTAGCGATTTTCATTTGAATGTGCGAGCGCTAGCCTACAAACCCGTAGGGAAAAATTCCCAACGAGCTATTAAAATCTTTCTTATTTGTCTACCAGTTGATATAATATATTTTATTATTAAAATTTACGATTCCAGTATAAAATTTTATGGTTTCTACGTAATATAAACGTATCTTACAGGCGGCGGGGCGAAGTCAAATCGAAGAGAAAAAAACGCTTTTATTGAAAATATGATTTAGTACGCGTTATTATTCTAGTTTTATTATAGCTGTCCACTCTATTCCATATTTTAAATGCCAACATAAACCTTCGTGTTCTCACCGCGCGTTTTTAACGTAACATTGGAGAAATTATATCGAAGCTCCCCGGTAGGTTCAATGAAAATTTGTCATATTAAAATGCCTTTACATAAAACACGTAATGTTTGACGTTAAGTTATTGAAAAATTATATCTAATATCCATTATGGCAAGCCGAATAAATTAATTGTTGAAAATTTATGAGTGTATCGACGGGTGTACACCAATTACTTGGGTCTTTTAAAAAGAAACGGAGAACGCTAACGGTTCGGAACGCATTGAGATAAATACGTTTCTCCTTCTTCTTTCTCTTAACTTCTACCTCTTAACTATTCTCGTTTTAGATTAGATGGGAAAAGAGAAAAGGGAATGATTAATAGTTCGTCAGTGACAATACCTCCGCAACTACCATTTCCATTAGGTAAATTTTTATGCATAAAGATACCAGAAAAGATATTCGAAATAATTAATATTGTAATTCTAATGGCGCGCTATAAATCACACGAAAGTACTGCCCCGCTGTCTCGGCCTTTAAATTTCTTTTCTTTCTATTTTCGGATTATTCATTAAAACGGCCTTTTAATCGACTCTGCACGAATTTGTAATTAGGCGGAAAAAATTCCAATGCCAATTTCATCGATCAAAAATTAACGTACGCCAAAATAGCGTACTTCGTTATTAGTTTATAGAAAAAGCTTCGGCGGTAATGAAATTGTAAAAGCTGGAGTTGAGTTGGGTGAATAAAAGTCGCTCCTGCAGCGAGTCGAGTGTGAATGAAATTACACCGAAGGCAGGAAAATAAAAATGGACATTCTCGAATCCCTGGCATTGTACGCCAAGGCAACGTCGACGGCGAAATGTTTATATGTAAATAGTAATTGTTTCCTTGCCTACACAGAATATTAGAATAAAATGAAAATTTATTAACAGGGGATTGGTTGGACGTTACGAAATAAATCTAATTGTTTTTAGTTGACGATTAATCAATACCGGTGCGGTTACGTTACGTTACGTTTCTCGTTTGCTTATTGGAATCCGAAGGAATAATTCTAAAGTCGCTTTCCATTCTGTTTCTGTGCGGAGCAAAGTTTTTGTTGAGGCGCAAGTGGGCACAAATTAATGGTGTTGTTTTCTCGAAAACACTGAATAATGCGCCAATATTGCCACTTTATTGCTATTTTATTCCTTAAATATATACATTTACTATAAGATTTATTTATAATAAATTCAAATGAATTAAATTTACCATTAAACTTAATAAACGAAGAAGTACCTACATCTTGCGAATAATTTTAATTGATTTTATTATGATAATTTTTGCGACACATCATCTTTCAATAATGGCATATTTAGTATCACCTTGTATAAGCAGTTAATAATTAATAACTAGATTAATTTACGCGTTAAAGTGCGGTAAAATCCATCTGAAATTAATCTTACACGCATTATTATTGATTATTTAGTCCGTTATTGATTTATGCCAACCATTAGTTTCTTCGGAAATCAATCGAGGTTCTCCAGTTTTCGATTTTTTCGACGTTCTCACACATACACAAGCATCTGTCACGTCGAGGTAACTGTTAAAATGAATTATTAAGCAGAGAACCGGGGGATTTGTACGTTCGAATTAGAGAATTTAATTTCGCCGGTAATGCAAATACCGCGATATGTGTTACCTACTCGCCGCGTAACTGTACATTTGATTTGAATAAACAGATTTCTCTGCGGGTTGGATACGTCTATCAAAAGCGTATTTACCTTTTCTTCGAATAAATAATCTTTAGGAGTTTGGATGTGTCGGGAATGGGATTAAAACGGTCCTTATCGGAATGGATCATCACCGATGATTGGATAATGGGACACACTGTATAATTGCGTTTTAATTTCCCGCTTTTATCGGACGCCTTTCGGGATCATTAAAAGCTTTTATAACCCCCTAAAATGATTTTATTTTTATAGCGGCGAATGTATAAAAACCGACGTAATAAAAACAAAAATTTAATGCATTTTCAAAAGGAAAAAAAATGGGAAAAACGTACAGGTTATATAAAAATATCTTATCTCTGGCTAGTGTCAATGGCTTAAAATTCCACAAGTTAGTTTTAAAACTTTTAAGAACATGTTAAACAACTCGAGAAAATAAAAGAAAAAGAAAACAAACCGAGAGAACCCGACCGATGCTTCTTCAGATTTTGGCCCAAAATGCTTGTAGGAGTCTGGGTGCAGGTTCGATGTTTGTTCGGTTTTATTTTCCAACCAAGGGCGTCGCCCGAAAAAGGTGAAAAAACAACGTTAATTAAAAACTTATTTTCCTTTCCGCGCAAATTCTCACCGAATTCCATAAAACTCTCGAGTTTCTCACGCACTTCGTTTTGCGCCAGCATAAACTAATCAATGAAACAGCCAGCTAATTAAATCGTTTTATCATCTCTTATATAATAGGATTTAGAGAATGCATGTACGTTATACGAGAAGAAATAGCATAAATACACGCTTTAATATAAATTAATTACATCGAATTGTTTATCAAGGAAAGGATGAGTTAGTATAGGTACCCTGTTTTAATTAAAACAATCGTACGCCAATGTCTCGCTGATTTTAATAACCTGCTTACTTGATTTTTCATTAAATCTTTGTATCTTAATTTCTGCATTTCGCCTCGAAAGCCGCTTTTTCTTTAATTCACTCATTTCGGACTCCACGTGATTATTTATACCGGGCGATAATTTACTTTAATTGGTCCTTTAATTAGAAACCAAATTTAATTTATCGGACGGCTCGCTTTTCGGCATCGATAATATTCAATCACGATTTCTTTATTTATTAAAACGTATTAAACTGATGAGAGTATTTTGCTTAATTAAATTTGTTTAATTAATTAGGCATTTGTGACACCCTGTATCTTAAATAGATAGGGTTCTTTTGGTTTGATATTTAAAAATCCCTGGTGTAAAATTGGGTGTAAAATAAGTGTATGAAGAATGAGAATTGAAAAAAATCCAACTGGGCCAATTCTTATCCGAATTGTGCGTGCTACATTAAAAATTTTCCTAAAAACATCGAATGTCAGCATCCCAGGCCCTTATCACACCCACTGCTCATGTTTAAATGAAAGCGTACGGATGTAAATATCATAATTTTGATAAAATATCCATTAATTTATATTGTTTTTTGTTTTAATTACGGCCAACAATACAGAAAATTTCGGTTCACAAGGAGAGGCTTATCAATTGATACGGGCCAGTCGAAAATAAAAACCGAAAATTCGGTCTAATTTAACAGCATTTACCGGCCGATTTAACAATAAAAATGATTGTTAAATTATCAGCTTTTACGTTGGCTTAGGTCAGCTTTATAATTAGTTCGATATTCGATAACGATATTATTAAAATCTAAATTACCTAGTAAAAAATTACACCGAGGAAAGTCAGTTAAAAGATTGTCATTTCAAAAAAATCATATAGCTCCTAAAAAAGTTATTTTAGCTATTAATTTTTTTCTTGTAAGTATGAAAAAAAGAAATTTCAGGGCATAAAAGCTCATCTTTTCAAAACCATCCGTTTGTTTTAATAGGGTTCCTATTTAGCTCTTATAAGTTACTTTATTATCGTTAAAAGATGGAATTAAAATAAAATAGATGTTAGTCTTAAAAATGACTCTTTTAAATGATAAATAGCGCTGTTTAATAGTTAAACGGTTATCGTTTAATTTAAAGAATGTAACGGTCATTTTCATCCCCTCCTTCGACATGTCGCCAAGTGGAAAACAGAAGCGCGTCCCGCGGTTAGTTTTGTTCTAGTTTCTTGTTTCTAATCACTTAATGGTAACCTATATTTCAAAGTCGGGTTCGTGTCATTATTCGTTGAGGTTCTGTACTAACATAATTGGTAAGTATTTTTACATTTTATACATTTATAGGTATATTAATTTATAACTAGAGTATAATTTATCTCTACAGTTCTGGCCGGCACCACACGTTTCGTCATTCGAAAGCAAAAGGGAGAAGAGTGCATGTAACTATATCTACGACACAATGTCATACAAAGATAAACTTTACGGGGTTTAGAACATCTAATAGAAACATTTTAAGGTAAGTAGGTAGAGAAAGTAAAGGGATTATGAATTCTTTAATCAGTAAATACATATGTGCTGAACACGTTTTTTATATTATGAATAATTATATTAATATTTTCATTCCTTTATTGTAGGAACTGGGACCCTCTTCAAAGGAATACTACGCGTAATAACTCATTCACTGTAGTAAGTGATGGAAAAAAATGTTGAGCCTGATCAAGACCTGGTACCTATTTTGGAAGGAAGTAGTGTGGGCACGTTTGAAATCAAAACATCAAGTCCCTTGAATAAAGCAGAGGTCCCTCGAATTTTGATTGGAACGTTTTGATGATAAAGTTTGATTTATATACAAGTTTCTTTTAACAAAAATAAAGTGACATTTTAGATGTCAATTTAAATATAATATTGTTTTCATTTTATCTTTATACAAGTTTTTTTTAATAATAATAGCGGACAATTTAATCATTAATGGTAATCCTTTAAAACTAAAACAGGCATCATTTTGTTCATATACAAGTTTCTTTTAATCACAAGATAGTCAGATTTCCCCAATATTGGATGCCAATATATTCATAAAATGATAACATTATACCGATTAAATGTTAATCATTTAAACATTACAAGAAAAACCAATAATCACAAAAATTACATAATTTCATTTTTAAATGACTGCTTGGCATTACAATACAAGTTTTTTGAAATAAAGTCCTGTATAGCAGTAAAACAGGAGCTTAGCTGGCGCCTATTCAATTCTGAAATCTGTTAATTGTTATACAATTTTGTATAACGGCTGCAAGATATTTTTCTCGGTGTAGCCTTGATATTATAAACTTGGCGATTTTAAAAAAATACAATTTTAGGTAGGTATTAAATTGCAGTATTAAAATAATTAACCGGCCTTTTTTCTCGCAGGGCAACATTGTTTATGATTTCGAAATAATTGTCAATACTCGTAAGATACATTATTATCATCATAAAAGTATCATTATTTTCTCGTAATTGAAATTAAATAGACACTTGCGAAAAACTTCCATTATGAAGCGTTACTTTTTTAACTATACATGTCGTAAAAAACGTATTAATTCATCGGGCGATTCGTATGTAAAATTATAACGCCGGCTATATTGAAAACATCACTTTTTATGTCAAAATCATTAATAAAAAGGATAATTTTTCGTAATTGCGGCTGTTCTAGGTGAAAACAATTAAAAAAACATTAACAGAATTCCGCAAATTCATTACGCCTTGATTAGAGTGGTCGAATAGCAATTTGCTTTTTTGCAATTAATTCCTTCAGAACCTCAAATGGTACTAATTTTAGTTCCGTAATTGCTCAAACGCTCGTTTTGCAATCGACCAAAGAACGTACAATTTTTACGACTAATAAATTTACATATTCGCCTAAAAACAACGCCAATTCAAGACGTTATCTACCGCAGGCTGGGCAGAAAAGTTTTAAAGCAATTTAACGTGCGAATTTTGTGCGAACTTCGCCGTGTATTATCGCACAATTGATGAAACGACAAATCGGTGAAAGTATCCTGATTGTTTTGCTAGACGGACGAACTCAGCATACTCGATTCGATTATCAAAATGGAATAAAATCACATACTTTGCGCTGATAGACGTGGAAAAATCCGATTCCTAATTTGTATACCGAGCGTTTGCTCGACACAATTTTCGATCGACGATAATAAAACGATACGCATTAAAGGTTCGTTGGTATTTCCTATTTAGCAGATTTTGTAGTGTACCTACGTTAAAGATGAATTGAATTTAACGTATATCACGTTAAAATAGATTAATTTTTTGCGTATTTTGAACAAAATAATAGTGCAATTACATTCATGCAAATCAATTATATCCACTTATCGAACTACATTAGAAAATCGGCAAACAAATTAATTTTAATTGGGCATTTAAACGCTATGTGCCGAATTTATTAACGAAATAAAGTAAAATTTAGCACAGTCCATTTATTTACGTTGAAACCGTTAAAATTGCCGTATCGTGTCCATTTCAAGGAAACATTGAAGTAGGTATATACGGTTTTTTGTTCCGGCAATAACGTAATTATCTTATTTGCCGCCAATTTAATGAAACCGATATTAACTTAGGTAATTGATATAATTAGGTCGCTGTATCGTTAATATTCGCGTCTTCTTCAATCATCTCCAAATTCAACTTTATTCTCGTAAAAAATCAAATGTATCGCGTAGAAATATGTCTATTAAAATTCTTTACAAATTTATAAACTTTAATTAAGTATTAATTATATTCAACGAAACGAAATCTTTCATTAACTTTTATTTCCACGTTTCTGTGTTTATAAAAGAGCCATTTAAATGGTAATGTGGAAACATAATATGTATTTAATCCGCGTTTACGCAGAGCGGCGTCAAAATGATTAATTTATTTTCCAAAACAACGATAAACATCTTAATTTCGAATAAAACAAAATAAAAATAATAAAAAGTATTATCCAGGTGTCTATTTAAACTATTTTCGTCGATTAAAATCGAGTGTAAAATTGGGGGAAACGGAGGTCCGATTAAAATGGATCAAAGTTGTCTGAGTCAATTTTTAGAATTTAAATAATAATAAGAATAATGACAAGTCGAGAGCTCGCAGAAGCAATTAAGTATGTTTCAGTGTCGCGCACGCCGCGGTTATAAATATTAATAGCCCGTTGCACAGAAGTATTGTTCTTCGAGTGTATACGAATTCGGGTGTGGCCAAATCGAGAATGAAATTTCGTTTCATTACGAAAACGTTTTATTATTATTGCCCGGTTGTATTTCGATACGCACGTTATTTCCTACTGGTTTTATGTGGGCTCGATATTTCTGCTTAAACGTGTCACCCTGTATGTTAATCGGAATTTCAGTTATACAGACTACATTTTTATGAAGTTCTAACTTACTATTTTAGACTATAAATTCGTAACTGTCAATTATTGACTGATTGATTGGTTGTTTGAAAAACATTTTTTTAGCTAATTACCGAAAAAATATTCGGAAAAATGAATGTTATTGGCCTATTTTCAGCAGGCCGCCTACTCGACGTATGATTTGCATATTCGAAAAATAATAATTAATAAATACCAAATAATAACACCGATTATTATTTGTTTATTGTGCCCCCGAGCTGAAATGATTTCGTTTAATTGATACACCGATTTACAAAAATTATTAATACTTAGCTACACAACCGATAAATTTTCCACGGTTTTTTAAAAAACACGATCAAGTTTATTATTTATTGCGTTGTAAAACGAAAGTATCATTCCACTCGACTTAAATCACTTATACAGCGTAAGCCCCTCTGTTACATTGAGGTTTAATCTACATTATACAGGGTGTACATTACAGTAAAAAACATCAAGTAGTCCTAATTTTTAAAAAGTCACTAGATTCACCAAGAACCCAAATAAAGAAACCACTATTTCCACTATAGGTAGTTCGTCTTCATTAAAATGAGCCAATCGTAAAAATAATGAATAAATTATGTTGACTAATAAATTAGTCATTCGTCTAGCTTATGAATAGAAAAACGGGAAAAGCGATTTTCTCGGTGATTTATTAAATGCAGAAAATGCGGTAGCAGGAATCAATTTAAATGCTAATGTTCAAACATCATCTCGTGCCCGGAACGGCCTTAAGAAAAGTGAACCTGGTATTCGAACGGGGCGCGGACCGACTGGTCAACTACCTCCGTTTTTAATCTCTCCCCAGCATATTTTGCATCGAATTAATGCGAATTTTTTTTCGTTTTCAGGAATGACCGGTTCTATATGTTGTCGACAATGGCTACCGTTACCTCCGGCATTATATCACCGAATCCCTATGGCTTGACCACAGGTAAGACCACTTCGATTTTTCCATTCGAAATAATCGCTTATAAATATAACAAGTCGCAAATCGACGTTGGGAAAATCTGGCTATCGAACCGATGGGAAATCGTCGCTTTTCCGTTACGGTCTAGTTGATCACTATTTTATCAACGCGAGATTCACAAGATTTGCGATTAGAAATAAACAATGCAATAGCGAAAACACGCCAGTAGCCAGCCAAATATTTCTAAATCGATATAAACTTGTTCTTTTTAACAATGCCAAAAACTTAGGGAAAACTATTTCTTCACTAAATTATCATATGTATCGTTGTCAAAGTATGTATTATACTCCGTTCGCCATCAGGAGATGATTATAGATAATAAAATTTTCTTCAATTAGTTACGATAATTGCGTCAATAAATAATTAAAATGTAGGCATTATTGAATTAATAATTTGATAAATAACTAACAAATACTAATAAGTAATAATTACCAGTAATAATTACTGGTAGTATATGGTGCCGATTCAGGCATCAATGAAAGCGATGTTTAATTTTATTGCATGTAATTAATTATTTTATTTTATCCCATATAAAGGTATCTAATTAATATTCCAGAAGTAGGACTATGATCTGTTTTCAAGTTACCTTATCTGGGATTAGAAAAGGGTTTCCTATTGTTAAATACCCTGTATACACAGTGACACTACTAAACATTACCTACTAATACACAACAGTTAAAAATTAATAGTATTTTTGGGATTATACGACTATTTCGTTGAGTAAAATTAGGCTTTATTACTGTCTCCTGATGGCGAACGGAGTATATTTGTCATGGCTAATTAGAGCACCTCGGGAGAAACATTTACAGGTCCGGACTGGAATTATTTCTAACATAATTAATCGGCATTTTTTCAACATTTAACAGTTAGCAATTAAAAGGACTCCCTTGGCGTTAGCGAATCCATAAAATCCAACGTAAACATTTCTATCGACAATCGGCCGTCTTCTAACGGTACAAATTAATATTCGTATGAATTTTTACGTAACGTGTTTACACAACCGGCCGATTTACAATTCCTCGACGTACTATATAATTACTGTACAAATATCGAATAAGTGAGCAAAGAAAAAAATAACGTACGCTCGTTGCGTTTAGGACCGTAATTAACGTTAAATTTTCGTTAAAATTATAAGTAAACAACTCGTCGAGGAAGTTGTAGTTTAATTCAAAGAGTCGTTTTGGTTGCGATGAAAGAGAGTTCTTTTACACTCCAACACTTGACTGTTTGAGAGATGAATTGTGTGTTAGACCAATTTAATGTAGGAAATATTTTCTAAACGTGGATTAAGTGAGCATCATAATTACGCATCTAACCTCGTATAATACCTAAAAAATAGCGATGTTGCCGCTTATGCAATATTATCAGAAGATGCTGTGTAAAGTTGAATGAAATATAAAGAAATCGAGCACCTGTTAGGAATGCGAAGTAGCTCTTTTGCAAACATTTTAAACGCTGATATTTATGTCCAAACAGCGAAATATGGCCGGCGAACATTCCCGTTCGGTCGTTCCATTTTTTCCCGCTGATCTCTCCGCGCATTTGTCAAAAATTCGCTCCGGTCCGGTACGGTTTTTGCTTTAAATATTTTCGGCAAATGAATACGACGCATCGGACGTGCCGTGCATGGTTTTTGGGCGAAAATTTAATAAAAACTGGTAAGAATTTGGAAGGCTAACTCGATGCGCAATTAAATTTTCGGGTTCCGAGAACCGAACGACGAACTGGAGAATATTTGGGAAATATTTTTCGGGTTTTTATTTTCAGAAAAAACTGTATATGACGAGGAGGTATATAGGACTTAGGCGGCTGGTTTTTTTTTGGTTTTCTTCTTCTTCGTTTTTCGCTTTTGATGACTTGCATATGTGCAGGATGTCGGCGAACCTTCAAATTCATTTCGCGATGCGTCGCGAATTTTAAATATTCGCCAAAATTACATAAAAAAACGGTTGTCTTAACGTTTTCCGAGAAGAGCGCGTAGAATAAATTATAATAAATTCGATACTCCGAAAAAAGGTACATATAATAAATATAGTTTTTTGGTGCATTACTGGAATCCGATCAGCGGCTTTATTTAAATCCGAGCGAACCATTCGAAAAGCGTTAATTGCATTTTTTCGTTAATTGGAAAAAATGGAAATATTCTATAAATGTAATTGCTTCAAACGATGCGATAAGAGCGGGAGACAGGCGTTAAAATTATTTATGTATGTATACGGAACCCGTTCCGGAGCCGCGCGCTCCGGAGATGCAGTAGAAAATGTCGTTTTCATTAACATATTTTTATGTCTGCCAAATAAAACCGACTGACATATTATTTTTTGCCTTCGAAAGGTTTGTATGGTATGATATTATACCTATGTTGGCCACTTTTAGCCATCAAAAATTCGTTAAAAATCGAATTCAGAGGTAGACTTTTAATACCTTTAAAGCTTAAAATAATCACTTTAAAAAGATTAAAGCTGAATTGTTATTGTTAAAATTTGGTGATTCTGTACAATTTCGAATATTTTAGCATATTTTATACTAAATCACATTTTAAATAATTCCGACCGTTTTGTTAAACATGCAGCTTATGTAGTTAAAAACGTAGAATTATTAAATAAAAGCAGTAATTCAAGGATTTACATACGCATTCGAAATTTTCGATGTTTTACGAGCGTCTCAATTTTTATGATAAATGATAGCAAAATTTCCAAGCCGAAACCAGACAAAATTATACTGGTTTTCGTGTCGTAAAATCCATATTATTATTCCGAAAATTTTATGAAATTGTTTACTTAAAAAAATAAAAATATTTTTTTAAATTAAAGACCATAATTTTAGTGGGACATAAAATATTAATTAATGTTTCATCTTTTTTTCCAAAAGAAAAAAATAATTTCTATTTATTTTTATTTATCCGACTCAACCGAAAATATCTATTAAAATACATATATTCAAATTAAATACACGAACCCAATCCAAACTCCCGCGGTCACTTAATTACCGCTTTTCCTACGCTCGCCTAATTGCCGATGCTCCTATGATCATTTAATTACTGATACACCTATGGTCACTTAATCACTAATTAATTAGCATATCATCTGTCTAACGACTTCGATTATAACATAATATCCACAAATACGCAGCTCCAACTTATAATCACTCTTTTAGTGTCTTCATTAACCAACTTATTTGTATAATTCTTATAATTATTGTTCATTTATGAGCCAGTTTTTATTGCCACATCTGTATATGGGTTTCCAGGCAAATTTTAATAGGTAATGAGGTTTAATAATGCGAATATAGGGATCATTATTTCGATAACATCACTCTCTTTTCGTTGTTTTAAATTTAGTTCTTTTGTAATCTTAACTCATAATTTGACTCAACTGCACCACAATTTGTTCCATTACAAATTATATTTCTCTGCGCTACTGATGGCATTTTATTTTTTCCATATAATGTATATTTTCACGGTCCATTCATAGGTCCATGGTATTTTCAATCTTTCTGTATATTTTCATGGTCCATGATAGTTCATGATGATCCATGATAATCCATTATTCATTCATAATGATCATTGATAGTTCATGATGATCTAAGATGGTCCATATGATGATCCATGATAGTTCATAATGGTCCATGATGGTCCTTGATCGATGATCTATGATGGTCCATGATAATCCATTATTAATTCATGACGATCCATGATAGTACACGATGGTCCCTGATGATCCATGATAGTTCATGATGGTCTATGATTGTTCATGATGATGTATGATGGTCCATGATAGTCCAATATGGTTCATACCAAAGGCTAAATAGAGATCTATCTAAATTGATTAATTTTCGTTTTGTTGCAGATCCGATAAAGATGTCGTCGGAGAACGTCGAGCAGTACGCGCGTTACCGTCGCGACGACGACCGCGAACCGTCCGATTCGAACGCGAACAGCAGCGATTCGGACCAGGACGCGTACGCGGCGTCGTCGCCGAAGGCCGACGATCTGCCCAAGCGGAACAAGAGGAAGAACTTCAAGCCGCGCTGCTCGAACGTCACCTATCCGACGAACAACGACGCCTACGACAACGAGGCGGCGCTCAATCTCAGCGAATTCGACAACGACAACGTGAACAACAACAACAACAACAACGCCAGGAGGAGGAAGACGGCGTCGACGCGGAAACTCGTCGTCGATCCGAGGTAATCAATTCGTGTATTCCTCTATCCTATTATACAACATTCTTCATGACGGTTTGGATTCTTCAGGTTCTGTCCGATGGATCTGAGCAAAGCGACTTACAGCGAATCGAACAGCGATTCGGAATTCAACGAGAACTATCCGAATTCGGACAACGACGACGAGACGAACGAGAACAGCAGCGAGAACGACTCGAAAATACCTCAGAGCTTCTCCATACATAATCTGTCGAAGCCGCACGTGCCCGATTTCGGCCAGACGGCCACCAACATCAGCCAGGAGCAGATGATGGAGATGCGCCAGTACGCCATGAACACCATGAGGGAGCTGCTGGGCATCTACGGCCTCACCTCGGATGTCTTCGAGAGCATATCGAGGCAGCTGCCCATGGGCGCCTTCAGCACCGGTGAGTTTTCTATATATGGATTATTCAATCTACTTACATGAATACACAAAGATAGGTGTAGATATATCTTCTTTTTTGGAGTTCTTGTGGTAGCCTTCACCACTCGTAACTTTCATAATTTTTGCTTGAATCTGATTAGATATATTTTTAAGTACCAATTCTATGCTTGATGTTATTAATGGTGTTGAACCAAATCTTGTGGTAATTATTTTTGCCAACCTACGAGGGATTCGTATACGATTTTACGAAACATTAATTGCCAACAATATAAATTACTCGCTTTCGACGATCTAATTTCGCCTCGCTAAATTAATTATTAGACGAATTTCGATCGTTGTATAGTTCCGATTTGTCTGCTAACCATTTTCGAATCATTGTGCGAGTTATATAAAAAATGATATTTGTTTTCTCCGCGATTCTCACAACGTCTTTTCCCGGCAATTACAACGAACTTTTACTTCGAGTGCCAATTAAACGAAAATAACTTTTACGCTAACCGACAACCGAAAATTATGCGAAACAGCTCCCAGCGACGAATAATTTATTTACAATATTATTACGCTCGTAACGTAACGCAAAGAGTTTCTTTTTGCCGAAAAACTAATTTTTAGCAGCGAGAGACGAGAGAAAGAATGGTGTCACATATTAGAACGTTTCTCGAATTCGTCCGTACGAGCCGGTAATGCCTGTAATTATAATAAATTACCGGCGATTTTTTTCACTTGCATTACTCTTCATCACAAACATTCCGGTGAAAGCCCGAAAGATCATAATTTATCAGGGCCGGATTTTGTACTTTACCCGGAAATTCACTTACAGACCATCGGAAATATCTAAAGACACAAGTATTTTGCTATTCTTGTACCTATAGAAACAAATTTTTGTGAGTTTACTTAATCGGAGATAATTTGACTTGAGGTAGTGATAGTGAAGAGTTTATTTCTCGATTAAAATGTTCTTCGCTGCATTAAAAACTCAGCGATCGCCCGAACGAGATAAAGTGCGCAAAGTAATTAGGAAAACGAGTTACTAATTTGAGTGGAAAAAACGCGGTGTGTCGTTCCGGTCCTGCGCGCACCTCCATCTACCTAGTTAATTTGTTCTTAAATTATTTATGAGAGTTTATCCCAAACAAAATCAAATTCTTTTCATATTAGAAATCCGGTTTTTTTCTTCGTTGTTATCTTTCATCCGAGTCGGTTTCGGGATCTATCTATCTCTAGACGGAGCGCATTCAAGCAGCGATTGTCAGTTTTTTAACGGCGTTCATTTGTCTACCGAAATTACAGTTGATTTGATTAAAATTGTTGTATGTATGAGTGCGAGTCGAAAATTTCTTGTCGCTTGTCTGCGACCCGTCGACGGATATAATAAATACAGAGTGGATGATAAAAACAAAAAAAAATTGTACCTCCAAGAAAATAATTCCACCGACGCCGCTGGGTCGATTCATGGTTTAAAAAACACGGAAAAATAGAATGATTGATGTAACGATTTATTTCTGTTGTAATGTAATATCCGAGCCATATGTAAATTCTGAAATAATTATTTTTGTGCTAACCGACCGAAATTAGACTTTGTAATTTTTTATTTTTTTTCGACCTTGCTCTTCGGGTTCGGGAAACTCGTTTTCGAAAGGTAAATTTGGAGTTTTCGGGTAAATTTCCTGGCGATCGATCAATCAAAATCGATTTCGAGATAATTAGCGTTTTAATTGTTCGAAGTGGTTTTTTCTTCGGTTTCGAATGTTTTTCATACACATTATGCCGAAACTACGAGTCAAGGCCGTTTAAATCAGAATTAATAGTCGCAATTAAATCAATTAATATACCTACTCGGAATATTATTAATCGCTTACGTTCACAATAGCTAATTTTGATTTTTTTTTAATTGTACAACAATTTTAAACGGCTTTTTGTTGGGCAAAATAAAATATTACATAGGTATATCAGAAACATTGTAACTACTTCGTGCTAAATAGTACGCGAAAACCGGCAATTACCGGCGTTTAATTGCCGATACAATGTCTTCATTTTATTTGAATTTATTCGGTACGTAGAGCCTCCTAGGTAACGTTTATACACATAAAATTCGAAAAAAACCAGTCGTAAATTTCACCTATAAAACTCAAATTTCTAACGACCGGCATTATCTCATATTTTGTCGTTCCTTTTTGGTAATTTACGCACAAGAATGTGGCACATTTTATTACTAATTTATATTGAGATTAATTATCAAAAAGGGGGCATACTAAATTAAAATTGACTACATCCGCTTCTTACTAATACCATTTTGTACCGATTTTGTACAGATTATCTACATTATAAATTTGTAGTTACCTAGGTATACTATACTTTAAGTGTATACTATGAGCTCTATTGGTGTGTATAAAGCACAATTAAACAGCCAGCGCGCTCGCCAAATTTAACACTATAGGACGAAACGCACACTCATTGATAATAATAATAAACGAAACGAACCTATCCGTATTGGCTGTAACGACAATGACGGGTATAATAATTATCATCAGATGATTCCAAATTCGGCGAGAAAAGTAATTTTCCTGCTCGCGTAGGAATTGAACGAGATGGATCGATCGTGCTCGCTGTATGCGTAAGCGATTTTTTCGACGGTTACGCTTCGAATTTGAGTTTAATTTAACGGGTAATTATTATTTAAAACACGCCTAGGTCGTTTCCTTTTTCGAAGAAATAAAAATGTCGGTTGTATTTTTTTTGGTAAGTTGAAGATCAGTTCGTGGGGCCATTGGCGTAGTTCAAAAAACTGAAGTATTTACTAGAATCTACTACTGCTAGTGTACTAGGCGGATTTTTTATCCATCTACAGACAGAGTGTAATAGCTAAAGGCACAATTACTTTTACAAATATATTACTTATTTTTTTATACACCTACGTGTTTATTGAGCATTCGTTAGATGCGCCTATGCGAATAGCGTTATTTGAATATACGAATTTTACAAATAGGTTAAAATTAAATGTAGGAAAAAGTGTATCTCGGATAATTACAAGCATTATATTTTTTTACAGTTACGATTACCCGAAGGCTACGAACTCGATTTGGTCAGAGCATTTGAATTTGACGTACCATTAACTGGTTTCTGAGCCGAAATCGTATCGGAAGGTTTTTTTTCTCGCGTTATTAGGATTTAAATATTGCTCTCAAAAAAACGGAAAATAATATTCGAAACTCGTTATGGCGACTGCGTGTGGCGCGATGCGGCTCGTTCCGTAGTGCACATTTGCCTTCTACGGGAAATTTACATTAAGCGAATTCAA
This sequence comes from Phyllotreta striolata, assembly GCA_918026865.1. NCBI lineage: Eukaryota > Metazoa > Arthropoda > Insecta > Coleoptera > Chrysomelidae > Phyllotreta > Phyllotreta striolata. The sequence continues at coordinate 4,778,259 of OU900098.1, read as the reverse complement.
ATGGGATTCAAATCGAACCATTTCTTCGATAAAACTGTTCGGAAACTAATCGATTCCTTGATCCATTTCTCCCGATTTCCAAGTACAATCAATTTCTAAACGATAAATAAAGCGACGTTTGGACGATTTCGGACGGTCTAGACTAGACTTTTACCATTAATATTTATGGTTTCGGACGATCACGCATTCAGCGGTCTCGGAAATCGGCATTTAAATCATTAGAAATTCGTATTACGTCATCCCGCTGGAACATTTTGTGGAAGTTTCAATAAAATTATTAACTTCAGATAACACCCTGTATATGTTTTTGGTCATATAGCGCGCTAAGAAATTCTTCCATCTAACTCTCGAGTACTTGTCAAGTACGTATTAATTGAATAAAATTTCTCGAGTGGCTCTCTGATCGAAAACAGAAACGCAGAATTTAATAATACGAGTATATAGAGAGAAGAAAAAAAGAAACCTTTAAAACGAACGCTAGTACATCGTCGAGCCGATGTTTACTTAAACGTTTTATTATGAGAACCCGAGAAATGCGTGTGCATGGAATAGACGGGAAAAATGAAATATAAAACGGTTATTTTTTCGTTCTTCGATTTGAAGAAACACATGTTGACGTCCGCCTTCCAGTCGAATGGAAATTTTATTTTCGAGCGATGCTCGCTTTTCAGATTAAATTCGACGAAAAATTGGCGGAAATTACTTGAAAACAAAGGGCAAAATATCATTGAAATACTACAAGAATAAACCGCTTGAAATTTAGATATGTTTTTAACAAACACCCAAATTTTCTGCAATATTTATTCCACACAAAAAAATGACAAAACTTTTTAAATATGAGATAACTTATAGATGAAATATTCTTAGAATTGGTATACGAGTATACCTTGATTTTTTGATATCTTTAATAATCTTTAACTTCCTGAATATTGTTTGTATCACACTAAATGACCTTTGTATATACATTCAATAATGTATTCTTCGAACTTTACAAGGATTTTGACGAATCATTTTAAAAATACACAGTATGTCTATCTAAATAAAGTTGCATGAAGGGAGTAAAAAAATATCTTTACTTCAGCGACATTTTGTACATTATATTTTCTATTTTTAATAGATCAAACTTATTATTTCAACAAGCAGGACTTATCATTGTAAAATTAAAAATACCAATTTTTTCCTCTCGTTAATCTGTCGCTACAGGGACACAGTGTATATTTTTGCAAAACCTTCAAAATTTACTTGATGCACGTATAATAATAATGCTCATGCTCATGCCAGCCTGTACGGGACGCGAATTAATTACGATCCGAAGAGGAATTTCCGCGGCTCGAGCCACGGGTCTCTGCATACGTGGAGTATATTTTTCTTCCTCTCGACCGGCCATAGAGCGCGCGAGCCAAGTAATGCTTCAATAAATTCCGCTTATTCTCATTAGAGACCGTTTGGAAAAATCGCCGTCGAAACGAGCAGAAAAGATCTAAAGATCCGGACGGGCATTTGTCGCTAATGTTTTAATGTCGCCAACGACTGAATTATTTCCCGTGCGAATTAAATAGGTGTATAAAACGGTTTACGTCCGCGTGCGCCGTCACGATTTTACGAAATTTATTGCGTTTAGACGAGTTTTATGGATTTTGTTTTAGTAAAAGGCCGTTTTAATAATCGCTCTTGCAGCGATTTTACGAACGTCGCTCGCCAAATCGATCGTAATTTATTACAAATTATTAATTCTGTTTCATCTACAATTTCGAATAAACAAAAACTTGTCTTGCAAATAAAAAAGAAGTAGGTATATTAATAATGCCTACATCGTCGCAAAAATCCCTTTCCCACGATCGTAAATCCCGGTATAACGAAAACCCATCCACCGCATCACTCGATTAAATTCGCAAAAATCTCCAATCCCTTCGGCTCTAATCCTTTCTAAAGGTTTTCGAGCACTTTTTGTGCGCCGATTTCTTCGTGATTTTTTTATGAAGTAAAAGTGGTAAAAAGGAAGCTGCCATCTAAACCTTCGGGGTCGCGATCACAAAGGTTAAACGATTTTCTACGCCTTTTTAAACTTTTTGTTCTCGCACAGTCCCAGGTAATACGATAGGGGTCCCGCAAAAGTGATGAAAGAGATGAAGAAAAAAAAACCGTGCGTGTGCTCGTCCGCACTCCTAATGCCCGTTTGTGGAACCTTCGACGTTTCGAAACGGAACGGGGATATCTCTAATTGAAAATCTTGATTGGGTTTTCTAGAGGGTATTGTTGTCGGGTCCTTAAATTAGTAATACTCGTGGATTTGAATAGATTCTTTTTTAGAAAATATTGCTTATTATATTATATTCCTATTCAGTACCTACATTCTCGAATACCGAGGTAAAAAATTAAGGAAATATACAGGATGTTTTTGTCAAATTTGTATTATTACTATCAATATAGTTAGTTGTATAGTAGATACCTATATCGTACATATATTTCTGATTAGTCATAATTACTTTGTCCTAAATATGTTCATAGAACAATTAACACCTTTCGATACCTCTATATTGCAATATCAAACAACTGGCATTAAAACGTTACTTTAATTAGTCATACCTATCAATTCCTCGACGGATACCTATCGAACAAAACGTTTCGTATGCGTATCTACATGAAATTGCATGACAATATTTCAAAGAAACTTGCACAACGCATACGAACAAACTCGTAAATGCCTATACCGAATTAATGATCTGGTTCTTATCTGGAGTTTCTAAAGCACGGACGAATTTTTCCCTTTATTGAAAAGATAATATTTTAGAATTCGTACTACTTAATGAGTTAATTTTATTATTTCGATGCTCAAAATACACCATTTATCAATGAATTCCACGTTAAAATAATTGCAAGTTTATTCCATAATCCTTCTATAAAAAACAACCATACAAATTTGTAGTGTGTACAAAAAATTAGCATACATAAAATTAATTAAACAGCGTTCGGTTTTTTACTAATAGATTCGCATCTACACAAAAATGGTATTGAGCAACCCGGTATAATTAGATCCGGTTTACAAATTGTCTAAAAATCACACGTGATAAATTATACGAGCGAGATAATTTAGAACAGAATTCACCACTGTGCCGACAAATCGACGGGCTCGAAAATATCTCGTCCTAAATTGATCTAATAGACATCGAGAAACTGGTTTAAAACATACTATATGAAAACGTTAACGCTCTCGCTCATTTGTTGTTGGTAACGAACGACTAATAACCGTGGCGTTGTGTAATATTTCGGAATCGAACAAAACGTTTTACATTGTATACACCCGAGCTTTGGCGATAGAAAAAAATCGAGATTTCGATCGTCGAATGCCGAAAAGACGAGGAAAGGCGCGGACCGATTGCACCCGATTTTAATCCTTTTTGTGGACTCAGTCCGACGGTAGTTGTTTTGCTGCTTTTTCGTACCGATTCGATAATTTACTCGAAATATACGGTAGTCGCGAGCGTTACAAATCGCACGAACGTGCTAAGTGCTTCTAGCTCTATAATTTTTCGCTCGCTTCCACCCGTATTTACAAGTCCAAATAACCGCAATAATTGAGTTGCACAAATATTAGGTATTGATAAAAGAAAACTCAATATCATCATATCCATTCATGATCCATTTTATGAGCACAAATCGTAGCCCTGTTTTATTTAGAAATATTTAGGACCGGTAACAAATTTAATTATAAAACTTACATTTTAATAGACCTAATTGGTACAATATACTTTATACTCGTATAGAGGTATGATGTGGATTGCAAAAGTTGCCAGGAAAACTGGCACAAATTTATTATCTACATTGAATGTTCTTAAAATACTGATTGAAATTTATGTGTAACTCAAACTAACGAAAAAAAAAATGAAAATGTCGCCATATAAAGCTAAATTATTCAAAGCAGAAAATTTTTATGGTAACGTTTCAAGGTATATTTAAGCTTTGTAAAATTAAACTTAGTAGTGTCCATATTAATCGATTTGAATTGAATAAGTAATCCAAGGTGAATAAAACCGATAATATTAATTTTCCTTTTGCCCAAATAATACCGTAATATTTGCATTAAATTGTCAATAATACCACAAATTAATGATATGTTATAGCGAAGCAACAAGTTTCTTACGGGTCGAGAAACCGTCGTTCGAGTGCAATTGATTCGTTTCGGTCATTTTAATTTGAATACACGTGAGGCCCTCGACGGAGAAAAATCCGTTTCTGTGATTCGTTAGACAACGCACGTCAGAGTAATTATAATCCTCGCGGTAGCGGGATCGAAACGATTAAGATTAAAGATTAAACACACCTTTTACAACTTTTACCATTCTATTTCGAACGTAAATACACCTAGTATTAAGATAAACCTACAATGTTTTATTTCGGATTATCGAATATTGTCTTAGGTATTTACCAATTTTATGAGTAGAGTAAATCCCGGTGAACTTTTAATTGCGAATATAATCGTTTTACTGTTGCTTGTTAATCTTTATTTTTTTGAGGTTTTTTTTAATTGGGAGGAGTAAAAGCACACTTAACCTATTAGAGTAGCAGGAATTGTTAGCGAATGATTGTAAATCGTGTGGTTTAGTTGCAAAAATATCTGCTAATATTATTTGATACTGTATAAGTTTTACCGTTTCTTTTTCACACACTCATATACGTATCGCAATAAACCTGTAGAAGATACGAAGCCTTTCATCTTGGAAAATAAATAACAGATGTTTATACAAACTGGACGAACATCTTAGAGTGTTTTCATTATGTTATTTTTCTATAATTTTGTTAACTGTACCTGTTTGTAAGCGTTAGATAATTAAAAAAATCCCAAGTATACCCTTGCTACAGGCAATATTTTGCGTAAAAAATCAGATATAAAACGGTTTTATGTATATAAGAATCCTCTTTTCTAATAGACATAACTAAGTTTTTTGAAAAATTTCCCACAACCGCTTAGGCATCGAATAACAACCCCTTAGGCTCGGAGATAAAAAAAATCTCGAGTCAACATCGAACAAAGGTAAAAAACTAAACTACATCGTCCGTGATCGACTACAATGGGATGTGCGCCAGCCGATGCATTATAAAAGGATAACATCATCCCCGTCCCTTTGATCCGAAGACTGAGACTTCCCTATATTGGTGAAAAATTGCGCAATTTACCAAAAATGATAATTCCGCTTTAACCCCGAATTTCTCATGGTTATCAGGTATATAACAACATCATTTAGTAATCCGAGGTATCATCTTTCAAAATACGGGGCGCACCTCTCGAACGCAACCCTTACGAACGCAAGGGGTGAGGACCCCTAAAAAACCAGAAAACTGGAATTTCACACAGTAGAAAAAAATACTAAACGGTCTAGAGGTAGATCGCAGCTGGCCAAACTATTCATCGATACGACCCCAAGGCGGTGCATTCGCTGGTGAATTGGGTGACTGTTTGAAGGGATGATTTAGTAATATTCCTACTATATTTGTGGTAATTATTCTTAATATGTGGTAAAAGGTAGGGTTTCCAGATACGGGGAAGATTTATCGAAGGTGCTTTTATTGGATTTAAAATATTTGTTAAAGCGTCGCTTTTTTAACTGCGTATATAAAATTTATGTGAGAAATTTGATTAATCATTTAGTTACTAATTTTTTGTACACGAAAACAAGCCAGTTTCGATGCAAATTGCGCCTATTTTTAGACCTACATACGTAGTACATTCTGCGTCTATATATCTAAAAATTTCTTTTAGTACGTCACGTTGATTGGTTGATTGGCATGTAGGCTCGTGTACATGTATATGTAGAATAATATTCTTTAATTGTCCGTTCGTTCATTCAACTCTTAACATTTATTCGCCTTTTATTGTAGGCACATTTTAAACGTTGCCGATGCCTCGTCGATCTATTGTCGTCGGTCTTACCTCTATGGTAATACCGCTGGAAATTGAAATTCAACGTGCTCGCTCCTTACAATGATTAATCTCTAATTGATGGTTTAAAAATGTACCGTTCCACGTCGGGTATTCGAAATTAAGTATTTTTTCGCATTTGATATTAATGAACGATTCTATGAATTTATGATGAATTCGGTTTTATTGTTAAATATATTCATTGTTACTATCTATATACTTTTAAATTTTAAGGATAATAAAGAGACAAGGAACAGCTATAAGTGATTGAAGTGATCACGCTAAGCAATCCTTGATAAATCTTTACATGTTCCCGATCTCGACCTCTCTTCTTGTGCACTAAATAATGGTCTATTATTGAGGAGAAACGATCGGAAAGTGTAGGAAAATTCGAGATCAGATTCCACAGCGGTGTTATGGGCACCAACAAAAAGCTATTATTTATATTTAAAATTCCTCGCGTCACAAAATGTACTCCAAATCATTAAAAAATGTGCTCTATCATCGGAATTAATGTAGTAACATATATGGGATTCGTCGGACCGGCTGGTCGGGCACGATTTCGATGTAAATTTAAATTAATAAGGGAACCCTTCCTTTGGGCCCTTCTCGAACGTAATTACTTTTAATTTTTTTTTTCGACGTGCTGAAAAAAGCTGGTAATTACGGCGTTTTGTTTCGAAGGGATTTGTTAATTTACGCTTTAGTAATACATAGTTTTATCTCCTGTTTAGCGGAAAGGATGTTTTTTATTTGCAGAAAACACGAGTTGATTAATAATACCAATTTACCAATAAAATCCTTGTCGTGCGTCAATTGTAAAATTAAATTAAACAGAACGTATCTATTCCTTTCAAAAATAAATAGCCGAACAGTTTTGTATAGATATATGTAAATGCGAGATAAAAAATTAAATTTGAATAACAAAGCACTCGAATTAGAATTTCCAGTAATCAACTCGAAATCGATTTAACGAGACGACTTTGAAACGTTTTTTTTCCTTCTCTTTATACAATAAGTATTAAATATCGCCTTTCCTGAGCGAGGTCGGCAATAAGTAATTGTTAGAAAAATATGTCTATCAAATATCCCACGCTCACATTGTTTTCGAATAGATGAATTTTTTGGAGGCTTTCCTGCTTAACAATTCGTAATGCCGTGTCGAAAATTAGGTGTTTGATGTACGTTGGCGAGGAACATGGGTTGCCCCGGACACTTTCGCCATTAATTCGAAATTTCAGCTGCAAAATGCGCGTCTTTAAAAAATACAATCTCGGTTTAATTGCGAAATTTGTTTCAATTATTGTGCCTGTTAGATTTCTCCTTGGTTTTTTTATACAGCAATGTGGGAGAGTACAGTTGCTCGGCGGGAGGCAATTTAAAAATTTGCGAAAATTCATTAAAAAATATCAAACTGTGAAATTGGCTGCAAGACGTGGTTCCGAATTTCTTGCTTTTTTATGACCACACTCTAATTGTTTAATATTAATTCGCGTAAATATTTTGCAATCGATATTTTCTATTAACCTAGTTAATTTGTAGGAGAAAAAACTGATTATTAAGTGAATTTTTCAATTATTTAACAAAATAATGTTTCGTACCAAAGTGCACGGTTTTGTAATATTATTTAATAACAATGCTCGATGTATATCGCACGTGACGCTATATTTTATTTTTTTCCGAAAAATATTTGCAATTTAATTGCTCCATTTATTTGTGTCATACGCAAAATTATTCAATTAAAATCTTGACCGTAGAAGAAAAACACTATTAAGGCAATTTATAATTATTGAGGAATTTTCTAAAAAAATATGCCTACAAAAATAGGAAAAATTCCAAAAATAAAGACAATTTTAATGAATTCATTGAAACTAAATTACCCATATAGGAGCTAATAAATCAATTATTCAGTTTCTTAGAACAGTGAAAAAACCTAATAAGCAATTCTGACAAATTAAGGCGATAATTTACTATAAATGATCAATGATTGAACTTAATGAAAATATCCGAAATCTATTAATTTGCGGTTTTGCGTCATTTGCAACAAGATATTTAGAATATTTTTAAATAAAATTAATATTCTATAATTATGCTGCTAATTTTTCAATAATACCAGTTTCTATCATTTCATTTCCGAACTCCTCCCTGTAGAATCGCACTATCTGGCGCGTAGATCGCGAAGCCTCCTCGAATATCAAAACTGGAAATTCGAAACAAAAAAATAACCCTTCCGACTTGCCATTGTTCTTATTTTGAATAATAGAACATGACAATTTGATTAATATTACTGGATATTCGAATGGGCCGCGCCCGCGGGGGGTTAGTTCACGTGGTCGCCACCTAGGGAGCAGGGGTGGATGCAATTCCAGCGATTCTAGCCCCTAATCTCCGCCGATATACGAAAGATTCATGCAGTTTGATAACCCTTTGCCTGTCATCGAATATGTTGATTAAAATTTCGGAAAAAAAGCATTGTTAATTGTCTGAATTTTTGTTTCAAATTCGAAACATATTGTTAAAAACTTCCTCAATCAAGTGCTTGATTATTCCAATTGTTTTAAAGCACTCTAAACTATAGAATCCCCTAGCAATCGCTGACTGACTGAGTGGTTAAATTAAATCAATTAACTCGACTCGAAATGTTGAATATTATTCTAATAATTAGTAAGTTTGGGCCTACTTCTGCCCATCTGCGTCCGTCACGGCGGTTCTTATTATTTTTTAGATGGCTTTTTCGGCTTCTAATCGATCGAGAAAACAGGACGAGAGCCGCCGGATCGGAAACCGGGATCGGTCCCGGACAGTTGAAGTTTTTCGAGATAAAAATCGAATTTCGGACGCGCCGGCATGTTCGAATCGGAGCGATTCACGACCGGGGGAAAATGGAAATTGAAAGCGGTCGATTCGATTAGGATGATACGCGCTAAAAGAATCAATTATTAAAATGCTAGTCGATGTAATTGATGTGGTCTCGGTCGAATGAAATCAACAGGTCTTGGGTTTTTTAGCCGTGAATGTTAATTAGGCGAGTTTTCGTCGCTTGATGTTATCAAAATTGGGAGGTTTTTGGGTTTTGAGTTCCGTGAAATGTCTTCAAATTGCGCCAATTGGTTATTAATTTATGCAAGAAAACTTTTTGAAACTTTCAATTTTTTATCTAACAATTGTCAATTAAAATTTTGAATTCTTTGTTAACCAATAAGTCGGTAAATTGTAGGTACTGATGATAATTATCCTGTCGACTAATTATCCTGTTGACTAATTATCCTGTCGACTAACTGCTTGTCGACCAATTATCTTGTCGTTTCTCTGTCGACTAATTATCCTGTTAACAAATTAAAATCACTACTAATTGTCCTGTACGCTGATTGCTGTTCCACCAATTATCCTGTAGATTTTTATCGACCAATTGTCCTGCTAATAAATCGTATAACCAAATATCCTTTTTATCAAATGCTCTGACTACTAATTATTTCACTAACTACCAACAATCCTGTCGATTTATTGTAGACCAATTAACGTTCTAACAGATTATCTATCTATTAGTAATTATCCTGATGTTCGCTATTCATTCACTATTACCCTGTTAATTGTTACTCCTGCTATTGACCACTTAAATCCTTTAACTAACTTCCTATAGAGTAGATCCTGGTGGATTCTGTCGGACTAAATTATAGTTTTATACAATTCTTTAACTATTTTTTTATCGAATAGCCAACACAACAAAGTTGTTGTTAAAAATTAGCCTATAAAAGCAACTCTTCTGACAAGTTTCTATTCTGCCGTTGAGCATGAAGTCGATCGAGGATCGAGACGAGCTCGTCATTGCAGCTGAACCAACAACGGATTGAATAATTTTCGAGTTTTTCCATTATTTCTAGCGCATCTGTAAATAAAGTTTTATTAGGTGTAGAGGTTTTTATGATCTTTTTCACACTGGAAAAAAAACTGTTATTCGATGTTTGATGTATCATTTAGCGCCGAGCATATATGAGTGGAAATGTGGAATTTTCGAGATAATTTCTCCAAACGACACCTGTACCTGCGTACTCTCTAATTTTCAACACAAATCCGGCTAATTAATCAGCAAAGATTTCGGCGCGTTGTAAGCGATTATAATTAATTCGGCGTGTGAGATAAATATTTTGAGATTATTAAATTACGGTAATAAATAACCGACGAATTCGTTGGGTTTTGTTTATTTCCAATTAAAAAAAAATTGTGTTTACTTATTCCAAATATTTATCAATAATCAACGATTACAGATGATAAAAATCCGTTTTTTGGTTTTATTTTTAAATCACCAATTCCGGTCATATTATTATCAAGTGTTTTTAAAATTACAAAAAATTCCATTAGTAATTGCTCGAAAAATATTCCACCACATGTCACCTGTCAAATATCACCTTACTTTGACATATGACAGTAATGACGTGTGTACGTAAAAAATAACGTAGGGCAATTACGTGGCGATTTATTTACGTTATTAAAAGGAATATCTAATTTCAATATATCCGATTCGCATTCGAGCGAACCGAAAGGCATTCAAATGACCGGGCAATTCATTTGTTTCATGCGGCACACAATGAGAAAACAAAAGAACGCGCCAGCATTTTTGATTAATAACTCGAATATTATAAGAACAATTGCACATCTCCTTTTCGCCCGTCTTTTATTTTTTATTTTTTTTTTCTCTTCCTCCTCTGCGCCGTTTGCGACGCGAGAAAGAGAAGAGCGGAGCGAAAAAAAAAAGGAAGGGAAAGAGACGATGAGCACGGGAATAAAAAGAACGCGATCGTCATGCATACATAAGACGGGCATTCAATTGTTTTGATAGTATAAAAATTCGAAAACAGGTAATTTTGTATTCATATTGTACTGTAGGAGAGTACAATAAGGCACTTGTTGTTCATAAATACCGAGTCAGTTATTATTTTAATGTTACTTATTGAAATTTTACGTCTCTTGTGTGTGCTGCGTCGTCGCTCATTTGAATTGCAGATTCGATAAATATTTATGTTTTGGAGGATTTCCTCTGGAAAAACGACAAGAAAAATATGATTGTGTAGACACATCAGATACTATCAAAGTTTCTATGCACCTATAGTATTAATTTTTAGTGGATATTGATAAGATTGTAACACTTTCAAATAATACCAATATGAATTTTTAATTAGCTACATTTATATTTCATATTTCATTTATTTGTAGTAGGTCAAACCGAATGTAGGGCGTTTAACGTACGTTAAAAAAAACCTAACGTTATTATTACATTTGTTTGATATTGAAATAGTTTGAAATGTGTTTAAATTAAACACTCGCTTATATAAATAGAAGCTTTTGTATGAATTTTCTAATTATTGGTGTATTCAAAATGTTATTGATATTTATCCAGCAATACTTATAAAAAAAAGAAGTACTACCAAACTTTTGATTATAAGTATAGGGAATTTTTTTGTATAGGTATTATTAATTTTTGGCAAATTTCAGTAAGAAAGCGCGCTTATGGCAGCCTCGGGGCAATCTGGCCATACGAGCTCTTTTTTTAACCCTGTTTCACCGTATTGTATATTATCCTTCTTTTGAATATTAATCATTCTTTTCGATATCGCCGTCCTCGTCTGGCTCATTACGCGCCGGCTTCGGTTCTTTTTATTTCTTTCATTTAGCCCAAGTACTCGACAGGGCTACCACAATATCGGCGTCTTCGTCTCGACAACGGCCCGCCCGTCTCTCCCCTCTCGCTCTCGCTATCCTTCATTTAATCAAGCCCGCTATGGAAATTCATTTGTTTTCTGCTTTGAATAAATGATAAATTAGTTATTTTCTGTTTCGGAGTTGGGTGGTGTTTTTTTTTTTATTTTTTTCCCAACTTTTTTTCTTCTGAGTGGATTCTTTAATTTTTAATCGATAAGTCGAGTTGGTTTCGTTCTGGGACGGTTTTTGTTTCGTTTTGTTTTGTATGGCAGATGTTTCGTAATTATATTACATTCGGATGTTTTATTACATGGTTGGGCGTTTTTTTTTGTGTATATACTGAATAAATTTTGTTGGATTTTTAATAGTACTAAGGGTTGGATTGAGTAGTTATGAATTTATCGTCGAACCCTCGTAGACAAACAATAAAACATCTTTCTTCGTGTATACAAAAAAATTAACAGGTGGTTGGTATTTTTTTTGTTTTTACGTTATTAGGTTTCAACAGCATGTTCTGAATTTAGTTCGCATGTACCTACAAGACAAAAATGCCTTATTCCTGCGAACAAACCTCTGTTAGAGCTTTGTCAATCTACATTATTTGATGATTTTAAACGGTTGTTTCAGGCAAAATCTTCGAGAATTTCACGTTGAACACGCCGCCGAAGAAGGACGGCACGCCGCCCTCGCAGCCGCCGACGCCGCCGTCGACGCCGCTGTCGCCGAAATCGGGCGACGCCAACGCCAAGCTAACGCACATTCCCTCGTCCTTAAGTCTGACCGCTCATTCCCAATCTAGTCAAAAATTACCTCAATCCCGCGCGTCGCCGCCGCCGCCGCCGCCTCCGCTCTGCCAAAGCACGCCGCTGGACCTGGGCAGGCGGCCCTACACCAACGGCGTGGCCCATTCGCAGGAGCCCGTCTACAGCCAGGCCGAGCTGGAGGCTCTCAGGCGAGTGAAACAAGAGACTGGTTGCGGCGATAGTACGTCTAGTGGGAGGGTAAGTCGCATACCTGAACTGCATATTTGCTAAATGTCTCTACATACTTACCCAGTCGATTATGTAGATGGATAATTAGGCGCGATAAAGTTGAAGTGTTCGAGCTTGCGAAGTAAGCGAGACAATACAAATTTTCTTGCAACCAAAAGGGTCTTAACGCGAGATGTAAAATTTCACTATGATCTAGTGATTTTTAAAAATCAGTTGGCACCACTGGAAAAGCTAGTTAAATTGGTTCTTAACAGACATAAGATATTTATTGCCAACTCAAAATTTGATCCATCAAATTAACCTTTTTTTTTAATGATTCTCTTTAGTGCTCGGTGCGGTTCATCTTGATCCACTTTCGTAAAAAAAATATACAAAAAGAAATATTCTCATTAACAGTTTTGTTCTGTCGGTGCCCGATTATAATAACTACCTACCTAATTGTGAAATTTACTTACATATAAATCACGTAAAACTAGGATGTAAATTGTGAGTGGGTAATTTGATTTTATTGTTAACATTTCCTGCTAAAATATCGTTGTAAACTCACCGAGATTGCTTCCATTATTTTTACTTAAAATGTCTTCCCACATTATCGGAGCAGGTCCGTATTCCATTTGCTCCAAATTCTAATGCCAAGGAATTATTTTTTCTCATTCACTGTCGTTTCAAATAATAATTTTGTATAAAAATATTGTTTTCTTAATAATTTATTTTTTTTCCTCTATCATTATCTAAATGTTATCTTAACTTTTCATTATAGGTAGTACCTATTTTTTTTCATTTTATTCATTTTTGAATTTTTAAAATTATGGTGTAGGTATATTTTCCCTATCAAGTCTGCAAGTCTCATTATAAATTATTTATGTTATAGTTTGTTGATTTTTAGCCCTATCCTGTTCGTATTCTGTCTAACCCGCAATTGCTGCTACAGTATATAAAGATAGCAATCCGAGCATTGTTTAATTACGATAACCGAATCAAAAGTCGGAGTTTCACCTAATTCTCACATTTTTTCATTCTCATTTTTCTTGTGGAATAATTAAAATTATGAACAATAAGCTGGAAATTTAGCGCCAAAAGTTACAGTTACCCGTAATTATGAGAGAAAAAAATATATACAGCAGCATCTAGTCGGTTTCCGAGCATTTGTAAAATAATTACCCGCCTATCTTGCACTCGATCGGAATGCTATTCAAGTATTCAACGCTCCGGATTTAATAATATAATTTCGCATTAACTGCTTTTCGGTTTGTTATTTCGTTAGATCTAATTTTTGATTGCGTTTATTTTTTCTTTATGTAGTTATTTACATACAGTGCGCGAATTACGCTCGAATTGGGTCAAAAAAAATTCACTAGTCACTCGGTTAATTAATTTTGAATTAAACGCGCTCCGGCCTGACTCAGAGACGTACCGAAGAATTTCGCGAAAATGAAATTTCCTTAAGAAAACGCGGCGGAAAAAAATCGAATTATCGATTAATTCGCTAGCCAGTTCTTTCGCTCGCAATTCTAATTGACTCTAATTGCTCTACTAATTAAACGGGATGTTTTTGCACGGTGCACGTACGCATTCGAACCAGAATTGGACATGAAACGTACTCGTACAGGGCGCGACAAAAACAGTTTCTCGTTATACTAATTCTACATTTATTGGTTATTGGTGGTTTATAGTAGACTCACCCTGTATAAAGCCAGCTCGCTGAAGGTGCGGATGTTTCCGAGTATTTTCAACCAACAAATTGTTTTAAATTGATGTAGAAATGTGGATTTTTTGTTAATACACTCTTGACTAAAAGCTTATGAAATTAATAATACTTTTTTTTTGTTTCAGGGTATTTTTCCTTCGAATTTTTTTCCATTTTCTCATTTAACAAAGACTGAACCAACGAGCCCCCCGCCATTAGAGAGCAATCCCCTCAACGGTAAGTGTCTCAGCTAATTTTTATGAAAATTCGAGAATTTCAGCGGCCTTTTCCCCGCCGGGAATCCGGCCAACGCGGCCATAAAGCCTCCTCGCCCTGACTGGACAATGATATTGTAAATATCAGTAACTAAATAAATAATTTCCTTTTCGCCGAGCAGGCAAAGAGAATCGTTTCGGCCGGGTGTTCCGATGCTAACGAAGCAGAAGGTCGCAGATTATTGCAATTTCGAACACACCGATGCCTTTGAATCCATAATACTTTATATACGAGGTGTCGTCCGTATTTTATCGCTATATAAAAGCGGTTCGTAAATTTTTTTATTCACTTGATATATCTTTTAATTAGTTCATTTACATTTATATCAATGTTGTTTGCGTTGTTTTTCGAAACGAGAGGAATGCATATTAGTTTTGATGGTAATGGCGATTCAATTAGCGCAAGTATTGGGAAAAATCTCGCTTATATTATGACAATAACAGTAAAAATCGACACGCCTGTTTACCGAGAATTGGAAAGTCGTGTGTCTTTAGCAAAATCGTAAAACGATCGGAAAAAAAATAATTTTTAATACTTCACGGTATAAAGTAATCGTCGTACGACAGTACGTACGGCCGATCGTAAAACAGCCATTATACATGGATCTGGGCATAAAGATACAATGTATTTCTATAGAAAATTATCTTTTATGGCATTGCTTATTTACTTCTATTTATTTACCGGCATAAATTTCAATCAAAAAGGAACGTTTGACTTCGATGTAACTCTCTGTATATCAATATAATGGGTAAATGGCGGTTTTTCGAACGGGAAAATATCACCTGCACACGGTAATTTACATACTCTTTCTAAAGCCCTTTTTAGACATGCACAATTATTTTGAAATAATGGAGTTAATACTGAACTAACTTAAGGGTAGTTATATTCGTTTTTCCACACTGTATACTAACAGTTAATTTCCATTTATTCTCATTATTAATAAAAGACATGAATTTAACAAGAGTCCGTCGAATTGTCGGGAGATATTTCAAGTTCTTTTAATAACCAAATTAAATCTTGTCACAATCAATTTAGGGCAATTTAAAATCGTGTTTTCCTTAATTCGAATGGATGTTTTGTTCATACAGTGTGTTTAAAAAAAACAGAGTTTATTTCTTGATTAACTTACAACCAGAAAATACCACTGTACAGTAGTTAATTGCCCTAATTGTCGAGGCTCTGTTCGTATTTATATGCAATCTTATTTTTTTTTCTTTTTCATCGTAGTTTAAATAGACTTTCTCATCATATTAATGAAATATAGTCGTTTGATTTGTTACCAACATCGCATTAAAATTAACGATATATTCGTTAAAGCCGTCTACAATGTTTGCTTTAATTCTTTGCAGTCGTAATCGAGCAAATAAAAGCGATATTATTAAATGTTCGCAAATATAATAAAATGTGATTTAGTGTACAATAAAGCCTAGTGTGGCGTTTTTATTTTTGCGATCGAAACTAGTTTTTCGCCCGTACGCGTACTATAAACCATTTTATAGTACGACTTTTATGATAGTTCCGCCATTTTATCTATAGCGAATTTTACCTACCCGTACGTTTTTGCGAAGCTCGCACAAATGCCGAACGCCGATTCATTATTAGATCGAACGCCGGCGATTAGATAATTGATAAATCCACGGCGGATTTGTATTTAATTTTCACTGTACAACGTCGTAAATCAGAAGGTTATCGGGCTCGAGATTAATATGGCCAGTTATCGCATAACCGGCCTAAGGAATTGCAACGGGGGCGGCGGAATTTCGAAATTCCTACGTTTATCGAGCTCGCGGAGCTAGCAAGTAAAGACATTTTTTTAATAAATTTACTTCTCTCTTAGTATATTATCTTTAAAAAGGCTCTTCTGTATATACAATTTTATGAATCAATAGAAACTACTTTTATGGAATTCACTCCTTTTATAGAAACATTATTAAGTGTTGTTGTATAAAAAAATTAATTTATGAATCTCCTGATAAACATATTTAATAAACAATAAAGCTATGATTTATTCCAATATATTCATACAATATTCAATTAACTTTTGGGTAAGGCTATACCTATTAAAATGGAATAAATTTTTATGGAGATTGACTGAAAAAAAAAGTCGATTATTTCGGACCGAAGATCCCGCGATGCAATTCGCATAAAAGCGTCATCTTCGACGAATTATCGTTCCGTGAAGCCGGCTAGCGCTCGAAAATTTCAAAAACGAACTTTATTCCGGGAACTATATAACGCCGTGAAATGGAGGTTTTTCGATCGCGCAACAATACAGCACGCGGTCGAAACGGCTTTATATGGTTTTTAAAAAGGAGTAATTCTTTGCGTCGGTAATACGGGAACGGCTCCGGAGGCACGTTCGGAATTTTCTTTTAAAATTTCACCTCGGTCGCGGCCGGCCGGCGAAAAAAGTCCGGCCGCACGGAGCGCGCTTTATGGAGAAACTCCATTGTCAGTCGGGGATTTTTTCCGCGCTCGGGCATATGTCGAACGTCAAGTAGGCGGTTCGGGAATTTGATATACATAATGTTGAATATAAATCGCCTAAGAAATTATTAAAATCGCGAGATTTATTGCCTATTCTCGCATTCTGATGCGCGCCCGTACCATCCCGATTTCCCTACAAAGACATTTCGATCGAAATTTTCGAAAATACGCCACACTTTTTATACAAATGTGGGGCTAATGAAGGAGAAGTATGTAAAATCTGGATTGCTAAACCAGCGAGAAAAACTTAAAAAATTTGAATTATATACAGGGTGTAAATAATACAGGGTACTAAACCTCTTAGTTTTCGAGCTACAGGGTGTTAGAGTCCTACAAAAAGTTACAGTTTTAAAAAATAATAACTATTCTATCATAATTTTCTTATTACTCCAGATATTTTTATGAAACATTATTTTTATCCCAAAAAATAGTGTTTCCATGCATGTGGGCGCCTACCAAATTTCAACAAAATATCAAAAGCAGTATCAATGAACTTGGGAAAAATTGTTTTAGTTTTTATTTTTTTACGCGATAATGGTGCTTCGCACAAAAGTAAGTATTCAGACCGAATTTGCTCCAAAATAAATGAGGAATTTAAAAATAATTTTGGTTTTTAGAAAAAGCAGTAGCGTGCCATTTTTTCTTCAAACATATTCAGTTCAAACCGCCTACGGACGTCACTTGTAAAAGTTTAAAAAAATCTTTTGCCTCAAAAAATGCTCTTTTTTGAGCATGTTTTTGAAAAATGTGTTTTTTTGTCTAAAATTTTAACATCCAGTAGCTCGAAAACTAAAAGTTTTAGGACATACATTGATATAAACATTTCTTCTTAAAATCATCCAAATATATTCACATCCTGAAGTATCGGTACTCAATTAATTAACACCCTGTACAATTGCTCTATAATTTATTATATCGCATCTATTATTAAAATTTACCTTTAAAATTCGATTTTAATAGCAGAATTAACATTAATAATAACGTCAAACAACGACAAATCAATATGTTAATGTTTTTGTTCAATTTTATTGATGATAAATAATTTTCCCATAGCAAATACAAAAAAATCCAAGTTCTATAATCTCTATTGTGCTTATTTGTAACATACTCGGTCCCCTAGTGAAACGTTTAATTGGAGCGTTTTTCATTTTCTCCAAATCTTTCTGTTAACTAAATAGAAACCGTCGAGTAATCAACGTTTGTGCCGGGAGCACACGTGTTAAATTTAAATATAATGAAAAGTACCCAAAATAAAGGGGTTTAGAATTTCAAATTTCATATAAAAGGGTTTATGTAATACAAAAAAACTACCTTATTTATCTTTTTAACCCTTTGAATGAATCGAATGAAAGAGTTCACATGCGTTTTTTAAGGATTTTAACGATCGCCCGGCGCGTTATTGCCGATCGGGCGATTCGTTCTCGTCGAACAATCGGCTGGTCCGCCGGCGGATGAACGGCCGGTCGATCGGATTTTTGACGGAAAAACCTTGTGAATCCGTCGAGTAGTTTAGATGGGCGAGTCGATTTGAAAAAAAAAAACTCCGAGTAGTATTTTATAAGGGCTTACTTTAAACCGTGCAAGTTCAACAGTAGCGCAACTGCGTAATTCTCCAATTAGGTAACAATTTAAGCAATTTAAATTCCGCTCGAATTTCAATCTTTTCTCGAGGATATTTGCTCACTGTTCCGCTTATGCAGTAAACGCTTCGAATTGAAAACTAATTCATTCGAGGAAATATTTAATTTTAAAATCCAATTAGATCGGAGCACTTATAAAAAGATCGGTTTAAAGTGCTGCCAACTTTCATCAGACTCTAGAAAACAAGAAAATAATGTGCGATTATAATTGCTTGTTTTTCAACTCAAAATAAGCCTCTACGAGCCATTTAGCCCGGCATTATAATAAGCATTTTCATTACAAAGAGGAGAAATATTGTACATTTAGTCGCAAATGTAATTTTGCAAAAACTCACCTTATTAAATCGTTATAAAACATCAAAAAAAAATAAATTTGTTATAGCGAAAAAATCGAAAATTATTTATTGGCAAAGGTGGATCCTTTAAAAGAGAGTAGAAGGTTTCGCCGCTGCTTGAAGGGCGCGATCGGTAATCTGAGGGCGCCCCTATGATGGGGTGGCGAAGGGGTTGCCTCCGTCGAATTTTTAATAACCTAAAAATACTAATTTCGGGCGAATGTTCGGCATAAAGGATTGAATTTTACACATGGCGTGCTTCACGTCAAAACGCGGACGGGACTCCCCGTGAAAAATGAGACCAATCGATAACTTCATTCGGCGATTTTTATTTATCGGTGTTGGCGATGCGCTCGAAATTATTGGCAATCAGGTTTTGCGCCGGCTTGGCCCTTGGGGATCGCCGGTTTTAAACATACGATTCGGCCGTTTCATTCGACGTAAAATCAGTACTAAAAGGCGTTAAATGGGGAAGGTTAATTAGCTTTTTTAATTAACCAATTATTATTTTATTACGCATTTTTTTAAATTAATGCCTCGCATTAAATCGTGAAGTAAAAAAATGAAATCTATTACCAACTGCCATTTCAAAAATCCCCCCATTACAACAAACCTATTACGATTTAAATCTAACGCAATTATCGGTTTTTTCCTCTCTCTATTAACGCTGACAGCTTGTCATTTAAATCGTTCTAAAGTTAATAACATAACAGTAAGGATGGATTGTAAAACATTTTTATTCCATTTATAGCGCATTCCGATTTCGTACGCACTACCGTACGTTTTTCGAACTATCATTAAATAATAAAAAAACACTTAATTTTCATCGTTTTTGATATATTACTCGTTCACACACATGTTCCCGATATAATAAACGCTATACAGTCGAATAACTAAGCAATCTAAAAATATGAATATGTACGGTCAAATTCGAGATAATGTATTCAGAGCTTGTCTGATATAATAGACTAACAACAAGCAGATGGCGTAATATGTAATATAGTTTTTTATCTACTGGCCGATGGTACTACCTAGATATTACGTGAATAGGCAGGCTTTGATATTTCCAAGAAAAATTTCAATTACTTCACAATTTTAATTTATAAATTCAACGCCTTCAGCGTTTTTTTATTCAACGGTTTTTAACGATATTTTAGGGTAGAACTTGTCGAGAACAACACTGAAAAAAGAGCGCATATAATTCTGGAGTTAAAATTATTCTCCTGAAACCAAAGCTGGCATACCGAATGGCTCACAAAGATGCGAGTTCTTCGAACGAAACGTTTTGTTATTCCCGACATCGAAAATAAATCGTCAAACTATTCTCTAATTTAAATTTTTCGACTGAAAAATGTAACTCGTCATGCACAAAACGCATTACAACTTCCAGAATTAATTACGATTTTCGGTCAATCAGCAGCGCAACCTCGAATTACTTCCTTATTTTTGCAACATCCCTCGTATAGAGTACTATAATTTATCTTACTTTTGTTTTAACCCTCGTACGTCAAATTATTTTATGCAATATTTACACTAAAAAAAGTAATTTATGCAGTTTTATGGAAGAAGGAGCCTAATAAATTTGTGGGAATTAGTTTTGTAAGTACGCCACTGCGGTAACCAGCGCTTTTACACCAAAGTACGTAAAAAAACCTCTATGAACGGATGTCTGGTACATATTCGAGATTTATCTTTTATTCGAAATGTGTTTTAACACAGAAACAGAAATGCTTATACATCATAAAATATAATTTTAATATCTCTGTTATTCTATTTATGAAATGAATTGAAAATAAAAACTAACTACGGGTTTTCGGATCGTTCGAAGCGAACGGGTTACCGGGAAAAGCGTTTTTAATGCGAAAACTAGGAATCGTTATTGCTCGTAGTAAAATTAATAAACTTTTTGTTATTTGTTAACTCTGGTTTTCGTTACGACTGTCGAGCTTTTATGTCGCATTATTTCATTTGATAATTTTATTACGTCCTTTAATCTATGTTAAACATAACGTAACGTTATTTTGAAGTACGTCAAATGCCCTTTATTCTTTATCTCTATTTTTTACATCGAATAACTCTATATTAATTTTATTGTTTTTCCTTTGATATACTAAAAATAATTCGTTGGGTTATCACCTTGTATAAAATATAGGTACATTTGCTTTGTTAAATCGTTAATGGGAATTTAACTAACGGTAAACCAGAATAAATAATTTCTAAACGCGCGTTTTCATCTTGTTAGTCGAATAATGTTTTTTAGTGTTCATTAGTTCTTCGATTTTATGAGTTGTTACTAATGCAAACAAAATTTCTCGAAAATATTCTAAAATTATAAATTATAACAGTAAATAAACGTAAAAGTTCCGTCGGATTTCTCTTTTAAAAAGAAGTGCAAATACAAAAAAAAATCCGGCAAAACGAGCGTCCTTTGTACTTGGCGCGATTTTTTAAATATAGAATCCGCGAGAATTTCTCGCGATCCGCTATAAGAGAAAGAGACGTTTTCGTCGGTTTTCCCGATTTGATGCAACGGGGCAATGTCGCGATGCGATTGCATTTTCTTGGAAATAGAAATCTATTTTCGAACGCAATTAGAACAAACGGTTTCTTTATTTTATTCTATTTGCTAGACTACAATTCCCAGACAGCGATTCTGGCAACAAAATATGACTGATTTTTTGCAAAACTATTAGCGCTTTGGCTGCGAACGCTTACATAAGATAATGCCGGCTCGAAATTATCATACAGGGGTGGCATACAAAATTATAATTATTTTCCATTACTTCATTTTTGCGTTTATTAAAAGTTACATTGTCAATTAATTATCCTATACTTATCTAAGACTACAATATTTGTTTTATAATTAAATATGTGGTAATTGCCATTGGTAAAAATTTCTTAAGCCACCCCTGTCAACAATATAGTGGAATGCTCTCCATCATTTGTTTTCCTATTATAATTCTAGTGAAAATAAAGGATGCTGCGGAACAAGCATGATTCGCATGGCAATTTTGATAATAATTTGTGCGTTTTCCTAAATACGAAAATAGACACCTTATACGAGGGGTTTCCATGCTGTAATCACATTCTACATACGATATATCGAAATGTTGTAAATATTTTCGAAAAATAATTGCTACATTGTCTATTAAAAACCTTTAGAATAAAATTTATCAACCACGTACGCCCAATGCGATTTCGTCTAATAATAACGAGCCCGTTAATTAGCGGCATTTTCTAACGAATGGGACGGATTAAAATCTATTTTCATCCGAAAAAAGATCGCTTCGAAATTTTCTATCAAACAGAATTTTGCGGAGCGCTTCTGCGGCCAAAAATTTAACATTTCGACTTGGCTCGATCGGCGGAAGATATTGCCGGGATGCCGCAATTAGAATTCAAATGTTAACGCGAAAACAAATCGATCGTTATTGGCGGCAATTTGAATTCGAAATGATCGGCAGAAGGTTAGGAATGGCGACCGCGTGCCCGTCGGTTTTCATTTAGAAATAGATTCTAAATTAATGCGAAAATCTTGCGCTCGTAGCATTAAACTTGCTAATTACATAGGTACCGGAAACTTTAAGGTTATCGTGACATAATGTCAAATTCTTCACATCTATGGACAATACCTAGCCTACTTTTTCTTTGTATATGCATATTTCCAGACAAACTGATTTCTACTAGTAATTAATAAATGAAAATTTGGCCGGTCAATTTTTAAATGGAACCAAACGATTTGACCGCCGTCCGGTCGTCCGAAAAAAAGTCCGAATGGAAAATAAACGAGAACAAACGGGCGAGTTTATGAAATTTTATGAATAATAAAAAGATGGCTAAATTGGTTAAATTGACGTTCAATTGTCGTGAGAGTACGGGTCGACTATGATTTTATTGGATTCAATTTGTAGTGATTATCTTCAACAACATGCATAAAAAAAGGAAGACAGAGCTACACTCGCGTTTACGTATGTAAATATCAGAGGTGGACTTTAAATCATGTTCGTTATTTTATAGTATTGGGAAATCCTGCGAATTAAGAAAAATAAATTACTTTTTTCAAATTAGAGTAGGTAAAAAATCGATTAAGTATTGATTAGGTTATAGTAATTAAAAGTGATTTGACCTATAGGTACTAAAGTATGTTTAGTATTCCATTGGGATTCCTAAGTCCGTCCCTGGGGAAGAGCATACAGTAGCATGTACTTAAATCATGGCGGTTAGATTTAATATTTCCTTTTTTAGACAACTGCTGGCCATGTTTATACATCAAAATCAATTTAGAACAGTTGAAAAATTACTGAACAACAATTTAATGGAAGTTTACGCTGCGTTTAAGCGTTTCCTTTTTCGTAAAACCCGACGGGCGACCAGAAAAAAGGGGGACTTTTCGCCGTCCCCGAAACCCGTAATTTGTCATTCGTTTCGCGTTATTAGCGGTCCCGTAATTCACCTAATCCGGTAAACGCTATAGCGGCAATCGGAATTTATCGTTGTGGATGTTAGAATTAAAATTTGCCAAAGTTTTTAGGAAGACCGCCAAATTAATTGCGCGACCTTAGTTAATAATATTAACGTGTATTAGGTTTCAGCAACCTTTACGTTACGTTATTTTAACGTACGTTAAGACAAACATTTAGTGAAAACTCCTATTTATTAAAACGTATAATTCTGGTAACTTTTATGAACGTGTAAATTAAAACCTCTTGGTTACAATTTGTCGAATGAATCACTTTTTATTCAAAGTTGAACGTTCTAATCGACCAAAAGAAAGCCGAGTGCATGCGGGACGTAAAATATTAATGAACAATGCTCATTTTCAATTTCAATTTCCAGACGCACACACGTCTTATCGCCGGTTAACAAAAGTGAAAATACAGATTTGTTTTCATTTACTCGCAGCTAAATGACGTAACGTTCGTTATGGGCCACAATGATGAGTGGACCAGATGTTTATTTAAGCATCCGAAGGGTCAAAAAACTAAACACGGGTCCGCCTTTCGAGCGACTACCGACCTTAAATCCGCCGTGGAAAGAGTTGAATGGGAGCCCCCCCGAAACCGGAGAGCACTTCATTGCGCTCTATTTGTACAAGTGCGTGCATGATTTTAAACGGGTCTCTTTTTACTCTTTCAGAAATCGAAATCCTCCGATTTCATTCAAAACCACGTCCACCTTTTTATTAGTACCTACATACAAAAAAATATATCCAGGATGCTATTCACTGCAACGTCTACTTTCTTTCATAGAATTTTAGTACGGTAGTTGAGATGTTTCGTATATTGTTTCAGCGATGATGGCTCAGTCGCTGGCACCGACTCAACCCAGAGATCCGATCTCGGCGTCTTCCAATCTCCTCATAAGCAAACCAACTAGCCAATTAGACTATTCGAAATACGTTAGGAAATACGCGTCTTCGCTGGAGTGCGGCAACTCCTACTGCAAGGACTTGAATTACAGGTTAATAACAACCGAAATCGCTCCTATTAGCAACCAATCACATCACGCGTTTATTTGCAGAGAACATTTCCATTGCCTCGACTGCAACTCACGGGTATTCATTAAAAAAGAGGAAATGATCAGGCATTTCAAGTGGCACAAGAAAAGGGACGAGTCCCTGCAACACGGGTTCATGCGGTACAGTCCTTTGGACGATTGCGGCGACAGGTTCGAGAATTGCACGCACAACAAGAAACAGACGCACTATCATTGCATCAAAGAAGGATGCGATAAGGTACAATTGTTGCCGTCACACTCGATGAGCTTTTACAAAACGTTTGTTGCAGGTTTACATATCCACTTCTGACGTGCAAATGCACGCGAATTACCATAGAAAGGACTCGGCGATCATTCAAGAAGGCTTCCAAAGATACAGGGCGACGGAGGAATGCGGGGCTAGCTATTGCGCCTTCTTCGGCCAAAGGACCACGCATTTCCATTGCCGAAGAAGCGGCTGTAGGTTCACATTCAAAAATAAAAGCGATATGGGTAAGTATAGCTTTCTTCATCATTATATAAAAGTCTTCCAACCTTCTCTAAAAACCAACTCTCCCTTTGCAGAAAAACACAAATCCTACCACATAAAGGACGAGCAGTTATCCAGGGACGGTTTCAAAAAATTCATGAAAAACGAGATGTGCCCGTTCGACAACTGCCGCTTCTCCAAAGTGTGCAACCACATACACTGCATCCGGCCGCAGTGCAGCTACGTGCTGCACTCCTCCGGGCAGCTGTTCTCGCACAAGCGCAAGCACGAGCGCAAGGACTCCGAGCTGGCGTACAGGAAGTACAAGCTGGCGCAGAGCATGCTGAAGACGCTGACGGACGGGCCGGGCGCCGTGCCCGCGAACTTCGCCCGGGACTACGAGGCCCAGATCGACAACCTCAATTTGTCGTCCATGTACCAGTCGACCAGCGGCATGTCGAACATGTCGAATCTGTCCAACACGGAGAGCTTGAGCGAGACCAACTCGCCGGTGAGCTACGAGGAATCCGAATCGGCCTCGGCTATGGACTTGAGCGCGAACGAATCCTTCTTCGCGCACGAAGACAACATTTCGTATCACAGCGACGACTTTTGGCGGAAGTACTGCCAGTTCGTGCCTGAAAATCAGTGTCCCAACGACAAGTGCGAGTACACATTCGTCGATCACTTCCACTGCTTCGTGGATAATTGCGAGATGTCGTTCAATTCGAAGGAGTCGGCTCGCGAGCATTCTAGGAACCACGAGCAGCAGGAGATGATAACTGAGAACTACTTTACCACTGTGACAGTACAAAACGGCGGCTGTGATGATTCCTGCGTGTACCGGGACAAGGAGAAGCATTACCATTGCAACTGGGAGAACTGTCGGGAGGTTATTCTGCCCGTGGATAAACCGTTCAGGAGGTTGGAGCATTACAAAATGCACGAATATTCCAAGAAGCTGAGCTACACTAAAGATCCCTTGACGATGACGCATCTGTCCAGTTCAATAGACGGGATGTTTTGCAGGAAGAGAGGAAGACCTCCGAAAAATCGCGTCATTGAAGTTTGGAATGACTACAACTCTATGGGTTCCCAAAGCCTCATGGACAGTCCTCAAGCAATTTTCACTAGCTTTAAATTACCTAAACCATCAGCGACTCCTTCGAGCAGCAAAGAAATGGAACAGCAAGATTCCAACGACGAAACATCGAGCACACACAGTCAATCGGTAATTTACAATTTATACCGAAATTTGAACTTTAATTTCTCAACTTTTTCTATATTTTAGAATCAAGATTATTCGCTACAAGGTTTCGAAATGTTTAACGAAAATTCCAAGTGCCCGGACAATCTTTGTCCGTACTTGGGTTCATCTCACTTTCATTGCATTCAAAACCGCTGCCTCTACGTCACCGACAAGGAAGACACGCTCCTCATCCACGCTAAAGATTTCCACGACAACGTGGAAATACTGGACGGGTTCGAATTCTACGATAGGAACGTGGATTGCAGGCTTTTGGGTTGCACCAGCAACAGAACCAACAGGCATTTCCATTGCACCAGGCCGGGATGCAACTTCTCGTTCGTCCAGTATTCAACCATGGCCGTGCACAAGCAGAAGCACGAAGATGAGGCGAATTTGAATAGCTTGCAAAAGCCGGAAATTAGAGTGAAGAGCGAGGCTCAGTTAACTGAGCAACGATCAGAGACTACTGATGGTCAATTCAAAGCTATGAATCTGAGCCAGGCGGCTGAAAATAAGGTTTCAGGTTGGTGTTTTGAATAAATCAAGTAGAATTTAATCGGTTGTGGATTTTTTTATATAGCCGTAATACTAGTTGTAGATAGATATTCCACTTGTTTAGTTGAATTTGATGTAAATATAGAAAATGTATTTCTCTTCTAGTGGTGAAGGCATCAGGGACTTTCTATCCTTTATCTACATTGCCTACAGAAATTCAAAAATCACCAGAATATAAAACTATCGTCTCAGGTACGATATTCACGTGTACTAACCAGGGCATGATTAATGCCTAACGCAAATGCTTCACTAACATATTTGTTTCAAATCATATTCTTCGTCTAATAAATAAAATAAATTCAGGCAACTGTTAATGCAAGTCCCAAAGGCATGAGACATTTAAATTATTTTTCCTGTTTAAAAAGAGAAAGAAAAAAAATTACCCTAAACGAATTTTGTAGGTTCTAACCCAATATAACAGCATGCTTCAAATAGGTGTTGCCAGTATTTATAACCCTATTAAAGTTGGAGTAGTTCAAATTCACCTGTGCACGTTCACCTAAATTAATAAAATACAATTAAATGTGGAATATATCCTTTCAGAACCGCCCCAACCTCACGAGTTGCTACCTCAAACAACTGGCAGTAATACCCTTTACGGTCCCGAATTGTGCTGCTCCCGACCGTTCTGCAAATTGAAAAGGAAATACCACTACCACTGCAACGCCTGCAATCAAGCTTTCAGCGAATTGGACCGGCTGGTGACGCACGTGGCGAAGCACAGCTCCGGCGCGTTGAGCAGCCAAAACCAGGAGGAATCGTCGCCTCAATCCTTCAGCCCGCCATCACCTCAAACGCCAATATCAAGCGCTGCAACCAAATCAACAACAGAAAGCAAAATCAGCGTGGCGCCGCTGCAATCCCTGCAAAACCCGCCGTTGAAGAAGGACGCGCACGAGCCTTATTTAACTCCCACGTTCGACGCCTACAACCACTTCAACAACTTCCCGGCCAACCTGCAATTCGCTTTAATATCGCAGCAGCAACAGATGCAGAACCCGTTCTTGTCGCAGAACATCTACCAGAACCACCAGCTGATGTTCCAGCACGCCCAGCTGATGCAGAGCCCTCTGCTGGCGCCTCAGAACCCCTATCCCAGCGAAAACATGACCAGTCCTCTAGTCGCGATGGCCGCCAACTTGAACAAGAGAGCCTTGAGCCCTCACGATATGAATCCCGAAGCAAAGAAAGCGAGAATACAAAACTCGATGAGGATATTGAAAGACGAGCCTGTTCCTGAAGGGTACCTAAGATTTAGGTAACGAAACGAGAAATTTACAGTCCGTACGATATGATTAAAATTATTTTTGTAGGTTTAACGAAGATTGCCAGTACCAGCATTGCGGGTATCGGGAGCACCAGACGCATTTCCACTGCCAAAGGCAGGATTGCGGGTACAGTTTCTGCGACAAAACGAGATTCGTGCAGCATACAGCCAGGCACGAAAGACTCGACACGCTGATGGGCGGAGATTTCCAGCAATACCGGGCCAACGTGGCTTGCGGTAGGATGGATTGTACCTATACAGCCAATTTGGGTAAGTTTTCGTTTGCTTCAAACATCTTTCCTTCTGCATCTTCCCTTGTAATGCTGTTCCTTAAGACAGCTCAAGCCAAGGTTCAGACACTGAGACCTCTGCCGGGCTTCATTCTGCTTATGCATCCAGGAAGCCGGGTCATTCGACGAAGGCTTCAGTCCTTTTCAATTCCTTCATCTTGTTAGCATCATAAATGTTTTTACGAACAAAAAATGTTTGTCTGCAGGATCTACGCAGAACAAGGCTTCGCACTTCCACTGCTTGAAGTGCGACTTCGTCTGCACGGACACCAACAAAGTGGTGGCGCACAGGCGGCAGCACCAGAAGCTGGACTCGATCCAAGCGGCCGGGTTCGAGAAGTTCACGCCGAGCCAGATCTGCCGGGTGCCGAACTGCCAGCACAGCGGCAAGCAGACGCACTACCATTGCCTGCAGTGCCAGTACGCGGTGTTGGGGCTGGCGCAGATGTCGGCGCACAAGTACAGGCACTTGGAGTAGCTCGGCGCCGGAGAGGCCGGTTAGAGTACAAAGATAATTGCGTCGAATTCGAACGTCCGCCCGGTTGGAGAAGACTCTGAATGGCAGGGTTGGGCGAGTCGAGAAATTCTGTTTCTGTCTATTTTTCGAATTAACTCGAGTCGACTAGGTGATTTTTTGAATCCGATATAAGCGAGTAGTAGGCAGAAATGTATGTGATGTAAATATTAATGATGACTATATTAGTTTTTTTCTATGGGATGATTTTGATTTTAATTAACCTAGCGTTTGTTTTTATAAATTTGGACTTTAATTGTAAACTTAAATGGAGTCATTCTAAAAGATTTTATCCAAATTTAAAAAAAAATATCGTACCTATTGTGAGTATTAAAGTACCTATTTATAAATAATGTATATAGTGTGCATGTACAAAAACAATTCTTCAATTTTTGTAAATTATTTGTGTATATAGGTATACTTAAAGAGCAATTAACTCGGAAAATGAGACGAAAATAAAAAACTACTTTCGAAAAAAATTTCGTCACTAACTGACTGAATTAACTTAAAGTTGTAAAAATAGAAAATCCAATGATGTATTTACTTACAAAAAAATAGGAACAATTCAGTTAATTCGTTCTAAATGATTTTTTTAATTGAATTTATAAGTATTTATTAAACAATTTAATAAAACAAGCAACTTTGTTTTCAAATTGTAATTGAAATTCCTATTTTTTATATAACGAAGAGCTATTGTAGAAGTCGATTGTAGAGAAGTCAATTTGTATTAGTAGAAATTTAATTTTTCAATAATTGCCGTGATAAATTCCGACAAGTACAAATTGAATTATTAACATAGATTAAAAATCGAACGATAGTTATTTTTTAATTTGTAATAGGGAACAAATTATAACGCGAAAAGACATTAGTTTTCTAGATTAGAAAAAAATTAGCAATAGAGGCCTTTTCTGATAGTTAGTGCCTTAGAAAAGACATATAAATTTCGGTGCCTTTTTGGGTACACTTTTGGTAGACATTTTTTAGAAGTTTTTGAAAGAAATACGTCATTCCATATATATTATATACCGATTGTGCCATATTACAGTTATTTACAAATTATAGCAGATTGACCTAAAATAATTTACACCAAAAACAGTTTAGTGTAAAATATTTTCGGACGTATTTAACAGATTTTCAGAGTTTAGATTAAATTTATATGTAACTTGTGTCATATTCAATTTTTCCATTTTTATTTATCATTATTTTCAGCAACTATTTATTTTGCTATGTTGCATCTTTTTTTTGTATATTTTCCTTAGTGAATTTTTATGCCATATTTTGCAATAGTTTGTAGACTCAACATTTTTTTCTTTTGTAGCTAGTCTGTTTTTTCTTTATCTTCGCTTTATTTTAACTATTTTTATTACTTTTTAAAATATGTAATTTTTCAATCATAAAAATGATTTTAAAAATGACTACAGAGTCGGTTTTTTATTATGTAAGCTAAATTTATGAAAATTGTATGTATGTTTATGATTATTTTATTTTACGAGTGTATTTTATGTTAAATCTCTGTGATTGTAAGAATTAAAAAATATCAGTATTTATGTCAGAACTTCTTTCTATATCCTTTCATTTAATTCTTTGTCAACTAATCGAGAAGAGTCTAAAGAAGTCATTTTTGGAGGTATTGGCAATAAGGAGTTGATTTGTATCGTACTTAAAACCAATTTACCGTTTTAATTAATTACCTTTAGAATTATAGTGCTCCGTGTTCATATTAGTTAAAGGTGTCTAAATACAAATATATTTACAATTCTTTCAATCTTTTCGAGGCAAAATAACAAGGTACTACTAAGAGGTAATAATAAAAAGGCAACCTGCCTTAAATACGTTCTGTATTTAATCTTTTTCAATTATAAAATAACAAAATAGATTATACCGATTCTTGTACGGGTGGTTCGTATCCCTCTGGCCTATCTACTTTAGAACCGCCTTCACCGGTGGTGTCACCGGCGCCTCCTTTGCCGCCGTCACCGTGCAATTCCAACAACTTGGAAAGGTCGAAACGCGGCTTCTTCAGCACCTTCACCTTACGAATGTAGACATCGTGAAGCGGGTAAATACCTTGGCAGGCCTTCTCGATATCCTTAGCTATGCTGTCAGGCAACAGTTTGTTCACAACTTCCTTGATGTCGGAACCCTGGATGTCACGGGTGATGATTTCCACCATCTTCTTGCGGATAGCTCTAACCTACAAAAAATTCATCCTATAAGATCGAATATTTTTGAATATTGACGTATTATACACAAGTTATGAGAAGAGTTTGTTCAGATTGTTAGATATTTTTGCGTCGTTTTAGGGAACATAATGTTATCATCATGTTTGTTTCAATGCGAGCTAGGTGTATCATCATTAAACTCTCGTAATAAACTTTAATTTGAAGCTATACAGTATAGTCGTGCTTACTTGTGTATGCTGGGCATAGCACGTTTTCCTTTGGGAATGCTGATCTTTGTTGGTGAAACCAATACAGAATACCCTAAGCAAGAACCCATCGGAAGTCTTCACGTCAGCAGAAGCTTCGATAAGAGTCTGCCATTTCTTCACCATCGATCTCAGCTTGTCGGTGGTCAAATCCATACCGTGGAAATTGGTTAATACGTTTCTACCTATAAATACAACACGCTTTAATTATAACATTAAAATCTGAGCACGGGAATCGTACCTTGAACATCTTCAGCAATCAAACGGAACTTCCTGAAAGACCTTTCGGCATCATTGTCGTTCTGTAAGTCGGCTAATGAAACTTCGAAGACTCTGAATTTCAAGCCCTCAGATGCGATTCTAGTACCTTGGGTACGGTTGACCAAGGTTTTGCCGACTTGGCGCGTGGTGAACATCGACGGTGCCTTGACATCGTACCAATCTTTCCTCGTGAAAGGATCTATGCTAAAAATGAAAACCTCGTGTAAAATAAAGAAAAAAATGTGGAATTTTTGGGTATTAATAACTGAACAGATCAGAGTAAATAAGTTATCTTCAGTTAACATCAAAGCGAGCTGGGTGGATCATCATATAAACAACATGTAATATGTAAATCTAACCTCATTAAAAAATTTACACTATGAAAATCAAGGAGTTACTGGCGATTTTAGTTACTTGAATGCGGTAATAAAAACATTGAATTAACGTGAACAATTCATTAAGCAATACTTAATAAAAAAATAAAGTTCGAATCTGATACTTCGAGAGCATGAAGAATTTATATCTGCATTTATGGCAATCATCTAAGGCGACTCCTTGAAATCCAAAGCAAATTAATGCAGTAGATATTAAACTTGATTAAAATATAAATGTATTTTTGTACTTACACCTTCTTTTTAACTCCTTTTTTGCCTCCTTTCGACAAACCCTTATTTTTACCGACGGCCATGATTGCTGTCGTATTATGGAAAGAAAACTGAAAGGTATTTGACGTTGACAGTTGACTTTGACGAAGTAGTTTGAATCTTCTTTTTTATTATGTAGTACATCTTCAAAGCGGAATTCAGTATTTAGTATTTCAGTAACAACAGTTAATAAATTAAATTTTTTAATTACCGTTCGTGTTAAAAAATCATAATAATACAGATTATTTATTAAAATTTACACTTATCGAGTGTTTAAAACATTTTATAATACTAAAAAGAAGATAAATAATTGACACGTCTTATATCACCGTACCTATCTTCAGTGTTGTTTGGAATGTTGATCTAACCAAATTCTTATCATCTTATCTCACCACCCACTTATCTCCTTCAAGTTCAAATTGGGTTGGGGTTTCTGGAAAAACCGCATAAAACTTTAAATAACAGAATAACTTTCTCATGTCCTCCCTTAGTCAGCCATAAAATGAATCCTTTGCAATATTTACTGTTTGCAATAATAGTATCGAAATCTTGTTGGGCTTATTCCCCTGAAATAGTGTCTTTAAATTACAGTACAACGTACAATTTTACTGTTAACAGTTCAATCGAGTATATTTTGGAATTCAAGGATGACAATGTGAGTATATGTTTTAGTAATACAATTTTTGCTATATTTATACTTTAACATACAGAATTTTGGTTACTCTGAGCTTCCACCACGAATATGGGTTGAAAGTAACGCCACACCTAGTGCCCCTTTAATGATAGTTGCGAGACAAACCAAAGAAATGCTGTCCTGGCAGTTGCCACTAGAATTAGAACTAGAAGGATCTGACGGAGAGACAATCTACAATTATACCTCAAGAACAATGTGCCATGATATTATAAAACATTACAGGAAACAAGGTATGTGTTGGGGATATCCTTGAATTATTTATCGAGTGGTTGGTTTAATTTTCTTTTATTTATTTCAGGAAGAGTTAAAATACAACACGAAAACCCCATATTATCTGTAGCAACGTCTTCGAATACTTCCGTACATTTTTCAGTTAATGTTCATCATCAGACCAATTTTTCGATTCAACTGAATCGCGTGTACAATTTTACAATTACACCAAGTGAACCAAGGTAAGAATAGGTTGTATTTTACACAAATAAAAGTTATATTTTTATGTTGTGTAATAAAATTCTTATGATTGTGCTGATGGGTAAATAGTTGTTTAATTAGGAAACTACTTAGTTAAATGAGTTTTGAAACACTACCACAAGCTTATTTAAAAAGTGATTAATTATCAATTCCAATTCCAGGTATTTTTTCTACAATTTTACAACCAATTCTACGCTGTTGAAAAAAGGGGATTCTAATTACGAGACAGTTATATTAGAAGTAAATTCAGACGACATTTGCATGACTGTTAGTATACAGAATATAAGCGTAAGTATCTAACTAATTACCCAAAGTAATAAAATATTAATAGTCCATATTTATAAAAATGAAGCATTTACTTTGAAGTAAAAGATAGAAGCAAAAGGTAAGAGGAAAAGGTTAATCTCGGATCCATAATCTCCACATTTTCCTTGCAAGGATACGCTTAGGATAAATAAAGTAAATGGTACAGATATTAGCGATTTCGTCAAACTAGTTGAAACGAGTCTATAAATGGTTCTAAACAATTCTAAATCATTCTGGAGCGTTCTAGATTTATTTAGACAGCTCTAAAAGATTCTAGACAGTTCTAAATGATTCTGGAGCGTTCTAAACGATTCCAAACAGTTCTAAAATATTCTAGACAGCTCTAGATGATTCTGAAGCGTTCTAAATGGTTCTAAACAGTTCTAAATGATCCAATACAGTTGTAGATAATTCTGGAGCGTTCTAAAGGTCCCATAACAAACTGGGAAAACGGCAAAAATACACAAAAATTTTACGTTACATGCTGTGTGAAGGCTGAGTAACTACTGAAAAGATTATGAAAAGTTGCTATGAACCTAGATTCCATTTTTACAAGCAAATCCTTTACTTTTTAAGCAAGTGCTTCTTTTTATAAATACGGAAAACATAAAATCTTTTGCTTTAAAACAACAGCAGGGTCCTCGAAGCAAAACCTCTTCCTTCACTTCTTTTTATGCATATACCTTCAAGCAATTTCTTAATTTTTTTAAAGCAAAATGTTATGCTTCTTTTTATAAATACGACCTATTAATTGCAATTCGAATGTTCCAGTGTCCTGTATTCGATACCAACCAAGATGTCACATTCAGGGGCTTCTACGAAACAGTCAATCGTAAAGGGGGAATTACCATTCCGGTTAGTTTACTACGGCAAATTCTTCTAATTCTTATTATTAATTAAAAATTGCGTTCCAGAAATACAAATTTCCACACGGGTTTTACGTAGTATTCGTAGCCAAAGCTAATGATTACGCTTGCACCAAAGGCGGTGGATTCGCAAATGGAAACAGCTATCCGTTCAGAAGGAAATACATTTCTATGATCATAAAACCGAGTATCACGTATTCGGACTATGTTAAAGCCGTTTTGATTACATTAGCTTGTATAGGTATGATTTTTTCATAAACACAAAGGAATCGTATAATTTAGAATAATCATTTCAGGCGCTTTTTACGTTATATTCGGGCTTCCTTACTTCGTGTACACCGTGAAAGGCACGGTTCCCAGAGAGATGGCTTACGTTGAAGAGAGCTACTCGTCGACGCCGAGCGGTCGTAAGTAACGGATTTGCATTTACGCGATTTCGCTTTGATTAATAACGGGAATGTAACGTATAAATATCGCAATGATTATATTTACGTTCCTTCAAATTTAACGCTACACATTTCTTACACTGCATAACCGATACCAATGAAGTGTTTCTTCAATTTTATTGACTACTAATGATGCTTGTTTCATTAGGGATCGTACGATTGAAGGTCACCAGTAACACAAACGATGGCACAGGTACATTTTGTTACATAGTTTTTGATTGATTCATTTGTAAAATATAATCAAGCAGTTTTTAATCTGTACATTAGATAAGATGAGACATCTGGAAAAGAAAAAAAAATGGGTGTCAATTGATTGAGTGCCGATACTTCAGGATGTGAATATTTGGGTGATTTTTAGAAGAAAAGTTTATATGTCCTAAACCTCTTAGTTTTCGAACTACAGTGTGTTATAAATAGTTTTATAACTATAATAAGACTTACAATTATAATAAGAAAATTATGATAGATTTTTTTTTAAACTGCAACAGCCTGTAGCTCGAAAACTAAGAGGTTTAGGACATATATTGATATAAACTTTTCTTCTTAAAACCATCCAAATTTTCACATCCTGAAGTATCGGCACTCAATTAGTTAACATCCTGTATAATCATGTAGTTATTAATGTGTAAATTCGACAAGATATGACATCCGAAAAAGGAAAAAATATATAGATAACTGCAAAGTTGTACGCAATATGGTCTATGGCAACAAAGACAACTTCCGTTAGTCTCATATAAATAAAAAGAAGGTGATATTGTGTTCAACTCATAGAATTGACCATATTGGACACAAACGTTTGTTTTTCCCTTTATCACTGGTGCATTAAGACGTAGAGTAACAATTTCCTTAAATTTGTTGTTTTTTAGTACCAGATTTTACATTTTTGAGTAACTTTTTCATGTGACTAATAATAACAATTCATTGGTTTTTAAAAATTTCATGCACTCGAAACACAATCACACGCAGTAAACACCTCAGTAGCTGTAGAAAATATCGGTAAGTGCTTACGAGAAAACAATACTAAAACACTAACATCATACTGGTGAGTTACAATTTATTTTAACAATCATATATCAATCGAAACGCACGCTAAAACGGGTCGATTGCGGCACTCTTGTAGCTTAACACTACTATTTATTAACTTTTTAATCCGTCCGTTTTGTTGTAATATTTTTTAAAGATTTCATTTCGATATCGTTTTATTGATTGTAGTAATTATAAATTCAGAAATGACCGCACAAAATCCATCGACTTCCTCATCTACGAACGCCCGCATGGACGGACCTTCGGTAGATATGGCCGATTTCGATACTCTCAACGAAGTGGACAGCGACAGGAATTTAAGATTAGGAAGAGGCCAGCCTTACCTGGTAGATTTAGCTAGAAAACACCCGAACGAACTGAAAAAACGATCCTATTTGTACCTCTACAACGTGTTAACAGTGGCCTTGTTCTACGCTCTTCCCGTTGTACAGCTAGTAGTTACATACCAAAGAGTAAGAGAGCGATTACAAGCGAATTTTTTGGTGTATTAAACATTTTACTTTCAGGTTTTAAATGAAACCGGTCAACAAGACTTGTGTTATTACAATTTCCTGTGCGCTCACCCGCTGGGGCTTTTGAGCGATTTCAATCACGTACTATCCAATATAGGATACGTTTTGTTAGGGGTATTGTTCCTCATTATAACGTACTTGCGCGAGCATATGCATAAAGATGACCTTTTCGACAGGGTGAGTACCTTTGTACAGGTTGTCTCGAGATTCGAGAAATATTTCTACAACTTTTGAATGCTCGTTTATTTATTTTTAGCAATACGGTATTCCTCAACACTACGGTCTCTTCTACGCGATGGGTGTAGCACTGATAATGGAAGGCGTTTTGAGCGGCAGTTACCACGTGTGTCCGAACCAATTGAATTTCCAATTCGGTAAATTACACTCTACAAATTTAAAATAATTAATAACGCTCATCATTTGCGTAGATTCGAGTTTCATGTACGTGATGGCTGTATTGTGCATGGTGAAGTTGTACCAAAATCGCCATCCGGACATCAATGCTAACGCTTATACGACCTTCGGTGTATTAGCTATTGCTGTTGTATTAGGTAAGAGATTATGATTATACAGTTGGTGCAAAAGAAATATCAATGCACGTCACCTATGATTTACTACGTCATAAGTAGGCAGTGTTGCCGAACTTTTATAGAGTTTACAAAATCTAAGAATTTTCTATTTTGCACCGACTATATTAATTAATTACAAATTGTGTATAACGGTGATGTATTATTCGTGATAATTTTTAGCTATGATTGGTATATTGGAAGGCACTACGTTCTTTTGGTCGTTCTTCGTTGTAATTTACATCATTATGTGCTTCTATCTTAGCGTGAAGGTTTATTATATGGGATGTTGGAGATTAAGTAAGTGTGCTGTACAAAGTTGTATCATTGCCGGTATAAATATTTTTTCTGCAGGTGATGTTTCGATGCAAAGAATCAAACAGGTTTGGATATACGATTTCTGGTCCGGGCCAGTGAATGTTCTGCGACCGTGCCATAAAGGTTATTATTAACTTCAAAATACCATAAGTTGAGCTTTATTAACGTATTGTTTTGTTATTTTCTAGCGAGATTCGTGCTGTTGCTGTTGGGTAATTTCTGCAATTGGGGCTTAGCTACTTTTGCACTCTACAAGCGACCGAAGAATTTTCCCGTTTTCCTCCTCACGATTTTCATGGCCAATACCTTACTGTACTACTTATTTTACATTGTGATGAAAGTACGTTGCCTTTTCAATACAATAATTTGTAATAATCAACTATCTATTTTTCAGTATGTTAATAAGGAACGTGTGAAACTTTTAACATGGATGTTCCTCTTAATATCCAATCTTTGCGCTGGCGGTGCCCTCTATTTCTTCCTGCACAAATCCATCTCGTGGAAGGTGAGTTTAGACAACTATATTCAATTTACTCGCGGGCGGTTTGAACGCTCGTGAAGGGCTCCGTCCCTCCACCCCGGGCTTCGCCACAGGCAGTTGCATATTCAGTTCTCGCTCGCTGTGCGAGCTCGTGTTTATTGAAAATTACTACTATAGTGAGATTTGTCAGAGTGAAAACTTACAATGATCCAATGTCACTTTTTCTTTTTCCTTTATAGGTGTATAACGGAAGTTGCCTTTATCGCACCCATAGCCTATACATATAACCTATATAGCAATCAAAAATGAAACAACCTGTATATGGGATTAGAGAATTAAATTATATTTTTTTTACAGAGAACAGCGGCTCAATCGAGACAGCTAAACAGCGAATGCGTGCTGTTGCGTTTCTACGATTACCACGATATATGGCACTTTTTGAGCGCGATCGGTATGTTCTTCACCTTCATGACCTTATTAACTTTAGATGACGATTTGTCCCATACTCCTCATACGCAAATTCCCGTGTTTTAATTAGTGATTTTGACGGTGAGTATTTTATGGATATTTTAAAAATTAAGGATGTTTGTTGTTAATTTATTGAAAAAGTAGTGGTGTTTGGTAATATTTTTGAAAAAATTTATAGAACGTTGTAATATAAATAATTTGTCTCGCTATTTTCCCTTAATTTAAGTAATTTTATCGCAATTTTATTGCTTGAAAGTTTATTTGAATTAATTCTTA
The DNA here is from genome assembly GCA_918026865.1 of Phyllotreta striolata. Lineage (NCBI taxonomy): Eukaryota > Metazoa > Arthropoda > Insecta > Coleoptera > Chrysomelidae > Phyllotreta > Phyllotreta striolata. Next base: position 4,739,607 of record OU900098.1, on the reverse strand, counting down.
TTGACCAATCAGCAATAATAACTCTAATAAAGAGTGTACATACATTTGTCTACTTAATAATAATGAGAAATTATTTTTTCCATTCCTTTCTTTGGGACAAAAATTTCTCTGTTAATCTTGTGATATTCCGCTGTTAAGTGTTGTTAATTGACGTTATTTTTAAAGTATATGCTCAAATGTAGCGGCTGTTACTCGTGAAAATGATGCATATTTCACGTGCAATTTTGTATTTTGTGATAGAGACTTTATTTAGTATAAGTTATTTTGAGTTTCTTGAAAAATAGCGTCAAATTTTCGAAACTTTTTTGATAAACCGAGTGAGAATTTGTACGTTATTTTTTTAAACATGTCTGTAAGTGAATGAATTGAATTTAGTTTAATTGCTTTGTGCTTATAGTATTTGTTAAGTCCATAAATATATTCCTTAGTTGGTAGGTACGACCTTTTTCGATGTTACCCTAATAAAATTATTGCTTGTTTGTATTATTGATGAATAATAAAAAATATTTTTGCATCGCAAGGTATTTTTTTAATTAAAGGTTTTGGCGAAATTCGTAATTTAACAAAGAATCAATTTCAACCTTTATTTGTATTTTTTATCTATTAAAATACATTTCCTCAAATACAATATAAAATATATCTACACATCTACATATATGTGCTCTATAAATTTCACAAAAAACTCAACAACATATAAAATTCTTGTACAAATAAAAATCTCCCTATAATTTGTTGTTGTACAACAATTCATCTCTAAAACATCCAACTTTGCACATTAAATCTATCAAAAAGCCACAACAAATATACCTTATCGTATTTGTTAAGAATATAAAAATTAAAGTACCTTGACTTCGAACCTCTGCCGAAAATCAACGTACTCTGTAAGTACCTACTTATTCTAAGTTCAGTTAACAAATTAACTTTCCAATTTTTTCCCATAACTGAAGTTAAAACACCGATACATTTTCTGGTCAATGCTGCTAACACTTTCAACAGACTCGTACATATTCGGAATAAAGAAATTTCAATCAAACAAAATGTTGCGTTTTTTCGAAATTACATAATTCAGTACAGTCTTCAGTACAGTCCAGACAGGTATAGCTGGAGACATAAACGGCGCGACTTTCAAACAATAATACATCCTTTGCGGATATACAGGGTGTTCATAAAATAGACAGAGATGTTTAGAGGATGGTCCCTTGTTAAAAATCACAGGGACTGGACTTAATAATTTTTATCTATTTAGGGTTAAATTAGCCTCTTAATACAACAAAACAACATTGCCAAATTTCAACAGAATCAAGTAAATTTTTTTAATTTAACATTATTTATCTTGAACAGCAGTCTGCATTTCCGGATCCATGTTTATAAAAACTTTTTTTAACGTTTTTTAATACTTTAAAATATCTCTCGTCTATTTTATGAACATGTATTACCTGTATTACCGTTAAAAGTCCCCGGTGTCATTCAATATCTTCAATTATTTCCAACTTTTAGTAGAGCATCACTGTAAAGTAATAATACATTAAAAATAGCACTGCTTCTGATTCAACTCGCAAGGTACGGGTTATAAAATGTTCTCACACATGCTTGGTCTCCTCCAATTTCCCTTCATTTTTTCTTCGAAGATCCGCCATAAGGTACACAGCACTTTTGATGATATTTACGTATAACACGACTATTACATATACAATTTATACATGTATCTCAGAAAACTATACGAAAACGACGTTTTCTTATAATTTCTCGATTGTGCTTAAATATTGAAGCGTTTGCGACGATTTATAATGCTTCCAAAGAACCATTAAAAAGTATTCTTTCCAATAACATTTTGGAAGCTGAAAATACCGTCAATAACATTTTGTATACTCTAATTTATCATATTGAACACTAATAGAATTTTATAGTAGGCAACTAGTAAAAAATATGTAGCAATGGACGAAATTGCAGAATGCAAATGTTAAGATTATTATATTAATAATAATAATAAAGCATAGAGAGAAAGATTAAAGTCCTAAATACTTTAAGTTTGCTACAAGTACACAATTATAGAGATCGAGAATTGATTGGATTTGGAAAGCAACGAAAATTACACCATACAATATTCCTATTTACCTAAAGCTTAAGGCTTCAGAAGCGATAGATTACCACTGAAATTCCGACTATAGAATTCAAGAATTTTACAATAAACATTTAAGTTATGTAATGTACACTAATCAACGCGAACGCATGATTAAAAATTTGTGCGCATTTGAACGAAAACGGGGAAAAATTACCCATTACCGTTTAATTCATTTAGATATAACAGACACTTTTTTTCTGCCGGCGTTTGCATCAGAATCCTATCCAAAAGCCACATGTTTTACTCAAACAATTTCAATTTTGCTGCTAAAGCGCGATTATTTTATCTATAATCTCCTTACCAGAATCATTAAAGCACTCTAATGGTAGACATTTTTAATTCGTCGCGCTTTAGCGCGAAAAACCAACCAAACAAAACCGACGACCCGACGAAATTGTTACCTAAAAACCCGCCAGACGGTCGTCAAGAGTACAAAGACGAGCACGGATTGTGCATGGGCGGCACGGCGTCCTCCAGCGGAAGCACGTCCGCCCTCTTCCATTTGTCGCGGACCTCTTCCACTTGCTCGAACACCCGCAGCAGGTTCAAACCGGCCAGCGACAGCACGTCTTTCTCCGTCCACGACGGATCGGCCAGCAGCTCCGCCAAAAGGTACGGATACTTCGACACGTCTTCCAAGCCGCTCGGCGTCATGTTTATTCCATCGTACCCTAAACGAATCCAAGCTAATAAAACCATTTCTTTTTCATGCCACGTTCTTAAGCTAAGAGGCAATTACTAACAAGCAAGAGCCAAGTGTTCACAGGCAAGATCTAAATGTTAGAAGGTAAAAGCCAAATGTTAACTGGCAAAAGCCAAGTGTTAATAGTTGTAAAGAGCTAAAAAATATTGTGATTACCTGCGCCGATGCCGACGTGTTCTATGCCAGCGACGGTCCGGATGTGGTTGATGTGATTAATGACATCTTGAATAGTGGCAGTGTCGTTGCAAGTGACATGGTGCGTGTAAAAGTTGACCATGATCACGCCGCCGTTGTGGGCGACCAGTTTGAGCACGTCGTCGGGCACGTTGCGCGACGAGTTGCACAACGAGAAGGCGCTCGAATGCGAAAAGATGACGGGCGCTCGAGAAACGTTCAGCGCCGCCTTGGCAGTGTTGATGGACGTGTGCGACAGATCGACTATCATCCCCAAGCGGTTCATCTCTTTGATGACGCTCCGGCCGAAGTCGGACAGGCCCTCCTGGGTCTTCGTGTTGGTCCCTGTCGCCCATGGGGTGTCGCACGAGTGCGTTATGGTTAGATATCTGGGGAACATCCGCGAGTTTAGATTGCACCTAATACTCTTTATAAAGCTTTAGGTAGATGCAATTTAGATGCAAAACTGGTGAAGGGTATACAGTAGAGAATTCTAGTTAACTTACCTAGCACCTAGATTGTAAAAAGTTCTCAAAACAGCCAGCGAATTTCCCAAGGCGTGTCCGCCCTCGACTCCGATGAGCGACGCAATTTTCCCGGCTTTATGCACCGTCTTGATTTCCTCGGTGGTTCTCACCAGCGAAAAGTGCTCGGCGTTATAATCGACCAATCTCTTGATAACGTCGATTTGCTCCAAAGTCACCTGCACCGCGTCCAAATACTGCGCCTTACAAGGCACGTAAGCCGACCAGAACTGGGCGCCGAGCAACCCCTGTCGCAGCCTCGGTATGTCGGTGTGCGACCACTTGCTCGTCGACCACGGCTCCTCCTCGCTGATGGCGCTCATGTTCAGCTTGAACAGCCTGTTGTGCGTGAACTTGCGCAGGTTCCACGGCAGGTCGTTGTGGCCGTCGATCAGCGGCGTCTCCTTCAGCAGCTTCTTGACCAGCACCAGGCGCTCCTCGGACGTGCGCGGCGGCTCCCGGGGGCTCAGCGCCAGCGGCAGGCCCAGCCCGGCCGTCAGGGTGGCCACCACGATGCAGACGACCAGGCACACGCACCACGGCCCACGGAACGTCGCCTTCGACGCATCGGAGCCCGAGCTGCACGAGCACGAGTCGATCGAGGTCTGGTAGTCGTAGGGATGGTAGTAATCTCGAACGCCGTTGTAGTAATGAGGCACGTTGAAGGATGTTTCGCGGTTTGGATATTCATGAGGGCATTGCTGAATCTATAATCAACAATAATATTGGAGACACTACAATCGGAAACGATAGTTAATAAAGAGTAGAGAGTAGTGTAAAAGAATATGTAGTGAGTGGAGAGTAGAGATAAGATTAATTAAACATTTTTAAAATTAAATAACCTACTGGTAGGTACGTTTTATAAGCGAACGTTTCGAAGAAGGATCGCCGCGTATGTCATCCCGATTCGCCCGTATTTTATCAATTCGTTTCGCCAGCGGCACAGTTTACCTACCGATTCTGGTTATTCGTTATATAGAACTAGGTCAAACATCTCTAGTATAACATTTTTCGCTTAAATGGCACATCGTCCAATTTAGGAGTCGGGCGAGAGCGTTCGATTGCCGTCGTTATCCAATCTAATTTCCAAAGATGAGATGTTTGACGTGCGGAATTTTTATTACCGACGGCGGTTTATTCTACATGCGATTAATTTTAACTTGCGGTCTGGAGATTTTATTGAGATTAGGAAAAAGCTTCGATAAATTTAACGTTGTTTGTTTGAATTATCCGATAGGAATTGTTATTGCAGGAAAATAGGTAATCGATTATTACTCCTAGAAAATACCATCCTCATTTTGCTGAGGCTAAAATGCGCCAAAGGAGAACTTGAGGTGGCGAAATCATCTCCTAAAGCGCACCCAAAACTATTCTTTGTTGAAGCATCTGCTGTGGAAAAGAACCGATTGAAGATTTAATCATTTTTCCTTCGACGATTTACGCTTACTTCGCAGGCTCATTCCATAATACAATCAACTTATCACCGAAACCGCTATTCTCGCTCATTCTTCCAGCTCTAAAGAATTAATAAGAAAATGGCATGGCTGTTCGCTCGAATGGCCCCGTAGAAATATATATCTAATGAATTGAGTTTGATGCGAAGCGAACGGGCATTATTCGGGTTTTATGTGTCGAATTCGACCGGCGAGCCGTTGTTATGTCTGTCGGAAACGGAAAACGGAACGACAGTTTGTTATCTCCCCGTAAATTGCATGAAACGTCTTTCTCCGAGTGCGCTTTATTAAATCAGGTCGGGCCGTTTCGACATGCTTTATCTGGTTTTTTGAGTTTTAATGTCCGCAATTAAGCGTAATGTATTTTACGAGCAAATAGTCGTATCCCGTAAAATAATATTATTTCTTACAGTCTGTTAAAAAAAAAAGTCTGTAAAATAATTATTTCCTTCGGGGGAGGTAAACGAGTGCGAGGTTTAAATGAATTGCAGTTATGCAGGTGTTTTCTTAACAAAGAAAAATACGCTCGCGGTAGTCGAGTGCAAGGAAGTTTGAGTGAGAAGTAAAAGGAATCCCTCATTACTTCTAATTGCCTGTTGACCCATCGTTCCCGTACATTCCCGCGTTTCCCCCGCACATCGTCCCAGCGACCCGTCACGTAAACACGTTCCGGGCCCCTCCGGTGCCCCCCGCGCGCACTAACCTGATAATCCAAGTAGTTTCCGTAGCCCATGTGATCGCAGGGACACGGGCAGTTCTGGATGTGCTGCCTGAGCTCCGGATCGAGGGTCGACAGCCACGGCCGGGGGCGGCCTCCACTCACCGTCACCATCGGCGCCTCGCATTTTACCGCCGCCGCCGCATTGATCACCTCGTGCCACCTGCACCCCGACTGATACGCGCCCGCCGCCGCCGCCGACGACGACGGGAGGCGCGCGTCGCGAGGTGGAGGCGGCCGGACGCCGCCGTCGGCCGTCGCGCCCGCCTCTAATCGCTGCGAGCGAAAACTTTCCCGGTCGCCTTGGCGACGGTTTGTTTCTCGGCGAGAGTCCCAGCTGGAGGCGGCACGCGAACGGCGCGAGCTGGCCCGCGAGTCAGGTGTGCTCCGGAATTGGGAATTCACGGCTCCGGCGTTTCGCGACCGGTCGGGCTTGCGGCTCGGTATGTAGGCCAAACTCCCGGCCCTGCGGAGGCGGTTAATTGTTCGGATTTCCTTTAAACTTTATGCCAACAACAGTTTGTTTAGCGTTTGTTACGTACAATACATTAACTAGCCATAGTTTACATACTGGAACTGGATAGCTAATTTAGATCCTTTATAAACTTTCTCGCCTATTTAACTAGCCACTCTATTCAATGTTTTAACAATCACATTTTTTGCACATAAATTTACAAGTAGAGGAAGTGCGCCACATATGGACCACCCTAAGCACTTTTCTCAATAAAAAGTCGAGTTTTAAATTTTAATCAGCTTTATTTATATTAAACAATTCCTTAACCATTTAGTTGAGAACAAAATCATAATAAAATTCTCCCAAAAAAACCAAATCTTTGAAAGAAATAACATTTTCTAAAGTATATCGTTTTTATGAACTTTCAGAAAGTGAACATAATATGGACCACATCCAGATTTTTTCATTTCTAGAATATAATTGACTAATTCATCTTCCAATTCATTCGGTAATGTTGATTGTCTCCCAAGTTTTTGGGTGGTAATATCATTAAGTGATTTGTTTTGGGTGTATCTTTTGGAAGCATTCAAAAAGCCAATTTTTTTTTCTCGTGTCTTCTTCACTATCGTTTTAGAAGCCATTCTAGAATATAAAAATAAATTTTTAGCCACTCCATATTTAAAACGTACCATTGGTCGATAATGTGACACTTACTCATTTTGAGATTATTATTTTTTTCAGAAAATTGGAATATTTTAGAATATTAAAACATAATACAAATAATTGCAACATGACTCACCTCCCTCGTGGTCTTATCCACTTTCACATAAAATAGTATTTTTTTGGATTAAGAAACTTCCAAAGTTCGCTAGAAAATTAGATCGCGCGTTGCAGAAAACTAAAAAAGGCTGTCGTAGATACAAGGTGTTCAAAAAAAGTGTCACAAAATGAAATGGGTGGTAGTATGGCCCAAAATATGCAGAAAAGTCTTAATAAACAGGTGTCCGCAAATGAGCCGTTTGGCAGTAGAGCAATAGAAATGGTGGCAATTTTAAAACGAAAAAGGCCAATATCATGAGATGTATCGACATTTGAAATAAACGCTCAGACACGTCAATTTTAGTTTTTAAGGGGACACTTTCCTGTCCTCATTGCAGCAATTACGCATAAACCCTCGGCGGGTGGGAGGTAACAACCCTTACAATTTTAAAAGGAAAGTACCAAGTGTTGTATATTTTTTAAGAGTTAATTTTATAGAGAATTCAGCAATACCAATATTGCCTTGTCAAATTTCGACTTTAGCGCCCTCTTGAGGGAAAGATAATTGTTACGTAGTATCACTGCAAGCATTAGATAGGTCAAAGGAGGAGTGATGCTTAGTATGTGATGATCATTTACTCGATATAAAAAACGTTCTTCTTAAAACGGCGGTTGTTCATATTATAAGACCGGTCCATATTTGGTGCACTTACTCTATACAATTTACAACAAATTATCCCATTATAATCACAAATATTGATCCGTCTTAAGCGCCAAATTCAGGTCCAATATATGGAAAACCCTTCAGTGTTTGAACGATATTTTGGCGCTTTGTGAGAAAATCCCAAAGTCCCGTTTCCAGCTTATCGACAACGTAAAGCTGATTAGCGCGTTATTTATCCATCGGTAGAGCGGATAATTTGGAGACGGGCCAATCGAGCCGTTGCCGGAGGTAAGCCGAAAAGGAAAAAAAAAACAAAAATATCCCGCTTTGCTTCTTTTATATTCGATTGGGATAGGCAGATGGGGGCACGTAGGTGTATAACGGATTCCGATGACACAAAGGGCTCGTTCGAGTCGAAGCGATGTTACTTGTTGATATAGGAAATATAGCCGAATTGTTTATTTAGATATTTATTTTTCTGTCGAATTTATTACCGGGGATTAAACGCTTTTTATTTTGCGAACGTGCCCTCCTCGAATTACTGCATATCCCGCACAATGGCGATGTGTACTTAGGAGGGCAGTTCATCTTGCAAAGACCCCATTTGCTAAGAAGAAAAAAGCAATTTCACGACGCAATTCTGGACCATCAAAAATGTATGTCCTGTGGTTTCTTTTTTCATCTATTTTTACGCCATACTTTTCAGATTTCTACTCGCATACAAAGAAGAGCCAGAAAGTCGATGTGCATATAAAGCTTTAATTTATTACTTACCTTAATATTTTACATACCTTTGTAGAAACTAAAATTTTGAGGTACATATGTATGTGTGTTGTAAATAATTTATTATACTTTTATAAAGTGTAAAAAAATTATTATCAGTATTTGGATTCATTGGGGTTTTATAGTGATCAATGATATATTATTTGTTAAATAATGGATCTTGGTAGCTTAGAGGCTTATTATCTCAAAAATCCTCTCTTATTTCTTTGAAAACATGGATTTTTGCACATCCGAAAGGGGGTAATTCTTTGGCTTATATTTCATGACTAAAAGTTCATATAAACATATGTCCGCAAACGCTTCGTTATTGATTTACAATCTACAGGGTGTTGAAATTTCGTGATTTTTTTGTTTTTTAGAGCTCCTGCAGTTTTAGGGATATTTAGCTCAAATTTGGTATAGAATATGGGGTATAATTTAAGTATGAGGTAAAAAAAGTTTCTAAACAAAACAAACAAAATTTATTTTGTAATTTAGAATCTATCAGCGGCGCACGACAAAAAAGTTCGAGGGGAGAAAAGTATCACCCCGTAGATTCCAAAACCATTTGATAATATATGCCCAATAATATATGCCCTATAAAGCAATCTAGTTTTCAAATTTGAGGTAAATATCTCTAAAACTGCTAGAACTACATAGAAAAAACAAAAAAAAAACTATAAGGCTAATCTTATCGATCTAATCTAATCTCTATAGAATCTAAATAATTCCTGATGGTTTTATAGTCAATATGTCACAATGATAAATATCATGTCTTAACTAACGACCCCTTTGATAGCCTGCCTCAAAAATCCTTTCTTACTTTCTTAAAAACGCCGTACTTTTTTAAAATCTCGCAATTTTTTTTAAATTTGAACTCATCAATCATCAATTGCATTACTACCCATACAACAGAGGAAATATACTGCCGTTTCCCACCGTACAAATCATGCATTCTACACGATACATGCATTAAAACCCACACGCTTCCAGTGACACAATGTTTTCTCCTTTCATCTGTTTGGATTTTTCCGAAATCCCGTCGGTCGATAAACCCGCCGCCGTCGAAGGGGCGCGCGCGCGAACCTGTTGCCCGCTCGAATCCTTCGGGTGATGCTGGAATAACGGAATAACCCTCTTTCGATGAACGCGATTCCCGCAACGCGAATTAATTCCGAGGTTTTATTATTAATTGAACTGCCAGTGATGTTTGTCGACGATTATGTGCTGTGAAATCGTCGCCGTCGCCGATCTAGGACCGTTTCTTAGGTAAGACCTGCCCGCCTCTCGGTCGACCTTTCATTATTATTCGGCGCAGTTTCGTGAATGAAACTCTCTCGTAAATGATACGGGATTGTTATTGTGACGTATATGGATATGATTATTACTCTAATACTAACACACATTAAACAATTTATAAGTAGGTTTTTAAATCATATAAATTAAAAATAAATTATTAATATAATATAGAATATCTAATACTGGTTGAATTTTATTTTGGTCAATTTTAAGCTACATTTATGTGGTGTTAAATTCTAAAAGGTTCCCTTTATACTCCGCTTGTTCATACTCGATTTAACCGCACAATCTTGTCTATTTATCGAGGCGAAAAAGTCGCTTACTCCTCTATCGCTTACAACACAAAAAACCCCAACGCTTTCCACTCTCTTTCCCATCTACCTCGATAACATCCATTTGTCCCTGTTTAGCATGCATAACGGGCAATATCTTGATACATGCGATACTTCAGAAAGTTCGTGCGCGTCGAGAACAACAAAGTAAATTATGAGCCGCGTTCCATCCGGCGTTCCTTCAAAAGGATGCTTTTGTTCCTTTGAAATCCACATTTTCACCGGTTTTAATGGCGACAATTCTAACGTGCAGAGCTCAATATGCGTCAAGGAGCACTCCTTGGCGCAGGATGGACCCGGGGAGGCGCTTCGGAGTTGGTCAGGCGGGCCCATCCTGCTTCAGGTGCCCAATGGAATGTGCAGGTCGTCAAAGGCAAGGTGAACGGCCGGTGCCTGTGGAACGCCTGCAAGGCCCTCAGCCTGGGCCTGCTGCTCATGGTGCTGGGAGCGGCGATGGCGACCATCGGTTACTACGCTGATCATCTCTCCTCCACGCCGGAGATTCGCGCCAATTACACGGTGCGCGCCAAGAACGAGACCAAAAGCTTCCATTTGAACAATCTTTCGTACGCCGGACCTATCGTTATGGGAGTCGGAGGTATATAATCGCTCACCGGCTAACTCGAATCGTTTTAAATGTAGCGTTTTTAGGTTTCATAGTGGTAGCGGCTTGCGTGATGACGTTCGAGGCGCGAGATTCCGCCGCCAAAGTGGTACCGGCCCGCTTCAAACTGAGCACCACCGGACCCGGACCGCCCAGCATCTGCGGACACGGCAGCTACAGCAGCAGGCACAGCTCGCTGAAGACCTCCGCCGTGCAGGTGCAGACCATGGCGCAGCATCCGTACGCCTATCAACGCCAGCACTGTCACACCGGTTCCACCGACAGGCGGGCGCTGACGCAGTCGTTTCTGCAATTCTCCAGGGGCCTTGCTTTGGAACCGCAACAGAACAAGCATTTGCTCAAACTTCCACAGGTTTACCGACTGTTATCGACGGATTATGTGCCGACGTAACTTTGCGATTTTAGGGTTCTATCAATAGAAGTCCATCCGCTCCTGATCTCGCTTTGGAACGGTCCGAGCAACAGCCGTCGCCTCAGCAGGTGCGCACGCCCTTGCCTCAGAAGGCGAATCCCAAGCCGAGGACGTTCGCTGCCTGCGCTTTGCTCAATCCGGGCCTGTTGCACAGACATGCACTATCCGTTGACGAAACCGCCGGCAGTTACAGGTAGAGGATACTCTTCTTACCCATAAATCTTCAATTGGTGTAAGCAAATTTGCATAATTTTAGGTTAAGTAACGAATCGCTGCATCCGTGCTGCAGCCACGAAGGCTCCATGGCTATGGACCTGCACCTGGACTGCCCCGTGACGCTGCGCGTCAAAGACAGACGACGCCCTCTGAAGAGGCAGCGTCGAGTCGACGAGGAAAACGCCAATCGAGAGGGCGGCATCAGGAGAAGCTCCCACACGTGCTCAGTCAAATTGCCCTCTACTCACAACCTAAAGGAAACTTCCACGAAAGGTAGGGTGAAAGCGCAGGTGAAATATTGATTAGCTTGGCTTATTACAGTACTCTTCTTCTTATTCCACTGAGTAGAAGCAGGTAGTTTCCATTCAGATTTCTTTAGATGTTGGTGTCTATAATTCCATCAATCTCTTCGGAGTTGAATAGTACGGAGCGTTACTGTTTCTTAGGTGGTTCTGCTCAGCAATTGCCGACGCACTATTCGCACTGCCCGGCGTCGGCGCGGCGGAGCTCCAACGCGTCGGATTTCGGATCGAGGCGGCGGCGGAAGGGCGAGCACGGGGCGCGGAGGGGCCGGCTGGAGCGGGCGGCGAGCCAGGACTCGAGGCTGACGGGCGCGACGCCGAGGTACTACCACCAGCTGTACTCGCCGCAGGTGAGCCCGCAGCCGACCAGGGCGCAGAATTCGTTCGAGCAGGAGGAGGCGGACGTGCGGGTGTCGCAGCACAGCGTGCACTTCAGCAACAGCCCCAAGAAGTAAGGGCGGGAATCGATGGATTGTTAGATGAAGATTTGTAATTAGGATTGGGCGGTGAAGGTGAAACGAGGGATGCTGGATATAAATTGTATTATACACTAATTCCAAAATAGTAGACACTAAATTCTCAGAAATGATTGCGATAATGGGTCTCTCCCAGTGGCGTACGGAAAATATCGTAGGCTACAAGTGGGTTTGACGGGAAAATCAGCAGGAGACTAATAATTAGAAGAGCAAGGATTATGTAATAAATAAGAAAAGCCACAATATTTCCGAGAATTTAGTGCCTACTATTTTGGAAATAGAGTATAGTATCCGGCATGTCTTGATTTCGCGATTTATAAGTTGATTTTTTCCCAAAAAAATTGGTGACTGATGTTGTTAGATTAGTAAAATATTTTATAAAACCGACTACAATAATTTCGGATAATCATTTATTTTGATTTGCTTAATTATTGTAGTTCTTATTTGGAATTATCCTGTACCTGTGGTATATCCCTCCTCTTTCGAAATCTAAATGTCCCGATAAATGTACCTACACGTTTAAACTCTGATTGTATAGCTAAAATAATTGTCGAACGGTATTTTCGGGGAAATCCCGAGAAATATAAAATTACGATTAATTACGAATTCCCCGTTACTGATTGAATTTTAAATCGCCCACACCGTTTGATTTTGATCGACCCCCCATCCATACGTAATTGAACTTTAACCTCCACGTAGTGGCCTAATTTAAGATTTTTTCGTCCGAACGAGATCGATAGTTTCTAAATATTTCATCGTTAGTTTTTAGAATTTAGAACGAAAAAACTTATTTGATGCGTTAATCGAATTCGTAGTTAATATTATCAACGATTGATTGAAATGAGGATGATTCTATTAATTCGTCAGGAACACTAATCTCTTCAAAAAATGACTGATGTAGAGGCGCATAAATTTATCGAATGATCCTCGTATATAAAGTAATTAATAAATTTATAAGACTATTGTAAACAATCATAGGTACACTTTGAATTAATTAATTGTTCACTTAGAAACTGAGGGTTTTTGCAGTTACGTTATTTTTATACACGTTATAATTACGTTACAAAATAACGTAGCCGAAACTTTCCAAATAATTGTAATCACACACACACACGTTACTTTTTGTATTAGTTTGATTGAGATATCGATTGTTATCAATTGATTAAGTGATCTTACTTAATTCTAAGTATACAAGAAATGTTAATAAAGCCAACTGTATGTGATGAATGTATTGTAAACCTATATATTTATTACGGAATGTATTTACATGTAGCAATATCGTAGCGTAGCTCCGACGATTACATTCCCTCCCCGACCCTGTATGTATTATTGTACTCCATTGTTGAACAACAAAATAAAAAGCAAGTGTTTATCGTTTTTGACATGCAAAAAAACTCCCACTAGAACCCTCCATATCTTGCGGTGATTATTAACCCTTTCATAAGGTCTTTAACACACTATCTTCAAATCTATCGATTATTTAGTAAAATTATTTAAATGTATTCGAGTAATGTCGATGGCCTCTTTGTCCTTTATGTACTGCAAAAAAAATAAATAGCAACATTAATTCTCAACTCAAATATATACATTGTAAAATATATAATTATTGCATTATACAACAATCGCCCCGTGCACTTAATTAATTAACAAATTCCACGAAACCGTCCCCGGCAATTACGTATTCCGCCCCCCTTTCGACCGGCACGAACCCCCTCGCTCGGCCCCTTGGCACCGGAGGGAAATATGGTCAAGTCGCCGACCGGCGGTCAGTTTTCCCGGCAGTTTTCCGACGGGCGTCGAATGCAACGGTCGCCTCGACTCTCTCTCCGATCATGGGGTGCGCTAGCAGTTCACCGATCATGGACAGCGGCAAGGCGCTGGCGGAGGGCGCCAAGGACTCCCTGGGGGAGACCATCGGCAAAGGCGAGAAGGCTCTGATGGGTGAGTTCGGTGGATCTGCGGCGGTAGATGCGCTTTGTACGGGGGATACTTTGTATAGATAAATTAAAAACGATTGGCGAACATTGTAGGTTTCTAATAATTTGGATTTGTTATTTACAGGTTTACCTGCTATAACTGTGATACGTATGTATTTTATTTTATCGAAATTGGCAAGAGTTTTCTTTCTGATTGGTTCTTATTATAATTTGTTGCGTTTTAATAATTTTTTTGGGTGCTTTTTTTTCGATTCTTGAAGTTTCTTTCAACTCCAGACATGCGACATTGGAGATTGTAAATAGAGGGGTGCTCTATTGTTAACAAATTAAGTGGGTCACAAAAGAATGGCGAGCAGAGAAATGGAAAAATCGTTTTTTTTTTCTTTTAGATTGTATCAGGGCGGGACGAATTCGCTCTTATTTAATAGAAACGACCGTTTTTGTGTGACCCATAAAGTTAATTATTCCGTTGTTCGTAAATAAAATTTACTTATTTTGCATGCGATAAATAATGTCTATCAAAATTTTCGAATTACAGATTCTCTACACCTTTTGAGAAAGTAAGTAACTAAAAAATATTATAAATTGGTTCAATTGGGAGCCCTTTGAAAATTATTGCATTTGAAGTGAACCTATCTATTTTAGTATCACTTACAGTATATTCGCTTACCAACTTACCTATTAATATTTCTTATCTGTATCGATTTTTATTGTATCGAATAATTTTACAGTATTGATGAAATGCAGTGCAATTAATAAATTATACTCGATTTGTTGGGATATCAATTTTAATGTAGTACTCCGCAGATGTAATATTTATAATAAAGAATTTTTGTATAATTACAAAAATTAGCGTTACGCTATTGACGTGAAAATAGCGTCCAAACGTTATTTTTGCGTAAATTTGCAAAAAAACTGGGATTTTGGATTTTTGATATGAAAATATTTGATTTTCCTCGAAAAGCGATGCTATCTCATTTTTTATGCAAATCGAAGCGCAATTTTGTGGAATTAACACTTCGGGACTTGATGTATTTCTGCCGAGTTTTTTTAGACGTATCTAATAATCTTTTTCGCATGTTAACAAATGAAAGGTCAGATGCCAATGACTCCGTAAAAACACGAATGCGTTATGTTTAATGACGCCTATTCTCTTTGTTATCATTCGGCAGAGTAATTATATAGAATATCATGATACAAAATATTCCTAAATGTTTCATATTTCAAATTTTTTATAACGCGAAATTGCCTGTCACAAGCCGGTTATTAGAGCTTTTTTGGAAACTTACGTAATAATGTAGTTACGTTACAAGTATATCTAAATATCGCTGCTAAATTTTTCAGGATTTTTATATAAAATTTTCTTGAATTATTTTTTTTAATATTACTTTAGGTTTATGTGAAACGAAAATACTAATGTTATATTAAATCGGCCCGATCCTGCTGGCGTTTTGTTAGCTAAAGGCGTTTCGAATATCGGGTATAGTTCGCGTGATACGGCTTTACAACTCCAAAATGTTAACGATTTTTCAAAATAGCGTGAGCTACGTGTATTACGGGGTCATAAAGTATAGTTTTATTCGATTTGTGTTTGATATTTTTCTCGTTACGGCCGCGCAGGAACGAAATACTACACTTACTTCAATTTACATATAATTACGGAATTCTGGCGGCAAACTGTTATTTATTTTTTTAAAATACTCCTATTTTGCTACAAGGCATTACTACAATTTCAATGCGGCATGTTCTAAAAAAATCCTGTGACATTATGTAGACTTCATACAAGTTGAGTCACTTGTCAAGATTTTAATCGAGCCTATATTAGATATGAATAGCATTCTATTTTAGGAAGATATTTATTAATAACCCCAGCACTAATTAACATTTAGCGAAAACGTGTTGCTGGTAAAATAACCCTTTTGTTAATAATTTGCATAACTTCGAGTGTGATAAATTATGACTCCCGCAAAACGGATTTCACTTAAATCGTATCACGACAGGTATTTTTAGACCTACCAAGGATTTTTCTAAGTCCATCTGAATTGTTAAATAACTATTGATTTCTGCACAAACATAAAACTCGCGGTAATCTAATGTAAATTTTATGTAAAATTAAACATCCCCAAATAAACTAATTTACGAAATGCGCTGTATTAAGAAAACAGGTGGCCTTAAATATCCAGATAATTTTAAGATTTATACTATTATCCATTACCTCTACATAAACCTCCATAGATAATGATAAAGAATCATTGGTTTGCGCAAATTTATGGGCTCTGACCTTTTGACCATCATCTCCAAAGAACATCATCCATCTGAAACTTAAACAATTTACTTCCAGATGTCGGCGAAACAGCGAAAGAAACCCTCTCATCGGGCATGGACGCAGTGAAGGAAACCATGCACTCAGCGGTAGAAACTGCCGAAGAAGGCGTCGACTCCGTGATGGGCAAACTCAGCGAAACATTCAATTTCGCCTCGACCAAAGAGGAGCTGGACGCCAAGAAGGACGAGCTGCTGACCAACGCCTCCGACGCCGCCGCCGAGGCGGTCTCGGAGGCGGAGACCGTCTTGGCGTCGGAGACGGAATCGGCGAAGGAGGCGTTCGCCTCCAAGGCGTCGCCGATCTTCGAGACCGTCCAGTCGGCTGGCGAGGACCTCGTCGACGCCGCCATGGAGGTCAAGGACAGCGGGATCGAGTTGATAGACGATTTGGAGGAGCACGCGGAGGAACACGTGGACGATATGCTCGGTGATAGTGTCGCTAAAGAGGAGAAGAAAACCGAAGAAACGATGGAGGCGACAGCCGATGGCCGGGAGGAATTGGTGAAGGAGGAGTAAGTGGTCTGACGTGAGTGTTTTCAATAATATTTGGTAGAAACGTGTTCGTCTCAATGTTTAGATTTAGGCATTACTTTTAACAAGCATCATTTAAAAAAAACAGTATATATTTTATTCGTAAAAGAAGTTACAAAAGTATCTGTAGACGATAAGTAGGTATAGTTATTACACCTCTTGGGGTAATTTAACGCTGCGTCTCCCCGATTTATTGCTGTGCTGATCCGGCGATTTGTCGCCTGCGCTCTTGACGCTCCTCTGAGATTCCCCAGCGCTTTGCGCCGACTTCACGCTCCTCCTAGAAGACACCACGCTCTCAGCCGGACTACCTATGGACTTCGTCTTCTGGCTGCTGCGCCTCGAGGTCGCGCTGCTGCGCCTCGAGGTCACGCTGCTCCGACCCGACGCTACAGTGCTGCGGCTGACGAAACTGCTGCGATCCGTCACGCGACTGCTGCGCTCCGAAACCGGACCGCTGCGCTCCGATGAGCGACTGCTGCGCTCGGACATGCGACTGCTTCGCGCTGACGCTGTAACCGAGCTGCGCTGGCTGGCATGTGATCTCGCCGATTTCTCCGATTTTTCTGATTTCTCCGATTTTTTCGATCTGGAGGTTAGTTGGGAGGCTGCGCTGCTGCGAGCCGAAGCCGCGGATCGCTTGTCGGCGTGACTGGCTGCTGTGGAGACCGAAGTGCGCTTGGAGGCTTGAGAGGACGCCTTGGAGGCGACGGAGGGGCGCTTGGTATCCGATACTCCACCCGGCGCCGATTTGGGTTTCTGCGGTTTCCTGCCGGGTTTGGATTTTTTCTTGGCGGATTTTTTCTCGGATAGAACGACCTTCTCCAATATGACATCCATTATGTATTCGACTATTGGAGATGCGAGTTTCACGTCAGCGTCATCGAAATCGACGTGGGGTATGACCGAATCGTAGTCGATTGTAACCGATTTGCTGTCTACAGCGCCTAGTTTCGGTTCGGACGATTCGACATTCTTATCGGCTTGCATTTCGGACAGGAGTTTCTGCTCCTCGGTGAGCTTCTTCATTATTCTTCTGGTGTAGTAGCCTTTGTAGGCGGCTTTGATTAGAGTGGCGGCTCGGTTGACCTCCTCGTTGGTCACTCCGGTCTGTCTGTAGAGCTTGATGGCGCTCCGCGCCGCTATCCTCCAATCAATCATGCCGCTGAGCAGTTGCTTTTCAGCTTCTTTGCGCAGCTTGAATTTCTTGTACGCCATATTGATGATGGAAGTGGAGGCCTGCACGTACTCGTCGTCGATGGCCGCCTCTGCCAGTATGGTGGTGATGATGTTGGCCTCGTCGACGAAATCGTTCTGGTAGTGCTGCGTCGCGATGGACTCTTCGCGGATTTTTTCTTTGAAGTGCTGGTTCATTATGGATATCGCCTTGTCTATGGACTCCTTGCCCATGCCGGTTTTAGAGAGGAACTCCATAGTGGTTTCGGCTATTTCGGTGATGCTTTGCACCAGTTTGGCGGCCACTCGGGCGTTTTCCCTGGTCAACAACAGCGCCTCCAGGTAGTCGGCTATGAAGACGTAGAGGTTCTCCGGTTGCGTCCGCAAAACTTCTCTAGTTATGTCCGACATTAATTCCTTCAGACCCTCGGGGACGACGTAAATACATTGGGCGCTATGTTTGTGAATCATCGTATCCATTTTGCTCGTTTTTTTCTAATTTTTTACGATGCTATAAAAATATTTATAATTACATAAAAATATGACATATAATCGACAATTACGATAAGTTGCTCTCTCAGTAGTTCAGAGTTGAAATTGTTCAATAAAATTGCACTGCGGAATTCTTGTCGGTAAATCTGTCGGTTATGTCAACTTCACATTTTTATTCACCGATAAACTTTTTATGATTCCTATATGAATCGATTTTTTTTCTTACTCAAAAATGGAGGTTCTCTTACAAAGGCACAACGCCAAGTGCATCTATATTGTTCCAGAAGGACTAAATGAACTAATGTCGGATATATCCAGGGAAGTGCTGAGATCCCAACCGGAGAACCTCTACGGTTTTATCGCCGATTACTTGGAGGCCCTGCTGTTGACCAGAGAGAACGCCAGGGTGGCAGCAAGGCTGGTGCAGAGCATCACAGAAATAGCCGAAACAACCGCCAGTTTCTTGTTAAACACCGGCTTGGAACGAACCGAGGTAGATAAAGTTACGACAATCATGAACGAGAAATTCAAAGAGGAATTGAACAGAGCGAAATTCGACCGAACAGACCTGGTAACGGAAGCTGAAGAAGTAGACATGATCAGGCGCGTGCTGAGCGATTCCAAGATAGACATGGAGCACGTCGAAGCGGCGACTTTGATCATCCAAAACGCCTATAAGAAGTTTAGAGGTAGGAAGAAAGCCGAGGAGAAATTACTGTCCGGTATGATAGATTGGAGGATAGCAGCGAGGAGCGCTATCAAACTCTACAGAGAAACCGGTGTGACCAACGAGGAAGTGAAAAGAGCGGCCACATTAATCAAGGCCGCATACAAAGGCTACTACACCCGCAGGATAATGAAAGCTCTGGAAGAGGAGCAAAAAATGTCCTTCTCAGAACCAGCCAGCATCAAATTGAGCGAAGAGAGAAGCAGCAAAGACTCCAAAGAAGTCAGACTCGACTACGATTCCATCATACCGCACGTCGATTTCAAAGACTCCGACCACGACATGATCAGCAACATTCTAAACGACATTGTCATCAAAGTAACGAGTAAATCGCGCAAACCTTTACCCGCGAAACCTGCCAAAAAACCGGACAAACCCAAACCGAAAAAAACCGCGGCCAAACCGAAACCACCTCCGATGGAACAGGTCCCCGAGGAGCCAATCGAACGACTCTCAATCGGCTCCATGAAGAAGAAAGTGTCCATCCACGCGGAAGAGCACGAAGCCGTCGGCGAGCGGCCGTCGCAGTACTCGCGGCGCTCGTCGCAACGCTCCAAATCGGACGCCTCGTCGATGTCCAGCGTCGAGTCGAGCGAGGGGTCGCACCGGCGCAGCACCGTGTCGTACAGGAGCGACGTCGAGTCGGAGCGCAGCCACCGCATGTCGGAGCGCAGCCACCACATATCGGAGCGCAGCAGCTTCGTGTCCGCCGATTCGGTGAGGTTGTCCGCCGGGTCCAAGTCGGTCGAGTCGTCGGCGAAGTCGGCGCGGTCCTCCAGGATGTCGGAAGCTTCCGGGAAGTCGCAGGAATCGTCGAGGAAATCGGAAGACTCGAGGAAGTCGCAGGATGCTTCGAGAACGTCGGAAGCTTCGAGGAGGTCGCAGGATGCTTCGAGAACGTCGGAGGCTTCGAGGAAGTCGCAGGATGTTTCGAGAACGTCGGAGGCTTCGAGGAGGTCGCAGGATGTTTCGAGAAAGTCAGAGGATTCTAGGAAGTCGCAGGATGCTTCGAGAGCGTCGGAAGCTTCGAGGAAGTCGCAGGAAGTGCCGAAAACATCGGTTGTTTCGAAAGCGTCGGAAGCTTCGAGGAAGTCGCAAGGGTCGGTAGGTTCGAGGAAGTCGGAAGTTTCACAGAAGTCTGGTACTTTGCAGAAAAATGAGGAAAAGCTGCTCGAGTGTGCCGATACTCAGCGCTCCTGCCCTTTGAAAGGGTTTAAGTAGTGCGATTAATTTGTACATTTGTAAGAGACTTCTGCTCTATTTTTTTAAATAAATCGGAAAATGACTGTCGGATATTTTAATTCATAGTGCTCGGAAACATTAGTTTCTGATAATTCGCAGGGAAACGCCCGAGTGAATTATTTATTAAGAAAAATCAATCAAGTTGCCTTTATAAATTTCCCATGTGCCAACTCGATCTGATAAAAGCGCTTGTAAAAAATCACCGCAACCCTGCGAAATCAACGTTAACCTTCAACATTGCAGGAATAAATTACCGCATTTGAAATTTAATCGCCCTGCATTTAGTCGACAATAAAAAACCAAGGAAGATAAACCAGCAGGATATTTTAAACGAAATTATTTTAGAACTCTCAAGCACTCATCAGTTACAACTTAACTGAATTCAATCAAAAAGAAGTATAAAATATCGTACGAAATTCCATCGACCTGCTAAAGTTCTCGCTATTTCAGTGCTTGCGCTCATAAATTGATTATGCTTACGTGTAGTTGGTAATGCTTAGTTAATTTTTATGGATGAGGTGTGGTGGGTTCTGTTTCAGGCGGACGCTTACTGGTTGGGAGGCAGCGGCGGACGCGATTTTATTTCAAAGGACAATAAAATCTCTGGAATATTCGAAGGACCACCAGCGGGAAAAGTTCGTCCATCGTTCGGAAATTTTCGGTGGGGACATCAGTCACGATTGCAACGGCGACATCGCGAAGCGGGAAGTAATAACGGATTAGATAGATTTTTAATACAAATTTTTACCGACAGATTAATATCAATTCACACGTATAAAATGATAACCAATATACCTGTACGTACAGAAAAATTGTTATATTTTTGTAATTAATTAAGATTTGCTAAATTCGCTGTTAGACGTATTAATTGTGTAAAATATTTATCGTCTTTTGAGGTGTTGAAAAATTGTAAATGAATTATTCAATGATTAGAAGTTGTCGTGCATTTTTTATTATCGTTTTTTTTACTGCCTATCTGATTACTTATAATACATATTTAACTAAGTTCCTTTGCCTAAAAAAATAGGAACCATAATCTAGCAGCAAGTGGGTATAAGGTAACTTTAATAAATAATTCATCAAATTTCCTACTAATATATTTCATAAACTGTTACATTTTCGTGTGGGTTGTCTCCACGTCTCCGACAGCAGCTATGACTTCGATTTCTACTGAAGCATTCAAAGGTAAATTTCCCACTTGGAAAGCCGTCCTGGCCGGTGGATTCTTAGTAAAATCTAAAAATATCAAAAATGGACTAGTTGCTGCAAAATTTGCCGTTCAACTACATAATTGAACCATTAATATTCAATTAGAAATTATCATGAAATATCAATAAAAACGTGAAACTGGAATTAGAGCACGTGCCAAACACCTGTGCATTTATATGGAAACAATCTTTCTCGTAATTATGTCAAGGATTATAACGTGTTCCAGAAACAAATCACGACAATCCGGCGTAACACTTTTTAATTAGGATCTCATTACTCTATAAATAGAGCCTATTTTTCATATTAACCACCACATTGGTACAAATCACGCCATGATGTCACAAATTTATATTATCCAACAACTATATGAATATCTACCGTTATTTTAACATGACGTCATCACATTATTAACTTGTAAACACCATAACATATTTAAAAATAAACTTACATTGCTGATAAACCTCATTCACTTGAGCGTAATCGTTGAGGTCTTTGAGATACACAGTGGCCTTAATTACGTTGTCAATCTTGGAACCGCCGGATTCCAAAATATTTTTAATGTTTTCTAAAGCTTGTTTGGCTTCGGAAGTCGCCCCACCTTGAACCAGTTTGTTCGTGTCGCGATTTACTCCCAGCGAGCCAGACAGGTAAATTAAATTGTTGAAAGACACAGCTTGACTAAAAAACAAACAGAAACATTTGTACCTGCAGTATATTCTTATGATAGAGTCAGTTCTATTGATAGAGTTGATGTCCTTGATAAAGTCGATTTACTTGAATGAGTCAATTCACTTAAGTCACTTGAGTCAACTTTCTTAATAGACTCAATTGATGATGGTCTTTTGGTCTTTTTTTTAATCTCCCTTAGATTTATACCCACAGATTTATTTTGTTTACTGACTCAAAAAAGAATGTTGAGTCAAATAGTTTTTATATTTTGCTTCTATTAACATTTAAAATTAATTTATTGGTAAATGAAAAAATGTTATTTACCTATACACAGGCGAAGGCGCTGGAGCCTTAGTGGATAAAATAATTTTCCGCAGTAACCTCGCCATTGCTACTTTACATATTAATTATTATTCAACGATATAGGATTGTTTCATATCGAGCAAGGGTCAAGAGGTTTTTTTTAAATAAAGTCCAGTTCTTATCGAGTTGTAAACAGAATTACCTACGGACATTCCAGGTTGCCTAAAGAGCAGTTGAAAAATCCTCGGGTCTCACCCACGATAAGTAGAATAATTATTCTCACCATGGTAATTCTGACGTTTGATCGATAGAATCAAACTGACGCTTTTCGTGCCAGTAGCATGGATAGGCTGGAAAGGCCTCAGATAATTTGCCATGCCGAGAAATCGTTGGAATATTCGATTCACGACGTCAAATGGGTGCCCTGCTCGGCGAAATTCGTATCCGTTGGAGGAAAATCCAACGGCGCCGGCTTGGTAGAAATATACTCGATGACCGGCGAGGGTCTGGAAAAAGTGA
Source organism: Phyllotreta striolata (assembly GCA_918026865.1). Taxonomy (NCBI): domain Eukaryota; kingdom Metazoa; phylum Arthropoda; class Insecta; order Coleoptera; family Chrysomelidae; genus Phyllotreta; species Phyllotreta striolata. The sequence continues at coordinate 4,716,481 of OU900098.1, read as the reverse complement.
GCGAGTTCACCAGGAAAGACCACTTCAAGTGTTGCACTTTCGACGCTTCCAGCTTGAGAAACAGGCATTTGGCTACCGGGGATTTCTCCGGACGTTTGCAAATTTGGTGAGTAAGTAAGTCTTTGGTGAGATTACAAATGCCTTAAGTTTCACTGTTATTTAGGGATCTCGAAGATTCGATTTGGCCCATATACAAAACCACCGAGCACCGATCTATAATAAACGCAATAGATGGCGTAGCAGGTCAAAATTCCGGATGCGGAGCACCGGAAATCGTCACAGGATCCAGGGATGGTGAGTTCATAAAGATGTTATTAAGACATTATTAATAAAGATAATTGTAGGCTCTGTTATGGTGTGGGATGTGCGCCAAAAAGACACCCCAGTGGCCAAATTCGTGCCGTCGGACGAAAACTCGGCGAGAGATTGCTGGTCAGTAGCCTTCGGTAACTCCTACAATAACGAAGAGAGAGTTGTAGCAGCTGGATATGATAACGGCGATATTAAAATATACGATTTGAAGGCTATGAAGCTCAAATGGTCCAAATGCGTTAAAAACGGAGTAAGTCTAATTAACAACTACGTATAACAAATATAATGTTAATAAATTGGATCGCAGGTAGTAGGGCTACAGTTCGATAGAAAGAACATCACGATGAATAAGCTGGTAGCAACGACTTTAGAATCGAAAATCTACTGTTACGACGTGAGGACCAAACATCCCAAGAAAGGCTTCGCTTGCGTCACCGAAAAGGCTCACAAGTCTACAGTGTGGAGCATCAAACATTTGCCCCAGAATAGAGAGATTTTCATGACGACAGGCGGAACCGGTAGTTTGTGCCTATGGAAATAGTGAGTAGATAAAGTTTTCTCAAACTCCCTTTCATAAAGCTTACTCAATGCTCCTTCTAGCTTCTCTAAGAGTTCTTCCAGAATTACTGCTCCTTTACCAATACCCTCCTAATACTGTTCTGTAAAACTTTCCTAAGGCAACTTTCTTATACTTTTTAACCTTTCCTAAAGCATTCCTAAGGATCCTTTTTTATCCTTCCCTAATCCCTGACCACTCTTGAATGTTTCCTAAGGCTACTTTCTTAAATCTTTCCTAAAACCTGCTTCAAATAAGAAACTGCAGTAATCCACATTTCCCTGTTTTTCCAATTCTTATCAATTTCATTAACCTCAAGCAAGATCAAAAGTACATTATTAAACCATTCTACTCGCCGTCTTTGATCCAATGGAGTAAATTATTCGCTCTTTTACAGCATATACCCCGATAGAAGAGTGGAAAAGGACGCCGACGGTATCCCGTACGGCGTGGCTGGAGAATTGTCCAATCTCCAGAACGCGACTGTCTCCGAGCAGCCGATTACAGCGTTCGATTGGTGCGTGGACAAGATGGGCCTGGCGGTCTCCTCGGCCTACGATCAAACGATCAGGGTGCTGATCGTAACGAAACTAAATTTGTACTGATAAGTTTTATTAAAGAGTGTTTTAACGGATGCGTTATTTTCTTAGTAGCAGTCTGATGGGAAATCGGTCGTTTTTGGGTCGAATGCTGATGTCGGTTTTCAGCTGGAGATTGGAGAATTTTTCGTCGGTTTCTATTTGGAAGTGTTGCAGAATGGTTACCAGCATGATTTTCATTGTCATGTAAGCGAATGGTTTTCCTGCGTGAGAAGTTTGTGAGATATTTTTGGGGTGGTTGAGGGTTGTTTTACTCACCGATGCAGCCTCTGGGGCCTGCACTGAAGGGCATAAAGGCGTAGGGATGTCTGGATCGCACGGTGTCCGGCAGGAAATGCTCCGGGTAGAACTGATTGGGTTTCTCCCAGTGTTTTGCGTCTCTGTGGATATTGTAAATCGATACTATTACAGAACAACCAGCGGGTATCCAACAATCACCTAAAAACATTTAATTTAACCAAACTTATCAAGCAGAAATGAGTAGTTTTTACCATACAAACAAATTTCCTTCTCTGCTTTCCTTACTATAAAACTTGCAATAGGGAATAACCGCAGCACGTCTTTAATTACCATCTCTAGGTATTCCAGTTTGTTAACATTATTTTCGTCGATATTGCTATTTTTATCGCCAATTGTTGTGTGTATTTCTTCAATTACCCTTTCTTGAATATTCGGGTGCATGCCAAGAAGCAAAAGAGTGAACGAAACGATTGATGTTACAGTATCTTCAGACTATATAAAATTTGAAATCTACTTTAAATTTTTCTTAAAATGATTTCGCTGTTTTTTAATCAATTACTTACAGCTGAATATAAGGTGACAAGGTGATCTTTTAGATCCTGATGGGTGCAGAAACCTGCATCTTCGTCCCTCATGCTCTTTAACTGTTCGATGACTGGTTGAAATGATTTTGACTGTTGATTATTTTTATCGCTAATTTCAATCACTTTGTCCATAAATCCTAAAATCACTGTTTTTCCCTCTTCATGCTCCTTCCAATAGGAGCTGAATTGAAACAGAACGTCATTTTGTAACCAAACTTTTACAATTCTTGCATAAATAATTGTATACATCCTGAATATAAATATCGAATTAATATTAAGTATTTTCTTATAATCACACTTAGAATTACCTGTGTAGAAGCCACAGAAACCGATCCATTTTACCGAATTGAGCTTCCGTTTTAACGCCCAAAAATGTTCCTAAAAGTAAAGAATTTACAGAAAAATGTTTAATAATAAGAAGACAACTTGCTATTAACAATGTCTGCAGCGCATCTGTGAATATACGGTTCAATATTGAACGCAGGTTTATCAACGCAGGATTCCATCACATTTATCAATATTTTGGTTTGTTCAAGGACTGTTGGAAAATATTGCAAAATATTTTTCTTCGCGAAAATAGGGGATATTAGTCGCCTGTCTTTTCTCCATTTAACACCTGGAAAACAATTTTCGAAATGATCCCCACAATTCTGGATAAAAGTGACCTACCTGACGATGTGATTAATCCTTTGCCATCAAAGGGTTCCAGGAACTTGTAAAGATCTGGATCTTTCGTAATGAAGTTATAAGAAGACATTACTTTCTAAAAATAATAAATTGAAAGAATCTAATAGTTAATTAAGAATTTGTTAAAAAGATACCTGAGCTTGAGTAACATCTGTTATAACTAAAGTAAATTTCGGACCGAACCATAATCTCAATGGGCTGGGGTATTTGTTACAAATTTCAATAGTTTTATCTAACAAATCTAAAATTGACAAACAAATGTAGCGTTATAGATTTTAATAATAAATGAATAATACTTACTGTCGTTCTCACAAAGGAAACTCAAACCGTTTCCAATAATCGGTAAGGGGAAGGGTCCTTTTAATTTCCACGATAAAAGATAATATTTTCTATTCTTATACGCATGAAAAATTAGCAATAAAAACACAACGCAGATCCACGCAAACATCTTAAACGTTAAAAACAAGTAGATGTACTTAAATGGATACTATTCTTCGACTAACAAGAGTTGGAAATTACAGAATGTTTATGACCTGGTTTTATTTCAATAGGTACTTTTTATACCATAAACAGGCATAATGTGTTCACTCGCAATCACAAGAAACGCAAAATGTATTTTATTATATTTTTTTTATACAGGTATCAGTCAAAAGAACATCCCGTACATTCCAATTACCATCGAAACAGCATCAAGTATGTAATTGTCCATCTGTCATTGAGATCGTACAGTTTTCAGCCCAAACATCGGGTTCCACTAATTTTTTATGTTAAGTAACATTTTGGCCTAAAAACTATTGTTAAATTACTCTCCATATTCCTCAAACTGATCTAAATCTTCACCGCAACTTTCCAACATGCCCAGAGTCAATCCAGGTAAGTTTCCAAGATAGGTATGTGCACGCTCGTCTCTAAACATTATTTATTTTGTCTCAGGACCCGGTCCCGCAGCGTACAAACTCAGGCCTCTCACCGGATACAGGTGCCATGACTTCACTAAAGACAGGGCTCCGCAATTCAGCATGCAGCAGAAGACGAAGGTGCCGAAACCGTGCCCGATAGGACCAGGTCCAGCGTATTGCCTTCAGGGAGCCACCAGGTTCGGACCACCATGCCCAAAAGGATTCACCATGCAGAGGAAATACCCACCACCCAGTAAGTTAATCGCTTAATAGTCGAAAATAGCCTTTATATCCCCGTTATTCACTTATTGCATTATTTAAGAGTCTATGTAAATTAAATGGACCGCACTGAGATAGAGGTCCGGAACTCGATGATCACGTTCAAGGAATGTAATTTATAGCAAAATAACGAAACAAAATGTAACTGCAACAATAAATTTTTTTCGCATTTGTATACGCTTGTTTCACTATTTTGTTGGTTCAACCGATCTAACGGGACACACACCTTTCAGAGATCGACTGCGTGCCCGGCCCCAAGTACTGCCCGAAATGGGCGCATCCGAGGGCGCCGGCCTACACCATGGCCCGCAAATACAAGTGCTGCGTGCCGAAAACGCCCGGACCGGCCGATTACTGCATCAAGAGGTGCCCCAACAACTGGCCAGCGTACACCATGTAAGCATCTGTTACCTTCTGTATTATCTCCACGTTTTACCACGTCCACGATTTCATTTCAGGCCCCACAAGTACAAGCCGAGATGCCCGGACCTCACCCCCGGGCCGTATCCGGCGGTGTGCGTCATCAGGTACAAGAGCAGGGAGCCTCGCTACACGATGATGTCGAAGGCTTACCCCAAGCCGCCGGTGCCTTGCTCGCCCGGGCCGGCCGCTTACTGCGCCAGATTGCCGAAGAAATGCATGGTTGGGCAGGCGTTCGGCATCAGGAACCAGAACATCGACGTTTACTACACCGACGAGGATAGGATGGCCGCTTGCACGGAGTTCAGGCCGTGCTGCAAGCAAAACGAGCCGATATTGCCTGGTCCCTGTTAGTTGCCTCGGTGCTGGAGATGGAGATGATCTCTGATAGAAGGTACTAAATGGACTGGATGAGGTGGTTTGGTTCAATTTGGGGAATATTGGATACCGTTGAAGGTGTTGGAGGAATATGAAACATCGGTAATAATAATTTTTGGACCAAATTGTTACTAATTGGAAATAAAACTGTCGATTTCAATTAGTGTTTTATTTGATTAAAATTAGTTTGTTTTCAATTTTTTTGTAGTTAGCGTAGATAAATACTTTACAACGGTTGATAACGAGTACGAAATTATCGATGTTATTGATAAAAATACCAGAATAACATCTAATAATAAATACTGGAACCAAGGAATATTCGCATAAGGTGTTTTCAAATGCTCAGTGCCATTATGCCTTATAACATATTCTATCCACCAAACAGCTCTATCTATCGATTTCATCGGATGATCCGCCCAAATCTCCCTTAATTTCTCAACGTTCCTTCTGTATCTAAAATATACATCAACGCATTATTGATAATCACTTGGATCGTGTAAGGAAAACCTACTTGGGATTACCAGCTACTTCTAACACAGCCGCTTTTACGTCTTCTTTAGTAAGATTCTCGAAATCCAATTCTACAGCTACGCCCAGCTCGGACAATCGCCTAGCGTTCATTTCCTGATCTGCTATGAAAGGCAAAGCCACGATAGGAACGCCTCTAGCCAGAGTTTCCTCCAAGGATTGGTGCCCGCACTGCGAGATGAATAGCTTTATGTTCGGATGTGCTGGAAAAATGTACTTAATTTGTAATATAAGAGCAAGTGCGCAGATGCAGATACTTACCTAACAAATCGTTTTGAGGCAACCATTTTTTTATGAAGACGTTTTCGGGTTTGTTGGGCAAATCGTCAGATTCGAATTTCCAGAGAATCTTGTAGGGTAATTCAGCAAAAGCCGCAATCAGCGTGTCTCTAACCCCATCGGGTATGTTTACACTTTGAACATTCGATCCCAAACTGAAGTATATCACTCCTTCTTTCGCCTCATCCAGAAATGATTTTAACTCCTATAAATACGAGCTAATATTAACTATTTGGTCGTGAAGAAAATAGATAATAGTACTTACAGCAGGTAAAGGTTTGACGGGTTGCAGGTGAATGTTTTCCAAAGGAATTATCGTTGGGATAGTGGGTCTTGGTGTGTACAAAAAAGGATTTATTGTCAGTAAAAGCAAGCTCATATTCCTTTCGATTTCCTCTATATGAGGTATATCATCGCCTAAGTACTTCCTTATCAGTTCATCAGATTTGGGTAGAATAACGAATGCTCGGTAAAACCTCGCGAACAGATAATAGAGTGTGCTTTTAATTCTTTCGTAGAAACTTAAACGACCGTTGTAGGGCAAGAACATCTCCGAATACATAGCAGGATGATGGGGGTTGTTTATGCCGAAATGTGTGCCAATGTATCCCCCCATGGAGGAAACCCCTATCAAAGGCGCTTTGAATTTCGCGGCCAGCCCGTACAGTACAGGCGATATGTAAGTCTGTGCGATGACCAAATCGAATTTCTCCTCAGTGCTGTTGTAGACCTCTATGAACTCTTTGTTGCCCAAAACGGACTCGGCAAACTCGTAGTGCATGGCGAATATCTTCGGTATCTTCGTGTGCACCGCGTGCATTTTGTTCATGTAGAATTGGAAACCGTGCCGCTTGATTATCTCGTAATTGGCGGTGCTGACGTCGATTTCTCGGAGCGTCGCCAGAGAGGCGTCCCGCAGGGGCCTCGGGGTCACCACTACCACTTGGTGACCTCTCAGCGATAATTCCTTCCATATCGGCTGGAACACTCGCTGGTGGCTGACGGCAGGCATTTGAAAGACGCACAAAATACGCGCACCAGTCACCAAGGTTAAAGACGCTGCTAGTAAGATAACCGCCGATTTCATGTTTACTGTTTGTCGATTTGTGTATCGAATCATACTGGAAGAATTAATGGGTACACTCTCGTTTCATACACTAATCCATATCATCAATCAATCATAATATATTATGGAAGATAATTACAGTCTTTATTAAATGTATTCATCATCGTTGTTGATTTACGCTCGACGGTAAACTGGCTGTTTTATAAATGAGTTAATTACAAGGTCTGGTTTAGTGAAAGTACGTGTAAAAAATTTATTATTTTATGCTTTTAATCGGCGTGTAAAATTACATCGATTTTGTGATCAGTCTCTTCGGTTGGTACGTTGTCGATAACTTGCTCTTTGAACGCAGGAGCAATCAAGATGGGAAATTTATCGAATTGTTTGCTTATTTTGGACAAATACTTGTCGTAGTAACCGGCTCCGTGGCCTAATCTGTTGCCAGTGGGACTGAAAGCGACTCCCGGTACTATTATCAAATCTAGACCTACAATATTATCGTTTTTTATAGACACATTATAAATTTAAAGTTGCTGGTTTACCTAAATCCAAAGCATCAGCTCTTTGATCTTTAAATGAAGGTTGTTTGATATTCCACTTAGTTACTGGTAGAGTATTCCAGTCATCCATGGAATGTAATTCTACCATTTCCATTCCAGCTTTGCGATATCTATGCGATTTAAGAAGTAGAAAATTTGTGAAAATTAGTACAAAACTTACCTGGGAACAAAGCACCTTTTTCCATCTTCAAAGAGCTTCCTTAAAATAGGTTCAGTGTTTATTTCTGTGTCGAGACTCAAGTAGATAGAAACATGCTTGGCATTCTTGAATGCCGGTAAATCGAATAACTGCAAAACGAATTGATCACATGTTTGTTTAAAATTTCCACTTTCGCTACCTTTCGTTTGACAATTTCCGATTGCCTGTTTCTTTCTTCGGCCGATAAATTCGCTACTTTTTTCGAAATTTCATCTCTTACTGCTGCTTTGATTTCTTTAATGTTCGACATCGTGAATATTGATCTAAATCTAAAAGAATTCTAAGAATATTCGTGAATAATTGGATAATAAATAACAAGATATTGCAGTGTTTAAATAAACAATAGCGATAAATGTTGTGACATGATTAGAATTCCGAGTAAATTTATAAATAACGAATAAATTTTCGTAAGTTTAATCCGAATTTTCATTTTTAAGAAAATTGATAATAATTTTATTATGTTTATTTTTATTGTTATATTAATAGAAATAAAATAAAGAAATTATTGAGAAGAGTTTCTGAAAAGAGTAATTATTTTTTTAATTCTTAATTTCTTAATTAAAATACAAACAATTTCGAAAGTTGTTTGAATTTTTCGAAAATAACTAGTTTAAGAGTAAGTTGAATATCATTAACAGAAAGAAGAAAAAAAAGTAATCTACAATAGTTCAAATGTCCCAAAAGTTACATACCATCATTTTCAATACTTCTCCAAAGATGGTAGCACAGTATACTAATTCGGATTATTTTATTAAAAATCAACAAATCTCACAATCCTCGTTTATGCTTATTTGCACAAATAATCACAGTAAGAATAAATTACAATACGTTGTAAATTTCCACTGGATTGTTTACAAAGCCAAAAGCCAACTCGAATCGTGTGATTTAATTGGCCATAAGCTTCACAAACTTCTAACAGAAAGAACGACGACAACGGAACAGAACGATAAGAAAATGACATATGACAGTTCGCTATCATGTCAGCTATTTTTTGGTGTCAACTATTTTCTTCTTTGTATACCAGATTTATGGTACTTTTTGGATGTATTTCCTTTTACTGTTACCCAAAATCGATACAAAATCAAGTGTAATTTTATTTTACCTCATGTATAAATCTAAACGTTTTTAAAATTTGATGTCGTTAAATAACAGTTAGTAATTCCCATCTCAATCTAACGGTTACAGAAACGGTACATCTCACCTCTACTTTTCCGTCACGTGCGAAGCAACAAATTTTGCCGAGAACAGCCGAGCGCTCTCCTGCAACGTCGAAACCTTACGAAGCGTTTAGTTTGGTGGAAATCGCGACGTGTTTTGGTACAAAAGTCGTGCATGTGCTCGTTGTGAAAAAATTTTTGAGTTTTTTGTCGCATGCCTAGGTGAGCCATTTAATTCTAGGCAAATTCTATTCCAAATAATGGGTTCGCTACGAAGACTCGCGACGAGTTTATGTCATCTTTGTGCGAAATTGTCCGGTTATCGAAAGTTTTGAATTTTCGTGCAACACGCGATAACGATGTGCAATGATTTTTTTATATAGCGTGAATTATGGCCTGTTACCAGGGGGTTATGTTGTGATTTTATTTTGTTTGTTTTGCTTTTGTTTTGATTGTTTTTTGGCAAATTTTAAGTGTTATTTTGAGTACTGGAGTAATTAAAAAATATAATTTATATTTGTCGTAAAATGAACAAAGTTATTCTCAAGATAAATTCCACTATACAAAGTTTAATATATTGCACCTTAGTCATTTATTTTGCAACTTATTAATTATTTACCTACATATGTTTATTCTAAATTTTAGCAGTTTTTTTCATGTAGGTGTAAGCATTAGTTTGTTTGAATAATTAACGCTAATAAATGATAATAACATTGTCCGAATTTATTATAATGTATAAATAAATTTCGCTTAATTATTTTAAAAATATTTATAAACCACAATTGCCAAAACAACATAACAAAAATTGATAAGAAAAATTATTGCTGTATCGAAACCACGGGCTTATGTGATACTATGTACCGATAAAGTTTTGACCTTCATTATTATTCCTTTTTACTCTTCACCTATTAAACAACCTTTATATTTCATTAAGAATTAATTGCACCACCCTGTATATCCGCAAATGTTCCAAATTATTTGTGCGAAAATTTCCCGATTCCTCTACTATTCGCGCTATTCGCTAACGACCCTATTAAAGCCGAATTTCTAATTGACCTCATCAAATTATTTCCATTCATCCGGGAAATTTTCTTGCCTAATTCACATTCTGTTTCAATTTAGCCTTCCAAGTCTCACCACATTTAGCCAGCGTGTATTATTAACTTGCGTCTGCAGACCGTTCTAAAATGAGCTGCATTTTAAAAACTGAAAAAATAAATTAAAATGAGAACAAAAAAATAATACAGAAGTTTCGAGAACTAGAAATTGTAATGTTTAATTTAATCTCAATAAATATAGAACAATCTGTATATTGTGTTTACAGAATATGTTTAGTAAGAAAAATCCTCGTTAAAAACTCGAAAAATACTTATTACAACAAATGTAATCTAGTCGAGTTTTTAGCACTTGCGGTGTAATAAATTATTTACATAAACCATAACTCATTAGGTGTTTAACAAATTTTAAAAGTTTATGAATTATGGATGAAATGGTCGAGCAAAGTTAATTTGGCTGGTGTAACAATCGGTTGGTCTTTTTAAAATAGTTACCAATTAACCGGTTGAACTACGAGAAAGGTAGAAACCGGTGGGTAGGTAGGTGTAGAAAGAAGTTAGTTGATAATCGTTTATTTGAAATTGTACGAATTTTGAATCAACTTTTTGGTTTTTTTTTCAGAGCCACCATTACCGAGTGGTCTCTGAAACAATGGTAGAAACGGAACTGTCCTGTGAAATTACGCGCAGCCAGCATGAAGAAATCAAAGTTGCACGCGAAAACGGTAAGACCATTTTATCAATAAATTACCAGGTACATGAATTGTGAATTTACGAAGGTGTAGAGACCCTTATCAACCAACCTGCACGAATAATAAATGCAAATTCAAACAGAATCGCTCGAATTATAGACATCACTTACACTCAGTGTCAGTTAAATTTACACTTCACAACCCGATACATTTAACTACTTAACTACAACTTAAAATTTTTCGCGTAAAAATAATGATTAGTTTCGTTGGCTCACCGTGTATTCGTATATTTTTCATATTCGACATTCGATACTCTCATAACATGTTTTTGTATTTACGCTAAATGAAGGGGAATAAATCGGGGAATGAGTGGTTAGGATTAGTGTTACGTAAGGTCACGAGAAATTCGATTCCCGTGTTCTCTCTGCACCGGTCGGTGGCCTTGGAGGTAACCATTCAGGGCTACTTTTGCAGACAGCTGTAAGCCAAGACGGGAACTGAAAATTCGCTCTTTAATCGCTTGTTTTTAATAATAATCATGTATGTTTCTACATATTATTTTCTTGGTGGATGTTTACATCGAAATTTTAGCAAACAACATTCGCTTAGCTCTTAAAGGTATAATTTAATTAGAGGTCGTTAAATGTGCGCATGAGATATTTATAAATGTGTACCTACTTATCGGAAACTAATAAAAGTCGGGCGTACAAACAAACTTTTTGAAGTAGTGTTGGAAATTTCAAACGTTTCCGCTTGATGTATATCGCTCGGCGGATTTAAGAAAACCCGCGATTAATAAAATCAATTTTATAAATGTTTTTTTCGTTCCTTTGCTCTTTGGGATCGCTCTTGGAACTTTTTGGACCCAAATGTAGCCAACCGTACAGAATCAGATTAGATTTAGGAGATATTGAAATGCACTAAAGCGTGATTTAAGTCTCTACGTACAGTGTGTTTATGAGGGATTTTTTATATTATTTTAAAAATTCCATTTCAAATCTTGATCCTATCGACCTGCAGAGTTCAGATGCTGTTCTAATAAAGAAAAATCGCGAAGAAACGACCAATGAGAGAGCCAGCTAGCGACTTTGTCAATAATTTAAAGCTTTTTACTACTTGTAGTACTATAGTATTTTGAAAAGAATGGAATTCCATGGGAAGACAATTGAAAAACCATACGTTTCTTCTTTTTTTAATTTAATCAATGAAATTCATTGGAAGTTGAAAAAATTGTAGCTTCCGCTTGGATTTTAAATCGTGGGATGTAAAAATTCGAATGAAAGTGATGGCGTTTTCCATTGGTAAAATAGTGCGCACTGAAAGTGCACTCAAAGCAAAATTTTTGTTTTATTTGGTGGACTGTGCGAGTATTTTGATTTCCAAAAGTGTTTTGGTGGCCAGATTGCCAATGGAATGGTGTTAAAAAATGGGGTTTCAATCAAAATACTAATATTTATTAGCCTAAAGGTAGAGCTGATGGAGTATTTACTTTTTTATTGCAAATATTTATTCATGTGACAATTTCTTAATGTTTTTAGCACAATTTACTAATCTCTCATCTATATTCAAATCAATTTTTCTTAGTAAATTCTACTTATCACCTTTCCAGTGTCGATTCTATTTCTCTAATAAAGAATAAAAAAATCATTATTTATTTAATTACTTAATACGCCGTATTTTAACAAGTACTTACAAATAATAAAAACCAATCGAATTTGTTTGCGAAAACGATTGCATTACGAATTGTAAATAATTCACGATTTGCCGAAAAAAATTGCGTCAGCAAAATGTAAAGCGGTTCTAGCTAATTCCCCATTAAAGCTGTTTAAAATCTTCTTTATTAGTCTGGCCGGTGGGAATAAAATTAACATTTTTATCGCAACCATATAAACAAGTTAATAGATTTAAGTGTCGCACCGTTAGTTCTATTGTTCTTATTCGAATGTTATTAAATATGTTAATGATGCAATTAATATTTTAAACTTAAAAACTACAAATTTTATGTGATAGGGTGTTTAATCCTAATGTACCAAGATCTACCAAAACAAAGCTCTCAAATCGTCAGTCAATCAATGAGTAAGTCAGTGGCACATGCAAGATAATTATTTACGATTGTAATGCAGGAATGTTTCTGCGCAATCGAAACATGTATACCATACTGCGAATGCGCATTATTTTTTCCTTTATATACCTGTTTTTTCACCAATTACTGTGCGAACAATTCCTTTCTTCTTACAACTACCTGCTCGTCTGAATAAATTGTGCATACTAAACTCCCATTCGAACCTAAATTTACGGTGGTTATATCTACCTGGAAAAAGCCTTTTGATCCCGGTAGGGCGAATTCAACGCTGACGTATTCGATTTAGAATATGTAGTTTGCAAACTGCATTTGCTACACCAACGTTGAAATACAAGATATTAACTGAGGATGCTATTGGGTATTTTCCTTGAAAAATTATTTGGCTCGATGCCAAATGCATCGGGGTCGAAATTACGAACATCGGGGCGTCCCCTACGTGGCCTAGTTGCCGGAAGTTTTTGCAATTAACGCCGATGCCATCATCACTGTGCCATCTGAACCGAATCTATATCGCCTTAAAGTTCAATTCACCTTCCATTTAGGACCCTTTTTACTCTCGTTTCGAAAGGATCTCGAGAAGTGCTTTATCCAGTGTGTATTTAGTTATTTATCAAACAAAAGGGTCCTGATTAGAGATTACAAGTGGTATATCTCTTAAGTTTGTTTACCGACATTTTATTTAAATCCCTGTGTCATCCTCGACCTTGCTATTTATTATTTTTAATGATTAAAATGCCATTTTAATAAGGTATTTGTATATTCAAGTCTGTGGTAATTCTGGTAGAAATAACTATATGATCCGTGGAGTTTGTTTATCGTATACGGATGACAGATTTAAAAGAGAATCGCACCTTGGCGTTGATTTTATAACGAGGTTATCGCGTACTATTCCTAATCTTTTTAAAATAAACAGATTTGCAATGGTTCGGGCAAATTTGCTCGAACGTCTCGCCGTCGCAATGAATTCGTAGAAACGAATCGCGAGACGGTAACGGAATTTAATTAGCCATCCGTCATTCAGATGGGTTATTAAGAGATTTAATTGTTATTGCCCGATTTATGTCTACATCCATTCAATCACCGACAAAATGTATTAATTGAAGAAGAGTCTTTATTAAGGTTGGTTTTGGTTTATTAATGCTTAAATTATTGATTATAGTGATTCTAGTCTTAATCCGATTTGGACCGTTGTACCGGGGACGCGAAATAAATCGCGTTATAAGCGCCGAGAATGCTAAGAAACCTACCTATATGTATTGATATTCGAGATAACGTAACGTTATTTTAACGTAAATTTATACAAAAATCTTTAATATTTTATTAAGGGTTAAATTTGCTTACAATTTGATAAATTTGTTAATAATACGAATCATTATAATCCTCAATTCGAATTTAATTTTGAACAAGTAAAACTTACCTAATATAGGTAATTGTGGATATATTTTTGTATATAACAATAAAATCAGCATTGTTTGCGGACACGTGTGTATTTATTTTAGAGGACGTGGTCTGGTTTGAGGTTACCCGATTGTAATGTAACACAATGCTTTCAATTAATACATTTTATATAACCGCCAAGTTTTGAGTTTTTGATATTTAACGCTTTATAAGCAAAGGAGAAATAAATTCAAGGTATTCTACAAAAGTTATCTCGTTGGATTCGATGTACCTAATGGAGAAATAAATTTCGTTTTAGGCGAAAAATTACTAGGATTTTTTCTAGAGATATTTATGTTTTCTCCTGTTTCAGCACTCGTACGCTTATCTGGATAAGCCCCGAGTAAAAGTAAGTTAAATGTCCGCATAATCCGTTATTTTTTTCGATGTTGGTTTTTACATTTTGCATTTTACACGTATGCGCATGGTTTGTTTGTATTGTTTATGCATAAGCCTCTCTTTCGTTTTGATCGATTTTTAATAATTTTGCATTATAAAAATTGTATACATAAATGTTCATAATTGCCATGAATATTTTATAGATCGTTTAGTAGAACGATTTTCTTTAGAACTTATACACATTTGCAAACTTTGTGATTCATCATTTTTGCACCTGATTTGAAAATGCTGATAAGCCATCAATAGTGACACGGACACACGTCAAAAATAGCGTATCGCTATTTTTACGTAAGCTTGCAAAATTTTGCAACTGCAACGTGATTACGAATTAATTTAACTGCGATTGCAATGGAGATGCAAGGATCCGGAGAATGTAATTTAGTCTGCTACTGTATTTTATTTTCGACGTTATCCAAACGTTGGTTAATGCTTTTTGCGATAACGAACTTACGTTATTGTATCACGAGCAATAAACTTGGAAAGAGTTGGCCATACACTACGTAAGTCGTTTATCATGGAATAATTAGAGCGATAAGAGTGATGTCATTTTTTAACCAATAAATTTTTATTTGCCTTAATACGATGATTAATTTTTAATTAAATTAAATTAGCATTCTTTTAGCGAGTAAATAAACTGTATTTTTAGCATTGAGACAAAGGTATTAATATAATTTTTATGCATATATTACTTAACTTTAAAAAATCCATACATTGAGTAAATTATGCTGACAGTAATTTATAACACACATTAATTTCTTTGCTTTAACTATTTAAACAAATTGAATGCTACTTTTAAACGAATCCGTGTAGTTCCTCGATTTATTTGATATTAAAACATGTATAAGATGACAAGTGTATGGACTGCTTTAAATTGTTGAAAATTATTTGAGTTCAAATTAAGACAATCAGACTGTATTATTTATGGCTCATCGACAGAAAATATGTTTAGTTATAACTGGTGTTTAATTAGTACTGTGTTGTGAAAAATGACGCTTAAAAAGTCCGATATTATTACTATATCACAAAGAATACACGGCAGTTTTCAAGAATTAAATCCTATAGTGCTTTGGAGTAAAAACAGGAAGAAAAAGGATAAGGATGAGGTATTTTTTGCCCATTTATTATTGCCTAATATGAAGAAATGAAAAATTACCAATCCGCTGCAGTTTTTTTCCAACACCATCACACCATGACATTATCGGGGTTAGATTATTAAAATGAAATCTCCAGATTGTTCGAACTTTTCCATTATTCATAACGTAGAACGTCCTGTTAAATGGAAAAATTCTGCAATGTAGATTAATTATTCACGCGCATTTCTTATCTCGTATAAAAATATTCGTACACCCATACGGAAAGCAAAAAAATCCGCTTAATTTATGATCCCCGTGTACCTAATGTTTATTTAAGCTGCTGTGCGTAAATCACCAAAATTAATCCAATTAACATATAGATGAAAATCGAAAGTGAATATATCTACCAAAATAAAGACTATAAAGTTCAATATACTCATTATACAAAAGGTTATCAAATGTTATATATTTTACAAATAGATAATTTCTCGTTCTTTCACTATTTGTGGACTAAATTAGTGTGTTAAAATGCGTTTTAAATTAAAAATATGCATTCAAAAAGTGTTGCAAAGTTAGTTGTTTAATTGTTTACCGTTGCTTTTGGTTAGATAATAAACGATCATTAAAAAAGTTACAAATTTATTGCTCCGTGACAAACAGCCTGCATTCGCCAATTGTAAATACACACATGTGATATCAAATTTAATGTATGATGCAGTCCCAGAGAATGCGACTCGGGTCGGATCTAAAGAATTTATTTATTCTAAACGCTTTCCAGATCACATGTTTATGTGTACACAATTATACATATGATAATAAACATATACAAACGAGTAATCTTCGAGTGTAGCCTTTGTTAGAACAAGTAAATTTAGGTTACATATCAAATTCGAAGAAGTGAAGATAACATGCCAAAATTAGGTGGAAGGTAAACTTAAAGATATCAATCCGTATCTAGTTACGATAATAATATTTTGGATGGTTTTTAACGTATCATACACTCAATTTAAACATTTACGTAGGTACCTAATTTTCCACTGTTTCATCAGTAAACATATCAACATTTACTTGCAATCATTAGGTTGTCACTTATCAATTAGATAATCAATTCCTGTTAACAGGTACGATTATATTTTATGCTTTGTTAACGAAAATATTAGGTAATAAAAGCATTGATTTATTAAAAGTAAACAGTAATTGTAATGAATAGTGTGGTATTATGATTATTTGTGACCCTCGTTGGGTTGATAATTTAGCGAAATCTTTCAAGTTCCATAAGGACACACGGAGAAAGGTATCCGTCTGGGTTTTAGCAGTAAGTACATTTAATTAGAGTAATGAGATGTTTTAGAATTTGCGTTTTTTTCTATATCTACAATATTTCGAATCTGCTGTGTTTCTACATCCGGCGTTTTGTGAATTTATGAGAAATACTCTACCTGTTAGTATGGAAACGCTCTTCGAATTTTTTATTAGCCAATATATTTATCGAATGTACGTGTTTTCCCGGAAACTCTGCGAATTCCAATGTCAATGTCGGGAATTCTGTAGTCTCCAGTAAATTCGTACATAAATTTTTCCATTAAATTTGTCACAGTTTCAGTAAAACTTTAAATTGCGCACGACATTTATGTAATTAAATCGAAAAAATGGGTATTCTAGTTTCGACGAGAAGATTGAAAACAAATATTCGAGCATACAAGGGTACGTTTCAGGAATCCAGGTCAACCGGATTTGAATTGTGAATTCCGGGCTTTGTACAAAGTGTTATATTGCTCCACTACGGCATCATAAGGTACAACCCTTACAAATTCGATGTTTTTTTGTTCATTCTGTATTCACTCGTTCTGCAAAGGGGCGAATTCCATTTTTAGGTATACATTTGCATCCAAATATCCACTTTTAGATTTGCATTTAGCCTTCGCGATAACACTTATTCGTATAATCGAATTTGATTTATTTTTACGTTTGATCTTGATATCCTCAAATTTCTTGCAGTGAAATTAATTAGGGTATGTTTAATTCTAACTTCTGTTTTAACAATTTCCAATGTGCACAACACGAAAACACTCCAGAAACAGAAGTAGAATATGCTAATTAACGCAATTTGTTACGTATTTATACTCTCGCGCATGTTTGTATATAAACTCCTAATTTATTAAAGCAATTATATCTCGACGAGACTGCTCTTTGCGCCGAGCTTCTCTGACGTCTTGTCTTATTCCGTTGTTAATTCAATTCCTGAGGTCGCTCGCTCTTTCATTACGCAGTAATTGAAAGTTTTCGTTGTGTCAATTCGAAAAGAAACGGACCCGGGCGTTAATTCGTTGAAATTGGACTATACTCGTGCCGGAGATATAGCCTTTTAACGAATGAAAATGTACGTTTGGATGTATTTAACGAAGTTTCTGCGAAAACTTGATTATTTATGCAGATTAATTTAACGCGAGGGATTAGATTTTATTCGCTTCGTAAATAATTGCTCTATTTATTTAAATTTTAGATCTTGATGTATGAGAAAAAAAGGTACATAGTGGCAACATTGCGACTCTTCCTGTTAAAATTTCGGAGTTTCTGCTTTATTGTGTGCAGGAAAAGAAATTTTGTTTTATATTAGCTACAATTTAAACCGAGCTTTCGGGAATTTATTATTATTCGGCACGTAAATGCGTTCGCTCGAATGGTAAAATATGCATCAGCTCCATTGAAATGCAGGTATTATGCACCTTCTACCATAGCGGAAAACCGAGCATTATATCGAATTTATTTCGAATGTAATTTTAAGTTTGAAAAGAATGCGCTCGAAAATACGACACATTGTAATGTTTCCGACTTCGCCGAGTTGATGATACTCGTGGTAAGTGCATGTTTCTTTACACTCGGCTTCACGAAATTAACGACGAATCGAAAAAAAATCAAGGTGTACACTGGCGTGGTTTTGTCGTAAATCGACTTGTTTGTGTGAATGTAAACATCGACATTTGAAAGCTTTCTTATTTAACCAGCGCATAAAAATCGTTATCCGACAAGGTAAATATACTTATTAACAAACATCAATAACTGAAGCTTCATGTCGCAAATACTAACTTTAACGTAACGGCAAATGTTCGCTTGTGTTTTGGTGAAATTTGAAAAAAAAACGGACCGATTTTGTCTTTTTTATCCAATCTAACACGACCATTTCTGGGAATTTTCAGCGACGACACGGCACTTTTGACTCTCTAGTGACATCTCTATCGACATTTTTATGGCCTGTAGCAAACGATTTTACATCACCTGTAAGTTTATTTTGTTGATTTTCATTAACACTAATCGATTTTGTAGACTTTGCATGCTTTATTGCTTGATCGTAAGTACGAAGTTTAGTTTGTAATTAGACAATTTTAGTATAGTACAAAATTGAATTTACATCAGCTTGATAGTGTAGCGTTTAAAAAACTAAAAATTAGCGTGCAAGTAGAATATTCTATTCACTTCCTCAACTCGCTGAATTTTTCAAATTACAACGTGATTATACTAGATCAAATAAACGAGGAAACTGCGGAAATATATATTTTACTGCGCCTTTAAAAAATTAATTACGCTGATGGAGATGCGTTTAATTATCTTTCTGGCTTTTGAGGATGATTTTTATGTGCGGCGTTTAAACGTTTGTGGATCTGGAGCTGCAACCGGAGCGCGAGATGCGGCATTGATTTTCCCTTCCATGCAGCTTTCGCGGCGGTTTTTATGTCGATTTGATTTGCAACCGACTGTGCATTGAAACTTGACATTCGACTTCCATTAAAATTGATAGAGTCCCGTGTAAACGCGCCGAAAAGGCTTGTTGTTTTGATTACCGCTTCGGTCGAATAATTTATTTTAATTCGTTGCAAGCGCGAAACAGAAAGCTCGAGGAATTTTTAATAAGCGTCAGATTTACGTCGTTTTGGCTTGGAAAAGTTTGCGGCTCGGATTTATTCAAATGGAAAATTATGTCGGTTCACCTGAATAGGTAGCATTCCTTCGCTTTCGCGTGGAAACTCGCGGAAAAAGAACACTTATAAAGTGAAACAAGCGGTTAGATAAAATCTTCGGTTTCGAAGTTGATCCGAATTTCATTCCAAGATTGGATTTTTTAGCTTCGCATCCGAAGGCGAATTTATTAAAGTATCCCGCAGGGATGTTTGTTAAGTATTTACAAATTTTATCCAAATGACCGTTCTTTCTCCTGAAGATGAAAATCTTTTGTTTAGTATTGCTGTGGAGCTTTCCAGATAAATAATTTTTCTGAAGCTTGCAATATGCTTTGAAGATAGGTCTGGAATGAACGCCGACCGCAATCCACTTTATCATATCGCAACACAAAGCTTGAACGTTGCTACCGTACAAATTTTTCTTTTCCGGAAATATTCTTCAGCATTTCCCAAGCGTTCCTGTATCGCCGAAGGTATTTTAGCTATTTCAAACTAATTGAAATTGCTCAATGCAACAAACAATACTTCGTAATAAATTTCCAACGAGGTATAAATTAATAATAAAAACATTTTTCTAACGCTATTTTGGAGTAATTGGAGTAGTACGTTTCTAAATAATTCAAGCTCTATGGTAGTTTCTTGCAATTTATCGCCTGTAATAAAGCGATAAGGTTTAGACATAAACACGGAACACGTTAATTCGTCATAGAGGAATTGCAAATTTACAATTTCAAAGTTAACAGGTGGGATATTCGAATTCGGACAATAAATAGCAAGTAATTTACATATCCATACATTTCAGAATTATGCTGTTTGGATTAATTCGGATTGATGGAACAACCGAAAGCCAATACCTAATATACTTGTAAATTACCACCACTGTACCTACATCACTTTATTTTTACATATCCGTTATTCCGAATTTGTTCGAATTTTGTGTTTATAAAAACTTTTCTCAATTACTCCTCCACAATCAGTAACCACGAAATAATTATAGTACAGTGAAAGCTGACATTGAACGAGTATTCAATGAATCCCTCGATTCGTAATTCGTGATTCGGATAATTCAACGACTCCCTTGATAGTAATCAAGCCACGTCCTTTATCATTAATAAAACTTAATATTCAGTTAAAGCTACTGATACATAATTAGATAAGTACTTCCAATAATTTCGACAATGCGGACGATTATTAAAGAGAATTAAATATCTACTAACAGGTGTATTGTGCAGTGCACTTTTAATTACATTTTAGTTGTGCCGCATGACAACAGAACAAAACGGAACATATTCCATTATTGCGTTACCGAATAACTTGCGTTCATACTACCAGGTGTTTCGAGCATTTCGACCGGAATGGAAATTATCCCGGGGGATTAAAACATGTTATATTCAAAGGGCCCAATTCGCTCTTGCATAAATTCCATCGAAACTACAAATTTAATTTATAATGTGTGGTAGAGTAATGATGCGATTGAACTATGCATATATGCGCTAGTTATTTACAATTAAATTGATTGGTAGAGAGATGCCTAATAATTCGTTATTTAAGCAATATCTTTTGTATCTGTTTATTTACTCTCCCTTGCGAAATGGCAGCGAGTAGTTCAAATAGATTGTAATGTTCAGTTTATATTAGAGTCGAGATAAATAATGGCCAAGTTGCGACGGAATTTGCTTAGGATTTTGCCGGAAATAAGCCGATTGTAGTCACACCATCCGGCCGTATTTCTTGCCACTGTTCTTTCAATAAAATGTTATTTATAAGTAACCATTTTTGCAGGCTCCAGCAAGGAGTTGGATAGAGGCAACTTTTCACAAACGGGAATGCTCGCGGTACATTCGCCATACAAAAGATCCACAAAGGTAAGTTTCTTATTATTTACCTATAATTATTATACGTCTACATTTTATTTACATTACTCGCATATCTCCGCGGGGCTTAATTAATTTGTGTTTATAATTTCTCTCTTTACTCTTACTCTAATTGTAGGTTAATGTTTTTTATCTAAAGGATTACTATCATCTCATTCCTAACGCTGTTGTGCATCTATCACTGTACTTATTATAACAGTGATTATGTATAATTATAGGAATAATTATAGTCCTTGAATAAAATTGCCTAATATTTCCATTATTTAGATAATGCAAGTATATTTCTACAATGCCTTGAAACCATTATTGTTATTTGTTGTTTAATTGATGGTGTACGAAAAAAATAGCGTCCAACTAAATCTAAAATGAGAAATTAATAATAAAACAATTCGTGCACGTGGACGATGTTGAGATTGTATTTTTTTATTGTAATTTTTTCGAGCACGCGAATTTTCGTCACGCATTACGACACAACATCGTACAGCTGTAGACGCGAATTAAGGTCATCACAGTAATTAAAAGCTTAATTGGCCGTTCAAGAGACCAAATAATTAAAAGCTTAATTGCACATTCGCTACGAATGGAACTTAGATATCCCTATCCCGTTGTAATTGTGATTTTTTAGGAGCTTTAATACGAATGTTTTGTTTCCGGACAAAAATTCCAAACTTTATTTTTTATTTTTATTTCCAGTAGGTATTCGAGTAGTAATTCCTAACTAATTACGCTGTTTCTAAACAAGTTTTTACTATTCACTGCACAGCTGCCAAATTAATGGAAATCTTATAGATTTTTCTTCTTTCCACTTGGAAATATCGACTCGATGTTTCGATAAGTTCGTTCGTGCTCGCAGAAAATATACGGACGACGCGCTTTTGTTCCCTTGCGATTTCCGCAGTAACAGACGGGAATTGTATATTATAAGAGAATTTCCGCAGTTTTTCACGATGAGCGCTCCGGAATATTTATGCAAAAAGCCATCGTAAAGCACCTGAATGTGCAATATTTAAATACTTCTATCCAGGGTGTTGTACTTTTTCTAGAAACTTGGAAATGTTACTTCGTTTATTATAGCCAGTTTGGACGAAAATACGTTATATTATGAGACATTTTTTTTAAATATTATTTGCATGTAACATTCGTGTCTTTAGGTATTCCTGTAGAATTGTAGGTCCCTTAACTATTTAAGAACAGGTAGGTTACATTACACGCTCGAATTCCTGCTAGTGCTTGGCCAATTAAATAGGCGACAGGATCGATACAACATAGCCACGCTAATTGCTTTCCGTAATTAAATTGCGTAAAGCTCGGAATCGTTTCGATAAATTTTTTTACATTTTTTTGTCGTATCGATTCGAAATGCTATAAATTTTATCGGAAATAATCTCCCCGACGATTATCAACAGGCTAAATTTAACGCGGAATTGGAGATAGAGGTGTTCCTGCGTTTCCCAAGGGAAACGGGAACGAATTGGTCCCGAGCCGGAGCGTCCATGAAAGGAATCCTTTCATACTGGTAATGGGATGGATCATGAGATATAAAAGAACCGGATAACGCGTTGTTATTCCTCTTATTTTACATACCCATCGACTGCATTCGCTCGCCCGGTCAATTGCTTTTCTCTTTGCCCGATGCGGATAAATGCATTATTGGCGACAAAATTGCTTATCACGATAGAAACTGAACGAAGGAAAATAGCTAATTTTCTACTGCTATTAGTCGAAGTTAAATTAAAGAGGTAATTAAAAATGGAGCGTCGTTTTCGTTGGACGTGTATTATCCGCGGAGTTATAATCAGTTTTATTTTTCATTTTAACCTGGAACCATTTTTCCGTGACAAAAA
Organism: Phyllotreta striolata; assembly: GCA_918026865.1. Classification (NCBI taxonomy): domain Eukaryota; kingdom Metazoa; phylum Arthropoda; class Insecta; order Coleoptera; family Chrysomelidae; genus Phyllotreta; species Phyllotreta striolata. Next base: position 4,693,325 of record OU900098.1, on the reverse strand, counting down.
TTCCTAACTCATTGAATATTCATTTATCATTTCGTTCGACTTCATTCGGATTTGCCGCCTCGTTGAGTTTTAGATAATTCCATATAATCCCATTCATAAATTATTAAATACGAGTTTCTTCAATCGCATCATTCGCAGGAAGAACTAAATAAATTATTACGCCCTTTTAAAAAAGAAATGAATGAGGCGTTTCTGCAAACTTCAGATATACCTATACTTTTTTTATACTTTAAAATAATAATGTTATTTTCAAATTTATTCTCTCCTTAGCTCCAATAATGATGTTTTGTTGTACTTCGATATTCGAGCTTAGAAAATTATCTTCTGTTGAATCTAATTTTGTATTTTATTTATATGCCAGCTAACATTATTATTCCTCTTTTCCGCATTTTCTCCTTGTTCGTCAGAAATGGGCACACGGAAGGCTCGATTAAATAAGCTGAATGTGGAGCCTTAATTAGCCATTGAAGAGGGTAAGCAAGAGGGTATTTTAGATGGATTAACAAGTAAGCAAAAACTGCATTGAAAATTTTGAACAAATTAGGCGTAGCAGGAATATCTAGAAATTTTGTAAGGAAATTTAGTATATTGTAGTAAATGCGCCTGAAATTCGAATCGTTTGTGTTTGGAAAACTATTTAAACAAAGATAAATAATGAGGTTAAATAGATTAAACGTATACAATGAATATCTTTGTGGGTACCTGTGGCACTTGATAAGAAAATGATAAAATTGTAATTTATTTATTTTTATTAATAGAGACTAAATTGTGTATTATAGAATTAATGCACATGAAATCGTATGTGCAGGTAAACGCACAAAATTTAATTAATTTAATTTGAATTCATTGTGACAATGGCTTGTGCTTATGCGATGACCGAACTTTGTAATCTTTTTTGCTCCGTCAAACACAGTCAACTTTGTTAATTATCCTTTACACAACTACCATGAGTTTGCTATACCATTCAAAACTCCCTGACATTCGTAGCTCCATTATACGCCCTTATGTATTGTTATTACGTAACACGTGTTACGTATAGAACCCCGTGCAGTATCCTCATTTCGATTACTGCTGTACCCGCACGGGCGCAATCTAATTCCGAATGCAGATCGGATATCGATAAGTTAACGCTTTCGGATTAATTATCTGAAATCGGCGGTTGTTTGAGGAAGTTACGCGAAGATGCGAGAGCTAAGTTTCACGAGCGGTGAGTTTATTTCGTAAAAACAGAGCAAATTTCGTTAATTAAATGACGAACTATCGCTAACTGCGACGGTCGTTATTTGCATTAATTATGTGGAGTTTCGTCGGAGTTGGGATCGTTTAAAATGTTATTTACTACTAACCACGAGAGTTTCCTAGTTCGACTGATGCTAATGCTGTTTTCCTTTCGGCCGTCGCAAACTTTGCACCTCTCTAAAAGTCATTTTTCATCGCATGCCGCTCTAGTTTGAGGTGAATTTTAAACAAAATGCGGGTCTCTAACGTCTCCGTTAACTTGGGAAGCTCGCACAGTTTTCAACAACTTAGCTGCACCTAATGTATGCGTATACATTACACGGTGAATGCACCGGTGTGCAAATTAAGGCGCAACGTGTGGGCACTTGCACCTTTGCAGAGATGCTTTATGAAATATACTTTTACATGCTCTATTTCAAGACTTAATCTATAACTTTTTGTAATAAACTTTTAATCTGAAGGTGTTATTTGTAACTACAAAGATACATTTTGTGTTACAAGTTTGCTCTAAGTAAACGAAGCAACTGATACGAATGATTGCCTCAATTAAGCTGCGAATTTTGCTCAATCTCGTTCTCCCCGAGGAATGTTCTTGTACCACTATCAGTCTCTCACTTAAGCCGGTAAAGTCCATGGAGTACGTAACAAGTTTCACGCTAGGGAATTGGGCTAATTCGATAATAGTAAGGATTAAAAGCTGAATTCCGGTAATATAATTTTCGGAATTTCGCTATATTATAAATACACTCGCAGAGAGTTTTTGCACATGTTGCATTAACAGTGTTTTTACATAATTCTGCAGTCTCGAAAGTTCATCTAAGTAGGTATACGAAGCTTTATCTCAATTTTTAAAAAAGATCATTTATTAGATCATGATTGATTATATCATTGCTGATTGACGTTTGCATCCTGCTTCGTACAGTTATTAATTGCCAAGATCTGATTTATTTACATTGCACTGATAACGACAGCCTTGGGTTATTTACTTTAACCCAAAGCGGGTCCGAACTAATAATTCATTAAGCCTTGTGGATCACTAAATCAAATTCGGCTTAGCATTCCAATTATTAACGTTTACTGGCCCATATACCAGAATTTAAAATGTATTACAATTCTATAGGTACGCATTAATCAACTACTTAGTTTACATAAACATTGTTTTAAATAAAACCTCCCCAAGATGCTATTTTAGGAGCCTGTAACTAATCCTTGTATTTAAAACACTTTTTAATGAAGATGGAATAAGTTTCGTATCTTCCTGGAGAATCGCGGGAATTCTATAAATTAGTAAGATATTTGCCCAGAACTGCGAACTAATTTGCATTTGAATTTATCGTAACGCCGTCGTTCCACCTTCAGAGATAATATTGTCTTTGCCAGTGCATCCTCCATTTGTTTTATGAAACGTGGGCAGAACATTTCATTGTTAGGGGACTAAATAAACCGAGTGACCTAAAAAAACAATGACTATTATTTTATAAGGAACGAGCTCATTTTTTTCTAGAATTTTGTGGATTTTGCATAAAATTTTCCGATCCATAGACTGCTCTTATTGAATCTAAATTATATGTAGGTAATCTTTTCTCTGGGAATCAATGTACGTTCAGATTGAAATGTGGCATTTTCCTAAATAAAGAAAAGGATTTTATACGTAAAGAAGTCGGATCGAGCGGAACAAACGTCTTATATTCATCAATCAGACGTTGGACGAACTAAGTAAAATCCTTCAGGATGCAATTTCTCTAATGGAATAAAAGTTTATAAAACCCTTCAGTTGGATACCAGTTGCAATAAGTAAAAATAACTTTATGCTACTGTAAAGTAACTTTTTAACGTCTCTATTTTTAAATCAAAATCTATGAGAAGTAATAAAAATATCGAGGGTAATTCATTTTAATTAAGTAGATCCCTAATATTAATGCCGCTGCTTTCGGAGCTCTCGAGATATGGCTATCTGGAAAACTTTCGGTAACTTATAAAAGCCCTTTTAACTCCCAAATCGCTGCCATTCGAGACCAGAGGTGGCCTTTTGTGCCGGCGAGGAAGCCGATTCTTCGGCGAAATTTTCGATTTTTCCCACCGCTCATCGCGCGATTGGCTCTGCCGGACAAAAGGCTAGGGAGAGCCGGAATATTTTTGCAAAGGAAATAGATATTTGTCCGCTTTGGCGGTGCCAGTACGCATCGGAAAACAATTTCGAGGGGCTTGCATTTGACGAAACGATGTCAATTAATCAACCGCGCGAATAATGATCCGAAATTCCTGTCGAAGTTGGGTGAAATTTAATCGAAAAAGTTTCCGGGGATCGGGAGTTTTTGCAATATTGGGATTGCCAAAGAACACAAATATGAATTAATTAATAAATATAAAAAATATATAACGCTTGTAAAGGATAGCGGAGTATACTGTTTTATAGTAAAGAAACCTTCTTCAAAAATTACCTACTTAAGAGGTTCCAAGAAACCAAGATAAATGTTAGATTTTATGCAATGTAGAGCATGGTGATTTTAGATTTTCATACTCTGGCGCGGTGAATACGAAAATATCTTACGCATTATACAAGTAATCCCATCTTCTACTCTATTTAGCGGAAATTTCACAAGTGCCTCATAAATAAATTCATAATTTACCTAACTTTGGCGTAGTTTTTTTACGCTTGTAGTATACGCAAGTTTGCAAAGATGTATGAACCCTCGATGTAACGTAAACCGAAGGGGTGAATATAATTATATTAGGTACATAGATTCCATTTTGCACTTTACGAAATTTCTTTGGGTGTTTGTCGAGTGCCTTCCTATTTACTCGCTTAATAATTCACTCTCGGAGAGTAACACAAATAATTCGATAAAATTATTGTCTGGATCATTCGGTAAACAGAATGATTAAATGATCGAGTAATCATCCATTTAATATTAAATACCGTCGTAGGAATAAACGCTATCGAAGGTTCGAGAATTAAATTTCATCAACTAAACATGCAAACAGTTATTTTAAGGTTTAATTAATAAGTTTAATTGGCCTCGCAAATACGTTTATAATTTTTTTTGTTAATTTACGTGCAAACTCCGGTTTATTTCGCAGCGAATCGATGGATTTTAATGGAATTTCTCCCGGAGTTTAAATTATGGATAGAGCAAACTTTACCCAAAATCCTTAACAGTAGATTGACGATTTTCCAACAATCACTGGGAAACTTTAGAGAGAATGTGCAATGTGTTTACTTTACTCTCAGTTTGTAATAAATTAAAAAAAAAACAGATGGATTTTATCCATTTTGCTCGTATAGAGTTTTTGCCATTTTAGATCTCCAAGAAATATCCTTTTATTAATCTCGTATTTTATTGGCGCTTTTTCCTCCTTTTGCTCCACTACAGCGATAGAATCCCGTCTTATGAACTAATTTCAATTCACCCAAAATTATGCCCATCCTGTTGGAAATTCCGAGCTCCTTTTATACACTAAATAACGCTGAAATGCGCTGGTAATGTTCCCTAGTCAAGGCGTCGTTCAGGAGGGTCCTTTGAGTTTAGCACCTAGTCGCATTTATTAAAATTCGCGTAAATGCCGCCGGCAAGTTACAATGTCCTTTTTAACTTCCTCTACTAGGACACGAAAGCCTGTTTTTCTTTCGTTTTAATTTGAATTAACGTTTCTTGCTGTTAATACTAATGGACTACTAAAATTGTAGTTTACTGTTAATGGGCTTTATAACTTTGTTTAAGTACCCAAAGCTTCATAAATATTTGTTTCATTCAAATTTATTAGAATAGGCGGCTCTAATTTTTTGAAGTGTAATTAATATTGAATTTGTGAGTGAGTATTGCACCTATGTGTTCGCATAATCGGCTGATGTAAAGGGGATTTTAACCGTTTGATTGGATCTAAATAATGATAGAGAGGTCATTGTACACAAAATCGTTGATTAAACCAATTGAGCGGCTTAGTAATGAAACGAATGCGAGTCGATTGAAGATTAAATGCATGTTTATTTCGTAATTTATACGCAGAATTGGTGTAAACAGCGTTTAATTCGTGTAATAGTGAAGTTTTGTTCACAAATGAGTGATATCTTTGCGATATCAATTGGCAATGAATTGATATGAAATTATCCAATTTTTTACTGTGAATGAGCAATTTATTCTAATTCGGGCAGCGGATCGATTGAACTTCACCTTGGCGAATTGCATAATGAACAGAGAAGAGCCAAAATTAGAATGTGATTTTGGCAGATATAAATTTTATGTCTACATGCAGTCTATGAATATGCATGCTTTAAAATGATTTACTATTGCTATTGTAATTGGGTTTTTTTCGAATACATTTTGACCTTATTACATAATTCTATGTATAGAAAACCCTGTTAAATAGAACGTTTTAAATTCTCTCTAATTTGAATTTTAAAAATAGAAAACACTTGGTTCAAAAAGGTTTAAAAATAAAAAAAAACTGAATAAAACATACGAGTGGTCATTTTAATACTATATTATTTCTAACCGAGGGTGTAAACTAATCCAGTAATTTTGTTCCGCAGGATAACTAAATCGTTATATCGTTCAAACACGAATCAATGCATAAATTTGTACCTCCAAACGAAGCGTTATCCGAGATTGATAAAAAATAAGCAAGAAAATCCCTTTCCGAGCTCCACCTGAATTGCAAATTATCCCGATCCTGTTTCGAAATCCAATGTACATTATTACGAGGCCAAAGTGAACCCAAGGGAATTCTATTGAAAAGGATCGTTATTAGGAAAGCCTTGTTAAAAATTGTTTTATTATTCCTTATTCAACCGAATCACAACTTTAAAAAACGCGTACTCAACAAAGAATTATTCTGAAGAAAATTTAAAGCAAAGTAAAATGATTATGCGACAAGAAAGGAAGCCTTTTAGGAAAAAATAGGGAAATAATTTACCATCAGGTTCAAGATAACAAATTGACGTCGCCTGATGACCAATTTTATTTGTCTTTCTTTCTACACAATACCTTCCGGTGTCCCTAAGGATAAACCGCATCTTTCAAGCTAGCTCAGACCCGCTATACGTGTTATACCCTTCAAAATGCGTACTTGATTCCCTTGAGGGAGCTGACCCTGCTCGAAACATCGCCGAGATTTGACAAGGGAACAAAACCGCACGTAAACCAAACAACCGAAATAATTTGTTGGAAATTTTTGAAATTAAATTTCGGCGCGATTGCGGAGCAATCCTCGGTAGGGATTTTATTGTTACACCTGAGCGTATTAATTACGGCAATCGTATCAAAATCACGACGTGGAAGCGATTTTGCGTTGGAATAATGGAATGTTATTTTCCGGAACATATTTGCCGCATTAAAATCGAACGGTACGGAGGTAAACAAGCCTTTAACGAATCTACACAAATGCGCTTCCCGTTTTTAAATATTCATCACAATTTGTTTCGAATTTTAAATCGACGCGGTTTAGTTAATGCGAAATAGTTGGTATAATGGAAGCTTAAAAAATGTTACATTTAATCCTCTCTTTTCTATACCTGCTACAATATAATTTGGCACCTAGTTTGTTAAAAAGATGAAAGTAAAAAGCTTCCTTTTTGATCCCGTTTCTTTGCGTAATTAGACTGTTGCTTTGTGAAGAAAAATCTACAGAAGTACCTAATTTGTAAACTTTTCTCCTCGTTTGTGTGGGTTTACAAAGGTGGAAATTATAAATCGCAACTTTTCAATTCGACAAATTAGATGATGATGAAAATATTCCATGCACGTTTATTTCATTAGAATTCGGAGGAAAACGAATTAAACTTTCGCAAAACTTTTCCTACTTTCAATATCTACATTGCTAATGTAGAACATAAAATTGATAAAAAAATCAATCGCCAGGTTGTCGAGATTCGTGCTGTAGCCGCAACATCATGTTTACATACCGTTTTTAATCGATTACCTATCTAAATTGTACTTATATTATTAAAACATCGATCTGTTCGTATACGTGTTTTGTCTAACTTATAATTTTTTAGCTACATGGAGATTGCCATCAGCAATAAATTCAGGCGATTCTCTTTAAACACGCCGCCAGACAATCCGATTTTTATCAGACGTAAACATTTCCCTGTGATTTACCAATTCGTAGTTTATAATTCAATCAATTCCGTTATCACCTAATCCCCGTCATTGCTAATCCCGCAGTTTGTATTCTGCAGATACTACAAATACAAAAATAAATATAACTCATGAACATGGATAGATAAATTTTCTAAGCGACTGCTCCAGTGGAGTAAATTCCCTAAAATAACCCATAAATAATAGATTTCGGTGTCTATAGGTATAAATAAAGTTGGGATCTGGATTTAATACGATGCCCCTGATGTGACATAATTCGCTACTGTAGGCTAGGCATTATACATTTTTATAACCCAGCCAACTGGCGTTTTATTACATCCAAAAGATCCTAACTTTAACGAATTGAAACGGCCAGTTGTTAATTTTAATGAAACTACCCACATAACAAATTTTACAGCGTTTCTATCGAATTATCTGATAACATTTTTAGGGCTGTTTTATAAATTTATATAACCCATAAACCCGTCCAATGTAAATTGCTTCGATGGTCATGGTTATTTAGTTCTTAAATGTTCGCATATCTAAATTTACAAACATTTATGATTCATAAATCTGGCGCTCCAAATTATTTACTATTTATCCTCCCTGTATATAGGGGTTTGCTAATGATTTATTTATTATAGTTTTTTTATCTGTTTAATTGTTAAATGCTCAATCTAATAAATAAACGTGTTTTTCGTTACGTAATTTTAATTTAATTTAATTTCAATGAATTATTTATCGTCCTGTTGTTAAAGTTTCATGCAATATCTGCAGCAAATTAATCTTTCATTGAATTTGAATTGAATTTATAAATTGCGTTTTGTTCCATTTGTGCTTTAGAAAAATATCCTTTACTGTCTATTTGCATTGCATAAATTTTAAATTTATCGAATACACTTTCGTTCCATTTTAATTCACTCGATGAACTTTCTATAATATACCGAAAAGCGGCACATTTTAAACATAAATTTGCCCCTATTAATACCCCAATAGATCCATTAATTCCCTATTCGCTCTTCTGTACATCTTCGTAAAGCTTTATTTCTATTCCTCCCTTTTGCCAAGAGAATACATTTGCCGATATTCAATTGAATTGTCGCGGCAATTTCGCGCGGAAAAAACCTCTGCAGGAATCCGCCCGGTTCTGATTCCTTTTATATCGCCTGCGTTATTGCGACGAGGGAGATATTCCGTAGCGCAAAAGAACCAATTAAGTTTGCTTCTCGGCTCTAATGCGGGCCCGGCAAAAGGGCAATTAAACCACGCTCTTTTTTATCGAGGACAACTACGGAAGCTCTAGAGTTAATAGACCCGGAATTCTGTTCGAATTACACCGCTGAGAAGGTTATGGAATTTTGACAAACGCTACAATTTTATACGGAAAGGGGGAAATATAATAGGAAGTGAATCTGCTGTTCCTGCAAATAAGAATAACTTAGGCGACCTTGTTTAGGCTCCCTTGACAAAAAACTTGTTGCTCATAAAATGCGACGAGCTGCTTCATTCTTTTCGCCGAGCACACTCGAAGCTGGGAAAATCCCGGATAAAACGAAAACATGCGAATTCGGGAAGGGGTTTTATTTTCGCCGGAGAAGTTAAATTACATCGCGAATTTACCTGCATTAGATTGCTAATTAAGAACGATGGCTGGTTATAGTAATAAAATTCGCAAATAACCCGGGCGAGTTTATTGTAAAAAAAGGCTTCGTTATACTTTCGAAACTTTGATCGTATTAAATTTCTTCCATAATTTTACGGTTCGTGCACAATAAATTACGCCGTGATTTATAGGATACAAATTCGTGCGAGTTTCCACGACCTTCCAGGATATTTTTATTTATTACTATTCGATTGAGTCGCGAAATGTCGATACTGAATATCGAATATTACCCCCAATTCCCAGTTGTTGCCGCGCTTTCCTCCTTTTTTCCCGCAGATTTCCGCAATTCCTCCGGGACGTTTCCTTTCCCCTGCTGCTATTATAAATAAATATGAGTTCGTTGTTGATCATCGTGTTTGCGTTCATGATTCGCGTACATACTTTGCGTCTTAACCAGATTTGCACGTCGATTCGCACCGATTTACGGAATTAATTCGTCCTTGCAGATGCTGTTGTGGAAGAACATTGGACCAACATAAGCACGCAACTGATACTCAGCCACCACAACCGGGAGAACTATGGTATCCGAGCAAATGCACAGTCGCAAGTCCCACAGATGCTTATGGAATACTCGAATTCCAGGGCGGGCCCCATCCCTCCAAAGCTCAGGTGAGTCCTATTATATTCTATCATCAATCCACGAATTATTGTTTAAAGTTTTCCCTATCAAAACACTTCAGTAAAACTGTAATGAACTGATGCTATGTTACAGTAAAGTTCGCTAATAAGAAGTAAACAATGGAGATTTTTTGGTCTGAATGCTCGCTTTTTGTAGTGCTGTTGCTTAAATGGAATTAACTGTATAGACAATTATTTTATTATACAAGATTTGTAAGTACTTAAGAGGAGATTACTTACTAGTTCGCAAGTAACTATTTTGAGAAATCCATTTCGACTTGCGAGTAAAGGAAGGGAAGACCTTCGGTGTCATTAACAAGGATTAATCCGCGACCCGGGGGAGACCTCGGGAAGCACTTGAACGTGCCATTCGATCCTCTCGCAGAGACGTTCGTTTGCATTAAGTAATATTCCGGCGAGCCGACGAATTTCCAAGTTTCACCTACATTTCCGCCGGATTATCCGAGGCCCTCTCGTTCGGTCGGCTTTCAGGAGAAAAAAAATCCGGAACGTACATACACCGAATGCCCGTCGGTTTTCACAAACAGATGTAGGAGCTGTCGCTTTCAGGTAATGTTCGAAAGCGACTTATTATTAAGTTTAATTCGTAATCGAAAGAAGACACGCCGCAAGCTCGCAAGAGGGAATGTACGTAGAAAGAACGATGGGAAAGAGCGGATATGACAACGCGAAGGGGAGAAAATATTAAAAAAATACTGTAGGTTGAGGTGACGTGAACAGATGAAATAGTACGTGAAAATTTGCGTAAAAAAATAATTGCAAGTGCTTTCATATAAATTTTCGTTTAATTTAAGTGTTATCTACCGTGCTTTTTCTCTGCATTTTCTAAGGACTGGGAGGCAACGAAAAGGCGCGGAAGATATTTCAATTATAATGTTAAATTCGACGGAAAAACCTGGCCGGTGTAATAAAAGCGCATAGCTCATGAAAATATTAAAACTCGTTACGCGGAATGGGTATTTTAAGCGAAAGCGGTAAAAGTTTATTTTGCCGTTAAAGGCTTTAGATCTAATCCTATTTAGCGAAGTTATAAAATCACTGTTTAAGCAAACCGGTTAGTTTCTGGAAGATTTTGCGCCCGTCATTTTGGCGTTATAGATGAGTGTTCCGACGTTTCTGCATTAAAAAGGCGGATGCGAGTTTAGTTTGGCGTAGATGGGAATTTTATGCCAGAGCGATCTGTATATGCGATAATTTTTGATTGAATGTCGAGAGCTTTCGCGTAATCCTCGGGAAATTGCGAAGAGCAAAGTCGTACAGCCGTCAGGATATTATTAATAACACCTGCTATTATTATCGATCTGCGTCTGACTGGGCGCACTTGTGATCGCTTCATTATTTACTGTCAGACAGTTTTTAATACTACGAATGGAAAGGTCGCAAAAAACTAGAGAGAATTGCGTTCGATCCGGCAAAAATGAGCTTTTTTGTTTCATCGGTGCGCCGGAATTTTTAGACGCGAGTTAAAATTTGTACCAACGTTTCCAGATTAAACATGATTCGCTTCGTAAAAGCGGCTTCAAAGCTACATTGAAATATTTATATTCAGTACATACATATGTATACTCGATATAACGAGCATTTCGTGCATAAAGCGATTTCTCGACTCGTACCTCAAGACGAATGGATATTGATCCCCTTAAGAAATATTCATATTTCCTTCGAAATCAAGTAGAATAAACACAATATAAAGATACTATTCAATCCGGTAATAACGTATTATATTTTATTCGCCAGTATATCAGGGTAGCTCATGACACTAAACCAGAACATTTGATGCATCTAATAACGCGAGAATGGAACCTCGAATTGCCGAAATTGCTGATATCCATCCAGGGAGGCAAGGCGAACTTCGAGCTGCAACCGAAGCTGAAGAAAGTGCTCAGGAAGGGTCTGCTGAAGGCCGCCAGATCGACGGGAGCTTGGATATTCACCGGCGGTACGAACACGGGTAAGCGAGCCGAACTTCCTGCCGCCTTGCAGGACTAATTCCGCGCCGTTTCCACAGGTGTTACCAAGCACGTGGGAGATGCGCTGTTGCTGGAAAGATCTCAACGAACGGGTAGAGTAAATACTTTAGGAATAGCCCCTTGGGGCATCGTCGAAAATAACCAAGATCTCATTGGCCAACACACCGAAGTACCATATCATTCCATATCATCGCCAAGGTAATTTGCTTAAATTCTCCTTAAAAATGCTTTGATATCAATAGTAATGTTCTGTTTACGTTTCAATTTAATGGAAAAATGAAATTCAAAAAAAATTCTAAAATATCAATAGACACTAATAGATATTTTATTTTGTTGTTTGTCTTATCGTTTTAGCTCTTCTAGTTTCTTCTTAGCGTTGTTCTTTATTATCCGTTGTAGTTTCATTATTCCTGCTATCTGGAACTCGGGGCGGTAGGTAGAACGACGCATTCCAGTATATCGAAAGCGCTAATATTCCAATTGGAATTGATTTTAACGCTGTAATCCCGTTGAAATTCGGTCTGGAGGGCCACTAAAACCAGCCTCATCGGTCCCGCTTTGGATCTAACCCACTTCAACGCCAAAATTCTCAGCGTTATCGTGCAATCTTTCTTGGAACTTTTGAGCGATTTGAAGTGCACCGCTATGGGCACGAGGATTTTAATGTCCTCCGGCCTCAGTTTGATGATGGATTTTTGGTTCTTGGTCAGTCTCGTTTTCATCACTTCCTTCAGCTTCTGCCTGGCCACCGAGGTCATCAGGTTGTCGAGCTCCTCGGGCCGGTTGTCGTGGATGATCTCGGTGATCCGGCATACGGCGCGCGTCGTTCCGTATATGAAGGCGCCTTCGGTGAATTCCGGATCCCACGTCTTCTGCAGGTACTTCAGTTGCACCTTGGTCTTCAGCCATCTGAACACGTGCGGCACGTAGATCAGGTCGGGGGTTTTGGGCGTTTTTCCATAGTTTCTGATGGGTGTATGAGATACCTGGGGTCGTGCGAGCGCTACCGTCTTCGCGCTCAAAAGGCCGCGGGGATTGAGGTTGAGCCGTTTGGAGGAAATTTGCAGGAGGCGCGATAGCATTATTCCGCGAGATGCTCTATTTCTTGTCCATTGATGTTGGTGGTTGTTCCGCTGGTAATTTTGGAATTTTTCTTGAGGCGTGCCTAATGATATTTTAGCATTTTTTGGATGGGTTTTGTAAGAGAATGCGTGACAATTTGTGTCAAAATTATACCGGGCGTGCTAAAACGGCCGGGTTTCTTTCAGAGGGATTTATCGTAAATTATCGGTTTCAGATCAAAAAACGCAGCTTTAAATAATCGACATGCCTATTTTCTTCTAGTCGATAACGGTACTGTAGGAAAATACGGCGCCGAAGTGATACTTAGGAGAAAACTCGAAAAATACATATCTAAACAGAGATTATATCCTTGTGAGTTTTACACCTTTGGTTTGGTTCCAATACATTGAAAATAATCGTGAAAATATCATTTCAGTTACCCAAAGTCCTATACCGATAGTATGTTTAGTAATAGAAGGAGGTACAAACACCATTAGAGCAGTATTGGAATATGTAACAGACGAACCACCGGTGCCAGTTGTCGTTTGCGATGGATCCGGCAGAGCTGCCGATATTATCTCTTTTATGTGCAAGTAAAGAATCCTCCGCCTTGAGGAGAATGTATTTTTTTACAGTATTTGTGTATATTTATTAGATACGAGTGTTCCGTTCTAAAATCCATGAAGGAGTACATAATAGCAACGATACAGAGAGCTTTCGAAGTCGGCGCGGAACTAGCCGAAGGCCTATTCGGAGAACTGATGCATTGCGTAGAAAACAAACATTTAGTAAGCTCCAATCCTATATTTATCAATTGTTCCTGATTCTCGATTCTCTTTTAGATAACAGTATTTCGCATAGCCGACAAATACGACCAAAAACCCCAAGAATTGGACCAAACAATCCTGACCGCTTTATTCAAATCGCAACATCTCTCGCCCACCGAGCAGCTGAGCCTGGCGTTGACGTGGAACCGGGCCGACATCGCCCGCTCCGAGATCTTCGTCTACGGCCAGGAATGGCCGGCCGGGGCGCTCGAGGACGCCATGATCAAGGCGCTCGAGCACGATCGCTGCGACTTCGTCAAGCTGCTGCTGGAAAACGGCGTCAGCATGCGAAAGTTCCTGACGATACCGCGCCTCGAGAACCTCTACAATTCCAAGCAAGGGCCCAGCAACACTTTAGGTTACATACTCAGGGACGTTCGACCGCACATACCGCCGGGCTACATTTACACGCTACACGACATCGGGCTCGTTATCAACAAACTGATGGGCGGCGCTTACAGGTACGTTCTTGTCGAGGGCCGCTTGTAATTAATCGTTGAGTGTTGCGTTTGTTTGCGTCTTAGGGCGTTGTATACTCGAAGGAAATTTCGTCCTATTTACGCTAAGATAATGAACAAAGGACACAGCATGGCGAACACGTCGGGAAGGAATTTAGGAGCTATGGGTTTGATACCCGGATGCATTCCAGGAGGGGCCAGTCCTTGTTTGTTCGATTATCCTTTCAATGAATTACTGGTAAGTGATCAATATTTACGCGGAATTCGTATATCACGAATTATTTGCGTTTAGATTTGGGCGGTTCTAATGAAAAGACACAAGATGGCGCTGTTGATGTGGCAACACGGCGAAGAAGCCTTAGCTAAGGCTCTGGTAGCTTGCAAATTGTATAAAGCGATGGCCCACGAGGCGGCCGAAGACGACATGGAGACGGAAATATACGAAGAACTGCGAGCTTACGGGAAGGAATTCGAAAATATCGGTAATTATTTACGCGTGTTAAATAACTTACACTGTTCACGTCTCTCTAATTTGCAGCCTTGGAGGTGTTGGATTATTGTTATAGACAAGACGACGATCAAACGCAACAGCTGCTGACCTGCGAATTGCAAAATTGGTCCGGTCACACGTGCCTCAGCTTAGCCGTGACGGCCAATCACAGGGCGCTGCTGGCGCATCCTTGTTCGCAGATCATCCTGGCGGACCTTTGGATGGGTGGATTGCGTACGAGGAAAAACACCAACATAAAAGTAACGCGGATTTATACCTACAGTTGGTGCAAAACGAATATCAATGCACGTCACCTATGAGTTACTACGTCACAAGTAGGCAGTGTTGCCGGACGTTTATAGAGTTTGCAAAATCTAAGAATTTTCTAAAATTGTCAAATGGCAAAATTGACAAGAACAAATTGAAAATTTAGGGGTAGCTCTTTAACGTTTCTAAACGGTGGAGGTATTCAGGGGCTTATTATAATTAATTATCAAATTCCTTTATCATCTGAAATATATTTAACAGTGGGAGTAAAAAAATAGTGTACAATTGACCCTTAAAAGAGTACATAGTGAAATTTCTGAGAAAACTTCTGAATCTGAATTATTTAGAGCTCAAATTGTGTCATTTCTAACATGTGGAAAAGAAAACTAAGCAAAAAATTCTTATTTCTTGATTATTCGGCTGAATAGCTTTTAGTAGTTGTGGCTAGTAAACTAGAAAAAGAAGAAGAATAAGAAATTGAAAATTAAAAGTACCAATCGGATGACAACGGCATTTATGCAACTTGACAGTCAACGCCTACCAACATACTATAAGAAAATAATATTAATTTTATATACAAACGTTGAATTTTGAATCCACATTATCATCATTATTATCCCTTGTTAATTATAAATTAAATTCTGCAGGTATTAAGCTTAACTTATTTTATGTATTTATTGCTTGGCAAGTATGATGACAGTAGTGACGTGCATTTATAAATATTAGTTTTGCACCAACTGTAATTGTGCTTCGAATTTGTGTATATATTTAAATTTTTTAGGTGATTTTGGGGTTGATATTCATGCCGTACATCTTCAAATTGGAATTCAAATCGAAAGAGGAGCTGCAGCTGATGCCGCAGACGACCGAAGAGCACATGGAATTGGAGAACGACGACGACGACAAATCGGATTCAGATAAAAATCAAGACGGAGACGTAAGTGGACGCAAGCCTAGTACCACTCTGGCAAGTTTTAATTCGAACGCTTCGATGGGGCACGTCTCGACGATTACGCTTCGTCCAGATTTATACGATCCGAAAATCTACTGATATTTCAGCCACCGGGGAGTGAGTTTTCGATGAGAAAAATCGTCTGCTTAACTGTTTTATTGATTAACACCAACACCCGCATTCAGAAGTTTATTATAACCTAATGGTTTTGTAAACAACGATTGTATATAATTTTAAACAAGGCAACGTTACTTCTTTGAATGTTACAAGATGAAAATGAGGTTAGGTATTTGAATCGGAGTGAAAAGCCATTATTTTGCATAAAAATTATGCAAAGTTTTTTTCATTTTTACTAGATTGAACCACTAACTTTTTTTCTATTTAATTGAAATCGACGGTAAAAATAAGGGAAGTTCATGTTTACCTTCTTTCCTATACCTAAACCGAATTAATAGCCGAGTAGACTCGTATCTGAAGCTTATTTGAAGAAGTAAGACAAAAAACTAACGTCACTTTCGTCTTGTTTAAGATTCAAATAAGCAACGATACCATGTTTAAATTTCGGAAATACATAATCGTTGGTTACAAAACCATCTAATTATAAAAAAATTTGAATACGGAGGTAAAATTTTATCTGTTCATTAATGGGGATAATTTATAAGTCTGGTAGCGTTTTCGAAAAGACGAGCCCGCCGAGATCGATTCTTATTATTTAGTTGTTTTTCTAGACCAAAGTGGTTCGTAAACATTACATTGAATTCTATAATCCGAAAGTAAGCAAAGTACCCAGACGTTTTAAATCTATAAAGCACCGAACACTCTGAGCACATTCTTTAAAAAATTATTTACTCAATTCGTCGGTGTTATTTTTTTATCGATATGAAATCGTTTGCATTGCGACTTCTCTATGTACTTAATTAATCGTCGAATCGGTTCAGTGTAAATAGAAATGCTTTTATTTCTAATCATAATTGTACACACACGTTAGATAGCACTCATTCTTTTTTTTACTAGCACTTAATTTGTCTACTTATACACGTACACAGTAGTTGAAATTAATTTTCCTAGCAAACCTAAAATGCAGTACATTGTTATTTAATAAAATACACTTCACTACAGAAACACACACACTTTTATACTACATTTTAGGTCGATCACTTGTTAATAATTCTATTAATTTGGTGATAGTATATTTTAGATGTTTTCTAGGCTTGGATAAAATGTAGATATACATAAACTAGCTTAATTCCGTTTGCTTATTTACATTTACTAGATTCTATCGAGAAGCAGTACTGACACGGCGCTAATGGTTAATTTGTTCTTTTAGAAGCGTACTAGAAGTTTGAGTATTCGGCCCAGACCGTCGAATTCGCCGGGCGTTAAGGTAGCAAAAAGCTTCCCCCAAATTGTCTCTTCTTAAATGTTCACCCCTTGTTATCACCTTCTTGAATCGTTAATACTCTCGTAGCTTTAGCCTTTCCGTTCGCATACTATCAATTAAGTACCTATTATTTATACGATAATTGGAATATCTTGATAGTATGTTTGTTGTGTTTTGTGTTTTCTTCGCTTTTTGAGCTTCTGAATGTATTAATAAACTCCCCTTCTCCGATTATTTTTACTGTTTTTTTCGTTCGTGTCGTTCGTTCAATTCGTGTACCGTTTCTGTTTCACCACTTTGTTTGCAGGCTCTGTTGACGGAAAATTTCATAACGAGAGACACCATCGTGCAGGAAAACGGGAAAATCCTTCCCGAATTCGAAGACCCCAAATACAAAATATACAGCAAAGGGCGCGAATTGAAGCTGAAGAAGAAGCTGTACGAGTTTTACACCGCTCCCATCACGAAATTTTGGTCCAATTCGGTATGTTACAATTTACCTAAAGCAACAATTCACCGTTTACACTCGTCTATTCCAGATCGCTTACATCACGTTCTTGGTCCTCTTCAGCTACTCGATACTGATCAAAATGGGCCAGTACCCCATTTGGCAGGAGTACTTCTCGATAGCGTTCATCATCTCGCTGGGTTGCGAGAAGATACGCGAGCTGATCTCGTCGGAGCCGGTGGGAATGTCGCAGAAACTGGCCGTGTGGTCGTGGAACATGTGGAATCCCTGCGACATGGCGGCCGTGTTCATGTTCCTGATCGGCATGTCGCTGCGATTCCAGGCGGATACCTACAAGACCGGTAGGGTCGTGTATTGCGTCAACTGCATTTATTGGTACTTGAGGATTTTGAACATCCTTAGCGTTAATAAGTACTTAGGTAATGAAGCGATTCGTGCGAGTAAAGGTCGATTGTATTATACTTTTTTTGCGTTTTATAGGTCCGTTGGTAACGATGATGGGGAAGATGGTGAAGAACATGATTTACTTCATAGTGTTGTTGTTGATAATTCTCATGAGTTTCGGCGTGTCGAGGCAAGCTATACTATACCCGAATAAAGAGCCTACTTGGGATATTGCTAGAGATGTAATTAAATCGCGATTAATTAGCGAGTACTAGTACTTGATTTTAGTTTGTTTTCTAGGTGTTTTTCGAGCCTTACTTCATGTTGTACGGTGAGGTATTCGCCAGCGAAATAGATCCCAAATGTGGCGAAGGCACGGAGGAAAAATGCGAGACTGGTCGATGGATTTCTCCCGTCATCATGTCGATATACCTTCTAGTGGCGAACATCCTGCTGATCAATCTTCTCATAGCCGTATTCAATAATATATTCAACGAAGTCAACGCCATCGCCCACCAGGTGTGGATGTTCCAACGGTTCACGGTCGTCATGGAGTACGAGCAGAAACCGCTGCTGCCGCCGCCGTTCATATTCTTCTCGCACATATACCTGCTGTTCAAGTACTTCCGCAGGAAGATGGAGGGCATCGAGGAGAGCTACGACAACGGCCTGAAGCTGTTCCTCGACAAGGACGAGATGGAGCGGCTCTACGACTTCGAAGAGGACTGCGTCGAGGGCTACTTCGCCGAGCAGGAGAACAAGCTGCAACAATCGACCGAGGAGCGCATCAAGATCACCACCGAGCGCATCGAGCACCTCACCCAGAAGGTCGAGGACATCGTCACCAAAGAGAACCTCCAAACCACCGTTCTGCAGAACCTCGACGTGCGCACGCGCAAATACACCGATCAATTGGAGGAGATTGCCAACAACGTGGAGGTGCTGCGCCAGGTGGTGCAGGCCCAACCGTTCGGCGCCGACGCCGTGATGACGGCCCAGCAGGCCTTGCGACAGAGGACCATCAGCGAACAGAGCGAATTGTCCGAAGAAAACACCATCATCGGGCAATTGCTGCCCACTCAACCTATCAGAAAGAAAACAGTCGTGCGATCTTTGACTGAAGTTAGACCGGACGCTTATATATTCGATAATGGACAGCACATTGAGTACCGGTACGCCGATGAAGATGATGACAACGAACAGATGGATAATATTTCTACTGCAGGTAATTTGGTAGTATTAATACTCAGTTATCTTGTGCTAATGTTCATGTTGGTGGTTCCACAATCCTTGTTTCATATACCTTTGACTAATGCTCCTTGTAGTCTTGCTCCTTTTACTCCTGTTGCTTTTACTAATGTCCGTTGAACTCTTGTACTTTTGTTACTTTTACTAATGTCTCATGTACCACTGCTCCTTGTACTTTTGTTTGTTGAACTCTTGCTCTTCGTATTCTTTAACTCTTGTTCCTTGTACTCTTCTTCATCTTACTCTTGCTCCTTGTACTTTTCTTCCTCTTGCTGCTGTTCCTTGTGCTGCTGTTCTTTGAACTCTTGTTTCCTGTACTCTTACTCCTTGTACTCTTTCTCCCTGTACTTGCTTCTTCCTCTTGCTCCTTGTACTTTTGTTCCTCTTGCTGTTATTCCTTGTACTTTTGTTCATTGAACTCTTGCTCCTTGTTCTTTTGTTCCTTGTAGTCTTCTTACTCTAGCTCCTTATACTTTTGTTCCTTGTACCAAGTATTGTTGAAGTTATGGACGTAGTGCTACTGCTCATTGTCTTAATGTTTGGGGGATTGCAGGTAGCAGGCAGCATTTGAACTTGCTGAGGCAAAGGACCAAGAGCACCGAGTCTAAGACGTCGACGGATAGCGACAAGAGGAGCGAGGACGTGATAATCGACGACATATCAGGTATAAATTTAGAGGCTCTGAGATCGAGGACGGCGCAAAAACCGAGGAGGGATTCGACGGGAACTATACGAAGGGGGTCTGAAAGCGGTCCCGGTAAGTGTTTTTTTTCTTAATTTTATTATTGTAGATTAAAGTGATTTGTTGTTTTAATTAACGTACTCTTATTGATTTTGGTTTCTTGTAGTTTTTAAGCATTACCTACTAATTGTTACTAATTTAGTTTTTTTTGGCTCTTTTACACTACTGTAATAGAATTTGTTTGAAACTAACTATACTACAGCTTCATTTGCTTTGTATAGGTATAACTGGTGATTAAAATACTTTATTAAGAAAAAATGCCAGATGTACCAAACATATTTACACACACCAAACACACACATTTATCTTTTAAAATCTACTTTCACGATATATTTTAGACAGGATATATTTTATATTTTTACAAACGTTTCACACAGCTGGGCGAGTTTCAGTCGAAAATACAAAAAAATTTATATATTATGTACAAACTATTGGAAGGATCGTGTGGAATTCTAATTATTTCTTATGCTTTTCCTTATCATATAGAAGCATGCGATCAACGGCCACCCTTTTTAACACCAAAAAGTCTATCTTTCTGCCATTTTCTGAGGAAATTAGGTATGATACTAAACGTGTTTACTTATTTGTTATAATATCAATGTTAATTGTAAGGAAACGAGCATGCGGATGGCTGAAAAAACAATGCATCGCTCATCTTCACATCGATACAAAACTTCATCGAATGGTTGTTTATTTTTTCTTTAAATCTCCATAAATCAATGATCTACTAATTTTCTCATGTTTTTTCCTCATGCGGAACCGCATTTATGTAGCACACATTTCATCAGTTCACAAAAAAACCCCGCTTTAGAAGCTTAATGTGATGTTGGTACTTATAAATGTTTCACACACACTTTGAATTCCAACAAATTCGATATCACCTAAATCCAGTCTCACAGCATTTTGCTATTCGTATCGATTGAATCGTTAGTTCATTCAAATCCAACGGTTGTACAGTCGCGCTCCCGCAGAAATTCCACATTAGACTAGAATCGAGCGATTTTTGCGGGACCTCCGAATGGACTAAGCAGCCACTCGAAACGAATAAATATAAGCCTAGATAAAACGCGGCTAATCATTCAGAGCTTCCGCAAACCGAACTAACCCGTTACGTCTCAGGTGAGGAATGCCCCGGCAAAGCGACTCTATCCAAACGGCAATTCTCGCAAACGCAATCCGAGCCGGAGACCTCCGATCAGCCGTGTACGCTGCCGTCGAGCACCGTCTCCCTAGAGCGCTCCGTCACCTTTACGGAGCCCAAAATTAAGGTCATACCGCCCGTCGGCGGCCGATCGGCCCTGTTAATGCACATGCACACGGAATACACGAGCATTACCGACGAATTGGAGTCCGTTTGCGGACTCTTCAGTCCTCCGCGCTCGCCGGGCCTTCTGTCGCCGCCTCGGCCCGATCAGTCGCCGCCAAGTAAGTTCCCAGATTCCAAGAGCACACTCGGAAAATGTTGTTTATTACTTATTACACCGTAGGATTACAAGTGTTCGCCTTTATGGGAGTTGCGAGTGCATAAAATCGAAGGGAATGCTTGTAATAGTCGAACTTTTTAAGGGGTACTAACTATATCACGAATAAAAATACTGAAACGATGCGTTACAATAATCTGACAGTGAAATTTGTGGGTCTTAGATGTTACTAAATGTTGGGAAAGTTTAATTAAACGACCTAGAGAAGTGTAAGAGGCTTCTACGCTGTGCTACTGAACTGCTTAATTCAGAATTCATGCTTGATGTTATTGCTCGTAATCTCCTATATAGAATACAAAAGTTACTATATGGCAACGCTGTATTTTTAACTTTTGATACCATGGCCAAATTATTGTGAACTTGGTATATTAATTCATTTTTGAGCCCACAACGCTGATACTTCTTTAATATTGTTTTATTTTCTGATATATTTGATCTTGGATTTAAACGTTCTGTAGAAATGTGTGTTGTTAGGTGTTATGATATTCAATTGAGGTCTTATTTTTACTATTATGAAATGCAGTAGTTTTAGATACTCCTTTTACTCCAGTGTATACTATACTATACTTTATAACTCTATTTTAAAGTGCATTATTTAGCAAGATTGGTTGCGCAATGAAAACTTCTCTATTAAAATATTGTCTAATGCGCAAATACTAACTAGATACATACAATACTTGCGCCCATATTCACCAATTTCGGCTTATTTAATCTGATAACTGTCAGTCTGATAAAATTTAACAGTAAGTATTAACTGACAATGGTGAACGCCAAAATGTTAACAAATTAATAAGAACTTATTCAGAACTGGACATTGGTGAATGTGGCGGTTAATGATACAGCTATTTAAATATTTTTGTGTATTCTTCATGTAGGTGTATTACGCTGTTGGTATAATCTTATTATTAATATCTAGCTTTTACGAAGGACTTTCCTTGAACAAACCACATACAGTTTCTTCAAAGCGACATAACCAACTCTAGACAAGACCTAGTCATTACAATTAAAACGCGCTTTTTCCACTAACAAACGAATCTGTTGAAGGTTCCCGCAAACGCAATCCCTCCGAAATGTCCAACCCCGAGATCGCCATCAACTTCGAAAAGGAGCACCTGCGCAGCGCCGAAGAGTGCGACTACATGGTCATGGAGAACCTCATCCAGCGGCGCTACAGCGAAGAGGACGAGGCCGACATCGAGGACGACGTCATCGACCGGCTGCCGATCAGAAATCCGGCGCTGCTGAGCGTCGTCACCGAGACCAGGGAGTTCAGGGTGAACTCCTGGCCGACGAGGAACGCCCTCAAGCGATCGGCCGCCGTCGAAGGGGAGCCGCCCGGCATCGGGCAATTAGGTAACGTCAGATCGGCGATGTTGCCGGTGTTTTACCAGGGCTGGCAGAAGGTCCAGCTGTTCGCTGACGATAACGTTTTTATTTGAGCGATGTTATCCGACATCGCATTTTCGGTCTTTTTTTGTTGTATATAATTACTACGATTCACTCGGCATTTTTAGTACAATAACTACATTTTCTTGTAAATTACCACAAAATTCTAGTTTTGGTTTAGATTGATTTCATTTTGATTGGCTTGATTCGTTTCATATACTAACGCGTAGAATGCATTATTGCTTGTATCCATAGTATTAGCATCCATCTTTTGGGGCAATCTTCCTACAGATTCTCCAGGAAGAATACAATTGACAATTCAAGGAATCTAGGAAACACCAAGATTAACAGGATGCTAATACTAATATAGTACATTGATACACTCTTATCAGATACAAGATACTCAAGGAATAAATTCTACGCGAAACTCGCGTCCTTGCCGAGCTCATTTACCATCCTCTTTCTCTTCGGCGTAGGTTCTAGCAGTTCATCCAACGAACGCCAGGATTCGACAGAATCCAGCGATAATCCTGCGACGATTAATCAGCCGGCCATGCCGCAACGGCCTTCGATAGTTATCGACTCCTCTCAGTTGCCCACCGTCCAAAGGGACGAGCTGCCTTCGGCCGAATCGAAGGGCAGTTTGCACATGCAGTCGGAGACCATGTGTTAGTAGATTTTGAGATAATCCAACAGAGTAGATTTCTTCGTATTTATTATACTTCGTTTTCGTCCGTTAGTTCGAGTCGGCTTCGTTATCGTGATTGGTAGTTTGAAAACTAACAGCTTTTATTTTTGGCATCATAAAGGACTGGGTTTTTGTAAAAAAATGTACAACATACTCTACTCACTAACGTCCCGGTATTATAATTAGATATTCATTTGGTGCAAGTAAAATGTGCCTGATGGTGATCATTAACTAACTTTTGAGGCTTTTTGCAAGTACTTATACAAACCAAATTACATTCTTTGGCATTCTGAATGCATGATTTTTGACTAATTTTGAGAGGTTCCATTCGCTTTTAGACTACCACAAATCGATTTCGAAAGCTCTATTAACAAAAAACAGGATAATTCGAGGGTTTTCCGGTTTCTACTCGTTTCTCTCACGAGCCACTGAAATTGTAATATAATCAAACTTTATCAGTATTATTAACGAGTTACAATACTTCTATTTTTCTAGGAAACTAAATATTTTTTTACAAATTACGGCAGGAACGATGGCGAAACGGAAAATTCCCGTTATCTTTTCGAAGCACCGTCGTGTCACTTTTTAGGGAAATAGGCGAAATGAGTAATTAATGCAAGTTTGTTAACATTTTTGAAAGAAAATTGGCAACGTTGTAATATTACTTATCAAGTTGGTAACTTTCATTTTTTAAGTTGTCATACATGTTAAAATGACGTGATTCACGGAATACTTTAATTAGAAATTGAAATATGAGGTATTCTGTGATCAAATAAAATTAATTGACAGATGTAACTGTCATATTGAAAATTTTTCTAAAACGTTCTAGAATTTTTGATTATTGTTTCGGTTTATCGATTTTTAACAGTTGCTTTGGTTTTAATAATCGTTTTTTGATAATAATAAAGAGTAAAAACAGAAGTGATGGTGTAAGTGTTTACATTGATGGCAATATCCGAAATTTAGGAATTCAGGTTAGTCAAAAAACCGACATATTTGCATGAATTTACTAATAATTTTAATCTTTATTTTAAAATTGCAAAGTTTAACTGCATTTTATATTTTTAAATGGGTTTTCCTAACATCCAAAAAACGTTTTTATATTATTATTGATGATTTATATCATATTTATTTAATTAGCGATGAATCATTTTCGTGTAAAATTTTACAAACTTGCATAATTTTTTCATTCCGTATCATTTTCTAACTTTATACTATTTCCATGTATCGTACACTAATAGATAGATTTAAGTAAGTAAATGTAATTTGCTGCGATAATCAAACGAACATATTCTTATAAATAATGTCCACCGATAATCAGAAAAATTAATAATTTTTTTGTCAATATACTTTTTCTAATATTTATTAAAGTTCTATTATATCAATAGGTACATATGGAAATATTGAAGTGTGTGAATTTATTTTTATGTTAAATAAATATATAAATAAATAAATGAATAACTAAATAAATTGAAATTGTAGGAAATATTTTTTTGTAAAACTAAGCCAATGATTGAAATGTTAGTATAATCTGTACTAATGTGATATTTTAATGGTGTAGAAAAAAATTATTAATTTGCGAAAAATGATAATTTCGATCTACATCGTTTCGTATTTTAATTTAGGGTTCGTAATAAATTTGACAATATTAGAGTTATTTGTAGAAAAACAAAAATCGTTTCTATTGATAAAGTCTAAATTTTGAAACTGTTTAGAACTGGGTGTACTATATTTTGTCAGTAGAAATGCTATTAAAAAATTTAAATTCTCTATCAAATGAGTACTTATCTTTTTCAAAGGGCTTAAATTAAACACGCGACTATCTAAAAACCTAAAACAATCAAAATATATTGTTTTTCAAACAAACTAAATCATTTTAGATGCTTTTATCTAATTAACTAAATTTTTACGTTATTTATTTCAGTGAAATTCTTTTATAAACCTTTATTAAAATTATAATTTAGCTCAAAAGTAGTGCTCAACTATTTTTATCAATTATAGGTACATATTTTGTAGATTGGAGAATTGTGCTTAATATAAAGTTTTATATTGGTGTAATCATTCAAAAATTTTTTTCAGATATTTTGTTAATTATAATTGCATCACAATAGATAAATTTTCTTTCGATTCCTGAATTGCACGCTCAAATATTTATTGTCTCGCAATTTTTTGTTTAAGCAATCATCTCCAGCTACCGATTTTTAGACATAATTTAGTAGGAATCAACTTTATATTATCAAAAAAAAATAAACTATTTGAAACATCCTGGAGAAATTACTGTATTGTGAATGTTATAATAAAATCCGAATTTTTCATTGTACATTGTTCATTTACAAACAGATAGAATATCCTTTAGTAATACTTCATTTTGAAATCGATATAAAAACACAAGTATTATAATAAAAAAATATATAAATATTTTTGTCGTTAACTACCAATAATTGTAACTCAAGTACCCTTCGGGCGATTCGAATTTTCTCTTCTTGGAATAATCATCGATTAGTAACTGCAATCTGAAAGAAAAATAAATATTTCAATTGGTTTAATCGGTACTATTTTATTAAGTACCTCGTAGTAGCTCCACCGGTGCATTGAGTCTTGCAATTCGGCCCGAACGATACGGCAACAATCCTCAGCAATTTCTGGAACATTCTCCCGTAGCACGTTTCCAGCTCGAATCCGGCCGTTTCCAGGAAAGCGTGGATCAACGTAGCCGTAATATCGATTTGAGGCTCTAACTTTAGAGTAGAAGCCAACCATTTCCAACCGTATTGGATGTTGTAAACGTTCCTGTGGCCTTTTTTCGGCTTCACCACCATTATAGCTGCGTACAATCGCATCAGTCCTGGAAAATTAACGTTTTAATAATAAGTTATGCAGCTACTGTAAAACATTACCCGTCATTCTTTTGAGATATTTATCTTGTTTCTCGATTTGTCCGTTGGGGTATTGGTAGCCTTGTCTTGTGTAGTACATCTCGTCAGTTTCGTCTACTTGCCTCGGAATGTGGTACGGTACTAAATGCGGGCAGTTTTTGTAGAAACACGCTAGTACCAGTTGCCCGAATAAGGGGAATTCGTTCCACAGCGACATGATTACAGTAGCGTAGCAAAAGGCCGAACCGGGGTTGCTCGATATGATCAAATCGCTTTGTAACACGAATTGTTTGGCTAATAAATTCATACAAAAGGAGACTCCCAATGGATGAGCCGAGGCGTTTACTCTGTTGTCGCTGATTATTACGTCCTGGCCTTTTAAAAGTCTGTACAGTTTGTTGTATTTATCTAGGATGTGTTCTGTATTGACGCCGGAGAGTGAATTCACGGGGATGTTTATGGCTTTCTTGCAATCTAGGATGAATTTTTTGTGGGTTTTGTCGGTTTCTAAAGCCTTCAAGCTCGTGGTGAATTTCTCGTAGAAGTCCATCAGTTTCACGTACATTTTTATGTTCGATAAACTCACGAATTTGGTCAAGTTTGTTAGTTCCGGTTGTTCGGTTTGGGAAATGGCCGGTGTAGCAGGAGGTAGAGGTGCAGCGGTAGCTGTAGGAACTTTAGGTTTGGTCGCTTCGACGTGCGATTTTTCAACGGTTTGATTGACTTCGTCGACGCTTTGGCTTATTCTTTTTTCTAGATTTTGTAATTCTGATACGAGTTCAGCGGCTTTTGCGACATCGTTCTCGGTTAGTTTACCGCTCGAGCATCTGCTGATGATTTTGTCAAAGTTTCCTTGAATGACGTTGAGTTGTTTGTAGTCTTCAGAAAGTTTAGATTTTAGCATGTC
The DNA here is from genome assembly GCA_918026865.1 of Phyllotreta striolata. Classification (NCBI taxonomy): domain Eukaryota; kingdom Metazoa; phylum Arthropoda; class Insecta; order Coleoptera; family Chrysomelidae; genus Phyllotreta; species Phyllotreta striolata. Next base: position 4,666,119 of record OU900098.1, on the reverse strand, counting down.
CGAGTTTACGCATCGCTTCAGGTTCAACAAAATGTGTTCGTAGGAACTTCTGTATGAGGCTTGCAATTTTTTTACGTTATCGATGCAATCGAATAATATTTGCTTTTCTTTTTCTCTCTTTTTTAATTCCTTTTCGTGTTGCTGTCTGCGTAATTCTAATTTTTTGTAGTACAAGGCCAATTGAGCGTGATCGTTTGAGGAGGTTCTATCGTATTCTTCAAGGGCTTGAAATATGTCGTGTTCTTTTTGTTGAATATCGTTGACGAATTGCTGTTGTTTGTTTATCCATTGTTGTTTTCGATGCACTTCTTGATTTTTGGAGAAGTCTTCGAATTGTTTTAACCTAGATTGAACGTTTTTGACCACTTCCTTTTGCCTTTGAACTTCTGCTGCGTAAATGTAATCTTGCACCAGGAGTTTTTGCGCCGGCTGCACGGCGTTTGCTTCGTTTTTATCATTTTCCTTTTGTAAATCTAAATGAATTGGTTCAGTCCGTTGTTGTTTATTTTCGTCAGTTGTCGTATTACTGATATTAAGTTTTTGTAATTTAGTTAACACCGATGTTTTTATTTGCAGCTCCAATACATTCGCATCTTCCATATTTTTAACTAATAACTTCACATTTAACAAATTTCTAACTGCAAAATTATGTTATGTTGTGTTTATTTCACTTTAAAAAAATTGTCAATGTCAACTGTCAAGACAAATGAACTATCAACTAACAAATGTCAAATTGTAAGAAGCCTCTTTTATGTAAGGTATGCAACTATGGTCTTCTTCAGTTTGCATTGAAGCTGGCCTTGTTTATTAGTTTAACTGGTCATTTCTTTATTTTTTATACTAGTTTAAAATTAAAGCTTAACAATAAAGAGCACCACTAACTCTTAAGAGTTACTGGTTTGTGATAAGGAGTTAAAAACGTTAACGTTAAAAAATAGTTACTAAAATTCAGTAATATTATATTAGCAATTTATTATATTATTTATCAAAAAAACTAAAGTTTGGCTGTTTTATAGGTCCTTGAATGATTTAGAGCATCCTTCAAAGCATTCAAAACGTAATCTATGGTGTAGGGATTAGCATTGTAACCCATAACGCCTATTCTTAAAATTTTCCCTGCCGTTGGTCCGAGTCCACCCGCTATTTCAACGTTATGCCTAAAAACCCAATACTTAGAAATTATAATAAAATAAGGAATAAATCGTACTTATTCATGGCGCATTTCACCAATTCCTTCCAATCGAAGTCTTTTACAACGACCGAGGTTACAGTGATTAAACGTTTGCTTTCGTCGTCAACGAAAAATTCAAATCCTAACTTTTCTAGTCCCTTTTTAAGTTGTTTGTATCCTTCTTTATGCTTTTGTTGCCAATTTTTTAAACCTGCTTCGGTTATAATAGCCAAACTCTCTCTTAAGCCTACTAAAAGTGCAGAGCATGTCGTATGGTGATATCTAAAAATGATTAATAAGTATGTAAATTAATAATTTATTTAAAGGAATACGTACGGTCTAACGTTATTGTAACAATTCCACTGTTGACCTAATATCTTCATATCCCAGTAGTAGACTTTGATTGGAGTGGTTCTTTCGAATATCACCTTTCTGAAAGTTTGGTATTATTGTTTAAAATTTTGGTAATTGTTTGTCGACTTACTGAGCTCTTGGACTAAACGAAATTATAGTTAAACCAGGCGGAGCGCCCAAAGCCTTTTGTACACCCGCATAAGCAACGTCGATTTCCCATCGATCCATCAGGAATTCTACAGCTCCAACGGAAGCGACAACGTCTACGGCTAGTAGACAATTGTACCTAAAATAATGAAAATAGAATTTAAGACTACAATAATTTAATAATAAGATTGTTGTATACCTATGGCAAAGAGATCCAATGCCTTCAAGAGGTTGATAAACGCCCGTAGAGGTTTCTCCTTGGACTATAAACAACAATTTGGGAGATTCGGTTTGTAAATAATATTCGATTTCTCTGAGGGTGAAGTTGCTCCCCATATTCGCGGTCATTTTGACGACTTGGGCGTCGTACCTTCCGGCCATATCGGACGCTCTGACTCCCCACAAACCGTTGACGGCTATGAGAACTTTATCACCTGGTTCCAATAGGTTGGACATTACAGCTTCCATACCTGCATGGCCGCTTGCACTTATCGCCAAAGTGAGATCGTTTCTTGTTTGGAACACGTATTTGATTCCTTCCTTAATTTCATCCATTATCTAAACATTTTTTAGGATATTTATTTCACGAACGGTCTCGCGTGCTAAGCAAGCTCGATTTAATTATGTAACCTAACCCGAATTTCATAATAATGTTTGTGTAAGTGAAGTTAAATTTTCAACTGTAACTTTGTTTTGTTAAGGTGAAGTCGAACAGCAACATTTATTTCAAAATCTTTATCTTTTTGTCTCGAATTAATTAATAATTTTTGGACTTACTTGAAATAATTCTTGATTCATGTGGCCTAAAATTGGTTTCGATATGGCATGAAGGACTCTAGGTGAAACATTAGCTGGACCGGCACCCATTAGTATTTTATTAGGAATTTCTAGTGGTTTTTTCAGAATTTCAGGCGCTGGTATATCCATTTTTGATTGATTAAAAGGTACCCTTTATCAAAGTAAATATGTACAATAGAATTCCAACACCAAACGTTATAAATTATAACCAATTGTTACTCGAATTAAAATAACTATAGCAATAACTACAGTTCGAATGTTCGACTGTTGATTAGAACATTTTATCAGTTATTGATATTTAACCTTTTGTTTGTTTACAAATTTTCTTATGTACTCTTACAAAATTGTAGAAATTTTTAATTTATTTGAAACCTTGGCAATTAAGGCAAGAAAAGAACGGTGTATTTTTTATTTTCTTTAATTTTTCATAGTCAAAATATAATAATTATAACCTTATAATATGATAAGCAAAATCGGACACACTATTTATTGAAAAATGCGGAGAACCCGGAAAACAAATTATACATTGAAGCGAAAACAAAAAACATTTTCTCCGTTAAATAAACTTTTTTGCGACATAAAGAAAACAATTTTTTCCTTAAAATAAATAAACAATATGAGGGAACGTTTTCGAAAAAAATGTGCGAGAAATTAAGGGTTTTTCGAAGAAGTTCCTCTATATACAGGATGAGCCAAAAGTGTCATTCTATATTCGTATTTTATATAAATTAAAAACTCCCTGTAAGTGCTAATAAAATTCACGATAATAAACTTACTTTGATACATAGAATTCAATCGACTTACCCTGTATAACATCAATAAAATCATTTATAGTAGGCTCACAGTCTTTTTCTTACATTTATATTTTTTACAAAAAAAATTTAAAAAGTAAAACATTTATTTAACACATATATACAATAATATACAAAAAAAATCATTTACCTATTCCATTATTGCACAATTTCAATAGGTAATAAATTTCGATCTACCACAAATTGTAATTTAAAAAATAAGTCAATTTAATTTATGTCCTAACTACATAAAATTTACATAACATCGTTTCTTTGGAATGGAATAAGTAGATGTGTTACAATTAAAAACCGTTTTGCTTTGTTATATTTATATAAACATTATTTTACATAAAAAAGTTGGCGTGTTTAAGAAAAAACGTGTTTGAAATACACAAAAAATTTGCAGTACTTACACTAAAAACAATTTACGAATAAATCCGAATTATTAAAAGCACTTGTAAACACGCCAAGATTAAGAAATTGTTTTTACTGTTATTTTATAAATAAATCGATAACAGTAAAAATATTTGAGTGTGCATTTGCAATTTGCAATAATAATTCGGATGTTTTCGTAACAGAAAATTTTCCAAATATCTTTTCGTTTTCTCGTCAACATTCTTATAATCCTAATCTGCCGCTATAATATGTACATTCTTTACAAAAATTTTTAAAATATTTTCCATATCCTCTAAATATCTCTTATAACCTTTTTTTGTCTATAATTTCCCTTTTTAGTTAAGTTCCGAAATTTATAAAATATTTCATCTCGTGTAATAGTATTCCCTCTTTGGAAAATGACTATCTCTACCCAGTTTGTGCACACTGTGAGACACAAAAACACGCAACATAATAAATAATAATGGGGTCAATAATAAAGGGTTTTATTAGAAACTCGCTCAACGCTAGGGAAGGGCTCCGCCCCTCCACCCCAGGCTTCGCCGGTTGCATATCAGGTTTATCGAGTTTACTGGTAATTATAATTATACAATAATGAACTGTGCCACATCCGGAACTGCAGCTTGAACGCCTCTCGGCGTTCTACGCAAACTCGTCTATATGATCAAGGTCTCGCTCGCTGCGTGAGCTCGACTTTTAAGGAAATCGCTTTGGTTCATTCCAGCTTGCAATTTGGTCAATTCTATGAGTTAAACAAAGAAATATTATTAAAATAACAGTTGTTAGAGTAAAAAAGTTGCAATGAAAGAGTATCACTCTTTCTTTTTCCTTTATAAGTGTCTAATGGAAGTTGTTTATGTTGCAAACTAAAATGAATCAACCTGTATATGGGATTTTTTCTCCTATTAAACAGATGTACCATATTGAACGATTCAGGACCTGTTTTTGGATCAAATTTAAAATTAAATGTTTTGTTTCTCACTGTGCGTGTTTGGCAATATTAGTTTACAAAAAAATTCTAGACTAGATTTTTGCCATTTAAATAATTGGTTTTAACGGCAAATATTTGTAAAGAATTTTGATGAACCGTTTTGTATGTAAGTGTCTGAGAAAAAAAACGAACTGTAAAACGACAATACTGACTTTTTAGTGTAAAATGCTTAGCTAAATATTTGGTAATTTTTTTCTAAAAGACAACATTCTTGAGATATATTTAGAATAATTCCTATGAGTGTATAAGGGAGGCAACATCTATATGTATACAATAGAAAAAAATTTTAAAAAATTGATATTAGTAAGCAATTCACGATATACAAGGTGGTTCGATTTAAACTCACTTTTTTCATTTTTTATATAGTATAAAATATCTTAATTTTTATAAATAGTAACAATGGTCAATTATAACGGGTGTTCAATAAGAAATGCCCCATATTCGGTTTTAGTTAAATAGGCATAGTTAGAACCATTTAAACAAAAGCACTAAATATAGTAATTTTTCGACTCCACCAGTTTTAATAAATAGTTGGTATCACTGACAATAATAGCTATTAATATTTATCATTGCCAACATACTTTTAATTTATTGCCTTCATTTAAATGGAATTTACTATACATTAAATTAATAATTCAATGGAGTTAAAAATAGTAAAACAGTAAGTATGCAAAACGATAAAAAAATGACATTCTTATTTTATTTTTGAACAGCCGTTATCGTATTTACACATTCCCAAGCGCATTTTTCCACGCAAGAATTGCATCGAGGAAAAATAGCGAAATAATTTTTATACAGCTGCTAGCTTGCTGCCTCGTCAAAATCACAGTTTATATTTACATCAAACCAAATTATAAAAATCTTTCTCTGTTAAGTTACGTATTCGACTGCTTACTGAATAATAGGTGAAACATTTCCATGTACTTGTTGCTAATAGACTTATCCTTTTTAAGATCATTGACGTTGGAATTTAAACTAAATGTTGAAAAGTTTCGATTTGTTTAGGTTTTGAGATTTTAAGAAACTGTAGCAAGATAAGTCTATTAGTCTATAAAACACGTTTTGAAATGATGCAAATTTAAAAGAGGTCAAAATGTTGCACTTTGCCTATTATTCAGTAAAACAATATTAAACTATAGTTAAATTTCAACGTTTTTAACCGTATTATTATTATTGGCAAGATAGACGTGTATTAAAAAGTTTTCGTTGTACTGTGAAGCTCATTTTATTTGCTAAAAAATTGTTCAACATAATTAGTTGTTAAATAGGGTGAAAAACGTCGATGGTCAATTAAAATATATGCGATTAAGTAAAAAATTAGACATTAAATTTTTATAGCCAACAAATCACAAACACAGCTCATTCGTCTGCCTTATCATAGAGCAGCAGCATTGTCTTTATACATTACATACGAGGAGATCGTCAATGACATTACACGTACACACGAAGAATATTTTTGTTAATTAATAAATCGTTTCGTTACAGCCATTTGTGCACATCTTGAGTACCCGGTCGCATTCACACTTCAATATTCTCGTTTGTTGACGATCCGTCTGTTAAAAATTAAGTTTCTTTTAAAAAAATTGACTACACGCAGATAGAAATATTTCTCCCACTATAGCGATTTTTAGGCCCATTTTTATTATCTAAAACAATACCTACGACTCTATTTAACCATTTTTTTTTAACAATTTGAATACTTCAATCGGCAGAAATATTTCTACACGTTCCATTTTTGTAAGTAAATACGACGAACGAAGTAAAAGTAAATATAAAAATACCGACTAGTGTCTACATATTTGTTTGAGGGGTGCAAAAACACTTAGTATTCAGATAATGTGTGTAAAACCGTCCGTTTTCATCATCTTATAATCGCTATGGAGACTAGAGACAGCACCAACAAAAGGACAGTCGGTACCCATAGATGACTCGAGTTCATTTCGGAACTTTCCTGGCATGTACCTGCGAAATAAACCACCTTATAAATGCTAACAGAAGCTTAAATATATGAAAGGTTGGCCAAAAAGTGTGTTGGAACACCGAGTATGCAGGAAATGGAAGATAACTTACCGTTGCTTGTGAAATTGTAGGCCCAATTTCCGGTAACGCCGGGTACGATGTGCCTGTGACAGCTCTCCGTGACGCCGGACATGCGCAAAACGAGCGGACCGATTCCCTTGCCCATGCTGCCCTCTATGATGGGAGCGTTGAGTTGATCCTGTTTGTACATGAAGCAATATTTGGATTCGATCGATTTCTTCGATTGCGACGTCGTTATTACGTACGAAATGCCGTTTTCCTCCCAACTTCCGTGGCAAGTGTACGCTGTAAAATGCACGAATTAGATACCTAAATGGGCTGCAAGAATTAATTCGGCGACTTACATAAAGCCTCCTGCGAGCAAGTCGATTTCAGTTCCATTTCATGGCTACCGCTGCAACCGACCGATAGGGTTTCGTAATAGTCGGAAACGCAATCGGGTTCTTCGTTAGTCACGATGTTTTTGTTTTCTAGAACTGATATTTTAAAATTAAATATTTATAATTCAAGCGATCAATACGGAATGCGATATCGATAAGGAATTGTCTCGACGTATAACCTACCAGGTTGTTGTCTTCGTTTCCTTTTTTCCCCTTGTGTGGCCAGAGCGGCGACCGTATAACGTCCCAAATGCGGGCATTTGTTCGGCCGTAACGTTGTTGCTGAAAATCGCAATAATTAACATCTCTATCGAAGATATTCATTGTAATTTAAATTACTTATTAGCGTCGTGTAAGGTGTGGACGAGGCATCGAATTTCGCACAAGCTTCGTCCGGATTCTCGACGTAATCTTCCGTTTGTTGAATTTCTATAACGTTGGCGTCCCTTTTGTAGAACACCATGCAAACGTAACCGCTGTCGCTGAAATTAACGGAAAAAAAACGAAATGTACACTGCTGCATGAATCAAATAAAAGAAGCCAGTATCACAGTGAAGGGATTCCAATCCATATTAACAACTACAGTGTTACCAAGATGATTTTGTATTGCCTCAAATGTACTTACCATCCGGCTGTAATGTGCGCGACGATCTGAACTTTCTTCTGTTCCTGTTGCTGCAAGATCCCGTGACAGACCAATCGCATTTCGGAGTTCTGTTTGCGCTGTTCTTGCGATTGGAAACCGAACTCCTCGAAGGCGAACGCTTGCGTGTAGCTCGCTTGAACCTTATTGGTTTTGGGCGGTTCGTCGTCCAGAATCTTCAGCGTGGCGTTCCTCAACGAGAACTTGAACGTTTTGTGGTGGTCCAAACTCAGCCACGTGTGGTGTTCGGTTATCCATATCGGGAATTTGCACCGTTTGTGCTGATCGTCTACTGAAATACGCAAATTGATGAGGATAAGGAACAATGGATATTTTATAGAAGCTAAAGAAGAAAGAAGATAAATATAATAATGTAGTAAGCTTACCAGTGGTAAGTTTCATGGTTCTGCTGCCTTCGAAAGCTGTCGCATCTAATCCCGTACACGTGGCATCGCCGCTTTGCGCGACGTTGTAGATGGTTTTCCCATTTTCCGTGCTCCTTTGATAGATGAAACACCTGTATTGGTCTTCATCTGAAGCGCTCCTCCGGTTCGGCTGGGATATTTTACCGATAAGATATCTAGTCGAACCCTCCTTCCACATAGCCAAGCAAACTAATTCTTCGACTGAAAAGTGACGAATTGTTAGAATTTAGAAAGTTTTTGATGGTGGTTTTAGTTTACCGTTGCTTTCCGTGGACGGTACATCCGGACACGCTTGGTACTTGAGCACGAGCCTGGAGTCGTCCGTGCAACTTTCCGCCTTGCTCGGCGGATTGCTGCAGTCGCCCGTCATTCTGTTGTAGCTGAACGTGAACGGGGCGCTTTTGAACGGACAGGGTATCGGTTTGGCCTCCGGGTGCTTCCTGAAGAGACTATAGAGCGGCGCGTCGCCCGTTATTAATTGGCAGAGCTCCGCCAAAGAGGCTTTCGGTTCGCAAAAAGCTACGAAAACGTTAACAAATATAGTTGACAGTACGAGCTGGCGTGCGGGAATGACTTACTTTCTTTATATTGTAAAACACTAGGATGTTTTGGATGAATCACCATGCACATGTAACAGTTGTCAGATCTGTAATGGTAATTGATTGGATTATAAGAGAGTAGTGGAGGTTATGAAGAAAATAGCAAAATGAAAGGACTAAAATTAATCTCTTTAATTAGAATCGGAATTATGGATTTAAATTCCTGGCTAAAGATGAGTTAAGAAAACGATATATCTGATAATTTTCTAAAAACATGAGGTTCTACATCATAGAACATTGTAATTATAGATGAAGAAATAGAAGATAAAAGAGATTAAAACACCACACTTACCTATCATATAATAAATATTTGTCCCCCTGCTCTTCGTAACATTCTCCTTTGGTTTCTATGTAAGTACTATTTATAAAAAGGTAGTTTTGAACTCCGCTTTGGAACCACCTTCCCTGCCACGTCTTTTTGAACTGGCATACACCTGAAACGAAACAAGAAAGCCTGTGAGAAATTTCAATCCCGAATATAGCAGGAAATACTTGAAGGTAAATTATTAATCCGCCATGGCGCTCAGGTAGATACGGGAAATATTTGTGTTCGGGAAGTAAAATGAAATTTCTTTTTATTTATTGTATATGCCGAAATAAAAGTCTGCAGGGCGGACATATGTTTTCGCGTAATGCGCATAAAACGGCTATATATTGGTTATGTTGGATGTGCGAAGGAAGAAAGGCAGAGGTGGAGCTAAATTCGAGAGCTTGTCGTAAAATATTAATGTAACGTATTTCCAGGCGGGTTAATTTCTTTTTGGGTATGGGGCAATCTAAAAATTACGCCCCGGGATATATGGATTTTCGTTTCAAAAAATGCCAGATACAGCGTTGCGAATTGTTTTAATAATGAAAAATTTACCGTTCTTTATTATATCTACCTCCGTCGAGTCGGATGAAATTTTCCGTTTAAAAAACGCCATTTCCAATAAATGTAAGTACGTGACTTCACAATCAATGAAACGTAAATATATATGCTCTCAGCCCGTAATATCCCCAACAAAAATAATATAATTCCTCGTATTATTTTCTTCTCAGTGCAGTCGAATAAAAATACGGCTGCGATATTGATCATTTTTCATTCGCAATGACCTAAAAGCCTGATTTACTATGTTGTTTTCATTTCTGTATATAACAGCGACGGTTTTATAAAAATAAATAATATTAATGGTAGCCGGAGTACCGACTCTGATGCCGCGTTTTCAAATAGAGAACCATAAAAAATAATTGTTCGCCGGCGTTTTTTTTTCACGTTTTCCCCATTACCGTACGGCCGCGAGGAGATTTATTGCGAACGTGGAATCGAAGGCTATCGTTGAAATCAATAATTTCATTCACAATAATTAATACGAGCAAATAGTTCCCTTAGGTTTCCGTAGGTAGATAATTGGCTCTCTGGAACTCGTAAGATGGTACGTAAATCAAAAGTATTTGTTAAATTAATTAATAAATATCTTGAGTATTATGATACCTAATTTACTCTTTTTGTTAAATTTTCTTAGATAGTTATGAAATAGTTTTTGGTACTTTTAGACACAACTTTAATCTTGATTATGTAGATATGAAGATAACTTGCCTCATTTCTTGTCGAAATCTAGAATATTGTATAGAATATTTCGTTAGGTAATCGTTATTATTAAACATCCAATCAATGAATCACGACCGGTGGATTACACATAAGCCCGACTACCGTCCATTAGTACCGAATCCTCGTCCCTAAAGTCGCCCGAAAATATAATAATTTCCATTTTGATAACCGGCTCGAGTTCCCGACGGGGCCGGGGGCGGCTCGCCTGTCACGAGTCCCGACATTTCTACGTGCATTTGTTTATGTTTGGCTGGCTGAGATATCGCAGCAGCCTTTGAAAATCGGGGACGTGCCTTGACAGAAACAATATCGCATCGCCCGAAAATTGTTTCGGATCCGCGACATTGATATTCCGCCGGAGTAGGCGCTTACCTACGAAGACGACGCCGACGTCACCGACGCCCGACGACGGCGACGTTGAATCCGCGAATCGTAATTATAATATTCATAATAGAAAACGGGAATGGAAATGCGAACATAAAAGATGCGAGCGAATCCTACCGACTGCGCCAAATATTGTTTGAAGCCGGCAATTATTATAATTGGCATAGAGGAAGAAGGTTTATGATTTGCAGGTATAGGAAAACAAGACTAAGTTTTAAATGCCTTCAGTTTAATCTTGTTTGGATTCATCCTCTCTACTATTGCTATTAAATACTAGGGTATATAATAATCAATATCTCGGAAAAAAAGAGTAGGTATTTCGCAACGGTACGGGGAGTATTAAGGGACGAGAACGGGAGCCGACAACCCTTCCGGAATAGTTTGGGGTATATCATTTGATGTAATTAGAAAATCTGGCCGCCGCAGAACGTTCCAGATTGTTCCGGGATGCGAGGAAGGCCCGCAAGGGACGAAAAAGAGCGGAAAAGGAGGTGCGGGGAGCGGGCAACCGGTTCGAAGTTAAAGGCACGCCGACGATACCCTTTAGGTCCTTGGGACACGAATACCGTTCTAATATACCTAAACGGGGAGGTAAATGGATTTTTTTCTTTCTCTGCGCTCTGATGAAGGTTGAAGAGGGTTTCCGAAATTCGGGTCTGTCAATGCAAAAATCTCCGCGTCATTAAATCGATCTTTGAATTTTTTCAAACCTACATCTAGCTTATAAAAAATTATGTTGTAATTAAAAAGTTATTTGTATTCTAAATTTAAACTTCTATCGATATTTCATAAATTGATCTAAGTTTTTTGTTTATCATTTCAATAAGACTTTTGGCTTTATTTATATTTATAAAGTAGTAAATTTTTGGTGATATTTTGAAGCAAAAACAGACATCCGGAAAAGTTGAAAAACTTAAAACAAAACCGTCGAATTCCGCACGTCTCTCATTTAATAGCGCCGACGACTGTGCAGTGCAACTCCATTTACGCAAAATGTAATTTTCAGAAATCCTTTACGGACGGCCAACAGGTCATTCCGGTTGATTATTAAAAGGCCCTCCTCTCGTCTCGCGAACATTGCTATCATAATTATTTATGCTCAGAAACACACATACGATTTCCTGGAGTCGAGTCGCTTCGTTGGCAGGTTGTTTTATGTAGCTCTCTTCGGGTCCTATGCGACTTTATATGCTCAACCGGCGGCGGCAGCGGCAGTCGTTTAATCAAAATTCCCGCCGTCGTTGTCATAGTTTTCAGCCGAGAGGGCATTTCAGTTCTCCCGTAGAAGATAATAGTGCACATTTTGTTGCCTATTTTAAAACTAATATACAAGGTGGTGCTAAGTAACAAGTTCATAAGAATGACGGACTTTTGCTGAGACAAAAAATAACAAAAATCATAGATTCTCATGTTTTTATAGCTCCTGTATTAGGAAAATTGAGCTGAAAAACTCACATCATTGAGTAGGTAAGTTAAATGAAAGCCTATAATAGAGGAGCTTATTTTTTTAGAAAACACATTGTGGAACAATAACAATGTTTACAAAAAGACAATTCAACTAAAAAAATCCACCAAACTGACAAAAGTGAAAAACGATGTCTACATTTCCAGCGATTCCTGACTATTATTAGACAATTATTATTCATTTGAAAATGCCGGTTGATTTGGATAATGTGTTATTGACATGCAAACATGTTGTTACGATTCTTTTTGTACGAATGCCGGTAGTTTTTCGATCTCCATTTAAAAATGAATAATACCATTATGATAAGTATCCTCGTTACTATCAATTCCTTTCTGTTAGAGGGACAGGGCATGTCGATCAAATGATAATGGTGGATTTAAACACAAAAGATAATAACATTAAATGCTATATTAAAATAAGAAAACTATAAAAAGGGTGGTTTCTAATTCCAGTGATGACTGAACAAAATAAGACCTTCAAATTGGAAAAAATAGAGAAAATAACTTCTAATACTTATGTATGTTTTTATCACCTTTTTGCACTAAAAATATTGTTCGCAACCTCACATTTACCTCGCACTTTGACTAATTTCCTCAACGCGAAAACTCGAAATTACACGTAGAACGCGGCATGGAGCTTTTCTGCATTTTCCGTCGTCCTAACGACATTGCTAAATGAACGTAATCCGACGTTTCGAGCTATTTGTGCGCCGTTCAACATCTGCGACCCGTTTAAGGGACATTTTACCGGAAACTTTCGAGCGTTCTTATTCGCACTTCGATTATGAGAAAGATCGCTTTAAATAGATACAACTAACAGGTACATAAGCTTTATTAAAAACATAATCAAATGTCATTATTATTTGTAATTAGTGACATTTGACGTGCAAGGTATATTTTTAATGTTTTCTGGTGCGTTACTGGCAAAAGGAATAATCCGTCCCTGTAATATAGAGAAGCTTAATTGTGTTCGGTTCTTAATACATCTTTAACAATCGAATTAGCATACTCGAAGGAAGTGGAACTCCTCGAGGACTTTTTACCGCGCCTCTAAAGGGTTACGATCAAATAAAAATAATTAAAGTTCCCTCTCGGATGTCTTTTGGGGTACGTGACGCAAAAAATTCCGTGATTACACTGAGAAATTAAATCGCTGAAGGGCAGAGGGTAGGAAATGATAAATAAACGCGGGTTCTTAATTAAGAAATTGACGTGTTGTTTTTGTAAATTAAGGAGATTTTGATGTACGTCGAACTTCAAATAGCGTGTGTATAAAAACTGTAAGTAATTCAAGTAACTTTATTTATCTGCTAACAAATTCCGAGCGAAAAGGAACGGAACAAATTCGAAAAAATAAAATAAATTGATTTAGCGCGAGACAATGAAAGATCGTTTAAATTTCAAAAGAAACAGATAAATCGACTAGAAAAAGAAGACATTGGCTCGTTTTGTTTCGTTCGTATTTTGTTAAGAGAGCCCGGGACGTTATCAAAACAAAAGGCTCCGGAGAAGCACCTTTCCGGAGATTTTATCGATGAGGCTCTATATCCCCTTGTATTGTATTATCAGGTGTAACTGTTTTATTTTTCGCCATTTGTAACGTTTCCATCGTCGAATTTACTTCTTAGCAGACATTTTGACGTAAATGTCAAAAGTGAATGAATAATTGATAACATTTGACATTTACGTCAAAATTGCGTAATTTTATACAAACAGCTTATACTTGTTTGCGTTAAAGTTTTAAATACCCGTTCGAACGAAATTTCGTCTTGTTCACATAAATTTCCATTTTTCAATTACGCTCCGAACGCGATCCACCCAGATGCTTATTTCTCAATTACAAAATAAACGATATTTACTCGAACACGATATTCGGGGATGTCAATCAACACGAGCGCGACCTGTCAAACTTGTAATGCCGGAGTTTTATTAATGGCAGTCGGGCTTTTTGTTATGTTCTACCAAGTATTCGATCATTTTCTATACGTCGAGAGTGGATTAGGGACTTTTCCGGAGGGCCGTTCGAAAGGTGTTTCAAAGAGAGAGGAGAGGGATATTAGTTTTGTATCCCATACAATTTGTTGTACAGGAAAATTAATATCGCACATTAATGGCAGAACTCGCGCAAATGCGGAATGTTGAGATAATTTTATGCTGAATTTCAAAAAATTAGTTTTTCTTATATACTTCGTCGAATTAAGTGATACTTTTGAAGTTAAAATTAATGTCTAGAACTTGTAACTCTACAATAGATATAAAAATATCCATTTTAGATAAATAAAATTTCACTATCTAAATATCATTCAAATTGACAAGTCTTCAAAATCATAAAAATAATATGTAAAATAATTAAAAAATCTTCGTATTTCCGAAACGTGAAAAAAATTATTATCCTTATTCCATTGGTTTTAAGGGTGCTCAGCTGCGTTAAAAGTTTTTCAATTTTAAAACCTGTAAATCAGACCAAATTGAAGCAACGTATAAACGGCGCTCGGGGATTCACTCATAATTGCTTATTGTGTCTATATTCCTCTTGTCGCAACAAGCTGCGCCCGTACGTCGTACCTGAGAGAAGGCTCTAACTGTCACATTATGGATATCTTTAAAATAATAATGTCGTTTCTTTCGTCCGGATTTTTTTTATATCGATTTTCCGCTCGCGATGTTTCATCCATGGGGATTCGAACGAACGTGACATCGAGCTGAGTAAGAATACATCCTGCTCGGAATGCCAAATTTTCTGATGTAATACAAAAACTTTGTCGAGTCGGAGATCGAAAAATTTACAATTGGCAATAAATTGTCTAAAAACTATAGTTATTTTATCACAAAAGAGTCGTGACATCCTTCTTTAGAATAACTTGAAGCTAAAAGTTTAAAAAACTTTTTTGAGATACTATTATAAAAATATTATATTATAATTTCATTGTTTTTAATTAAGTAATCATAATTTAATATTTTGCTGGAGTAGAGTAGAGTGTAACAAAATTTTCCCGGATCTACTACCATCACAATATCAGTCCGGGAAAATTGTTATTCTTAACTTTGCCTCCGGCAAATAAATTGATTCAATATCCCCGGCTGCAGTTTCCATAATCCTCATTGGAAATAATATTTAAGTTTTCCAACAAGAAAAGTTATCGGAGGGAAATCGCCTTCGACGGTGTGTTCCCGGGAGACTTCGAAGATTATACCTTTCGCGTTCCTGCTGAAACATTTAATGGTTTTTTCATTTAATCCCCGCGCGATGTCGTACATTTCAAAAAGTCGATTTGGCGATGGCGTTGTTTTATTGGCGAAGGCCGAGTTAATTAAACAATAGCAAAGGAAAATCCCTGTTCGAAACCGATTAAATATGTAGATGCGCTCGTCAAAGGCACAAAGGTTAATATTAGCAATGAATGTATTTTGGAATAATTCATTTTGAACAATACTTCCACAAACATTTTGAGCAATTCATATTATACCGGGCATTACCTTCGCCATAATTTAAATTAATTCGTGTTGAGCGACTAATCCACCAAAATTTAGAACTCTTAATAGATGTTGAATATTTTCATTTTCGTGGAATAAAATTTCAACACCGCCACTGTTTGACAGATTGTTAAACAAACAAGGGTTCGAGAAACTACCCACCAAAAACCGACGCTTTAAATATTCCTTTGATGTTATCAGATTACATAATGCGTGTATGTTAATCCCTTTTTAGCCTTTGAAATCATTGCTTATTTCCGAATTTCACCCACTGAACTGATCCCTTTATTATTTGTTAATGGATGTTTTGAGTACGAATTTAGCTGTAAGAGGAGCTTACCTGTTTGATGGGGATTTCTGATTTTCGTTGCCTCCTTTTGGAGGGCCGGATTTCTAATTTAAATAGATAATTGTAGCTATTTTAATTTGTAATTGGTAATTTAGTTTTTTTTTTAATACCTTCATATTTACAGTTGCAATTAACCTTCACGAACGCTTAGTGTGAAACGCTTTAAAAAATAAATTAAATGCGATCAATCGGTTTATTGTCCTTGTTCGTGAGCATCAACAAAAATCCCAAGAGGTAAAATTCACTTGTGTTGACGGTCTTTTGTCGCGCGAAATAAGTGAGCATCATTACTCGTAGTGCTTCTTTTGTTTTATGCCTTTTTGCACCTACAAATCAAAGAGGGCCACCGCTCCTGCGCTTTTTCTTTTGCTCTTTGATGCACGTACAAGTGTCACCTGCAGGCATTTCATTCGGGTTCGTTTCGACTCCTCGAGCGAGCGAGGACGATTTTTCCTGTCGGTTTTTTTTTCACGCCCGCGCTAATTTTTAAATTACATTTTACTCTAATGTACTTAGTACGAAAAATACTAAATAATTTGTTGAAGCGTAAGGGTGCGTAAACAACACAAAAGTAAGCTACAACTGAGTTAAAAGCGCGATATAACTTCGGCTTTGACTTCTGTCACAATGTTAAGTAAAGAAATGCAATTATTTTAGGTGTAAAATTGAATATTGGAGAATCGAGATAAAGCGTTAATCGATCTAATTCAGTCGGAGTTGATACGACGTGCAGTTTGTACGCTATACTTATCTAATCGAATGAGTGTGCGTGCGGTTTTATCGCCTTTTACGCCATGTAAATAGTCAATAACCAATTACCGTGTACCTCAAATTAATTATTAGGGTGATTTCCAATGTCGCCGTTATTCAACTGTGTTTTCAATTCGAGTGGTAGCGATAATTTGTAAAATATTACCCGCCATGTGATAGATTGTAAATCAGTTTTTATTCGTTTCGTACACACGCTAAAATCACGAAATCGCGTATTATTCCAGATTTATTAATAGGATGTGATCCCGCGCTATATATTGTATTGTGAATATTGATAATTCATTATACCTTTGGTTTTTCGTTGGGTTGTTGAAAAAAATGTACGTACTTTTTACAGCTCTCATGGACGTTTCATTATTTAAAAAATATAGACTAAGGTAATGGGTGCAATAGGTCCGCATCCCTCGAGTATAGTAAGTCAATCCGCTTAGAGGCGTCGACCGTCGTCGTCGCGGCGCTATCATCGTCGAGGCCTCGGTGATTTGTAACGCAAAGACTCATCTTTTGTCGAATAGAAAAGCGGGTGTGCTCGCTGAAAAGCAGGCGAAGAAGTTTCCTTTTGATTATCTTAAGTGCGTTTGAAAGAGGGTTTTATTTTTATCGAATGAACCGTTTTTGTTTCTTACTGGTTTTCGTTTAGCGGAGACGCAGACGTTTCGGTCGTTTTTGCCCGGTTTTATTTTATACTGTGCGGTTTGTTGTTTGCATCGGTCTTTGTTCGTCCCGAAGGGATTTAGAGCTAGCGCTTTATGAATGTGTATTTTTAATGCGAATAACAAGAATGATAACTACGCTGTTAATAGACAGTTTTTGCGAAACAACGTAAACATAACGTTGCGCTATTTTATACATCAAATTTTTGCATACTACACAATAAACTTACAAAAGCAGTATTCAAGAAACGTAAATCACTCTAATAAGCTAGACATTATATAAAATAACAACAAAATAAATATCAATAGCCATTTGAAATATGTGCACTGTATACATAATAATATATACTTGTGCATTTTGTGTTGTAAACGCAAACATACATACGTATACTGTTTGCATTGTATCTGAAACGAGGAGAGAGCATCATGAATAGAGGGTTCGTTATGAGCAAGAAATAATTTCATAATGGGAAATTGAATTAGAGTCGCCACGACTGAATTACAAGTATGCGGTATAATATGAATACGTGAGTTTCGCTTTGAATTTTCTATTTCGAAAAAACGCGCGACGTGTCTAGCGAATTCTACGCGAATTATTCCCTCCCCATTTTTTTATTCGACCTACTTTTCGTTATTAAAACCGATGGCTCGGAAGAAACGCATCAAGATGTGTATTCAAAAGAGGAAAAGCGAAAAAATGTATCTTTACGATACCAATTAAGGTTATTTTATCCAAGTTAATGAACCAATCTATCCATCTGTAGATGTAAAATTTATTTATTTATAATATTCCATGCGAGTACTTTTAATAGGAATATTAAAATTCAAGTGGAGTAATTTTCGGATGTATAAACCATAAATAGAAGAGTAAATTCGGTACGATGGCGTAAAAGCGGGGGTTCTCCGTAAATTTAAATTGGTTACGTATAGGTATATAGGTAGGAAATAATAGTTATACTTGTGTATGCAGGCAGTGTACCATTTAATATACAATGTAAGAGGTAGAATGAGGTGAAGCCTTTATGGAATAATAATATTCGTTACGAAGCGGCAACAACGTGACAGCAACAGCGTTACACTAATAATATATGTGTTTTTGATGAAACCAATAAATTTTTAAAGCGAAAAAATAAACCTATTTATACCGTTTTCTTGTAGGTCGGTATACTTTAATAGTTAATTTTTTGCATCTGACTTTGTGATTTAAACTGATTTATACGTCAACATAGCGAAACGCTGTTTTACGTAAGTTTGCGAAAACCCTTTAGGTAATCGAAGTAGTTCAGTAGAAGCGTTTAAGGCTAGTAATTGCTCAACTATTACTATGCCCTGCTTATAATGGAGACTAATTATTTTCATCGCTACTACTTTACTATTCACTTTGATCGAGCAACCCAGATTTTAGTGCTCTAAAATCTATCTCTAAACTCACATAAATTATTACAAAGGGATAATAATGGTCTTCAACGTTTAAATGTTTCAAAATTACAAACTGAAATTACATGAAAAAGTATGTAATGTAGTTATTATCGGCAATATTAGTAAAACAACAATTTTTACAAGCAAAAATATTATAGCCAAGTAAGAGGTTATTAATTAATTTCTGAATTATTACCAAACTGCACTAACTGCAACAATGAAAACTCATTTTAAAATGAACCCATTGAAATAGTCCATAACGCGTCTCGTTCTAATTTCTTTCCATTTTTCATCGTTATTATTTTCTTCGACTTGGACTCCCTTCACTTCACACCCCGCCCGACCTCTGCCCGATCCCTCGCAGCAATTAATAAAGGTATCATCACTACGTTGGCGAAATTAAAATAAACAGCCAACCATCTGTCTCAATTTTGATAATTAAAAAAACACGGAGCACAGGCCCGGCCTTGCAGCGCTCTCTTCGGGCTGTTAATTTCAATTAATTTTTCGCGAAAACGAGCGTCACAAGTACGAAAAGAAAAGCCTCCCGCTCGCAGCGGCGCGCGGGCCGTAATTACTAAAATTAATTGGTAAATTAATCGAAAAACGATAAGAGAAACTTTACGGTAAGCGGAAATTTTAGTCGAATTACAACCCGATGAAAATTTCCTACGAATTGCATTGAATTATCAATTTGTCGAACGAATGGGAAAGAAAACACCCAATTATAATCAATTCTCCGGAGTAATATCCCGGAAAACGTCGGGCGACGGGCGCCGCTGCGTCGATGTTCTTTCCTCGGAATTATCTTCGTATACCCGACAGGCATCCGGGGAATTATTTCATTTATTTTCATATACCTGTTAAAAGAAAAACAATGAGGCTCCGGAGAGGGCAACGGTGATTATTTTTCCAGTTATTATGGGATCGGCTTAAAACAACAGGTTGCCCGTAGTTCACTGAGAATATTTTTTATTATCTTCCGCAGTTCAAAATTAACGTGATTTATGAAAGAGTATAACAAGAATTTTATCTACAAATGTAGATAAATAGTGGGAAATGCACCTAGATAGGTATAAAGCAAGTAAGGAAAATTGTGAATAATTTCTGTAACACCAAAAAATATAAAATTGTTCGTATGGTGTTTTCTATATTTTACTCTTGTGACGTCGTAATACCTCTTGTAATAGATTGAACCTATAAAGAATCTCACAGTTACTCGATTCGTTAATAACAGAACGTAAAAACGCTATAAAAGAGGGTAAATCGGTAGTTAAAAGAGGAAAATGCCATCTCGCATCGATCAAATTTTTAATTAAACCTGTAATTCCAAATCGCTCCCAAACCAATAATCATTTCCGTGTTACATCACAATAACGTCTGCGTTCCTCTCGAAAACCCCCCCGGTAAACCTACTTAAAACTCCCCTTTCTCCATTACGCAGAAAAAAAAACTAATCCCTAATTACCATTATGAAGCGGGGTGGAGGCAATTCCATAAAGTAGGTACTTATAATTAGGCCCGTGTCACACTGAACCGCAACGTATTTGCCCGGCATTACAAGATGAAACATTCGGCCGTCTAATTATTTTAGTCTGCGTTTTAGGCCTGTTTATAGAGATTGCTGGTTTCTTTTTTTCCCATTTGGCAAAATATAATTATGATAATTTGGTTTGTATTTTACACAATGTATGTAGAGCTCTCCTGAAGTTATATTGAAGCATATTATGGTTAAAAGCTTTAATAATTTATAGTTAGTTTGATGTGACATCATTGATGGATGAGTAAGGTCTACTATATTCGAAAATATTTCGATAGCATGTGAAAACTAATACAATAGAGCGAAAATTAGACCCTTATGGCACACCTATAGTAAAACCTGTAGATGGAATGGTGTTAATTGCGATCAGAAGCTACAAAACCAATATTCAGTACCTTTACGACAAGGCCTATTTGCTCAACTAATTACTACAGAAGGGAACTTAAGAGTCAGCCAGAGGGACCGTTCGGGGGGAAGGTGGTTAAAGCTCGTGTGCGACAGGCTCGGAACGATGGTCATAAATCTAAAATATGTAAGATGGCGCATTAAATTACACGGAGTAAATTGATGCCGGCACGGTACACCTGTGACACATCAAAATAGCGACCCATGTTGCGGTATGTGTCTTGTAACTCGTATTTCCTTGAAAAATTGCGGGGTTGGGCGGATAACGCGAAAAAGTACGGGCTGTTTTGTTTTTTGATTCGTTTTCGTAAAATTATAATTCGCCGTTCCGCTCCATTAGCTCTTCCGGGCGATTCGGAAACTTCCAAAAACCGTGTATTCACACGAGAAAAAAGGAGCCTCCGTATCGAATACATCAGATAGTTTTTCGACTAAAGCTGGGCAGTTTCAAAAACTAAAAGTATTAAGCATAACAATCTGTACCGGGAGTAGAACTCCCAACTTCCAATGGAGTTCGAAAAGTTTTATTAAACACCATCGCATCTCGCCCTTATGTAGGCGTGTATGTGTGTGTATATGTGTTTACATCAGCTTTTTGATACTGCTTATTATGAAACTTTCGCGAAATCGAATATCTGTACGTGACACGGGAATTTCGAAATGAACTTATAAATTTTCACTTGTAAATATCTATGCAATTACCATTTCGAACCAATATAAAACTACAAACGCCACTGCACGACTGACTGAATGGTTAATATTTATAAAGCGCGCTTACAGAAGTAGTTATTATTGATGAAAATACAAAATTTATTACACATTTCATGAAATATATTAGGACCACCCCCGTATTGCAGGAGGCTCCAGGAAGTCGTCCTGTGACATATCCATCTCATTTTATTGACAAATAAACGGGGCGCTGCAGAGTCGCTTTGTCGATATTCTTCTCTCCTTTACGGGTCCAACACACCGCATATACGCACTCTTACACATACTCCTTTCATTTCCCCAAGGAGAGGTAGCCCTCGATATTTGTTCTCCTTTGTCACTACCAGATGTTTTAATCAAGTTTGGGCCTGCTTCTATCGGTTTTCTTTACGCCCGAACGTGGTGTATGAACAAAAATTGTTGTTTGCTCTGGGTTATTTTTCGTTTTTTAAGGTCCTTTGTATCCGAAATTATTACAAAATGCATAACACTTACGCGAAATTTTCGTTCTTTATTGATCAATTATAAAACAATTGAACTACAAATTAATAGTTCAATTACATTTTGAATTAAAAACAAACTAAGTCGCAATATGTGATTACGTAATAAGTATTATTAATATATACTGTTTGGAATATTGTTCCTGCGCAATAATTTGAAGGAATTTCATTCTGCACTTATGGAGCAATAAAAAATTTAATAGGTCAAAAACGTAATTCGAGTCGCCATTTTGTTTAGTTCTAATAAAAATCTTTATACAGAGAGCTATATAGTAACGAAATGGACTATTTCTTTAACGTTGCGAAAATAATAGCGCCATAACATTTAGTTTATTTAGCGTTTAATGGCAAATTGCTATCGGCTATAGGAAGGACGAAATTTAAGATCTTTGCAGAGAACTGTAAGCTGTAAATACGAGTATGCAAAGGAAAAAATCATGCACCCGTCGATTTTTAAGTTTGATGATATTAAAACTATTAAAGAGCCGAAGGAATCCCCATTATTTCTAACGTAAATCTCCGTCCTAATTGCCGAACATTAATATTTTTTGCGTGGAAAATACATATTCATTTTTTCCTCATTTGTTCTGTTTCTGGCCGATTAATATTCAGAAAACAGCAGTTACGAGTATAATTAGTGCATAGGAGGCCGTAAATTTTAGCGGCGGCCGCGGCGTATTTACTCGAAATAGAACGATCCTTTCTTTATTCAAACATTTATCAACGATTTTGTTCCCTCAAAAATTTTATCACTGATTATTTACTGAAAAAAAAAACACTATTTTGACTAAAATTCAATTATTTTGCTTAAAAGCCTCTTGTTTAGCTCAAAAAAAAACTATCCATTACTTTAACGCCGTGTATAAAAATTTACAACCAAATAAAAAGTTAATAATTAAAAAGTATGTACTATACATATTCAACGATGAAACAACCAAATTTGCATATAGCGTTCGCGCATTTATTATTTTTTTTTTTGTAGTTCCATGTTAATTTTTTTTGTACGCGACTTGAGCCTGAATATTTATATCAATAAAATCGTAGGCATACAGCATCAAAAGTGACATATCAATATTTAAAACTCGCTCTCGTAAATTTATTAATAATTTAAATGCGAAAAATGGGTTCGTTTTTGACGCGTCCGTGTAATACTGAACGTACAAATAGAATAAATGCATCTATACATGGGATATTCCTAGCCCGGTACACTGAAAACAAAATGCGATATTTTTTAAAGGATTATATTAAATCCTTCAGTTAGTCAGTTTTTGATTAGTCAGATTACTAATTTTTAAATTACTTTTTATGTTCTTTTAAGTTAGATTTTTTGTCCTTATTTACAGTTTACGGACTATCTCGACATCTTGAAGTTCCACGATATTGGAGTATAACAAGGACAAAAATACTAGAAGACAATCATGTATGGTAAGTGTCAATACGTGGTTTAAAAAGAGAATTATAAATAATGTTTAGCGTACGTTTAAAGGAAAACGGGATGAAATTACACGGGTAGATAAATATTAACATACCGTCTAAGTAAAATAATACGGGCCTAAAACGTTTTAATAAAAATATGGAATAGTTGAATTTGGGGCGAAGTTGAGCCTTTCGAGCCCCCTCTAACCCCTTCTCATCTCTCCGTTTCGCTCACTCGCATACATTCTTTTATTTGTTCTATTGATTTGCTCGCTGTTCGTTGTTTTATACAACAAACAATGCACGATCTCGGGCCGTTCAGCCGGTCACATTTCGAGATATAAATGGAAATTTCGAAAAATAAAACTTTCGATATACAGAACAAACACCGAGCCCGACCGAAAAATAACAGACTATCCAATAGAAATAATAAAATGTCACTCCGGATGTACATATACTATCCCGAACGATAATGAAAACATAATCGAAAAATGGAAAAAAGAAAAAGGAGATTCCCAAAATATTGTTTTAACTCGATTAAAATCATCGAACGTTTTACATTTCTCCTACGGTAATAAATTCTCGATTTTTTATACCTTTTAATAATGAACATTTTGATAAATCATCCTTTCAAGATGTCAGTTTATTTGGAACAAATAAAATTGAAGACCTGGTTTTGGCATTTACGAGAAAAAACCCCGCAGGCCGATAAAAAATTGAATATTCTTCCATTCATTTACATTCGTTAACCCATCAGCATTTTCTGAAAAAGCAAAAAAAAACAATAGGAATAGCCCGATTTTTAAGGGGAAAATAAACGATATATATTTTTTATTTAAGAAAAATTCAGATATGTAATCTATTAATTCCTTTAAACATAAATGTAACTTGTATCGAGAGTGTTAGTCGATTCGAAAATTTTAGTCAAATAGAGAAATATTACAATGTGGCAACATCCCATTTTATGACGTCATCAACTAGTTAGGGTAAACGTCGTATACGTACGTATCGAAATTTCCAAAGCCTGCAGTATGTATACACTAATTGTTTGATATATTCATCAAAATGACCATTAAATTAATACCGGCAGATACCGAATTAATGGGCTACTAAAATTTAATCGAAATCGCGGCAACGTCGCGACGCGCACGTAAGGGATTCCGCCTTAAAACGGCTTAGTGCGTCATAAGGGACTTTCTTAAGTACCTAGTCGTTACTCGTTAACTCTAACTAATTTACAACGTTTCGGCTTAGGAGAGAGAGTCGATCCGTATACACATGAATTGCTAAACGTCTCTTTCGCCCGTCTCCTTGCTAATTTGAATTTTCGCAAAAAGGCCGGCCGAACGACGCTCGACGACGCTTCATTAGATTTACGTATAGAGAGAGACGCGAAGCGTCGACGGGGCGTTATTAAAAATTAATGCGGATTTTATGAATTGAACACATCGAGTTTCTTTAATCGGATATATTTTCAATTAGTACTGTTCACATGTATGCGTACGAATAAACGCATAGTTAGAGGTCGTAAAATCGATGTAGCTAAGTCGAAATTCTCAAGAACATGAGAAAATATTGTGACAACTTTATGCCGATAAAAAACTCGGTTGTCGTATAATTAAGCACGAAAAAAATTGAATTTCCGGCGAATATAACAACTCAATTTAACTTTTCACGAATCGAAAGGGGCACTTTGTAAAAACGCTAAGTCGGTCATATTCAAGGCAAACAAGAAAATAAGAGAACAATTTCCCTAGCAATTAGAAAAAGTGGCCTCGGCATCAAAGCGTTTATACTCATCGGCGTGGAAAACCAATTTCCACGAAAGAGGAAAATACAGTTAAGGGTGCGCGGAAGTTTACTTGCAATTTTTAAATAACGTTTCGGCCATTTAAGCCTTTTTCAAACATCCAATTCCGCATTCAAATTGGAATTTCATTCGGAGCCGAAACAACCGGAGGAAGGTGCATATACCGCATATAGCACTGCGGGCGGAACATTTTCTATTTAGTTTTATTATTGCAATATTACTATTTTTCGACCAGACAATGTTTACCGTCGAACGTTCAAACACGAAAATACAAGTGTTTTAATATTACTTTTAACAGATATCTATTTTATCGACGTCAACAACTCGCGTATTCATTTTATTTTAAATGCTAATGGACTCTGAACATAATGCACAATAAATCTGTTGGCACATCCATGGATGTTTATTAATTTTTGATTATCGCAATTTTGACAGGTCTATCTGTGCGATTAACATTTTAATAAATTATATACGTCTGCACGAGTACTTTCGCGTCGAAATGAATTTCCCAAGTGGAAAACGTAATTTATAGCGCATATTCAACAATACGCATTAACGAGAAAATAATTTTAATGCAAAAAAAATCGTAAATCATCAAGCAATCGTTTGTACTACAACAGAAAGTGTGGGCAACAAAAAGAGAGCTAAGAAAATATTGGAATTTTCTTCACCTCTTGGCGATTTTCCAGCGATATTCAAACTCGCCGATCGGTCAGCTCAACTCGACCGAATGAAACGCGGAAAAAAATGAACGTTTTTTACAAGTTCCGGATTCCGCCGTTAAAACAGTGCTTTGAACAAGCAGATGGTCCTCCTTTTTCTTTGCCGCTATATCGATTCCTTCGGTCTCCGCAGCACATGAAAAGAATTCTGATCAGCGAAAGGAAGGATGTGCAATATTATGCTTGATAACGTTTATTTTTTTGTTCCCCGAAGGAAACGTCGACCTTGCCGTAAGGTGCTCAGCAACAGTGGTGGATCAAACATTTTTTTATTTGAGTAATATGTTTGTACGTTATACACTTAAGTAAATGTAGTTAATTAAAAAATAAATCACTAAGAAGTCGAAACCTTTGGAGGCGAATGGAACATAAAGACAATAATCATAACCCGGAGAAAGATATTGGCTGGAAACCGAACGAAATGGAGTGTCCCAAAGCCGGAGTTTCACTTCCCGTAGATATTAGCCCACACCACTATTACTTACTCCAGATCGAGATAATTGCTTTGTGACCTAATTTCCCCTTTGTGTGTGGACCTCTTCGTTTTCGCCTTATTCTCGAGGTTAGACCGGAGGAATTGCTCGTTCTCGGCGAAAGCGGGTATAGGGGGCGGTAGGGAGAGAGGAGTTTTAAACCGCCAATTTACTCTCTGCGAACTATAAAAAAATAATAATAATAAAGAATGCTCCGGGGAGCAGTTCCGAAAACAGTTGAGATTATAAATAAGAATAGACCCGATTGGCCTCCAACCCGTAGGTAGTTTGTCCAACGTCTGGAGGCTTCGCCGGTAAAAAATCGTACGGATCAACCCCCGGCCGGATCGTCGCCATTAATCAAAGATTTATCCGAGGGTCTATTGTCGTTGGACGCTGTCGCCTTTGTAAGACCGTTTCGTGGGGGTTTTATGTCTTTTTACTTATTTCGGAATGACAAAAGTTTGTCGGGAATATAGCGAAAGTCGTTATTAAAATTCGCTCAGAAAGACGAATGGTTTATTTGCAGACTAATTTATTTTGTTTTATAATTAGAAATATACTTCTCGATTGACGTTAAAGGCGGTTCTTAAAAGGGCATATTGCAATTTTAAAACATGAAAAACAATACTATTTTTTAAAAGGGCTTCACCATAACTTTTTTTCAATTAAATGTTAATAAACGTTCAAAATAGTTAGATGATAAATTGGAATATGAAACGAGAATAGCTATTACTATAAAATTCTGTTGAATTTTAGGTGCTGTTTTTGAGGTATTTATAACATTTTCAGCTTTTTTTTTTGTAGCGTTATAATTTACTCGATTATTACGAACATCAATTGAAATAACGTGTAATAAAAACGGCGTAAATGGTAAAAATTCAAATATCACAATTTGAAACCAAAGTAATTATTTTTATGACTCGTTGGACGGAGAAATGATTTTTTTGTATGCTTTTTGTTTACAAGAGGTAATTGCTATAGATAAAAATCGATAAGTGGAAAAAACGCAACGCATTTTTGAATTTTTTATAAGCTGCAGATAGTAAATGGATAAGTCATAAATTATTATTAATGCACTATAGTTATAGAATATTGTGGAAGCTCTTCGACTATTTAAATAAATTTTCCCTCGCAACAAAAATCAATAAAAAAACTAATCCAAAATACATTCAACATTTTTTTTATTTTATTAGAAATATTCGAATTTATATATGTACTTACAACGTACGTACACATCGCGTATACACGAATAAGGATATGAAAATTCCTTCTAATATCTCCTACTCCATCACGATATTTCCGGCCGTTTCGCGTTTTCCTTTCAAAAAAAAAAGAAAAAGTTCCCGGCCGTCTCGTCTCGTCAACGCATCAACTTCTGTAAGGATTTTCCTGTTCTTTTGGGCAGAAAGCATCGCATATATTGGTCGGTTCGTATATACGATGGTCGTAGATAAATCTCTTTCCTTTCTGGTTAAAAATGTTTTCGTGATTTTGCTTTTCTTGCGTTCCGATGATCCGGGGGCCGAGCCCGATCGAATTGCAATTCCATTGCCATTCTCGCGTTATTTACTGTGCTAATTAGTCGAATGAAATACGAAATCAACACAATACAATACATTGATATTGATGATGTATTTGATGAAATGGAATTTAATTTTCATGTTTTTTTATTCAAATCATATGACTTTTTAAGTGTATAAGCTTGTATTTACTAGAATTATTTTCGATTTTGATAGTGCAAATAAATGTTAATTAGTTAGGTATTTGATGATTCTGGGCGAATTTAATGGTATTTTGCAATTAGTGCTGAACTTTTGTTAAAATGTTAATATAGCGTATACTTGGGTAATAAAATTAGTGCTTTCGGACTAATAATAAATTTCCTCATCCAGAATATCGAGTATGACGTATATATGTGTAGCGTGAGTTCCTGTGGGAACAGGCCACTGGTCCGACCACGGTCAAAATGATCGAGAAAAGGACCTATCCCTGGGGAGACCACATCCTGCCGCACACACACACACACACACACACACACTCACTGCTTTTATAACGTTAAAACTGGGAATTCTCTATTCCCCCGATAACGTTGCCGTGTCTGTGTCGTCGTGCGCTCTCGAATTTAAGGAAAACTACCTAAAAAACGTTGAATTATTTAACAGTTTCGATAACTATTTGGGATAACGCAAATTTCCGAGTTTCGGCGATGAATATTTAATAAAACGCGGAAAAAATTGAGATTGCAATTGGTGCCTTTAGAGTTTTCGCTTTCTTCCTGTCGCACCTTTTTTGTGTGGGGATTTGATGTATCGTTCAAAGGTCACCGGAAGGCTGGATATCTGCCAACAAAGTCCTTTTTTTATACAAAGCAGCTACCCGTGAATATGAAAAGACATTAGAAAAGGTGGAAGAGATAGTTTTGTATGGATAGAAAAAAGCGACTTGTTATTTTGATTTATGAGCTGTTATCGACGTTATTAGGTCTTCCTGGAAAATGTTATCGAATTAGAGGATCTGAATTCGTAAGGGAAATTTAGAAAAAATAAACGGATTTTCTTTTACTTCAATAATGCATGCATATTTATGACTCATTTTTTAGCCATAAACGTTATTTAAACTCATTAATTAACATCAATTAAATTTGAAAATACCTACGTTTACCCCTCAACTATTAATTTTACGATAGTATGGAATTTTAATAAAACTTAAACGATATTAATCACAAACAAAAATCTCTAAAAGCTAATGAACCTTGCAGGGAACCATTCTAACGAGCACCCTCTCAGTTTTCAATTATTGTTATTTGTACTGTCTGAAACGTAATAGAATATTAGATAAATTAGTACTCCTTAATTAGTCGAATACACAGGTCAATATTTACCCTAACCATAGCGAACTCATTTCTGAATGTAAACTCTAACTCTAAACGCTTCCCGGCGCTCGGCGTCGGAGCCGCGACGCCCTCCGCGTCCCCCCCCTTTTATGGAGTCTCGTCCGCTTCGTGCATCCTTTCTACTCTCCGAATATTTCATAAATAGAGTAGAATGAGAGATAAACGAATTTATTACACAACATTTTTTCGTTTCGCCGGAATTAACCGTTTCTTTTCAACTAAGAGGAATTTATTGTATGACTCGATCTATTACTAGTGGGTAATAAGACATTTTTTGAATGTGTTAAGATTAAATACTTGTTGAAAATGGGTTTGTAATCAATATAATGGTAAAAAATAGAGTTTGTTGTTATCTTACCGTTTATACAAGAAGTTTATACTCCTAACATACCTGGAACAAAATAGTATTGGTTATTATTCTGTTATTATTATTTTATATAACAATTGTAAAATATTTTTAAAAAATATATATTTAAAACCTATGCAGAATAACTGCAAATGTTCCACAAAAATACAGTAACTTTTTAACTAGGAACTAAAACATTTATGTCGAAGCAATATATCCTTACTAATTAAAGTTAGTTCGCAATTCCAAAAATTTAATGCGAGCCTTCCTTTCCATATTAATCGAACGCGATATTTCGCCGTCAAGTTCACTTGCGCCTAATCTACGTCCTCTCGGCAGCGAGGAGGGATCATTACCGAAAAAAAATTGCCCGACACCTTTAAAAACTGGAATTATGCATATTATTACCCTTAAGCACGGAAACCTGTACAACGACACGGCGATAAAGGGAAAACCGCCCGAGCCGGAGGAAACGGCCGTTCATAAATAAAATTATGAAAAAAAAAACCGAGGAAAAAAAAAAGAAAAGTTGCGATTTGCGTGGTATATACATTCGAGGTTACCTATTTGTTCGAGAAGACGGGGTTGATGGATGCACAACAAGTTTAAAAATTTGCTGGTTTCATTCCTACACGGAAAACGGAAAAATAACGAGAATGGTTTACGTAAAAATAGCGTTTTGTTATCTTGACATACATCAAAACATGGTAATAATAGAATAGGTTTGCATGAAATTTAATTACTCACTCGAAAGGCATGTCGCTATATCTTAGCCATTTTTATTTTAAATAATACTTTGTGTCCCATCTTCGTATATATTTTGTCGTAAAATCCTTAACATCGTTAGTTTGACATGTACTTGGCCTAGAACTTAGCGAACAAAGGCCAAGCAGAGAAAATATAACGATGATAAAGCGCTCCATTTTGTTTGTAGTGATTTATATTGAAGGCTCCTTACTTGAAAACTTCAAACATCCTTTTAATACTGACTTTTTTCTCGGGGGACTGTTTTTTAGCTTCTCCGGGATTTTCGCGCCGAATCAGGACCGGACTCCAAATAAACGCGCTAATATTTCGACCATGCATAATGCCACAGTTACAGTAAATAATTTTTTTATATGCAAACAATTTTGTTATATGGAATAATCAGTTGTTCAATGATTTTAATTATTTTATTCAATATTTACTTGATGATATCCAATTAATTAAAAAGATCCAATTTCGCTTATTATTAGCAAATATGTTATAAATAACCCCAACATCACAGAGAAATTGTACGAGCTAATTATTATTTAATAAAACCGAACGGACGAAAATTAAAACATGGCGCATTCGGAAATACTTCGCATAATTATCGAACTACCCATTTAATTTTCACTATTTCGCCCGAATGTCGGTCGGTTCGAGCATCATCACATATTAATAAGTTAATAATGCTTTAAATAATAGGAAAGTACTAATTTGGACGGAGAAGCCTACTGCAATATTTATTAGCTGCGGCTTGTCGAGAATTCAAACTAGTTTATTGCAGGAAAGTTTCAATTATTTATTAATAAATTTATTACGTACACATATGTTAAATTTATATTGAAATTATGTTAAAATAATTCAAAGGTTTAGATGAAGTTTAGGAGGTTTAATATTAATTTTGAGGAATGTTGTGAATGTTAAAAAGTAGCTGTTATGGAAACCAACATTTTTATCCAAAGCATGTGTTACTGCAAATCCGAACGCAAATTGGTACAAATACCCATATTCGCATTTAACCCGTCTCTGCTATAGTAGATCGGCTTATACGCCAACCAGTTTTTGTACCGTTTAGCCAGAAGAAACAAGCTCTGACATGCCAGGAGATCTAGGCTGGATTTATAACGAACCGGCATAGGAAAAAAAAGGAGTTCGCTCAAAACGTTCTCTTCATATATCGTCAAGGAGCGCTTAACTTTTAACGAATCCACGCAGGATTGGATTTTCGTCGTACATATGTGCCGAATATTTAGCTACTTATATTCCCAGTTTTTACATTTATGAATTACCATAAAAACTAGAGCATGTTACTTTATAACAGGTTATTTTGCAACGGTGAAGCGCAAAAAATGATAATCTGTAGCAACACCTCTAGAATTTAATTATTTTTGTCAAACACGCGGCGAATATCTCGCTCATTCTGAATTTTTAATGACCCTAATGCTCTTAAAAAGTCGATTGTGTACTCAGTAAAGCAGGAGTTTAAAATTTCGCGTCCGCCATACCGTGAACACGTCAAGACGGTTTCGTCAACAGAACCGACCTTTGCGCGTCCCTCTCGAGCCACCGTGTTTTCGTTTAATTTCATTTGGCTTAAATGTTTTAAGCAGCTCACTGGAATTAACTTGAAAATGAATTTACTTTCTGTTTTTCGTTCTCGGCCCGAGGGCGAAACTTTGTTTTGTCTGAAACGGGAGCCTTTCTCCTGCTTACTTTCCTGCCATTAATTTCCATGGCGAAGGGAAAAAAATTAATATTCAGAGATGGGAAACATCCTTCGGGCTACTCTCTGTCTAATGAAAAACGTTCGATTTTCGCTTTTTAAACAAAAAAACTGGAAATTCTTTGCGGCAGTCGATGGGATTTTTTGATCGGTTCGGCAACAACGCCCCGGCTGTGAGTCAATTTAATTTGATGGTAGGATTACGGCGTTGGGCCCGTGCATCCTGATTAAACGCTCCGAAATCGACATTTAATTACTATTTGGTATGTTTATCTGTTTATCTACAAGCCGGGTGATGTCTAAACGACTGAAAGTAAAACGACTATCGGCTTTTTATTGCCTATTTACACACGAATTTTCCGTTTTTACTTCCGTATATTTTAACTTTAACGGTTAATTAACGAAGAATTTACTTCGCATTGTTAAAAAGCGTAGACAACTATAAAACCATAAGGGTGATTGACTCACTAACGTGCGCGGTTCATTCATAAAGTTTTATCAACTTCCTTATCAAATCAAACGAGTTAAATTTTAAATGAAACAAGGAAAATTCGCGAAGAACATGTCTCTATTTTCCCTGCGCCACTGACGCAACTGAAACGTGACTGAGCCGTAATCTTTGGTCCTTTCCGTAGCTTTGAGCATTAAGTGGGATTTGGATCCTTTTAAAATTTTACGTGTAATAAATTTGGATTAGTTTTCAATAAGTTTTCGCGACGGGGGCGGACGAGAAAACTCGGAAACTGCGAACAGACCGCGCACGACCCCTCCCGGAATTTTTCGCGCTGCGGAAGTAATTATCGCGATTTTTACGAAGGCTTATCCCATTTGAAGAACGGCCGGGAATTGGGAATTGAATTTTTATCCCACTTCTGATCGAAGACAAATATCAACGATAGGGAGACGTTACTGACGCTATCTAAAAGTAACTAAATCGAAAGGGGAGCAATATGAAAAAAGAGTAAATTTATTGGACGATATCTTATATTCCCATCATAAAATACTTAAGATAACGTAACGCTAAGTTTGCAAAAGCTTTGTAAAACTCCTGGCAATCCGGCGAGATTTACTCCTGCAACAACTACTATGTTATACGAGCAGCAAGTCTTGCAGAATATTTCGTAAAGACATGCGAAATTCGTCTTCGTCCTCCATTGGCCCGGGAACTTTTTAGAAATTCCCAACACTCTCTCTATATTAAATTTCTCCGGTCCCATCCCTTGGGCGAAAGAATTTGACTGATCTTTATTCCTGGGGTTGGACACGTTTTACCCGTTTTATTTTATTTCGTCAGCGCGTTTAAAAGTTTCCTTGCTACAGCTGTACAATGGCGAGCGGGAGTTTGTGTATGTGCGGGGCCTTAAGTGGGGACTTTTCCGTCTCACCTTCTGGAAAATAAGAGACAATTCTAATAAGGTTTCGAAACGGGTATGGAATAACCGATGAGAGACTTTAGAGGATTGGAAAGGGGGCATTAAAATAAGCGTTTTTATACAAAAAAAGCTAGTTTTATTTATTTGAAAACTTGTTGGTGCATATTCACAATTATATCAGATGTGAATTTCGTAAGCAAATTGTTAATTTAATTAGGGCATCAGTAATTTTTCAATGAAACCCTGCATAAACATCGTATGCAACCCTTACATAATCTCAATCACAATCAATTTGAAACTGAAATTTAATAAACTTGCCATGCGAGCGCACGAAACCGACTCAATAAAACTACCCCGATACGGTTCCTATTGAATTACAGTGACCTGCGGCGTAATTTATCCTGTTTATTTTTGTACTCGTACAGCATTTGCGGACTAATATCGATTTCCTAATGATACTATTACCGTTATTAGTATTAATCACTCAAAGGAATTGATAATTAACGAATAATTTTAATTACTAGTCGAAAGCTCGTTGCTTGTTAACCAAAATCGAAATTTTCTATCAATACGATTATAGATGAGAGATTGATAGATGTTGTATGTAACAAAAGAAATAAATGCTTTTAATCGGATAAATTTGTTGATAAAATAGTTTTTTACGGCGAAAAAAATTATCCGACTGCGCCAATTTACCTACACATTTAATCTCCTTTATCTGGGATATAGATTATTCAATTTCGAACGTAATTCCATTATATTAAGTAGATAATGATGTATGACATAACAAGCCGTTTATCATCATTAACATAATGTACTATCAAAAACATCGATTTTAATTGTGTAGGATGTTTATTCGATATTTAGTAAACTACAAAACATGCCTTGCTTTAGATTAAATACATCTGAATTGTGGAGAATCCGCGCCATTAAAAGCGTTTTTAGAAAGTTTGAATTCGAACGTATGGGATACAAATGGAGAAATCCGAACCAGAAATAACATGTACATATTTTACCGCAATTCCCTCTTTTCAAAACTTTAAACTAGTTTAATCTCGCTAAATGCGTTTTAAAAAGAGAGAGAAACGGAGTTGGAGAATAAGAGCATGCCGCTGAGTACAGTAATATGTACCATTTTTAAATAAGATTTGTTGGAATAACCGGTTCGTCCTCGACGGATAAATAGTTGGAAATAAGGTCAATTGGGATAGTTCGGAAGGAATTATCATTGTTTTGCAAGAAGTTTCGGATTCGGAGGAGCGATTTCTGTATTGCGTATTGCCATTTCAAGGTTTATTTCTCATGATGTTTCTATTGAATATTCTCTTAATGCAGATTCTTCAGTAATTGTTTCTTTTATCTATAAGATAGTTTATTTTCGATTGAGAAATATTCACAATGAATTTCCCCCGTCTTGAATATTAAAAATTTCTGCGAATATTGTTTAGTTTTCCTAAATTTGGCTCATTTCAGTTCGCGTTTTAACTAACACCTTTATGTATAGTGAAATTTCACCCCTATCGGTTAAATGGCGTATCATCTAGCACGACCCGGGATGAAAATTAGAATCAGAATTAGAATTAGAATTTTCGTCTGAAAAGTAATAACCGGCTTTCGCTCTGACGAAGTTAATGAAATGAAAATTTCAAATAGGAACGTCCACAGTTCTCCGCTAAATCGGATATATCCAGAGAGAAATTTAAACTAATGTTAGACAACATAGGCTTCCAGTCGGGGATCGAATTTCATCCGGGAAACTTTTTTAAAACCCTGCATTACCCGTTTCCCTTATTACACGTGCATATAGTTTCACTTTGCACTACCCGATTTCAATTTCCATTCTTCTAGATGTACCTAATACCCATACTACTTTATCTAGCACGTTTTACTCCTCGCTAGTAAACGAAAAACTATCCTGTAGGAAAAAGCGTCGAGACGCTCGAGATCATTTTATTCGACCGTTCGGTTTTTTTCCTCTCGTTCCGTCTCGCTCGCTCTAAGAGAAAATAATACGGCGGTTTAATGCGATAGGATGAACACAGTGTCAATTAACCGGACTAGCGTAGGAGTGACTCGCAAAACCGGGAAAACTGGGACCCGGATAACTGGAAATGTAAATATGGCTTACAAACTCCCAAAGAGAGGTATTAATGAAGTGCACATGAGAGGATTTTTTCTCGCTGAAATTCCGTGTTGATTCAATATTTATGCTAAACTGAATGGCGAGTTTTTGAAAGAAGAGTAAAAAATGTGTGGATTATTTTATATCGAACCTGTTTGTTTATCGAACCGTAATGAAAACAACCAATGAAGTATGTATTAAACGAACAAATAAAAGGGTTAACAAAAAATGAATTTTATTAAACTAATTTAATTGGCTTGTATATTGTGTGCTATAAAAAAGTATAAATAGAGAGTAAGATCTGCACGAATAAGGATTATAGAGATTAATCTCTACATACTTCAGTAATTTCCTGCAATAGTTTCAACTAGTTTGTTATGACTGATTGATCAAATATCAACAAATTCGACTATTGCTGAAGATCGAAATTTTTACTGAATAAAACCTTCTAATTTCTGTAAAATTGTAATACTATTGGTTGTTCCAACCTTTATCTTGCTAGCCCCTTACAGTAATTTTGTTAGCATGCGTTCAGGTAACTTCCAATAACTTATGTATTTCAATCACGTCGATTCGATGTTCTTCTGATTGTCTTTCTGAGTACGTCTCTGCTTTAAAGCAACCTAATTTTCACTTGTTTCGTTGAGCCTTTGATGCAGCGACGTCTGCTGCTTAAAAATTTCTTTGAAGATGGCTGGCGAAGCCAAGTCGAGGCTTTGTGAAAAATATAGCAATTATAATATTTTGATTACTTCCTTTCCGTCTTTTTCGAAAAAAGAATTATAACCATTCAATTTCCTCCGGAGGAAAAATTCCCTATTAGGGGATGTTTTCGCAACGACGGCTTCGGGGGCTGGAAATTCCTTTCAACCGGGTCTTATTAAAATTGTATATCGACGGAATCGAATATGTTTTCGATAAATAAATTAAATTAAAGTAATTTTTGTCGAGGCGGAGGGTTAAATTATTTATTAAAAAATCTTTATATACAATGTATAAAACTGGTTAATTTCGAATTTCAACTCAAAGTGTACCCATGTAAATATAATCAGCATTTCCCTTTTCCCAAACAAAGTCGAACCCCTCCGAAAGAGCTCCGAGAGGGATGGATTTTATTGTGCGCCGCGTTGCCACCGTTGCCAGACGTAATTACTTCTTCTTTTGTCATTAGGCTTCCCTGTAAACATTCCGGCAAATCTGGGATTTATATTGTGCCAAATTACGGATAATACCGCTCACAAAAGAGCACATACACACACACAACATATCTACATACACGCGGTGCCTGAAACCTGAAATCCCTTTTCTATAAAGTATTCGGGAATGTTTGCGTTGTGTGTTTTGTGCTTCCCATTTCCACTGCAACTAACTGCTCTTATAAATTTTAAATTGCCTCTAATGGATATTACACTTGGAATTTATGAAATGTCTTTACCTAGGATTTAATAATGTGTACCTCAAGTCATTACAATCGCATAATAACATGACGTACCTAACCATTCTCAAAATTCTCCATTATTGTCAAGTTTCGTTATTTTTATTAAAAAGCAAAAACTCATCGTAATTGGTGCGTGCGTCTATGAAATTGGTGTTTATTGGTAATCGGTCAGCGACAGTCCATGTGCGGTCGGTTTTCCAATAACGATCGCTCCGCAAATTATGGAGTGGAGTGTGTCACAGCATATAATTGACAGGGAAATGTTCGAAACGACGGCCAGGTGTTAGCGGCGGTGTAATCCCTTATTTCGGGTGCCATTCAACTCGTCCTGGTGATTAGACGCCGGGCGAACCGGTTCGCACCTGTTCGCCCCAAAACATGTTTTATTCCATTTGCCAATAACCATATGATTATATTCACCTATCCTATATTGAGCTAGATTTAATAGATAAAAAGCACAGTTGGACTTTCTCATATATCTATGTACCTATGTTTATTCATTTGATATTGTATCAACCACATCAGTATAGCTGACATTTGAATATTCTTTTATCCTTTATTGCCATATTGGTGTATATATCCCACTTTTATGAACATTTAAGAAACTAAGTATCCTCAACATTCTTAGAAATAATAATAACTATTTGTGTAATACATCCAAAATAAGGTGGTTTACTATTCCAGATATTACTAAAAAACGTAACCAAACCAGGTCTGGTTTATTTTTACATTTTACCGCTCGACTGCCAATGGCAGTGCATCAGTTCCTACAATTTCCCTAAATCCGGCAAAATTTTTACGATGGAACACTAAAACTGAATCTTACAGAATTTTTATTATGCGGCATTTTCACTGCCGAAAAACGATGAAATGAAAGTTTTTTCCAGCGACGGTCATTTTTACTTTTTTTTCGGTGGAGATTTCGCGAAAGTCGGAACGAGGCGAATTTTTACGCCATTGAAAAACTTTGTAAGTCGGATGTGCCGTGGAAAATTCAACCCGAACACCGAAGAGCGGCCGCCATTTAAAAGTCCAGAGAAAGTTTTACAAGGTAATATTAGCATGTCTTTTAAGTAGTTCAACGGTTTATTATAGTTTTTTTTTATTACATGAACAAGTTATATTGCATTTAAACTTCTTACGTAATAGCACAATTATTGTAGGTACCTGATGTCGAGGCTTTTTACGAGCACTTTTCTGTAAAAAACCCGTTAGTATTTTTGTAAGGACAAAAACGCTTGGCATTTCAGCAAATCATCTCCGAAAAAAAAACGCATAAATCAAGATGGAATTTTAAAGGGAATGAAAACCTTTCCTCCGCGCCACACCGCTCGCTGAAAGGACTTTTTAAAGCCAGCCCTTGACTTGATTATCGAGTTATTTTCGAGAAATTTGTCGAAAAGTAATTCGTACTTTCCTTAATTCGTAATTTTATTCTTGTCAGCCGCGTGTCAAAGAATCCGCGAGTGGTCCCAGAAACCCATCACTGAAATAATTATGTGACTTTCCTCCTCTATAAAAACCAGCGGCGGGTAATAAAGTATTATTTCATAATTGTTAGCAGAAGTCTCTTGATTTACTTCTAATATTTCGAAAGCCTACTATAGAGTATTTTCTGTATACTATTAGAACATTAAAATATTTAATTTTGTCGGGAGCGTTATAATTTGAAGTAGTTTTATTCCGAGCGGACACCTCTGAACTTCGAAACATCACTAGCTATTTTTTTTGTTTATTCCCAGTTCCCGTTCCTTCGGCGAAGAGCATTTGAATAATTATTTATCTAAATGTATGAAACGGGAGTTGGAAATCAAAAAACTTTCCGATTTAATGCTACGCTTCATTAGTACCGTAAATAACGTTAGCATCGAATTTGTTTTCGAATTCGAAGGGATTCCGATGAAGAAATTTCATTAATTTTCATTAGAAATTTCATAAAATATTCATCAAAAAGTTGAAATATTTAAATTTTATTTATGCACCTCGATCGTTAGGCGCCGACAGCTGTCAGGTATAGTCTTATTAAATAGGTCACAAAATAATTGCATATTTTATTAAGACTTGAGAAAAAATGGCGTATCTGAATTAGATACCTACTGCACGATTACAATTTAATACCTATACTCGTATATTCCAGACGTTTCCTTTTTTTATTTATTTATCGCCTTAATTTTATAACCAACCCTATTTCATCGTTATCAGTTCGCCGAAACTTCGGAGTGAGTCGCATGACCCA
Source organism: Phyllotreta striolata (assembly GCA_918026865.1). Taxonomy (NCBI): domain Eukaryota; kingdom Metazoa; phylum Arthropoda; class Insecta; order Coleoptera; family Chrysomelidae; genus Phyllotreta; species Phyllotreta striolata. Next base: position 4,626,824 of record OU900098.1, on the reverse strand, counting down.
GTTAAAACGCCGAGGTGTGAATATATGGCGGAGGAAACTTTTAAGATTTCGCTCGGCTCTCCGGCAAAAGTTCTTCTCCCCACTTTTATCAACGCGGGCTGACGACCCCGAAAACTAATTTTTAACGGGCGAGGGACGTTAGTTTGCGTACGAACAAAAACGTCCCACTTCTGAACTCGCCTTCCACTCGGGAAAGACGTTCGCTATTCCGACCGATAACCAATTAATCCGGGTAAAACAAGCGGAGCAAATCGTTCCGTCGAATTAAACGTTGACAATATTCCCCGGCAAACAGCGCAAGAGGTTCATAAAATCAATGGCGTCGAGTTGGAAGGATGATGTGTTAAATAATATTTATATTAGAATAGCTAATTAGTAAGTCACTGTTTCACGACGGGTTGATTTGCTACCAAATTTTACGGTTCAATTCAGATTTATAGAGCTTACTTCGCAAGCTATATCGCTAACTTCACAATGATAGGTTATAGGTTGTTATTAAGAGGTGTTTCGGCGAAGACGATTTTAATGAAATTTTCAATTAAACGCAAATTTCTATGCACCGCATCCACCTTTCGCCCGTTCGATCCGGTTACGCCCCTGCGGAAATATAAAGGCGAATCGGAATCGCATTGTCATCGGATTTAACAATAAATTTCCTGGCAATAACTTTGCCAATACAAATTCGTTCACTTGTTCCGTCATTGCTCATTATTAGCGAGCTATGAGGCGTTTTGATAGTTCGACAACGCCGTTGGCGATGCGACGTTGCCGCGAATTTATCGTCGTTTCCACGTCAATTGTCGTTTCTTTTAATCAAGTTCTCAATAATCCCTTTGTGACGTCACCAGATGATATATTGAATGCACTATATGCATTATTAGATCATGTTTATTGATGAAGATATGTGCGTTAACGGATTTTTTACGTTTTTGGTAGGGAAATTTCGAATTGGAATTCAATAAGAAACGGTAATTCCGGCGTGTTACTGTTTACGTGCATGCACGTTAAATTCGGATTTATTCTCGCGAGAGAAACGAAGATAGTCGAGATATAAAGAAGAGCAGAGATCTACTGTGCTCTATAACGACTGAGTTTTGAAGATGTTTGCCGAACAAATTGGTTAAATCGAGCGGGCTTGTAATCTGAATGCAAAGTAAAGGATTAGAGAAGCCTTTTATTGACATCCTCTTTCCTTTCCTCTGCATCCGCGTCAACACGAGCGCGTTGCGGGGTCAATAAAAAAGGTACGGAGGATAAATAAAAAACCGGAGAATCAAAATACCTTAACGCCACATTCAGTATGAAATTTTATTTTTAATAATGCGCAAGTTGTTGTTGCTACATTCGTAGATAATTCATACTACAAAAGAGAATACAAAATCTGGACGAACTTATTAAAAATTAAGAGCATAATCTACCTTCAATGCAACTTATTGAGTTTATTTTCCCTAACAAGGGGGAAGGAAGGAAACGCGAAACGCCAAATAGAAATGGAAATACACTCGGCATGATATTGTACGGTATTCCCAAGGAATTACAAATCGTTTTATTATTCACTAATACTAATGGACAGTCCATTTAGACAGCCATGACTACGGGAAACGTTTCATTTATCACTAAGAAATGTCGGTTGACGTGAATGGACGAACGTTCTTTTGTCCCGCAGAGAAATGAAATAATTATATATTCGTGTTTAGTTAAACAGTAGTAATAATACAACTTCCGTGCTAATTCCAATCACCTGTATAGTAATTAATTAAGGTGAGCTTCAATTGATTTATTGGCGATTGCCACTTGTGGATATTTTAAACTGCAAAACTAAAAATTTATTCAGAAACACATTAGAATATAGTAAGAGGTCGTTAGTTTCAGCGACCTTTATGGTATCTATTTAATAAGATATGACCCGGAATAATTTCCATTACTGTTCCATTTTTAATGGAAAAATGGAGAGCCGGAGACATTTTTATCGCCTGCTCTAATCGAATTCAGCAAGTCCATTTAGATATTACGTTGGAATTTTAGAAAATTAAGATTGCCACTAGTAGCACAGTGCAGCGAGAAAGCCATTGGAAATTCATTGGAAAGGAAAATAAGATTATTTAAAAAAAACGCACGTAGTAAAATTGCAGATCCGGATTTTCGATTAAATATTTACGAAATTCGAAAATAATTATCCCACTTGGAACTTCGTGGAAAAAACGGCACACAAAGAAGCGACTAGTTATTGAAGTTGTAAAGTTGCATAAAATTTAATAGTTCCGTGAAACTTGTACATTATGTCGTGTAATAAGTTCTCCTTCTTTTTAATATTTAATTAGTCGTTTCCTAAAGATTTCGTTGAAGACTACAAAAACTTCCTTAAGTCATTCATTAGGGAGTTGTCTAATTTAATTATTAACGGTAACAAAGCCACCGAAGTTTCGCCTTCAAAGATCGGACGACTTTTCTTTGAGGAATAATAGATATGAAATTTCTGATATTCTACCGTTTTTGCTTCCTTCTAAATATTCCATCTGACATTTTTTTTCCAGCGGTAAGCTTCATTTTTTATAGCTCTTTGTTTATACATTGCCTTCATAAGTTTCTCTTAACAATTCTAATTTAGCTAAATTTTGAACGTTAAAGGTGGTAATAGTATTGAAAATACCAATTTTCCAAGGTTATCATAATCAATTAAAATGCTCGAGACGCGTTCGGAAGAGGAAAAGCCACAACGGCTTTCTTCCGAGCGCGAAACTCGCCCAGAATTTTGAAATATTACCTCCGACATAACAAAGCCATCAATCAAATTTCCAAAACATCGTGGACCTGACAGAAACTATTCGGGAAGTTGTAATTCCGGCAACTTTTAAGAATGTAATGGACTCCTGATTGATATTAATGTTCTTAGGGAGTTTCAGCAGTATTTCGTTATCTGATTTATTATCGTCGTTGAATATTCGAAAGTCCGAGAAGCAATTTGAATAAGTGCGAGAAAAGTTGCGCGAATTGAATTAATCTGTCTACATAAAGACGTCCCGTTCGTCTAAACGAAATCAATTCGATTTGTCTTTACTAGGTGTAGTCGATTAAATTGTTTCCGATCTTAAAACTAATTTCCATTGAAATTCGAGTTTAAGATAATTTGCATTTTTTGCCAGTCTCATTTAGGACTTTTTACATGGCGCTGAAATTAATAGAAACTGGTCTAAATGTGACATTTCAGATTTCTAATGCAACCAAGTTTTCCCAATTTTTCACGTTCCTAATTTTTCATCCTTAATGCCGTAGTGTTAAACGCTAAAAAGGGTCAAATAAAGCAACGCCCCCTCACATAGGCCGAAGCCACCCTTAGATTAGAAAAGGGAATAAAAAGGGATGACATAGCTGTTCCTGGCCCTGGGGGGTAACGTGCGGCTCCCCCACAACCCCCCTACAGCATCGAAATTAGACGGGTATCTGTGTTTGTCGTCGATGATAGCTTACAAGGCACGAGCGTACCCTCATTAGGATATTAATTTTTTTAAACTGATCAATTGGAATACTAAATTTATCGACCAATGTGATACTATAAAGGAAATAAGGAGTGCTTAAAATCGAGCTTTTGAAGCAAGCGACTTTAGCTGTTGACTTCAAGTGTCAAAGATCTTGTCAATTCGACATATTATCTTCGTTCTTCTTCGTTTGCTTCGTAAGCTCAATGTTAATCCTACTAAATCTCACTGTTTGAACAAATTTAATCGCACGAAGTTAATTATTTTCACCCACGCCAATGATTTCCCCGCCTAAGGCGCTATCGGTCGCTAATTTTTTATGAGTCGTAAGTGACGTGCGGCTTCTGAAACAGACCGAAGACCGAAGATTTAATCAACTGATAAGGACGGCATTGCGACAAAGAAAAAAAAGGGGGGGTTCGTCGGGAGTCCCGACGTTGGAGAGTTCATTCTGACGCATCACATACGACCCACACCGCGTTCGGGAAGTCCTCCCGGACAAAAGAATACCGTCCCCTTTTGCTCGGGAGTTTAGAACGCGAGCCGCGCCGGTCGGGATAATTGCGAAATCAGAAGCGGGACAAAAACCGTTTAATCAGAAACGGCGATATTTAAGCGCCAATGCCGAAGGACCCCGCTACCGACGACATCTATCTCGGGCTTTAATTAACGCGATTGGATTCGTTACGTCAACTTTTATTGTGATTACCGCTACTACACCGATCCCGTTTTTATTAATCCACCTCTCACCTAGGATTTCTCACGGGGGCTATTTGTTCTCGGCTCGGAGCCTCATCAATTGATCTAATCGATTTAATCAAATAAGAACGAAAAAACATCATCGATTAATCGACACTATAACGGAAGATAACTTGACATTTCGCTATGTTTTATCTGTTTTTCACCGCGCTCACTTCGCAAGCTCCAATCATACAAAACTTTATTCAATTATTTTCAAACTAAACTGCTCCACAAAAGTTAAGGAAGTTCGCAAATTTTGCGATTATTTTAAAAGTTACAGACTTTTTGATCACCAAATTTTCAAATATGCGAAATTAAATGTATTATCTCATATCTAAGAGGAATTTTTGCTCTTACCTCTACAACACATACTTATAAATTTGGCGATCAAAAAACCTGAAACTTTTAAATTAATCGCAATATTTGTGAACTTCCTTAACTTTTGTGGAGCAGTATATTTAAAACATTCTGGTGTATATCAAATAATTGATTCAACATTCGATGTTTACCCATGTTCGTTAATCACCTGTGCTTGGTATACCTCGAACTTTCATCGCCAAACCACAAAACTTCACACCATCCACCATACTATTCGAACCAACACCCTTTATAATATTATATCCAATAACAGATCGAAGTTTTTGGATGTTGGGCATTAGCCGGCGCTCGCCCGTCCGATCCGCTATTGTGTTGGAAACATGCAAACGTCCAGTTGCATGAATGCACGTTAACCCGAGGGGACAAATGGGTATGGGTAAAGGCTGCAGAAACCATCAAACGGCGGTCGGCGACGACGCTCTTCCTCTAGCTCCGGGCCGATCCGGTGATAGGAGGATCGCGTAGATTGTGTTACCATTAACGGTAACGTTGCCGACTAATGCATTTAACGCAGATATGGCCGTAAATCGGAATCGGCGGGATGAAAATTCGCTCGAAGGCAAATTCGAATGATTCGAATCACACACACAAAAAAATACGCGCGGAATTTGATTAAATTAAGCGAGATTTAATTGTATTTAATGGTATGCGAAAAAATAATGTAATTAAAATGATGAAAGGTAAGTAATAAAATTTGTCATCAGTTGGTTGAAAACATTTTTAACTGGAACGAAACAAATTTAATAGGAGATTTTTTGCCGTAAAATTTTTATTTTTATAATTATTTAATGTACCTTAAAAGCACCGTTAAATAAAATAACATCAAATGTACATTACCAATTTAACATTAATTAAGTAAACGCGCGGTATTAATGTTTATGTGACGTTAATAAAACGTAACGGAGCGACTTAAAACGATCGTCATAAACAATACCTAATTAATTCCGTTCAGATTTTCACGCAAAATTAACGTTAATAAAACCAAAATTATATTGCCATTCAATTTATAACCAACCACTCTTTTCATAAATAATTCGCCATGTTTACAGTAATTTAACGCCGGCATATAAAACTAACATCTCTCATTTTTAATTTCGATTTTCAACTCCAACCTTTTTTGGCTGGATGCTGTACGTACTAGTTATTCAAATAAGACGGTTGTAAACTTTTTATAGCTACATTAGCGAATAAAGTCTAAGTACCGAGACGGGCTGTGCGCTCTTAGAATAGGACAAATTTATGTGTATGTGAGCGAAAAGTTAACGTATTACGTGTCACAAGAGATGGGATGAAGAAAAATTTATACATCACAAACCATAAATATTAGTCCTTTAAAGTTAGAGAAGTTAATTGTTATGGTACGAAGCAATACAATGTTTTCGCAATGTTTTTACGGTACATTTTGTAACTTTAACTGTGATTGAGCAAATAGTTTTAATGAAGAATTTAATGAAAATTATCAATTTAAATAAAAGTTCCTACTTATAACGGGTAAGAAGCTTCTCCAATTTCAAGGAAACTAACGGCTATTTATAGCTTATAGCTAATTTTTAGCTTCTCCATAAAACAAAGCATACAAAATGCTCTAAAAATTAGGTATATTAATAGCGAGATCATAAAACTATGGATAATATCATGTAGCATCAGGTACATGTGGATACAATGTACTAAACCACATCCCCAAACCGGCCTATTCATCGGCTTCCTGCCCGGCATCGAACTAAATACACTATTTATTAGCGATCGGGCTTTGAAATGGCGCAGCCAGTAGGATATGCGGTTTTCGATGACGGTAGATCGTTTCGGTTTCGCGTCGAAAAAACCGAACCGGCCGGAGATGTGCACTTTTCGGCTTTCCTTCGACTTATTTAAGTGCGTTTTGATGTGACGTCTTAGCGAACGAACGTAAAACATTGAATTACGACGCCCGACGTCGTACAGGGTTGACGACCGTCTTCGGATAAGACGGAAGAGTAAAATACGATCTATCGCGAGCAATAACTTTGATATCGCCTCGACGATATGCTCCCTGTTTTCGCTTATACGTGTACTTACTTACATATTCGCCTTTTCGTTTTCGAATAAACCGACAGTGGTGGTTTCAGAAGTAATTTGCATGTGTAAAAATATTGTAATCAATCTGCTGTAATTCACAAACTTTCAATGAATGTTTGAAATACCTACTGCTGAGTACCGTCAGAGCAAGCACAGTTTAATTTTTAAAAAGTAATACAATTTCAGTTACTGAATAATTGATAACAAAACCACCTACTTAGCATGAGACAATTTAACAATGTTAAAATTTGTTTGTTTTTCGTATACGAATGAAAACCGAGCCTGGAGAAGAGAAAAAAAAGAAGATGAAAGTATAATATATAAACGTGGCCACTGGGGATTTTTCGTGTGTGTGTGTGTATACGACCACCGTGCGCCATTATTAAAATTTCATGGCGCGCTCTAATGTAAACTAGCTGACGGAGAGATGTCCCGGATGTGTTCAAAATTTATTTCCGCTTCCGATGTGGTCCTTATGTGACGTTCGAGTGTTGTTTTCGAATCGATAGAACGGAATTCGGCTTTATTAAAAATGATATTCTACAACGTTTTCGAAAATTCAATCATGCCATTCGCGTAATTCAATCGTTTAAAATAAACTCGCAAACATGTCTGAACTTATCCGGACGAAATTCAATTGCAAATAATTGGAGAATTTATTGGAAACAACCGGTTTTCATTAACGAAGTATGTTAATCCGGTTTAGTCCGTTTATAAATTTCCGTCTAATTCTAATCCGTTTTCAGTCGCTTTATTCACCTGCGATAAACAAAGAAAAGTATTTATCAGTATCCAAATACTTTACATTTACATAATGTATACTCTACGGTGCATTTCAGTTTGTAATGTGGTCATTTCTACGAGTTGAAGTAAGAAAGATTATTAAAATAACAGTTATTAGAATGCAAAGTTGCAATGACACAATATCACTCTTTCGGCTTCCTTTATAAGTATCTAATGGAAGTTGTCTTTATCGCACCCTTAGCCTACATAACCTATAAGTATTGCAAACTAAAATGAATCAAACTATATACACTAAAAAGTATGTAAAAGAGCTTTGTAAGCTTTTAATCAAATGGCATTACGTTAATTTTACGTATAAGCAGGTACGTTAAATGTCATTATTATCAACCTACTCAACCGACTAAACTCTTCTGTATATAATTCAGCCTCATCTAGCATGGCTATTGGGCCACAAAATTTGGCGTAACTTGTTTTTAAGCGCTATTATCTAATTATCTTATTAATCAATTATACTAAATTCATCTAAATGAAAACTGTGTGGTATTTACTTTTGACGGTTATGCAATGATCGCCGGCCACCGGTGGGCATATTCAAATAAAGCCGAAAACTCGAAAAGTGAGTTAGACCTCATTAATCAAGGCGTATCTCCGGCCGAGCAGGGAATATAAAACAATAAATGACCGTTTTATCACTTTTATCTCGAGCATTTCGAATATTGTGTCGCATTTGTGTCGACGATAACCGACCGTTTTACGCGACGGGGAATCCCGCGAAATTAATATTTGCCGGCACGTTACAAATTATCGCTCTCTATATACTACATTTTTTTTCAACGTCGAATAAAAATTTCATCGAATTATAATTAACATTTTTGTAGCGTATCAACGACGCTTCCGGAAAATCCCAAACGCACTCGTTCATTGATTTGTTCCTATTTTACTTGAAGCACAAAAAAAAAACAAATAGAAGAAAAATAACGCGCCGCGACGTTGACATCAGCGTCACCGCGGGCGTCACTTAGAGCCGCTAAGACGCCGATCCAGAGTGCCGTGCATCCATTTTACTGCTTGTAATTTTAAATAGGAGGCACTGGAAGCACCGACAAGAGCGTAAAGTGCATGTGTATCTTGATTTAGACCGGGATGTACGCCTTTTTGAATTACAACGCCAACTTGACGCTTTTTAAAATAGCACAGGAAAGTACGAATATGACGGTTTTATAGTGAAGAATGAAGAATACACGTGCTATTACTAAGTTTAATAGAACAAAAACTAATTATAAAATTAATTGAAAAGTCATACGTCACGTGTCATCGTTTATATTTTATTCTTTCAAATTATTTTAAACTAAAGTAAAAAATATAAACTTCAATGCTTTTAAAGCGCTCTTTATTATTGCCCAGAACATACGTGTTGTACATTTACGTGCAAGTACGTAATTTTTTCCTGGACAATCTATGTTTGTTAACGTTAAAGGCTATTTTGCGGAAAATCGTGCCACAAGAAAATTCAATTAGTAGGTTGTTTGTTTAAACTAGGCGCATAATGGTTTAAATGATAATCGGGGATTAACGCCGCTTTTTAGAATAAATGCAAATTGGGGCCGTTTAAACATACAGTCGTTTTCAATTCGAACGATTTAATATCACATAGTATCGTTTCCGATTGATTAAAATTCCTTTTAGACGGTTTTATTCGTTATATTCATCGCATCGTTACAACAAGATTATACGTTATTTTGACGTTAAATCCATGTTGTCAAGTTCCAATTTTTGACGTTTGACAATTAATTAACGTACTACGTTAAAATAGCGCAAGTCTTCATACGTTTCTATAGTTCCTATTCAACATCAAATTGAAGCATTTTCCGCGCGCTCTTTAATTTATGCAAGAAAGCTGGGCGAAAATATTCACTCTATTTTATTAAATTACTTTTAGTTAAGAATTCATTAAATTCTCGTAGCTGGCGAACTTATGAAGTTGCGAAACATTTTATGAAAAAGTCGCGTAAAACGCTTAAAATTTAATAACGCAAAATAACTGAAGACTAAAGGAGCAAAAATGGTTAATAAAAGAGAAATTGAACAAAAAGGGCGACAGCTACAGTTGGGCACTTGCACCGTTTTCCAAAACTGGCATACGTTTAAAATTTTACCAAAAATTACACTAATTTCAGTACTACATCCTCAGATTTTGATATACACATTTTTGTGAGTTCGGTCCAAACAAACGCATACTGAGTAATTAAATATCCTCAGGACAAAAAACGAACGAATTATGTTAGTGGCAGCCTAAACAAACATTCATTTGGTATTCATTGATGTTATTTTGTTCAAAAGATATATGCCCTGGAGTCCTTAACAACCGATAACGCCGATAAAACAATAATTCCAGTCCTTAGATTAATCTGTTTAGCGAACATGCCTATCGGTGTAATTGTGGTTTTGTCATTTGTAATTACCTCAAACGAGCTCAATTAGTGTTACATTTGATTTTAGAAGCGAATTTCTAGCTTTATAATGAACTAATTCACTTTAAAACATAATATAATTCACCAAAAAATAATCGAACTAATTTAATTATACTATCGATTTTCAGTGATAATGGCAATTAAAGTATGCCAAAATAACGTACCGCTATTTTTACGTTATTAACGCAATAAAATTAATATTTTCATTAATTAGTGTGGCTTTTGATATTTTTGTCCACGTGGATAGACAGTTGGGTGCAAGCGAAGGGTGGTAAATAAGGCTAGCCCTCCTCGGGTGGAAAACTCCTTATTATTAGCATCACGGAGACCTCGGAGTTGTCTGAAGTTGTCAAGAGATACAAATGGCGGCAATTTCAATAGAAACGAGAAAAGACGAGAAATATTCCCGAGGAAAATTAGATATAGAGAATTCCGAAAAGGGGTTAACACTTCACTTTCTCGAAAGTCGGCAGTCTATGTTTCGACTGGAAAAAAAAGATAGATAGCAGGGGGACTAAGAGGGGGTGGTCTTATCCTTATTGAGCCGCTGTCAGATGTGATGTATATCGATACGCGACGTCGGGGCGTACATAAAGGTGTCACGTTTTTCCATCGTTTATCAGAAATTTAAATTTTGCATTCCGGCATTTTTAAAACGAGCGGAAAATACAAATAAAACGTCTTCGGGCACGACTGACGGGCCGAAGTGGTAAAAACACGATAAAACGAATACAGTGAAAAATAAAAAATTGCTCTTGTGGAGCGCACATAATTGAAATTGGTGCGAATTGAATGGAATTTATCTGGCAAGATGACTCGGAGAAACCAACAAAAATGCATAGTTGTTCCAAAAATTCGATTAATTCCAAAAATGTTATACATTTTCGTTGCCAGCTAAATTAACGACAATCTCTATACGCATGCACTATTGTTCTGAACAACAAAACACCCCAGCCATATTGTCGCTATATAAATTGTTACTAACAAAGGACCACTTTTGAGTTCTCTTTAATCAAGCACAATACACCTATACTCGATGGAATAATAAGAATAAAATAATAATCATGCAACTTCACCGAATACATTCGCTCATTATTCCACCGCAACAACACTATAGTAATTTTTTAATAAAAACGTCCGTACACGAAACGTCCATTAATATGGAAGCGAATTTGAAATTTGTGGATAGCGATCCGCAATGGCTTTCACCCGTAGGACAATTATATGTGAACATGAAATTTTAATCCGCTTTTTATATATAACGGAAATAAATTTTTACTGCGGTAAAATTGAAAATATAACGTAAATGTAATATGATTTACTAATAGACATAATGCCTACATACATTCGTAAAATTTTTAGCGGCGAATATGCTAAAAACCCTCAATTTTCTATTCCGCCATTCATAATTTATTCCTAGTTTTTGAGTTAACTCAAAAGCCACCTCAATCCCTCAAACGACCTAATTGTTTTATAATAGTGCGAGGAATAAGGAACTCCGGCGGGCACGTATAAGAATTCGCAGGCGAACGCAAACAAACCGACGACAGCGTTAAATTAGATTCAAATTCAATGGAGGATGGAAAATTCTATTGCCGGTTGCAAGGGAGTTTTCCCCAAAGCAAATACTTCTGTAGTGGCTCCATCTAATAGCGAACCAACCACCGGTTAATTGGTTCGACCGTTATTTTATATTTCCCAGGAATATAAGGGGCTATATGATAACATGAAAGGGTCAATTTGGGACATTAAATTTTTTTAGAGTTTTTGATTATTCCTATAGGTATAGTGCATTAGTTACAGGATTTATTGCATATAGTTCATTCAACAATTCAATTCGTGACGTCACTATACACGATTACTTTAGCATTACAGATGCCTTTAGTATAAAAAGACATGTACGCCACTGTTGGGTAAGGGGGGGTGTGTGTTGGCAATGGATCGCGGCCCGGCTCTACGTTGCTTTGCATAGAACAACGAACCGACAAGCTGGAATTCAGCTGTTTGTGTTCATGCATTCGAGTTATTCGTTAGAGAATTTCATTTGGGACAAGGTATACCATAACCTAATATTGATTACTGAATTATACGGGGGTTGGAGACGGGCGAGGAAGTGCGTCGAAAAGAATCGTGACCTATTCGGTATTTGGGTCGAAAACGGAGCTCTTTCCACTTACAAATGTCAATTTATAATGGGTACTTATACTATGGTAAGGTGGAGATTTTAAATTGCCCGAAGGTACGTTCGTTTTTAGCGTTGAAAAATTCACGCGTTCGCTACAACATCCCCTATTCGGCATTCTTTAATATCTGCTACAGCTCGCTTTTTTCCCGGATCTCGCGTTTCGAAATCTGGCAAGATATATTTAGGTCATGAACAGTAACATGAAATAACGCAAAAGAAAAAAAAAAGGATATATCCCGTTTGCTCTTATCTGAGAAATCATGCGAAATGGAATGGGCCGATTTTTTTTTCAGCTACAGCAAGTAGGTTCAAGATTGTTTTATTTATCCGAATATCAGCGTTTTTTTCAATTTGTATTTTACTACTGCTAACGCAATTCTGAATAGCTGCAACGTATAAAAATAACGTATCGCTATTGTTACTATGGTATTTTGAATACTTCGGAACAGTAATTTGAACATACACCTTGCTCCATTTCCGATTGCAACATGGTCATTTCTACGAGTGGAACAAAGAAAGATTATTAAAATGACAGTTGCCAGAGTGAAAAGTTGCAATGACACAAATGTATCCTTTTCCTTTGTAAGTGTCTAATGGAAGTTGTCTTTATCGCACCCATGGCCTATATAACCTATGTTGCGATCAAAAATGGAGCAACCTGTATGTACATATACTGTTATCAAACTTGCAAATACGCTTCTAATCTACAAGCCAGAATTAAACAACTCCCGTATTTTTTCCCGTAGTTTTTTTTTGTTTGAGGCGTTAAAATGCTAAGATTTACACATCACGGTCGTTAGTCAAGTGTTCTTTTGTGTTTTATTTGTTTTTGCCAACGCTTACTCGATTCTTTCTTGAGACCCTACATCCTGGTTTCAACAGATAAAACACTTTGTAGTTTCTTGGAAGTAATATAGATGTGATTTATCGTTGCTATTAGAAGCCAAAAATAGAGTTTTTTGGCCGGCCATTTCTATTTTCAAACATGGATATGTGGGTGAAGTCGATCCCATTTTGCCTATATTAATTATACGAGTAATTACGCTAAAATACGATCAATCTGTAAGCCTTGAAACCTCACACTTCACGAACTATCGAAATATCAAAATAGAATACGCCCCCTTCGGAAAAATATAAAAAATATTCCATATGCACGCCGATCGAAGACGAAATTGCAGCACGTGTAGCACGTGTACGATACGAGCTAGACACGACATCGATCCATACGTTTTCCGAAACAACTTTTCCGCGAAAATTCGGAAAAATAGTTCGAGCATTATTCGGAGAAGTTTCATTGAAAATTGACATGAATTTCCATGCTGTAATAAAATGGATTTTTCCGAGACAAGTAAGACGAGGTTAAACATATACGGGGAAACTGAATTTAAATTCGTTATCGCTTAAACAATCCCAATTAGTTTTCTATCATGCAGACAGTATTGTTGTTGTACAGTATAAAAATAAAAAATGTATAAACATGGATTAATTTCGAAACAAGAATCCGTCGCTTCGGACGCCCAGAGGGAAACAATGATAACAAAAAGAGTAGAGAAGAGGAAATAAAAGAAAAAAATCACGGAGCATAACCGAGAGTCGATTGTTGAATTTCCTCTAATCAAGAGCCTCTATTGACAGACGCCACAACAAACGGATTGCGGTCGGTTTTTGAGAAACTTTATTATACGAAACGTGAGGATGTTCAAGCGATGGAAACGTTCATTCTATTATCGAGCTTCATTCGAAATTTCAAAAAAAAATAAGCTAATACGTTAACATGTTGGTATATACCACACGTAAACATTAAATTATTCCTGTTGTTTTTGAATGTATTCAAACGATTATTTATCATACAGTCGAAAAATAAATGTTTTGATGTTACCACATGTTTCGTTTTTCAAACTGCTCCAAAACCTCAGCCAGACTGATTAGCCATTCTTAATAATAGCGCGTGAATAATAGAGAATAGGAACAATCTAGGCGATTCTAATTGCACCGCCGCTGTACCCGAGTGTAATTAATTGTCTGCGAAGTTGTTAGATTGTGTGTTATTTATTCTCGTGTGGCCGGTCGTCGGTCTGTTGCAAGTGACACCAAGTCGCTACCGGAACGATTTAAACGCTCAGCCCGCCATCAGTTAAACTTTTCCTGAAATTGTTTAATTGGATTCGATTCCTTTCTCATCGATCGACTTTCAAGCCCATGTGCTGATAGATACAAAACGTATCGAGTGATAAATAAATGTAGTTTACATGAATAATTGTCCTCAATTTAAACATTATTTTTTTATTGTACCTACCAAAAGAACGGTGAATAACAAAAAAGTATGGAACATGCAATGAATGATGTGAAAGCCGAATTGTAAATTGAACAAATTCTAATTTGATATGCAATAAAATGGAATTGATTAGAAAATGTAGGTATACATTTTCAGTTAAATTCGCATGTCTGATTCCATAAAGTTTCAAAGTTCAGACATCAAATTTTCTATCATTGGGCGACCTGAAACCTGCCTAAACCTTCGAATTCGGGGTAAATTAATATTCGATGGGAAAACTGATTTTCCATCGATAATCCCGGGTAAAATTGTCGTTCGTCTTATCGTACAAGTTAATTGATAGTTGACCCAGTCCAATCGGGTGTTAACAAATGTTAACCTGTTCGTTTGCCAATTAACTCCAATCTCGCCGGCGCGTCTTACCAGATTTCTCATTAACCGTTTTAATCGATTCGAACTAATTAATAACGGCCGGTGTGCGGGTAATCGAACGATTAATTTTAATGCTATTTTATTTTCTTCCACAATTGTAGAGGCGGAATTTAAAAAGTTAAATTACGAAAACTATTTCCGATCTGATATACACATTGGTGTATGTAGGTTTACCCATTCTAACGCCTCGCATGTCCCGATATATTCCTCTAAATACTATACATTTCACCGTTTCGGTTGTAAATCTCCAGAACGTACGTATAAAAAGTCCGGGACCCGAAACTCCGGTTTGCGATGTGTAACAAAGAAAAAAGGAGCGTATACGTCGTAACTTGAAAGATCCTTTACCCGGCTAACGGTGATTTACAGTTCCCTAAGTTGACACCAAAAAATATATTAAAGTCTTTACCTAGACGCGCCGAACTAGCGAAAATATTAATGGAAATCTACGATAACTATTTGGAAAAATACGCGGAATAATCGCGTCAGTTTTACACCGTCACCGCCTGTCCGACGTTCGGCGGGGACGAGGGTCAACACTCCCTTGATTTATGAGTCGACCGATCGATTTTTAAATAATTTTGGAACACGTATTTCCGCCATTTATATAAAAAAAACCGCCGTTTTTTTCCCTCGGGACGCAGGAACTGTGGAATGCCTCAACGAACAAAGGGGACGTTATAAACAGGGGGTGCATAAAAAACTGGAAAATGAGTTTCTATTAGAATATGTTTCGAGAGAAAAATTGGATGAATTCATTATACAGCAACACGATTAAATCGATACGAATGTATTAGAGAATTCCTGGAAGTTTCGTACAATTTGCATCGTATTCTCTTGTCTCCAGATATTTTAATCTAGCACTGTATTCAAAAATAACGTTACGTTATTATAACGTGAACTGTTTGTATTCTTGATATTTGATGCTAGTTTAGACATTTAACGAAACTATGTAACGTTAATTTGGCATCAGCATTGAAACCGATTTAAATTCGGATTGATTTAGCAGTTAAACCATTCGAACAAGAAATTTCCCATTTAGTTCGAATCGACAATTAGATCTTCCCGTTTCGTTTCTTCCTGTTTATTCTTGACGTTCCACCTTCGTCACTTTTCCGCCCGCCCGATTCTCCGCTCACGCCGAATTCCGTCCCCTAGGAGATGCCGGAATAAATTACAAGGCGACTGTAACGACATCTTCACTTCGACTTATTTAACTAATGTAAATTCGGCGCGACTACATGTTTTAAGGGCGATATTTGCCGTTTGGCCCGAACATTCCACCAAAACGATCAGTGGATAATTGTATCCTAAATTTATCCATTGATTAGGAGAACATTTTTGAACACTTTTATCCAGTATAAATTTAAGTTTAGGAGTATGTGCTATTTATTTTGCGTTGAGGAACTGTATTATATTTTGAGATCTTATTTTAAACCTCCCAACATCTATAATTAGAACAATATTTAAGATGACCGAATTTCGGGTTGGTTAGTGTAGGAAATTAAAAAGATATTTGTCCTCTTTGAAAATAGCGCAAACGGAGGAGAAACGGGGAGCATCCTGTTTAGTTTAACGATTGATTTTCGCTGATGCTCTAAGTTCATTAACACCGACGTTTATGAATGAAGGGAATTTTCTGTTCGTTTCGGCGAAGTCGCGGAGACGTTCGTAAATGAGCCATGTGAAAGACACGTGTTAATAACGAGCCGAGAGTCGCGTCAAAAGATAGAATGAAGTCGTCAGATTTCGCGTTTTATAGACCAGGCGATCTTCGAAAAGTTACCCATAACTAAATGCTTCATAATCCTTCATATCCTTCATACCCTTCAAAATGCTTTATATTAGGTACATTATATTTCTATAAGTAATTGAGCAGTAAATATATTAGTTGATATATTTTTTTGCATTGAAAATAATCTATTGGTGCTTCAACTTCTTCATTATAATTTCCAGAATAATTAAGTGGTTCTTTCTCATATAATTGTTACATTGCATATAAAATGTATCAAGGAAAAGACTCGTCAAACGTCGCTAATAAAAACACGAATTTCCGACTGTCTCCGTATCTAAATCAGTAAAATTCCGTTCATTTCCTCGCAGCCGTTTCGACGTTCTCTTAGCTACACGTAGGCGAAAAGAACCACATGAAAAACATGCATAAATCATAACAGGAAACAAACGGAAAAAACGGCACCAGCTGTCAACGCGTTTTCAAAATCTGTTGTTATTTATTAGTTTATAGCTCGGTAAATTTCGTTCAAAATTTTGGCATCTATCAGTTGTTATTTATTAACCAAAGCTGAAAAAAGCTGCTAAAATGATAGGTCAAAATAACGTTACGTTATTTTTACGTTTCCTTTCTAAGGGGTTAGTAAATAACTTTCGGAGGAATTGATGGGACAACGTGGAGGTGCACAACGTTCCCGAGTTTATTTTCCTGCGGAAGGAGTCTTTAAACGGAACCGGAATTGAGAAATTTATGTTAATGGGCGAAAAGTAGGCCGTGAACGACGCCATTTTTGCTTTTCGAATAATTTCCCTTACTTTTTGCTCTGTTTTTTTTTCTGTTTAACCGCTTGATTAAGTTAACGACACTCGTCAAAAAAACAACCTCGAAGAACGCCGAAAAATTTGTGAAGTTTACCGAGTTACACCGTGCCTAATTTAAATATTAATTTAAGCAAGTTCCATCGGGCGATTCGGAGCAAATCTAACATCCTGTATTTTTTATTCGTGCTTCGAAACGAAGAGGAACGAAGCTGGAGCAACGTGAGGAAAAAAACGAACACAATAAAAAACAAGCGAGAAGCAACCCATCATCCATATTCATGACCCTCCGCGATGCCGGTGTATATACGTCAAGTGCTATGACATTTTTAACTAATACAAGATGGCGTTTATAGATTACCCTGTCGGGATGAATTTGTAATTTCGTAATAGGGGCATTTTTATCTGTTATTCGGTCGTGTTAGCGACAGGACCTATTCAGTAGCGTAACGAAAAAAATCCTTCAAATACGCTTAATCTAAAAAATATAATGAAATCCTACGGGAAAAGTTGGTAACAATAAATTCCCCATAAATAAAAGTTGGTAACGTGTCTGAATTTAATCTAGTAGGTTTCTGACATCACTGTCTAAGAGATTTTCATACTTTAAAATTTGAAATGTGTTTCTTAAACAATTTTGACATAAATGTGAGAAGCACATTTTACTGCACTAATGACAAAACTTATCAATTTTTTTGTCGTTTCCGTCATTCATTCTCCGCTACAAATCCGCGAGTAATTAAAATGAGGTAACATGACAGCCGGTGTTATGCAGTGTCTGTTCATTAAGCCAATTATTAGTTTTGAAGTCGCTAACTTCGTAGCTAATTCAATAAACTTGGGTCAGGATAACGTACATTTTCCTATGATATACAAATTCGGCGAAGGGGGATGAGCAAAAGCGCTGGGGGAAATTTCGAAAATTCGGTGGATTTTAATAATAAATATGTCTGGGGTTTTTCGCTCAAAAACTTATTCGCCACGTTTCTTTTTTTCTGTTATAGCGGAGTCATTTATAGCGAATCGTTCAGATAAGAAAACAGATAAACCGAACCGATTGTTTTTTTTCTATTTTCTATCGCTTTATCTTCTATCCAATCAGAGTTAATATCTCAAAGTGGGCAATAAAAAATCTCAGACAATTATTACGTGTCGGAAAACTTCGCGATTTTTTCCTCCTATTTTCGACGTCCTATAAATAAACACGGCACCCTCGGCGTAACACGAGAAATATTGATCAATATGATTAGGCATTCAATATGTAGGGCATTTAATAACCTACCATTTACAAGTTTTATTTCTTATCAATGTAGAAAAGCCGCACTTATAGTGACAAAGTAACTGTTAATAAATCACTGTTTAACATAAATATTTGATAGGATTTTTTGTGTAATATTAATTGAGGCCTATTTGTGGGGGGAATAATTAGAATACCTTGTTATTTAATCAATCTAAACTTCTTTCGACAGTTATAATACTAAAAAAATCGGGCGTTATCTAGCGCAGCTATATCGGAAAAAAAAAACGCGTATAAAAAAGAAACCGGAAAATCGAAAATCAGAACACATAACCGAAAGGCTCGACTGTTTTATTTTCTATAATCAAGGCCCGGCTATTGACCAGTGCCACATCAAACGACGTGCGGTTGTTTTTGAGGCCCTTTATTACTCGTAAATCTCTACCTATCCCCTTTTATGTCCGACCGGTATAGAATAATAAACACGGCAATTTGAATCCCTTTTTATATATCCGGGGCTCTCTTTAATTCAACCCGGATGATAATTTTAAACAACAAAAGGTCGTCGGTGCGATTATGGACGTCAATTAGAAATTAGGGTCACTTCATTTTCGCTTACCCGAATTTTTCGCATTTCGCCAAAAGTAATTAATTTTTCCACAAAAAAATATATCCTTAATAAAACATGCACGTAAGTAAGTATAAAAGAAAAACTATCATAATATTATTGCACAATTATTAAGGAAGCCAAATAACAAAGTAAACTCATAATCCCCAAAGCAAATCAATAACCCAAAATAACCTCATAAGCCGCAAAACATTTCAACATTTCCAATTTTCTTTCTAAACTAGTTGAATACATTGCATCAAATTCCAATATTAAATTTTTTTGAGGAATAGATACCTGAGTAATTGAGGAACTTTTATAATTACTAAATGAATAATTTGGGACGTGTTTTGGGTTGCCCTGTAGTATGGCAGAGAGCTCTGTGAAACCCGAAACATTCCGAAACGTAGCGGGTCCGTCATGTAGCGGAGCACTCTAGATGTGACGTGAAGTAGCAGAAAGATGAGAAAACGTAATTATTGAAACTCGATACGTTTGCAGGGGGTGGTCGAGAGACGTCCCGACAAGGGTCGAGTGATAAGCATTTACTTTATTATTATTTTTTTTCATTCCGGACTCTATCGGGGAAATGAGTAGGCGAGTAACTCAAGTAGTTTTTTTTTCGACTTGTCATTTAATTTGCGAGTTTCTCGCCGACGTCGATTCGCTTTCGCAAACAGAAAATGATCTTGATGCGATGTAATAACTGAACGTGGTTTAGTGTGTTCGAATTAACTCGGCGATGACGTCACATAAAAGGGAATATTGAACGAACTATACGTATGATTATGGGTCTTTTTTTATTTTTATGTTGATGCAAGCGATGTTTACTCGATATTCAATATTTGATGTAATATATTTGTTATTGGAGTGTACATCGTCAGGTAGGTACACCCAATGTCAACAATGCCTCAGGCTTATTGATTATGTGATTATTCAAAGAGCTTTCTGATAAATTATTCCATCTAGCAGGTAGCACCGGGGGTTAGGGATAGAGAGGGTGGGATCGGTGAATGTGGGTAAAAATGCTTCTTTTTTCTCTTGTTTAATAAATAATAAAGTTGACAATCGATAAAATATATCGTATTAAAAGTTGGTATTGGATAATGTGAAAATTTAATACCAAAATAGAATTATGTTTAAAAAATTATTACAGGTAGTATATAATTCCGATTGTTGGATAAACATCGACATGTACCAATTTTTGTGTTATTACAATTTACAAAAATTATAGTCATTTAAAGACCAATAAATCGGTAGGTAAGTTTTGATTTATAACGAAATAATTTTCTACTTAATAATTCAGTAAATAAAAAAGAGACTGGAACTAAAATTAAAAAAAAAACCGTAAAAGATCAATTACCGGGTAATTTTTTTCGGTAAATAGAAGTTCGTTAAACACTCCAACTTTTAATGTCTTCGACGGTTTATAATAAATGTATTATAAGGATAAAGAAAACATTCAATTTCGGGAAGGTTATACCCCTCATCAAAGAAAATTGCATTGCATTAAAAGCGAAAAAAAAAAACGGAGCGTTTAAAAAGTTATCTGGCCGAAAATGGAATGGCGTGCGAGTCCTAACAGGTTTGGCGCCGCGGCGATATTTGCATAGCCCCATTGTTAATTATTTTATGTAAATAGAGATAAGACGGCTCCGCGATTGAATTATAGAGGTAGATAAGACGAAATTAAGGGTGTTACATTTACAAGTTAGCACCGCAAGCCGCTCCGTTGAATTTTAAATTAACCCTCGGTGCCTTGTTTGCGAGAGAGCTACAAATTTACATACAAAAGGATATGGAAAGCGACTTTAAAAAAGGGGTGGGATTCTTAAAGTTTTTATTAAGGTTTTTTCTCTGCGGATTTTTCCGTCCTTTAAGGTAAATAAGATGTATTTTTCGATAATGTAAAAACAGTTGCAAGACCGTATGCACAAAGCCGGCGGAATTTTTAATATTTTTACCTCTATTGGTAGGTAAACTTTTTTTAAATTCTTTTGGCATACCTTTAGAAATATTGTAAGAAAATTGCCTCTATGCTAAAAATATTTAATAATGTAATTTCCGTAAGAATTTTATTTTATGGCTACCTAACTTGTCCCCCCCTTTTGTATAGATGATAAAATTATGAACTATTTATGCGCTTTTCATTCTAAATTTTTGCGCTAGATTTGATATTGTTGTTTTAACACACTGAAAGCGCATAATTTCTATATAAATAGGTAGATACGTAATAAAAATATTATTACTTCTTGGTCCCCTAAATGAAACAGTTTTTCCCTGGTTGATGAAACGAGTTCATAGAGTCCAAATTGTGCATAGAGAGCGCATAATTCAATAATTTCATGGCAAACCGAATATTAAATTATAACAAATAACTTGATGGGAAAAATGTGATATACAGAGAGGATATAGTGAAACGTGTTGCAAGCTAATTAAATTCATCGCTACTTAGCAATTTCAACCGGGCCGTAAAACGAGTTCTTAATACGAATTTTTTTTTATTGTGGTCGAGCCGCGATGCCTTTTAATTGGCCGTATTTCATTATTAGCATGACGGGCGAAACGAGGCGCTAGTCGAAATTTACGACAACAGAAATTCCAGCGTTTAATCATCGACTACTTTACTATTACATACATACTTCAAATACAGCGAGAGTCGCGTAATAAACATATCCGAGCAGTCGACGGAAATATTTCGAGCTCATTAAACATTAGGATTTTCTGTTGCAGCCACTAAAAATACGCTGCAACTTCGTATGCAATTAAATTTATGCTTTAAGAAAACGCTACAAAGTCCTGATAGTCATGTGTTCTGCTTCGCTATTTTTTTAATCGGAAAATGGAAATGTTGTTCCTCATCAGCATTTTTAAAAAAACGTTATTTTTTGCGAGATTGCGATATTTCTTGGAAGTTTCTAATTCTAGCAAATTTAATAAATTAGTGAAATTTAATGCGACAATATTGCATGTGGGTAGCGTGCATATAGTTTTGGCATCGAAGGGGAATTTAACGAGGAAATAAGAAGACGAAATCACCGGCGAATGTCTACATAAAGATCCATAGTTGGAGAGTAAACAACCGAAAACCGTGAACCAAACTTTAATGAACTTTCGAGTATGTACTTGCCTCGAATTAGGTAGGAAATTTAAACTTAACAGGCTAAGAAAACACGGCGTTCTGAATAAAATTTTAACAGGTCGCTGTATTTTTATATTAGTTTTTTCTAACTTATACTTTTAATAACGTAACGCCAGTGTATAAACCGAGCCTAGATGTCAAAAAAGTATAATTTTAATCAAGAATTACTTATATTGTATTATTTTTTTGAAAACCTCGTTCCCGGTTAATAATGGAAACTCAATTAAAGTCACTTTATCAGCGGCTACCCTTCTGTGTACAAAAAAATTAATTGTTTTTACCAACAGATGGACAACCTATCCAATTTAAATTACAATTTTTACCATTCTTTTTTTTTATTTTCGAACGCTTCGAAATTATAAAAACCGAATCGCTGTCAATAACAGATATTCATTTGGTCCATTCGAAAATGTAATATAGAATAAAATCGACGAGTTTTATAGATATTTGTAATTTTTCAAATTTTTATAAGTTGAAAAAAAATGCAGAAAGTGTATTAAAATTGAAAAACTTAAATGCATTTTATAAAAAATACCTCGAAAAGAATTTTTAATTTTGAATATATTTTTGTTCCATTTTTTCCCTCCGTATTTTAAGAATGCAATTAACCGGACATAGAATTAATTCATATGTATTTGAACATTGATAATAATTAATTAACTGTCAAAACTCGCCTATTTGATATAAATCGAATTAAATCTATTCAACTTTTACATAAAAAAAATCAAATCAATATAACAGACAAAAAAAGAAGTAATAGTAATACTTCAGTAATACTTCATGATGTACGTTAAAATAACGTAACGCTATTTTTATAACGTTTTTTCTCCCATTTCCAGTTAACGTAGACTACAATAAAAAAAATCGCCTATAAATCGCGAAAATACGAAAATTACAAAAGCAATCAGAGCTGTCACGGTTTAACGGGACAATGCGAATGTCGTTATTTTTCACGCAAAAATTCGATTAAATATTACAATTTTCTTTACGCTATCAATCAGATCTGTTGTCGGATGACGCGCAAAAATTATTCATTTTGAATTATAAACGGACGCGGACTCAACGGCAAACGATGCTTTTCGGGAGTTTTTCATTTTCCGAAAAAATTTATGTTTTCATTAACGTCGGGCGAGTTTTTCCGCCATTGACCTCGCCGCGGTTCAAGAAAAACACATCAACTAATACATTATACATTCCGCGATAAACGGAAAAGACTGTGTGCTTAATGGCTTAAAAAAATCAGAAGTGGGATGTTCGGGTTATCAGAAGTGGGGCATTAAGAATACATCAAAACGAACGTATATTAGGCGAAAAGAACGTGCGGATTAAAGCATTAGGGTGTTTATTTTTCGTTTTGTATTATCTATGCTAAGATAAAACCCTGAATTGCCATAGAACTCGCATTTTTTTAATTGTTTACACCCTTACCAGGAATCTTCCGGTAAACCTCTAATGCAGCTCGTTTATTTTACAAGAAGGGGTGCAATAAGCACATTTCAACAGCTTCCAGGGTGACAAGACTAGGAGGGGATCATAAAATTAGTATAATACACGAGCCTTATTTACGTAAAAATATCGTTACATTATTTTAACGTATTTATTACATCACCTACATTCTCCAATTTGTCATTTAATAATAAACGATATAAGCTATAATGTAGGAGTTTCCGTAACAGGGATGATTTAAAGCCGGTCCTGGAAGGATAGAAAGGGGTAGGTCGAGATTTTCGCCTAATCTAAGCCCGTCTTATCTTACAGTATGCATGTATTCGCGGGCATACTTTTATCATGAACGTCATTAGAGAGTCGAGATAAGGGTTAATTTTTCCTGGGGGTTTTTTATGGATAGAAAAGGGTAAGCGTTCATCGCGTAATGGAACGGCGCGGAATTAAGAAGGGTAAAAGAAATCGTTCGAGGGCTCAATAGGAAAGGGTAAAAGGGAATATATTTATTGGTATAGGTTTTTTATAGATGCGAAAAGGGACAGTATTTAGATTGTATATGTCCTACCTTGCGCTTGGATTTTGATTTGTCAACGTACCTGTAACAAAAAGAATTGATGTTAATAAAAATTTTAATTTTATGTGTAAATTATTATAGTTGAAATTGAACCAAAAAATGTTAAAGTCCAGTAGTGAATAAAGCGAGAAAGGTACTCCTTCTATTCGGCATTCCTGATTATTCGGATGCAAATCGATAAGTGCAAGCATGTCGAAGGAAAATCGACGGTGTGCCGCACGAGTTTTGGTCCTTCGCCAAAGGCGATTAGCGGCTCGAAATCCCGTCCTTATATTCGGTTTCGTAACCCTAATACGTAATACGCTATCAATATTCAATCGGTGAACGGCCACTTTGGTAGATAATGCCTTATTTTATTATGAATCGCCGCAGACGGGACGATCAGCCGAATCGAATATACGAGTATGTTGAACACGCCCGACCGTTTTATCTCTAACCGAACATGCATTTTTCCTTCTAGTAGATAAAATAAAAATGAGAGTTGCACAATACACTTTTTCTACTACCATATTTTCGTAATCTACAAATAGTAAATACGCTAAATCTACTATTTTTAATCTAATATTTTTATGAATCGATAATACACCCTGTATATGTATAATACATATTCTTGTGACCGTTCTCAATGGTTTTATCGAATCTGTGCGGACCGTTTGGTAGGTCTAATGGGTCGTATATATCTATTGGAATAGTCACTGTGACCTCCTACTAGAGACATCTATCGTACCCTCGATCCTCGGGATGGGGGTGAATTATTGGAGGGTGATTTGTCAAAAAAAATCCCAACTATGCTGGTGCGGAGGTACCCCGGGGGACGTTAAAAAACGACCGAAATTACCGATAAAAAGGAGATTTTTTTTCGGCTATTGTTAGGAATTGGGTCACTTGTGATGGAGTTTTCATAGATTTATACCTAAAGATAACCTTACGTTGTTTCGGCGTACGGTAGTTATCAGTACTTTTAATTCAAAGGTATTTGCAGTTTCGGCGCAATCTCGCTTAAAAGTAATTGTTAGCGAGATTTAACGCACATTAAAATAAGATAACGTTATTTCTACATTAGTTGGATTTCTATTTTTCCGATCAAATACATTACTTTTACTTCCAAAAAATAACATAAAAAATGTATTTTTTTGGTATTTTCCTATAAGAATAATAAAATCGTAGGCCATCACCTCCGGTTACATTAAAATTCGAAAACACTCCGCTCACGCTTTATCTCCAATTCGAGTCCATTTCTGGGCGTTAAAGAAGTGAAAAATGCCAGTTTTGATTTTCGTATTCAGCGGAGTTTCGCATAACAAAAGGAAGTTTTTCTTGTGAGCCTCTCGAAGTGGATTCGCGCCCAAATCATTGCTCTAATACAACTTCCATCAAGACGTTGAATATATGTATTTTTCTTTTTGGCTTATATAAGAAGATTTGATCTAATTTTTTGTTCGGAACGAAGACAAAGCCATGAAAAAATCAAATAGAAAATCCTTTAAAGAAATGACGGAAACGTTTTCGAGAAACGTCATTCATTTCGAAACGAGTCTTCTTCTCAAACAAAAAAAAAGGCTATTTTTATTCGCAACATTACGTACGCACGCTTTTCCTTCTAAATTAATAAGATTTAAGTGCATCTAAAAAGAAAATGTTAAATTCAACACCCTAAACCCTTATTAATCCAATTTATATCAACCCAAATCAACTGCTTTTAAGAAAATCGCTCTCTTTTCAACCGTTCCTTCCCTTGTCCATTTCCTACCGCACTTTAAACAGGACTTAAGAGCATCAGGACCGAACCAACATTTAAATTTATCTCTCCCAATTCCTCTCGAACGTATTTTTTAATATAGACGTCACACCTGAATTCTACCGCTGTCGTCGCAAGTTCGCAAATACTCAGATATTTCACCGAACAAAAATCGCCGAAGAACCCAACAGAAAGGTGCTCTTAAGCCGAGTTCCTCCCGCCCGCCCGTCTGGCGCGGCGCACCCCATTGTCCGATCACCTTTTATAATGTTAAAATCCAACCCCTGAATTTTATAGCGGGGTCGGCCGCGTCCCGACGTTCAATCTGTCACTCTAACGGCGACGTACACTGACGTTTCTCAATTTTCGAAGTTGATTGCGTTACAAAACATCGGGGCGGATCGGTACTAAAACTTTCCATTGTGCGAAAAATACACCGAAACTTAATAATATCGAGAGAAAAAAAGGGTGTCGCATTTATAGCTTACAAATTTTTATTTAATGTATTACTTCCACCCCTCGGATATTGTTTAAGTGAGGGTAGGAATTCGGTTTGTATGATGTAGATTGTTCACTTTGAATTGTGTGTGACGTCATGGTGAGATTAACTTGAGCGTAACTCTATGCAAATGCGCGCTGCACTTTTAATAGTTTTTAACGAAAATACTATTTGTTTTCGCGGAGATAGGTATCGCGGCGAAATAAATTAGCTTCTAATCTGAGCCGGTTTCCCGTCCGAAATGGGATTTTACAACACGGCGAATTGGCATGTCTTGTGTGTGTTAGTTCGATTTGCATGTGTACATAAAAATTTTAGTGTACCATAAAACGGCGCGGTTTACTTAGTGCTTATGGTAGTTCGTTTTTGTGGTCGAAAGCCGACGCGCACGATTTAAATAAATTATTAATTTTAAACGGGGGGTCGTATTCCACGTCGAAATTAATTTGCCATTCGGCCGTCACTTAACACGAAACATACAAATTTCATCAACATTTATACTTGTACATACATATTGGGTATTCAATATTCCATTAGGTATACATGGACGCTAAAGTGAAAAATCTTATTGGTATTTCTCTTACTACATCCGAAGAATTTTCGAACAGGGACTTCGATTTCGGAAAAATTCCTCCGGTCAACGGAACGACGGCAAAAATTATGTTAACCTCGTTCTTTTGTACCTTTTAAGTGAATTCAATTTTAATCACGGATTCTTTTCTAAGTACTCCGACCGGCTCTCTCCGGGCCTTTTCCAACACAATAAAAAACACTCTCTCACATAAACAAAACGAAAACGTGAAGCAGCAGAGATGGACTCGCCCCGCTTTACGCGCTATCGTAATTCCTCGCTACACCCGAACTCACTCAAATTTATAATTGCAATTACAATTGTCGATACTAATGAATAAATCATGTACTTTCTAATCCTGCGATCTACTATTGCTTCTCTAAATTATCGTACACATACCTAATCATTGCAGGTCTATAATATGTATAAGTTGCACGGTGAAAATTATCCCTCAACTTCGTTGCGATCTAACAGGATTAAATGATCGAAGGAACATGAATTTGAAATTCACCCGGAGCCGTTCCTGCAATGAAAAAGGACTCCGGAGTCGTGGAAACGCCGAATTCCATTAGGACTGGGCCTCCCTGAGTAGAATTATAGCAAATCCTTTTGTCCCTATTGCTGAGAACCACGCGCGCCTCCGTTCCGAAGCACTAATTGTATACAAAACCAACAAATTAGTAGATACATTCAACTTTAATGAGATATCCATTTGCAGTGGCGTATTCGAGGAGGCGGCGAATTTTCGGAATCGTGCGACAAATTCCAGGATGTAACAGGATGAATAGGTTAAGAGAAAATGATGAGAGTTAAGAGAGAATTTGGAGCAAATTTGAATTGATGCCCTGTAACCATTTAGTGGACCAATTAGTAATTTTTTATTACTTCAAAAAACATATTTCATCCTACCGGCGCACGGGCTATGTGTACGTTCAGATTATGTCTAAAAACTGATCGTTGGCATATCAGAGCGCGGTTGTGGTTTATGCTAAACGGTTCTGAGGTCTATTAATTGTCTACAAGGGGTTATGGAAAGGAGGTTTTATGGATTTTACACATCATTACACAAACGACTGATCGAATTTCCTACGTGGCTGAACAGATACAATGTTGAGGAGGGCGATAAACTTGGCTAACAAAAAAAAAATGTAGGAAATTATATTCCATACACATTACTTGGGTACCAGTGGCTAATAACCTGAAATATTGAATGAACAATATGGTTAAGTTTATAAATAATTTGAATGTGCTATGAGAAAATAGGCTTCACCCACACCCTCTCGATTTTTTTCACAAAGTTCCTGGACATTATGCTACTTCTAAAGCTAACTATAAAAAAACCATCGATTATCTACGTAAATCAATGAAACGACCGGCTATGTAACGGAATAAACTATTTTTATTTTCGAGCGCGCTTTCCAATGAAAGCACTAATAAGAGTTATCGAAAACTTTCAGTGGAAAAATATTTTTATTAGTTATACCCCAAGTCGATATCTCTCGGACGCTGAACAATAGGGAATCAAAGTTGGCTTTTGTTTTTACTTTTATCCTTCGTTTCCCTTTTTTTCCACTCGAATAAGTTTGTTACCGCACTCCGGAAATATATATTGATATATAACGAGCCACTCTAAAAAATAAGTTTTTTTTTCTGTTCTTTTTATATCTTCGAGTTTGATTTGTTGTCCAGATTTAGGCGTACTACAATAACCCAACCCAATCGTTAATTATCCATAACGAATCAGCCATATTTAAAACAAGTAGGTATATTAATATTTATTATTTAAAAGAGTTGAAATGGTGGAGAACGTCGTTTCCTTATTGAAATTAATTTAGTGCGTAATTAAGGTTGGTTTTTAAGGACACCCCGGAGGCCCGACAGATGGGGCCCGAAACTCCCGAATTCATCACAGTAAAGCGGGAATTCGCGTTGTTGCAAAATTGTTTTAGGGAGTGGTGATTGCATCGGGGAAATTGCCCATTTAGGGAGGTTTTCTTGTTAATACCGATTGCCTATCGGGATTAATCGATTTCACGAAGTTTCGGGTAAACAAAAATCCGACTTAAATTGCCGCTTAAAAATTATCAGACGGCGCATAATTTTAGTTAAAAACTAATAAAATTGCGCGATAAAACGTCCAGTTCGACTGCGAGATGACTTTCGGCTGGTTTACGGCCAATTCTATATGGAGTATAAATTCAAAATAGAGTCGTAAAATCCGGACATTAAAGAAATAAAGAGTAAAGAGAAGTTAATATCTTTCGGTCGTTAAGTAAGTCGATGGAAATTGAGATGTCGCCACATTACATTCCTCCTATGTATTTACTATATACTACTCCAGAGTGTAGTGCATATAAAAGTCGCTTTTAAGACGACCAGAGGCGCTCACGTAGCTCTCCTATAAATAATATAAAATCTAAACGAATTGGATGGAGGCGACGAAGAAATTTATGACCGCGTTACAATTAAAATAAATTTACAATATACAAGCAGTAAATTTAGTTGCATTAAGATACTAATCTGTAAATTATTATACATGTATTTATAATAATATTCTACCGATAAAAATGAATATAGGCACTCTATAGGATAGGCAATGTGGTACCGAACATAGTGGAGAATTGATCGTAGTCACTAAAACTTCCACGTTTTAAACAAAAGTACGTAAGATAGAAAATTGATGAATAAATTACTGTATCGTAGAAAAAAATATATTGTACCTACCGTTTGTCATATAAACTCCGCGAAAAATTACCGGCGTGAAACCGATACCTGCCTTGGCGTCGAATAATTCTACCCGATAAAAATCATCATTAGTTTATTAACCTCGGAAGAACGGAACGAAAATTCCCGTCTCACCTTTTTCTTGACCCTTTCTCGTCTCGCTTTTCCCGTAGTCATGACTTTTCTGTATTTCCCTTAGGCCGGCGATAAATCTCTGGCCGGCTCGGACACGGCCGTTGCAAGACCAAGACGACGAGGAACAAGAAGAAAAAAATGCCGGTAAATAATTGCCGGGCGAACGTCACGATCTACCGGGTCTTCGCTATAGGAAACTCGACTCGCCGAGTTCGAAGTTCGCGTTCGAAGTTCGCGGGGGATTCGGCGGATGGATTTCCCGTAAAAATTCGCTGATTTATGCGGACGGTTCGGTGCAGATAAAAACACGTCCCGCCGCGAGAACAATGAATTGTGATGGATCAATTGCGATGTATGTAGATATACAGGGTAACTTTATTAACAAAAAAATTGGATAAACAAAAATGAGTTGGATGTATGAACAAATATCAACATCCTGTAGATCGATAAAGGAACCTTTTTGATTATTTATTATGTAGGATTTTCAAGCACTGTTAGTATAAACAAAAGGTCGAATTAATATAAAATTCGAATCGCGCATTGTTAAAAATTCCCCCGTATAAAAATCAATTTCCGTTTTGTTGGTTTTAAATTACGCGAACAAACAAAACATCGGTATCATATTTATGATAATTTTCAAATGTACAAACCTATACCACAAATTAGTGCGACACGTTTCGTATACATAAAATGGCCGCGGCTGAAATTTGATTTTGCTTTGCGATTCGATCCGCATGTACAAATACATTCCGGACGCGATACTGATTAGTAATTATTATTATGCCGTACATAAATATGTAGATGTGTTTTTTTCGGTAGGCATTACGCCGCACAATAAGCCGCCGTCGGACCAATTTCGGCGTGCCAGAACCCTCTAATAAATGTGCAATTTGGAGCGAATTCTCTCCCCTTTAAGAAAACACCCCTCGAGCCCTCGCAGGACCATAGTTCATTAATCCGGGCGTTAAGGTAGCCATAACAATGCAATTAAGGTATAATTGCGAACGGTTTACGTTCCCGCAGACTCGAAGATGTCCCCTCGAGGCGGCTTCCTCCACGAAGAATATCTGCACGCGTATTAATGTGCGAGGAAAAGTGTTTTCTATTAAATTCGCTTCTATAGTATTTTCGATTTAATTCGAGCAAAATTCAAGCAATTATTAAAGGAATTTTCGTGATTTTTGGAAGATGTTCCGATTTTGAGTTACCGAATTGAATTTCAGAAGTTATATTTCCACAATTTTTTTTGAGAGGAATAAAATAAGAAAATGTACTATTTAAATTGTAAAAAATCTTCTAAAATATAGAAAAATACTTAGGTACATAATCAAAATAAAAAAACTACTAAATTATTCAAAAATCATCATCTTACCACATAGGGGTTAAAGTCTCAAAATTCAATACCCCAAAGACAATCTTCAACCTCAACTCATTTCAACTTAATCAACCACTTATGAGCCTTTAATCAACAAAGTTTCAAATTCATATATCTTCAAAACTTCATAATTTATAACATCAGTATAGATAATCTGAGAATCAATATAGAACCCGTCTAGACAATCGTGAACGATTTGACCAAAAAAATACAAACCCATCCACTCAATCAGTCACCTATGCTCCCCCTTGCGGCATAACACAAACTATCCATTAAACAATCGAGCGGTAATCGACCGGTAATTCCCCAAAGACCATCAAAACTCGAAAATGACTTTTTAATTACGGCCCCCATCTATTTTCGCTTCCTCGTTCGAGAACGACGAGCGCTCGCGTCTCATTAGAACGATAAAAGACTTTTTACTCGCGACTGGCTTCACCTCTTGTAAATGTTGCACGACATGTCGGCGCTGTGTCAAAATCCTCCGCCCTCCTGACGGGCTGCGAACAGTTGCGGACGGAATTAGACCGAGCGACGCCGGGCCTACTCAGCGACCGCAGGACGATAGCAGGAACAAGAAACACGACTTTAGCGACAGGTTTAAAAATGACATATGGATGTCGGGCGGGTTGTTAATCTGATCCGTTTTTGTATGAGAAGTGTATCGTATAACAGTGTTGATTGCTTGTATTTCTATTAGGATATTAATATTTTTTTGAGTAGCCAATTAGTCGGTCAGTGATGGTTACTACTTTTATAAGGATATGAAAAAACAACTTGGATTTTGATGGAAATTTTAAGAGATACAGCAGATAAGCGATAAAGCACTTTTAATAGTCTTAAAGATTGCTTTACTTTTTTCTTCTCAAACGATTCGTGTTGGCATCAGTGCCATCATCAACTTATCTCCGTATTTTTACGGGTTTTGCAACTGTTAAATTTCGAAACAAAATTAATAAAAATCATCATCTGTTTGTATATTTTCGTAATAAATGAATCAATCAATAGCTTCGAATTCGAGACGGTTTTAATTAACTCTCCAAGCCGATTAAAATTAATATTCGAAAGCGGCGCGGAATTCTTCTAATTTTTCCATTTAGGAAATTCGCGGCGGATGCATAATGTCCTCCGGAGAGTTACGGCAAGTCGTAAATCCGGATGTAAGTACCGCACAAATAGGGAACTCTCTCGCTAACTCTATTATATTAAAAGATCGCCCTCATTTCCGAGGTTGGAAAAATAAGTTTTTATTATCGCAAATCCTCGTTATTTACTAACTCCGGATGGGATTAGTTTTGATTTAACGCGGACGGAATTACTACCTCATTAGTTTTTTCATCGTCGAGGTGATTGAAGATGTTATAAATCTCATCTTATTGGAACAAAATCTGATTATTCTTAAAAATTCTATTAGATGACTTGAACAATAATTGCTTATAGTGATATTTTTATACGAATTAAACAGAGTATACTTAAAGAAGTAATATCTCAAAAGTGAGATTGTTTGATAGATAATACACATATCGTACATCTAGCTCTATTTTAGTTATTTCGGTTCGAATAATGATCAAAATTAGCCGTCTATAAGCCTCTTCGAACCTCGTTATGCCGAATACACAAAACCGACTAGTTAGTTCATTTGCGTTTTGTTTCGAATTTCGCCGGAGTTACACGGCAACCCGCCGGTGCGGGATATATTTTAACTACGGCTATTGATTGAAATTAATTTTCGAATAATATTGTTTTACGATATACGGGCGGAACTCCGTCCGCGGAAACGTCGGTCGAACTTAACGTGGAAATTGTATTGAAACGTACGGAGTTAGGAATAGGGTCAGAAAATGAGTAGTTTGACTCGTTTAGAATTAATTTAAACTTTTTGATTGTATTGAAAAGTAGACACATGTCTTGCACAGGATAATGTACTAATAGGATTATAGATTTACCCTATGGCGTTCGGATTACATATTTAAGTAAAGTATTACTAGGTATGAGACTCTTATAGGTCTTTATATTCATGTATTCTCTTGGAAGATAATAATTGACTTTTTTGTAAATAATAAATGAATATTGAATAGATATAATGTGAATTTTGGGTACAAATTGCAGTACATAAATAATTGTACATAGTACATTAAAGTTTTTAACTGAGTCAATTTAGGGCTGTTGTAATAATTGTTTGCCGTCCAAAAGTAATTGCGGGACGATTAATAGAATAAGTTGAAATTTGTGCGGAGGTCTTCCGAACTTTCGGGGTCGTAAGCGTGTCTGCAAAACGGCCTTAACAAGACAAATACGATTTATTATAAGATGTATACTCGCCTGTTTTATGGCGCTTGTTCTGCGACAATGTTTAACTTAGAAACTTTCCGTATAAAAAGTCGAGTTTATGTATGGCGTGGATTTTTCATATTCATCCCTCGAGGACGTTTCCGGTCGAAATGGTGCTTTTCGTTTCAGAAAAATTAGTCGGCTTTATTTTCGGATGAATTCGAAATTAACGCCGGTTAGAATAAAGTAACGGTTATTTTTACGTACCTATACATTGTCGTGTTTTTTTTAACTTTTCGATTTGTTAGGTCAATTAAGTTAACCTTCGGTCGGCAGTCTTTAAAAGTAGTTTCACCGACAAACCGTCTTTTTGCCAGTTTCGATTTCCTCCCTCCCGCTGTTTACCCTCACAAGTCATTGACGCCCCAGCGAGACTCCCCGTCACGCTCG
Organism: Phyllotreta striolata; assembly: GCA_918026865.1. Taxonomy (NCBI): domain Eukaryota; kingdom Metazoa; phylum Arthropoda; class Insecta; order Coleoptera; family Chrysomelidae; genus Phyllotreta; species Phyllotreta striolata. The sequence continues at coordinate 4,592,748 of OU900098.1, read as the reverse complement.
CCAGTCCGCATCCATTTTCTTGTCTAAGGTCTAAGGGATAGGGAAAGAATGATCCCAGTCCGACGAATCCCACTTCTGAATTTCCCAAAAATTCTACACACGACTTTACGAACAATTTCATAGCTAAATTTATAGACAAGGGCGTTTTATATTAACTTATTAAGATCCAATGGACTGAATTAAGTTAAATTAAATATTAACCCTAATTGAAATACACTGTGTTAATAAAAAAATATTTGGAACGTCGGTAAAAACTTCTAGAAAATGAAATTCCCTTGGTAATTATTTTATAATCTCGCAAATTGGAAAATAATTCTATTCGAAAATGATCGATAAGTCCGGAAAATTCGACTGGAAAAACAATATCGAGAAGGCGGAAAGTTTTTTTTGAAGGGGAGCAGGAAAAAATTAATGGGAATATTTTAGCCGATTTCGTGCTTCCTATAAAGGACTTAAAATTTCGATTCTAATCGAAATAATAGAGTTTTGCCAAGAATAGCGGCACGCTAAATTAACGTGTGGGAATATTAACGTTTACGTTATTTTACGAGATTTTTCAAAAAAACTATTTTTTAAATGCCTAAAAAGTAATTTTATTAAAAAAAACGGAAAATTCGAAGTCGATCGAAGATTTTGATTTGACCAATTTAAAATTCATTTTCCCGCACGTAATCCTTCCGCAATTCCAATAAAAAACCTTTCGTTGTCAACCGGCTCCTTCCATCGGCAAAAGAAAAATTAATTGTGGTGATTTTTTTCTCCTATTTAATTAGAAAGTACTCGGGAAATCGAACGGGAATTTAAAGAAAAGGAATAAAAACGCCCGCGTTTTGCGGAAAGAGAGTTTAACGATCTTTAATTGTTTTCTAACGAAACTCTCTATAGACAAAGGAAAAACGGCGGGCGAATTGACGGAATGAGTGATAGAAGTGGGATTGTTTAAAGGTTTTAATCGATGGAGAAAAACGGAAAATTCTTCGAAACGCCGATGAAAAACGCGAGTTCTAGATACCTACGTAAAAAGCCCGTTCACACTAATTTGTACATGATCTAACCAAATAAGATATTGATTAAACTATATAAATGAATTCAGTTATAAAGTATGTTAACTTGGTTGTGACTTATTTATTTTAGATAATTAATTAACAATATTCATCATATACCAATATACTACTTATTTACTTGAATGAATTTTTAATTATTTTTAACTAATTCTTTTTTTTTCATTAATAATCTAAAAGTTGTAATAATTTGTATAAAAATCTTTCAATTTGAGTTTACGGAATGATTAGATTAAAGTGAGCGTTTCACATGGATATAATTACTTCGAGAGAGCATGTAAAATGTATGGATATTTAGCGAGGAAAATTCGGAATTCCAACTTTCTCATTCTGTCGCACGGCCATCCAGGCCGCCGAAGGGCCTTCCGTCCCGATTATATTTGACTTTCCGGACGTTCTGGATGCCATCCAGAAAGCGTTAGCGTGTGTATTAAAGATATTACTCGGTGCCGAGCAAAGTAAAGGTTAATAAAATTCATGGAACCGGCTCGACGGGAAAAACTCGGCCGATCCAGATTTGCCAGGATTTCAGGTCGTTTTAATATGGAAATTGGAATTTTTGTTTGTACAACCGGCCCGTTTTTGCGCTTACTTAAGATACCCGGATCGAGATAACGGCCGGCCGGATTTATGCTATAGAGCAAACGATGGACGAGTCGATAAAATTGTATTTAAAAAAAAATGACGCGACGGAGATATAATATTGAAAAAAATTCCCATTTCATTTTCGTACAAAGTTTGTGGATATGTGGAGTTATTATCAACAAATTGAATGCCTCTTGCCGTATATGAAACTAATGCTGTATTAATGTGAAAATAAGAAAACTGTAGGGAAAGTTGTGAAAATTACCGTACCAGCACAAACTTCTATATAGAATTATTATTAAGGTATAAGAGAAAATTTAAATTTATTTGTCGATTTTTTTCGCCATTGCCAGGAATTATTTTATTTCGTATTTCGTTCGGCGAAAGAATCATTTACGTTCAGCCTGAAATAACTCAATAATGATTACCTGCCGCGACAAATTTGCATGATTTATTCGCTTTCGATTGTTTTTTCTTCCCTAGCGCCATTAACACACAGACTTTCCCGATAAAACGGCAAAAAGACTGTTTTTCCACCGATAGCATCGGGAAAACGAGACACTTTCCACACGCACTGCGAGTTAGCGTTTTATTTCGAGTTATATTTTTTGCGTTATTGACGGCTCTATTTTAACTCCCATTTAATTTGCTCGAGCTCAAATTATAGAATTTTGAAAATAATTGATTCGGGCCCATGTATTGTAAATTCATAACTCAGAAATTTCATCATTTATTCTGAAAATATATGTAAATTTTCATTTGTAAAAATAGCGTAAGTTTATATCAATATGTACCTTTAGTTAAATTGACATTTGACATTACGTCAAAATAACGTTAAGTTAACATTTTTGTAAACGTATAAAAGTTATCTCGAATTCGCCTGTTTTGCTATGAATAAATTCAATTTTTTTTATTACAGTTGAAACGAAACTCGTCGATGTCGTTGTCGCGCTGTTGCCGCCTCGTCGCCGAACAAATGTCGACAATTACGGAGAAATAGAGATAACATCGCTGCACATAATGGGCGCGGAGTATATTTTAAAAAAAGAAGAGAATTAAGCTGTACAAACAGGGAAGTTTCTACCGATGCAGCGGCGTCGTTGTCGGCATTTTCAAACGATTTTTCACGACCACAAAAAGTACGCTAATAGCTAAAAATTAATGATTAATCCTTATGTGTGGAACGTATGTCAATATAACGTAACGCTATTTTAACGGTGTTAAATCTGGTGTTATTAATTTTTTGAATATACGCCAATGTTCCGCGGAACTTTTCCTACGTTAGCACACGTTTAACGTTCCCGTAGACTGTTGACACTTATTTTCCTAGCAGATGACGGCGATAAAATCGCTAGGTAAATTTATAGGGAAGGAAAAGTTAACGATGAAAATTTAAAACGTTTTTTTTATGTTGCCAGAAGTTAATTTACCCGTGAGTTTCTTAAGTGAAGTCGTAACTCAAAAAATTTCTAGTCGAATAGAGGAAAATCAGCAGTTGGGATAATAAAATTTGTAATGTGGAGCATTCGACCGTCGCCATGATTTTAATTTGGGAAATGTAGGTTAAAAACTTCAGAGGAGACCACTAGAGGAACTTTGAAGGGTCCGCGAATTTCCCTTTCGTGCGACATTCGGGTAGGGGTACTTATTCGAACTGCAGTGCCTCCATACAGCTTGACCCAGTTTTCCTCGCTTTTATGGCGAATTATAATTAGAGCCTCGGAAAAATCCATCGAAACTATTAACATCGATACACGGACTCCTTCGGTGAACTTCCTCCGGATTTCTCCGGCTCGTCAAACAGCGCACGCACGCCCGACACCTAACCAAACAAACGGCAGCTCTGCCGACTCTATATTAGATCACTTGCTGTACAAACTGATTAATCTTATTTGGCAACAAAATTGCCGAGGCAATTATCGCGGCAGATGTGAAGGGATCACGTATTCGGTGTTTGTTCGGCCGCCGATATTGGTTCGTGATTTGTTTGTTCTGCGGGAGTCGAGGGAAAGCGAAGGAAATCGGGCGAGAACGCTCGACGGAAAACGTCGAATTAATTTGTCGAGTTTTCTCGGTGTACGAATTAAAATCCGCCGAATAAAACCGGTTTGGCCAGTGTGAATTTTCCAGCTTCGAGACGTCCTGACGGGGGAGAATAGGAGGAAACGTCTCAAAAATAACGTCATCCGAACAAAAACTTTCATAGAGGTCGGCGTGTTTCCTAACTCTTGGAATAATTCGACCGTTCTGTTCGGCCTCGTGTGATTTGATTTCGACTCGAGTTTCAGAATAACAGGAGGAAAGAAATAGGGAAAGCTACAGTAACGGCTTTAGTGAAATTCTAATGCTTTCTGGAATGATTGGATCCGAAATTCGCTATATAAAAAATATTGCCTGCTCTGTCCTTCTTAATACATCATTTCACAAAGATTTTTTGACGATTTTTGAAGTTAATTTGACATTAAATTAAATTCATTTTGCTATTTTACTCTATTTATAAATGAAGGTTTATTACAAATATTAAATCGATTGGGGATATATTTTTGGGTAAGAAAATAAGTATTAGTTTTTCCAAGAAACCCGTCCTGGAAACGGGGGCAAAGTGTAAAGGGAGTGATCGATTCCAGATTTGGTAGGTTTTGATTTTTGATTGCTAGTCTATTTCCACGGAATATCAAGTAGGTTAGGGCGTAAACCAGTTCTCTTAAATAATGAAAGGAAGAACTACTTATAGACCCGAAAAGTCGTGACATTTTTTTCTATCGACTCTAATCTTACAATTGCCGTGTCGTAGTTAAAATGTATTTCATTATCGCTTAAAATCTATTACACTGTTAAAACAAAGGCTCCCAAAGCCAATAAACATTTATATATCTTCGCTTTTGATTTATAGTTAAGGTGGTTTTATACATTTTATTTTCTTCTTTTTTTTATTAGTTCCCGTCCATAAAAGTTTACTGGCTGGTTCAGATAGCCACCGTTGGATTTATTACATTGTTTTACGATGTTGTAAATTAGCATTGTAAAATTAGTTGGCTTTTTTTTAGAGGTAGAAATTATACATATTTATTGGAGAAATTAGAATTTTTATTAGCTTAAACTATAGATTTATTACAATGCACCAGTTAACTATTTTTTTTGTAAAGGAATGCGTTTCAAATTAATCTTCATTTTTGGGTAGGTTAATAAAAATTGATAACGAGAAGAAAATCGTGTAGATATCAAGTAAAATCAGATATGGGTAGCAAAGAACAACCCCGACATTCGGATTTTTATTTTCGTCCATGCAAATTCCTCTTATAAATTCATCGAATTTAATAAATCACGATCAAATCCTGTTCTTTATTTTATTTTTCATGCTATGCACAGCCCATTGACTATATTTCGACTTCCTCATCTTTTTTACCTGTGTTTCTCACTTCAGTGGGAATGTAGGGTACGATTTGTATGTCAAGCGTTTTTCTTTTGTAAGATATCGATTCGGCATGCTGTTAGACGCGAAATCGAGTACGTCGCGCTCTTTTGTTTTCCACATCCCCTTCTCGAGCTTCAAGGATTCAAAGAGAAAAACAAAAAAAAATAAGGAAGCGAGGCAAACAACGGCATATTTCCATGAAGCCCATTTGCAAGACAACAACCTCTCGAAACTCCCATAAATACGCCACTGTGAAATTTATGATTTCATATCACGATAAGGACACCCTGTATATAATAGTGTTACAGGCACAATTGACTGACTGATTGATATTTTTTAGAGGTAGCTTCGTATGGGGGAACTAGTTAACACGTCGGGTGACTTAGGTTATATCCCCATGCCGGTGTGATTTGCACGGAACGGATACGACGGGATTTGGAAGATGTAATTGGAGATTAGAACCGAGATTATATTCGGCAATTTAAGGGCCGATTCGCAGGGCGAATTTCAGCGACAGAATTAATATTTACTTTTGTTTTTACGACGCCATTCTCGTCGTCGTGCGGTCGTTAAAGGAGAGGGAGATTCGGGTTATGTGCTGGAGGAGACCCGGAAACGGGGAAAACCGGGAATCGAGCGATTCGCTTTATCGGTTATATCGGATTAGATCGGGCCAATTTCGTTTGGAAAACTCTTTTTACCAACCTAATTATGGAGTGTGTTAAATTGTTTGTGCCGTCCCCTTCCTTGCGACGGCCTCCATCACGGTCGCTAATTCCTCATTAAAAGCTTAAACGAATTTAACCCGGAGCGATCCGCGCTCGTACGATGCAAAAACGTTCGCCTCATTGCATTTCGTTTTAGCTCGTAATCTTTTCGAGAATCCAATATTAACGCCCGCGTCCCGAGAACTTTCCGGAAATCCCGTTTGTTCAATCCATCAAGTCCCTGCCTCATCAAAATCCCTTTCCCGAGACGTCAGCCTTGGGAGAGCGGCCCGTCTCCGACTGGACGACCGGGGAGAAGTGAGCGTAATAACGCCGTTGCAGGAACAACAAATTCCGAAGGAAAATTAATGTCCTTGAACCCTTCGAGACGACAACGGGCGAATATTTGCTTCGATACGTCGACTGGAGAATAGGAGACAATCTCGAGATCTTTGGGGTGGCAACACTGATGATTTCTCGCTTGTAATACGTATGTTGGCTTCTTGATATAGAACTAGTAACTTATTGTTGACTGAATTTTGATTAAAATACAATTTCAATCTACACATAAATAAATCCACTTTATTAGATTATTTTCGCGAAAACTAGAAATCCCACCCTGTATTTTTGTTTTGTTCAAGTGACGTCCTTTAGTATCGAAATACGTAATCCCCCCGTAAATCCCTGACAATCCTTACGAACGCAGAGTTTCAAAGGATTCGAGCTTAAACACATTTCGGTATTTATTTTCATTGTGTTTCCCGAAAAGGGTGTTTACGCTTTTCAGATTTTCATTCCTTCGTTTTTTTGCAAAAATAAAGTAAAAAGTACAGCGAGTAATACGATTTGTCCCGCAAAACAAAAGTAGGTATGATATTTCAGGATTAATTAAAGAAAAAATATCTAAACATCATTTACATAATTATTTGTCAGATTAATCAATTGTCAAATTAATCAATTGTCAAATTAATCAAATTAATTCATATAATGCATTCAATATCTCGTTTCGTAAAGTCATAACCATTTTAAAGTGAATATAAATATAACAAAATTAAACTTTAGGTACTTTGGATTTTCAATTTGATATTAATCATTTTGTTAACGTTCCCTAGACGTGTTTCTAGTCTGGTAGACAACTAATTAACCTCCGTATCTTCATCATCTCCGTATAAACCCGTCAACGTACGATATCCGTTCCGAATGGTATTCGGTTAATTTTTTTCCATCCTTTCATCGCAACTGAAATTCTTTTCAGTAACAGGAAGCCATTTATTAAGTACAATAACGATGTTATCGCGGCATTAATCATCATCTACACGGTACATTTAATTTTTCTTCGCGTTTAATTTTTGCCCGTGTCGAAGGGAATCTCGCGAGAACCGGAGGAAAGATGAACGCCGACCGATCGCGAAATAATGCCCTGTCGAACGATAATTGACAAATATGCGTGCGGGAATTCCGGGAAAATTCCTTTCGGTGGCGTCACAAAATGAAATGAGAACGAATGTTAGGTACTATAGTAGGTTTGTTGATATGTAATCGTGACGTCATACATGGGTTAACGTGAGCAAGAAATTGTAATAGATTTATGGAAGAAAAATGCAGGTTCTTAACGCTCCTTTCGATAAAACAACGTCGCCAAAAGGCATAGAGGTATCGAAAAGATTGTCGCCTTATCGATTGGTTATATCGTGTTTCGTGATTGTATCTCCTGGCTCATGACGTTCCGCCATTTTCTATTTTATGTGTCGTGAGAGACTGAATTTTTTTGTCGAGTTTTTTTTAATATTTGTTATAATTCACACGCCACTTTATCTTCGATAATGATAACTTTAGAAAGTTGTTTCGATATGTATTATTATTAATGGAGATAACCACTTTAAACATTTTATAAAAATCAAAATGTTTAATTTGTAATAGAAAATGTAAGTAGTTGTGAATATTTTAATTGGAGACAACTTAAGTACCTACTTAAAATACTCCTAATATGAGCCACTAAACAAATAAGTACAATTAGAACTTAAAATTAGATACTTAAGTATACCAACTTTTCAACGCGTTTCACATCTCACAACATGTATGAAGAGCGATATACCGGCGTGCGGTTTAGGCGATGGGGAAAAGGTGCACACGGTCTGACGGGTTCGTCGTTCTTTTCGATTTTCACGTGATCCGCGACGTTTTCCTTTTTCGCAAAGACAAGAAAACTCCGCGACGGAACGATAAAAGGCGAATTTCTTGACACCGCATGGCACAACTTCGCATGATTGATGGCGAAGCCACGGAACGAATTTTCGTACGGCCCCGCACACGACCAGCGAGCGCTAATTAAACAGCGCCATTTGAATTTAATTTACAAACGCATTGTCCCAATGAAAAGCACTAAATAAAACCGTTGGGATTCATTTTCTAAAGCTCATTCAAAAATAATATGCTGTATTGTCAATTTAAACTTCACTTAAATTTTTACAACATTTTATTCGAATTTTGTTCGTTTCAGGCCGAATGGACATCCAAGTGGGGCAGGAAAGGATCGAACACTCGGTGCAAAAGGAAATATAGTTGTTTGGGTCGAATGCTGTGGCCGCCCTTAAGGGTTCAAGGGTTGTTTGCACTTTGTATTCGACGGAACGGGGGGCGGAAATGATGACTACACCGACCGAACTACCAAGTTTCAGTGGGGATGAAATCGACCGTCTAGGAGGTCGTATCTGCTGATATTGAGGTCGGATGTTTGATTGCTTTATGATGACCCATCGACATATAGAGGTATCCTTTAAAACTGCACCGCCAACTCGCATAATGTTCCAGTTCCAGTTCGATTGTATAATCAACTTCGCATTATTAATGCCGTGACGTCACGTTCGGTTATCTCTAAACATAGCATACGTATATTTCACGTTGTGATGTAGAATACTAACACAGCGTCTCATCATAAGGTCCATAAATCACAATTAAACTGCAAAAAAAACTAATTAACACCGCCGCCTCGACCGCTAAGTGAAAATTATATTTCGCGAGATCTCCCGCTTTACCTATGGCGCTTTTCGCGAGACGAGCCGGGAAAAGAGGGCACGGGCGCCGCAGAGGGACGTCCCGTTGATAATGACAGCCTCGTTAGAGCGACTCATTTTCCGCCAGTTACTTAAAACTGATTGATATAATAAATAAGTTCTTCGAGAGGAGCCGAAAAGGGAAGCGTTTCCACGACAAATTTACTATAGGTGCCTTCCTAATAACCCCCCCAGTATGGGTTTTACAGGCTTTACTTGCTACAAAAATATTATTTTTAACCCTGGCTCCTCAGTGCTGGATCACTCACATATCAAACGTGAGTGATCCAGAACAGGTATAATTTATAAGCAGGGATGAGTGGGGCCAATTGTAGAAATGATCCCACTCTTCCCTACACTAATCAATCACTTTATTTCGAGGTAAGTCGTATGATAGGATAATCATTAGCGTCTAAATTTTTAAGTACGAGATCACGTTCGTCGCGGGAGAATCAACCGAAGGGGTAGAAAATAAAAAATCGTGTCGGTTTAATTCGCGGAGAGATAAGACGGTAGGGATAAGCGGGATTTACGTTATTCCAGAAGTGGGATAACCGTGGATAAGGGCGGCGCGAGTGCGGGAAATAGTACATTTTAATTGTCAAAAGACGGATAAAATTCCAATTAAGGCGGACGGGAAAAAAGGAAATTGTTTTCTCTCGGGCTTACTGTCACGTTTCCCGGTTTTAAAAGGGTGTTAAAATATCGTATCGGTTATAATTAAAGTCGAGGCGATTTTTATCCCTTTTATTGTATTGAAATTAAATAAAAGTGCGGCGTATTTTAATCTTAAAGTTATTCAACAAAAACGTCTGGAAAATAATCCGTTATAAATCTATCGTTTTAATAAATTCGTCGCAACTTATGCTTTGTTTTGTAAATTCAAACGCTCCCGTTTTCCCATCGAAACAATGCGCGACTTTTCTTCGAGGTTTCCCTCTTACCTGTTGTTCGGGGCGCTGTATACACAAGCTTAAGGAATATTGTCAATCGGAGGCGCGCTAAACCAATTATTATCGCCTTTATTAAGAGATACTACTCCCGTAGTTTCGTTGCCTTCAGAGATAAATGCCCCCCGTTTCAAAGTAGGCATTAACAATGCAAAGGGAATTTCCGGCGAACGGGGGTCGAGAGAACACGCAACGTCGCGGTTTGCGGCGCCATTAAGTTTTTAATAAGGTATACATACAAAAATGAATTCCGAATTGTATACTAACAGCACTCATAATTATCGGTTTAAATTCTCAAAGGTTGAATAATTTTTATTCGCTCCTCGTATCATATAAGATATTTGTATTAAATAGAACGTGACGTCACGAAGTTGAATTATCGAACATGTATATTATATCTAATAAATGCATTTCAGAGTTTTCTCGTGTTTTCTTTAGAGGAAAACTTGGTGGAAATTGTCGCTCGTTTCGACACTCTATGATCTCCCTTGTCGATAAAACAGACAGTTGTAAAATGGAATTTTTCTTTGGGAAAGTTCCGTTGACGTGTCGTATCGATACGGGCCTTATTTGTTTCGGAGATAAGTATAAACTCTACGGTGAATGTTGCTGCAGCAGGAATTGTAGAGTGTATAGTGAATTTCTTTTTAAAAGAATTGAAACGTTCATCCCCCGTATCGACGTAAGGAGATTACCGTATGATGCATCAAGAACGCTGAAGTTCCGGGTCGTTCAATCATCCTTTTTGGAAATGATGTATTAAATTTGAGCACACATGCAATTTATTAAATAATTTTATGCCTATTAAAAACCGAAAAGAAATTCATTAAAAATAAACTCTAAACATATAACGAGATTTTTAGTGCTTAATAACGTCGAAAAACGTCGTAGAAATGCGTTCCAGCCGACAAAATATAATTAATATGCCCGAAAATTTACGATATCGTCGTGAGTGTTTTTTTTTCTTCCTTTTTTCTACACGACATTTAATACTCATAATTTTTCTCACACGTGATACATGCTAGAAACTTAAATAAGAAGCTACTGTGCTATTATTAATATGGAAAAAATACTTAACAAATTAAATTATTGCACCTAAATTTTCACAATGCGTATGTTGACTTCAGCTATTTCACTTGATCTGTACAAACTATAAATTTCTATAGAGCTAATTTAATATATCTTCACCTACTTAATACATCCGACCAATTTTTAAATATGCATTTTGATGCATTCTATATGAAACAAAATACGGTAGGTAACATAAATCATTAAACGCCATCGTCAAGACAGAGAGTGAAAGAGATTATGACACCCGAAAAATACAAATCCATTAAAATTTGATATACGGCGTTGTCAACATCAATTTGAAGCGGGGACCAGATGTTTTGACATCGAGCCTAGTCAACCATTCCGAGAATTTATACTTCTCCACTTCCTTAAAGACAAAGCGACACCTTCTCAGCTATTTTTGTTCCATTTTTAAATAGCCTCGTAAATACCCGTTCGAAATACATGCGGATAAATTGGCAATTAGACTATTACTGCTAATGCATTACTTCAATGGAATCGGATAAATAGATGTAGGTAGTAGCATAAAGACGAAAGCTTTCAAAGCAACAAGTTCTCCACCCACTTCATGTAGTAGCGTCTTCAAATATGTTTAGTTCAAATAAGAAAAAAAAGTATTCACTTTTTCTACACGAATTGTACAAATAAACATGCATTTTTAATCCCGCTCTGTTTTTTTTTCCATCCCCACGGCATACGTGACAAACGTCGCTGTTATGTGCACGGGTTTCGTCGTCTTCTTTATCATCACGCCGAATTTTCCCTGCTAAAGCGTACATTGCCGTCGGTGTTTATTAAATTTATCGCCCGCCGTTCTTTTTCTCTTCTGTTGTTCCGATGAAATTTATTAACCGCAGATTCGGAATTATGTAAAACCCCGCGGATCGAAGGAGAAGCGTATATAAAAAGGATATAGGACGCTCTAGAAAATATGGTTCCATAAGTAGGTATAAAATAGAAGCAATTTTGCATTTTTAATGATCAGTGCAATTGGTATATTTGATTTATGCACCTTGTACGTTAGGATTAATAGTATTACTTAAGGCTTTAAGAAGAGTACCAACTGCACGCAATCGATACAATTACAATCTGTTCCTGCTTAGAAGCGATTCGTTTATCCCATCACTAATAAATCCACCACCACCTCCACCAAAAATCAACAACAAACCCATTCTGATCGTTGCTGCTCCGGCTGCCGTTAACAAGAAAACATCGACCCCGCAGACTCTCCCTCGCCCTCCGCCAACCCTCGCGTTTCTCCGAATCGCCCCCAACGCGGCTCGGCGTTTCCCGTTGTCGGCGTGTGACGTAATGTGATCGCTCAGAATATTTCACAATAATGTCTACGTAAGTGTTTGCTCAGTACGGGTAATTTGTCGCATAGAGGGAGCCGGGGTCGACCGATTTCCATGGCCTACCCCAACGAGTCGGAGTGCACGGGAATTGAATGGCGTAACAAGGAGGAAGAAGGCCGGAGCAATGGAGCAATCGGGCAATAAAGCGTGCGATTATTAAGGTGATGAGTTGCGAAGGGGATTGATGAGTTTGATCAACGAATGTGTCGTTATTGGTTTCGTAAATTAAAAAATAAAGTGTAGTATTTGGTTCAGATGCGAGGTGCCTCTAATTTGATTGAGTTAATGTTTGTGTTTATGTGTGCAAAGTAGGTGAAGAATCTGTTTGAAGATTTCTTTTAGGTTTATTATAGGCATAAATTGCACGCTAAATTTAGATAATTAACGCTTGTTCGTAGTTACTTTTTTGTTGCGGTAAATGTACTTATAGAAATTAAAGTTGACGTTTAGATGTATGAGTTATTTAAGCCGGTGACACGCCTCTGGCTGTCTACACGCTAAATTTACTCAAAAAGCCGTTAAGTCTTCACCAAAAGACTTATTTACGGCCTTCCGAGACGCCTACCCGATTTTTAAATAGTCCGCACAGCGTCTTTTTTGATATTCGCCTTATGGCCGAAAATAAACATCAAACAAATTTTTTTAACCCGCTTTTGAATTTCGTCGGTTTTTATTCGCCATACACCTATCGCTCGTCGACCCGAAACGGCTCCAAAGCCGATAAAATTTAAATAGTTAACCATAAAATTCGCAATTTGGCGGTCCATTAGATCCCTAACAAGTTCGAACACGTCATTCGTACGCAATTTTAACATTATTAAGGTTATTTGGTTCTGTTAATAACCCCCCTTCTATCCTGTAATTACTTTTCTGGCTTGCACAATCATCCTCATATTTCATTATTGCGTTTATTTTATCGTCCGTTTCAGCGGGGGCGGGGAGATACAACCAGTGGAGTAGACCGATAAATTTAATACGAATCATTTTTTTAAATTACACGCAAATATCTATTAATTTCTTGATGGGTAGTAAACAGATTCTGCAATGTCACGGTTAAACCCCTCGTGTATAATGCGATTTTTCGAATGCAATCGACTAAATGTGGCATGATTTGTTCATTTTTTCCCGGTTTCCCAACCAGCAAGAGTGCAAAAGGGTGGCCGAAACGATCCATCAACAAACGAAATTGATTTGTTTGGCTACATTTTCTTAACGATGCTCGAATGATTAGAGAATTTTCACAAAACCCTATATACACGGTTATAAAACCGCTTTATTAATGAATTTATGCGGTTTAATCGCCGACCCGCCCCGGTATAATATCAATGTCGTAAAGGCGAGAACGAACCGCAGTGAAAATTTCCAAACGGGAAGCGACATGTCGTAGGGCGTTCGCGAAAAAATTTCATTAGCCCACAAAAGTTGCGTTGGCGCTCGAGTTTTACCGCTTTCCGATAAACGGGCGACCCTTAAAAAATACGCCCCGTTCCCAATAATAAAAAAATACATAACTGCCGCTTTTCGACCCCGCATCGTCGACATACTGTTTACTTTCCCCGATGGCCGCGCGGAATTTATATAGCTGACGATAAAATTTCTAATTTAGTCGACCATTAACCGGGTAACAAGTTATGTTTATGATGGTTTATATGTAAGTGCGAATGAAGGCGAAAAAAAAAACGGCGAATGGTTTTCGTTTAAAGAAGAAAAAAAAAAGCCTGTAACTTTCATCTCAACTCGAGATGGATTTTAAGAGAAAAGCAATAAGAATCGTTATGTATTATAGAAGGAAATTGTATTGCATATACAGATGGTAATATTTGTGGATGTTGATAAAATGAATGTTGATTTTTGGCATAACAAAGTATACTATAAAACAATGATTGTTCATTGTAACCTTATCTTGTACGTAGCAAAATTAAAATATAACAAATTAAGAGACCATACAAAGCGAAATTAACAGTTACAAAAATTCCATACGAACGCTGTCCACATTCAAAATGCATTTGCAGCATGCACGTACACACGTAATTAACTTACAACGGCGCGATTTCGTTGCACAGGGGTTAATTGGCTAAGTTCGAACCGCGTAACTGAGAAGCGCAAGCAATAAAATCAATTGAACCGGAGCCCGCCGCTCCCTTTGCACGACCGCCGCGCACACGCTAACGGAGAAGAGAAACTATTAATATTTGGCGTCAACTGCAAGTTGGAAACGTTCATTATATACCCTTATACCGACACTTAACAATCCTTTAATGTGGCGAAGGAAGGCAGGCGACTTTTGACATCCGACCCGGACGTGAACCTTAGATATATAAATTCATGTATTTATACATATAACATGCGCAAGCTTCAACACTATACCTAATGCATAATATCGTGTGAACCTTCGAAGGTAGTCAAATTTAAGTAGCTATAAAGCGTCTAGTTTTCGATTAGCCCTCGTATAACTCGAGGGCCGTCGGAAACATTAGAAGATCGGCCATTATCCAATTAACAAAGACGTATCGGTCCCAGTTACACACTAGGATCTTAATTATTATTCCCCGCTGTAAGTTGCCGATGAAATTTATGAGACAACTCGTACAAAATTAAAAATAAAATTACACGCGATCCCTTCAGACAGCGGCGTAACATCTAATAAGACAAAATAACTCTACAATATCCTTAAATTTTTTTTGTATACAGTGTGTTCACTATAATCTACCAGTGACGTCATCATCATATTAATAAATAAGTGATTATTTGGATACTCGTTTAATTTAGATGGAAAAGTTTATTTTCTTGGTGGATTCCGACACTGCATCAACGGAAAACGAAAACAAAACGAAGAGCCAAAGAAGAAGACCGGCGTTTATTCGTGATCGCGGAGAATCTAGAGGGCTTTGGTACGTCGAAATTTATAGGTTAGAATCGTTATTTATTTATTGTCTTGCTATAACTCGGGATTAAAGCCTCATATAAAAGATTACTGGTAAACGCTACAATGGGATGTGTAACTACAAATTCGCCCCGAAACTGGGGATTTCTTTAGATGCGGACGGAATTAGAATGCAAGAAAGAATTCGATAAATTAAAGAGTTAACTATGAGCGTTACAAACGTATAAATGTAGATGCAATGAAAAGAAATGTTAACGCTAACTTAATTGCGCTAGTTAATTCGTTAACTGAGTATTTTGTCACATAAAGATTAATTACACAGATGGAAATGACATTTAATTTTTCCAGCTGTGTTATTGTGAACATTTATCATTCTACATATTTCGCATGTATAACAAAACCGAACCAAAAATTTGCATAAAAAATTAATAAAGCCTATAGGAAAATTAACAGAAATTTCCAGAAAATCCGCGTTACATAACTGTAAGGGGTTGGCGGAAAGGCCCGCCGCCGCCGCCGCCTTCCCCGGTTCTTGTCGCGCCACCCCTTCCGCCCGCTCCATTTGGCGGGCGCACCCTCGCGAATTGATTTCTGAAAGTCATTAGCCTAAGTGAAGTTTAAAGCCAACATTCATAATGTCTCAATCCGGCTCGGCGGGGCCTAAAACAACAGTGACAGGTGTATGATTGATCTGGTCCGCTCGAACTTCATTAATTTCTTCGATGGAAACTCGAGCGTAGAACGAGCGCGACAAAGATGCGTTTTACGATATAAAGTATGAATAGTTTTTCGAGTTTTAAGAAAAAAAACGGGGGATTCGAGCTTGCGAAGCAAACGAGAACGCAGCCAAAGATCGCTGGATTTTGATGCTTTGTGGTTCAAAAGTGTGTAGCCACGTGTAGTCAAGTTATATGAACAAAAGTAAGCACAAATTGACAGGAATAGCTGCATACTTGAGAGTACGCGCTGCGCAATAATTCATTATTTATTTACCAGTAGAAGCAGAGCAGCACCGTAAGCATTATACAGTTAATATAAGTAATAAAATCACTAAATCTAATTTATCAAAGGAATATATCACTATGTAACTTAATATTCGTTTCTACTATTAGATATTAATGACTCTAACATCCTGTATGTTAAATAAAAAAAAATCACCAATTACCCGCACGTTTTTTTTTATTTACAAACGCACACGCCCGCACCTCCGCATATAAATGCACACACACCAGACACACGGGGTCCAATTAAGTCCGCGATTAATTAATTTGTTTGCTACGAATAAACGACAGTTGGCCGTGGCGGCGCGATGCTTTCCCGTTTTTCATCTTGATCTCTTTGATTAAGAGCACGCTAATTGAAACAAATGAAATAAACCGATTATGGCGTCGCGTCGGCACACAACTGATGATGGTGCTTTAAACTTTCCGGGTCGGCTCGATTCGAAATCGTATCTCGAGGACCCATCGTAAAATCGGTCGTTCTTTGGCGAACGTTGACGCCGAGAAATTGAATAATCCTCGATAGTTTATAGACCTTGCTTCAAAAAATCAAACTATCGAATAGCAGAATTTATGTGGGTTCGTATAGGATAGAGTAAGTGCGCTAAATATGGACCGGTCTTATAATATGCATCACCGTCATTTTAAAAAGAACGTTCTTTATATGGAGTAAATGATCATCACATACTAAGCATCACTCCTCCCTTGACCCATCTGTCGCTTGCAGTGATCCAGGATGCACTCATATATTTACGACAGCCTTTTTTATTTTTCTGCAACGCGCGATCTAATTTTCTAGCGAACTTTGGAATTTTTTTAATCCAAAAAATACTATTTTATTTGAAAGTGGATAAGACCACGAGGAAGATGAGTCATATTGCAATTGTATTAAGTTTTAAGATTCTATAATATTCCAATTTTCTGAAAAAAATTATAATCTCAGAATGAGTAAGTATCACAAAATGCAGTAGTGGCACATTTTAAATATGGAGTGGCTAAAAATTAATTTTTATGTTCTAGAATGGCTTCTAAAACAATAGAGAAGACTAGACAAGCATGGGATAAAAAACGCAATGGCGGAGACAATTAAAAATGCACGAGAAAGGGAAATGGGCTTTTTGAATGATTCCAAAACATACACCCAAAACAAATCACTTAATGATATCACCACCCAAAAACTTGGGAGACAATCAACATTACCGAATGAATTGGAAGATGAATTAGTCAATTACATTCTAGAAATGGAAAAATCTGGTTGTGGTCCATATTATGTTCATTTTCTGAAAGTTCATAAAAATGATATACTTGAGAAAATGTAATTTATTTCAAAGATTTTTTTTTTTTTTGGAGAATTTTATTATGAGTTTTTCTTAACTAAATGGCCAATGAATTGTTTAATATAAATAAAGCTGATTAAAATTTAAAATTCGACTTTTTATTGAGCAAAGTGCTTATGGTATATGGCCCACTTCCTCTATTTATTAACCTGCAATCACAATACTCCTTGATCACTCCTTACTATTTTAGTAAAGTGGATACAACTGCATTATGCTCGCTCGTAGATGTTGCAGAAAGTTTGCTCTCGTGCATAGGAGATTGAGCCGTCGGATCGATTTCAAAGAACCGATTCGTCTGGTAATCGAAACGTCTAATTCGCTGCCATTTCCACTGAGATGTTATACTAAACTTGCTTTATGATCTGTGTAATATCGCGTCGATGTAATCTAGTCGGCCGGCGTAATAGATACACACGGCAATGACGTGAGGGTGAATGACGGTCCACGGGCCCGCTGTTTAGGTCTCGCATTCATATTCACCGATTCGGCTATTCACTGACCGTTCCGAGTTGTTCCACCGCGCTCCGAATGACAGATGGGACGATCAGATATATGTTTGTACAAGGCCGTTATTGAGATAGCGTTTACGGGGTCGTTCGCTTCCACGAAATTGGATAAATTCGACTCGGCGCGAATGCGCCCTAAAATCTCTGCGGTTTGAATTTAATGCGTTGCGCTCGCCTACAAAGAATTTTTGGCCAATTACGATTTCGCTGGTTGAGTAGACACCGGCTAATCGACAGCCGGTCGAATAGACGCAACCTTCATTCAACACACGAAATGACACATAAGAAACAGTTATAAAGAAGAACTACCTAGATCCTAGATTATCAATTCGCTATAAAACACACTGTTCAAAAATGTGAAATTTAAACTCATTTTTCAACCGGTAATAAACGAGTAGCTAATTAATTATCATAATTAAAAATGCCCCCCTCAGTTCATCTAGATGTTACAAACATTTTATACGGATAATCCATGCAAAGTAGATCCAGTAAGCCTATTATATCCGCCATATTGTGCCGAGTTATCCTTCTGGAATGTATTTGAATTAGAACAACAAAGGTATAGGGATCCAGGAGGGTCCAAGGATAACTAAGGATTAGCATTTCTGCAAGAAGTTCCGAACAATGAATAGGGATCTAACTTGATGGGTGTAAATCAATACAAGCGCGAATTGTATGTACAGGGTGCTTCTAAATGTGGATAGAAGTTTATGAAGTTCTATGCTCTAAATTGCTTTGGTTTAGTTACACAAAATTTTAAATTGTATAACCAATAGTTATAAAATCACGAGTATTGTGTAGTTGCTCTACTCTATGTGATGTTGATATTTTTGGGGTCGTCTTATTAGGTTATTTTAGGGGACTTTTGGGATTATGTTATGGCGTACTGAAAGGATGTCTTGGTCAAAGAATTACTACTTGATGTAATTTAGTACACCCTGTATTTTCTCACCTAAAGTTCCCCTATAAAAAAAAATCTCACTCTACTAACAACTAATAAATAACAATCGGTCGGAACATAGCCTGCAAGTAGGTCAGATTTTGCATGGAAACCTATAAATCACTTTTTCAGTTTTCGGAAGTGGAATAATTATTTCAGTTTCGAAAGTGGGATAACTTTTTCGCCCCCTTTTCGCGAGATATCTGCTAAAACGCTGATAAGGGATGAATAATGGCTAACTCGCTTTTTTTGTCAAGATTTCAACTTTTACAATAGGGGGCATCCTATATTCACCAGATAGCGCTCAAAACGGACCAAAAAAGATTGATTTACAGCTAATTAGATAGGTTAATTCAAATATTATTTTGGTTATGATAGCTATCAAATATCAAAAGAATTTATTACCCCGTTTGAAACTAATACTGATAATCTATTATAGGATTATTTTTGAAAATTAAATTTACAATGGTTTCATCTAGTTTTACCCTATAATAAAACCTCTACTAGAACAACAAAGCTATTCAATTTACAAATATACTTTTAAATACGCTCATAATCCATTATAATATAATAATCCCACTTCTGATTTCGCCCCTGCTTCATTCCACTTTTCATATGAATGATCGAAATTCAATCGCAACTAGTCAGCGAGGCAATTTCCACGGCCACAATTCCATAAATAAACCCTCCCCACGCCCCTCGCCCCTATACGTTTTCCACGACTAGCTCTGGGGATCGTCGAAATTAAAATATCGGCCCGAGGCGAAATCTGCACCCGGGGTTTATTCCGGAGTAAAAACCGGAAACCGAGCGAGCCGGTTCCGGTCGAAAATCTCGACCGATATGTTGATTCGTTTACAGGAATCTACTTATCGACCGCGTTTCGAATGCAAATTCGCCGCCTGGAAAGGAAAAAAGTTCGGTCGCTGCACACCCTTCGCTCGACTTTAGATAAGCGTATGGTAGTCGCTTTTAAATTTACATACTGCAGGAATTTTTTCCTCGCCGTAATGGCCGGCCCGCAGAAGTGGGATAATTTCGAATCAGAAGCGAGACAGGAATCAAAAGTGTACAGTACCTTCTGAAATGGAGATCCTGGTCACCAGCAGGACGATGCACACCGTCCAATGCAGGCCGTTCTTCTCCGAGGTCATGGCGGACCGCGAGATCCTCTCGCAATTACGATTGTTGAACCTGCAACGATACGAAAAAAACCTTTGTATATAAAATACGGAATTCCAGATTGGAAAACTCTCGCGAATGGAAATTAACGTGGACAGCTTTAATGGCGTTCGTGTTGAACGACTTTCGAGTTTGTGATCTGCACGAGTTGATCGCCGGCGGCCCTTTCGTGTTGGGATAGTTGGTTATTAATGGAAAAAATTTTCTCCGCTAATTTTCTAGACGATTACGACATTATTATCTATAGAGGTATAATGTCTTGCTTATATTATTGTCCAACTAGTAATTTGCAATTTTTAATGGTTCTTTTATTGTTGTTTTTTTAAGTTCTAATCACGGTCGGTTATTTCTAAGGTCTAGAAAATTGGTGTTTTTAGGTGTTTTTTGTGTAGGTGGAGACAATTACAACAACAATTATTTGATAATCTAAGTTATGGGTGCATCTCCAACAACCTAAATGTAGAATTCAAAAAAATATCAAATTAAAAAAATAATTATTACGATGGTGTATTATTAGTGCCAACTTAACAAGTATTTTAGCGTCGAAAAACACAATGGCATCGAAATAACTCGCTATAATTCGAATGGCAAATGGTTTTTCTCACACTGTTTTTCGCCATTCACCGTATTATATTCAAACAAGTGGCTATTGAAATGAACGAACGAGCGAACAATGTGCTTGCACGCATTCGAAAGAGAAAATAAAGCACAGGAAACAACGACGTACGTCCGTCTTCTTTTTTTTTATTAGGAAATCGTACGGACGAATCTCGTCCCATTTCTCCGTCTGGTTTATTTATTACCGGATATTTTAATATTAATTACCAGCAGGGCGGTAATTACCGGCGCAATATTAAAATTGTATGGGACCGGTAACCGGTTTGATTTCAATTTGTGTGTCTCCAAGCGAGTTTAATAAACTTTAAAACGTCCTTTTAGAGAGTTTTATAGCGTAAAAATGGCTTTACGTTATTTTGACGTGTAAGTACGCTGTCAAAAGTCAATGTATTTGACATACTTCAAAATAACGCAAGTGAAAAATGAAGTGTATACGTCAAAAGAGTTATGCAGGTGCCAAAAAAAAGGATATCGGAAAACGCTCGTTTAAAAATTTCATTTCATTACTTCACGGGAATTTTTTTTTAATCGACGAAGCGAAATAAACGATCATCATTTTTCTATATCGGGACGGCTCGAGTTCCGTTGATAACGCAAAAGTGACAACGTTCGGCTTTTGTTTCAAGTCAAAACGAGTGTTTTCCGCCTTTTTTCCACTCGACATTATTAGCTCGAGAGCGTTCTTACTCGTTTTACTTCGAAAGGAACTGCCTGAAAAATGGAAAAACGAGGTGGAAAAAAAGCACGGAGGGAGTTAACGCAAAGAGGAAAAGCGCTCTTTAGTTTTATGAAAATCACTCGACTATGTAGTTCGACGGTATGTAAATTTAGAGGATTATTAAAATTTGTTAAATCATTATTAGATGTCGGTTTATTAATTTTTTATTGGCGTATCTATTGATTAAAAAAATCATCGTGTACATCCAGAATTTCGGCAATTATTTCAATTGATTAACATTAATTACATTAATTTTATTTAATAAATAACTTTTTTTTTCAAAATTTCTACAGTTACATTATTAAGTAGGTATAATTAGGTTATAGGTACAGTAAATTTCCCCATTTCGCGGAAAAGGCCGCTGTGTTTTAATTGCCGCAATTCGCAACGATGATAACCTTTAATTGCTACTTTGTCGGTTTATTATCTAATCAACAGTAAAAGTAAGATGTGGAAAATATAGCTGGTGATATTACAACCCCTGCCCGTTCAGTTTTCGACTTCTTTTTACGACTGCAGCAATTTTGATAGGATTAAAAATGGCAGGAGGACGTTCGAACGACATAAACGCGACGTCGATAAAACGTTTATTTTCGACCAATAAAAGCGGTAAATTCTGCCTGGAGGACGTTAAAATTTTAAACGACCGTTTGTTATTGTTATTGCGGCATAAATTGATGCCCCAAAATGACACGCGTGTGACAGTCAATAAGTTGTAATTAGGTATAGAATGCTCAGGCAAATCCAGTAATGACGTCACAAAATGAATTATTGAATGTATTATATTATGAATGTTTGTATACTCGATATTTTTTATTCAAACACCAAATGGAATGTACGCTACAAAATAATCGAGTGAACGATTTACCTAAATATTTATAACATAACAAAAAATCGTTAATTTCGGATAGCTTCATTAAAATTTTATTTCTGAATGGAAAATTATTTGCATAGGTACCTATACTTGATTATTAATTATTATTGTATGCGATGTAAATTTAAAATAATCATCGAAAATATGATTTTAACGTTTCAATTAATTCCAACGCAATACGAACCGATATATTTTCAATTTCATTCAATTACCAAATTAAATTATAATCTCGTGTGTAGAACAAAAAAGCCGATAATATTATATATAATATTTTTAGGTTTGTCAATGAGGCCTTTTGCCGAATGAAATAAATTCAAATAAAAAATATAGAATTTTGTATCTATTCAATCAATAACCACAGAGTATTATAGATATGTTTAATGAGGTATTTTCAATTTCAAAAAAGAAATAACGATCAACATTATTGCTAAAATAAACGCTTTACGAATTAGGGGTCTCTTTTTAGGGGGTTAGATGAGTCATATTTTGGCGATAATGAGTTCATTATTTGGGGTATTATGAAGTGACTTCTTGGGGGATTATGATGTGACTTTGGATGATTATAAGATGGCTTTGAACGATTATGAGGTGGCTTTAAAGAATTATAACGTGGCTTTGAAGGCTTATGAGGTGGCTTTGGAAGATTATGAGGTGGCTTTGGAGGATTATGAGGTGTCTTTGGAAGATTGCGAGGGGGCTTTAGAATATTATGAGGTGCCTTGGAGAATTATGAGGTGGCTTCTTAGAAGTATGAGTTACCTACTATGAGGGATTATGAATGGAAAATAAGATGCATTTTTACCCATTTTAGTGCCTCTTGATCCTTCACCATATAACTCTACTCTGTCAAATTTTGTATTTTTTATTAAATTAGCATCTGTCGTAGTTCTCAAGCCGTAACCATTCGTTCAATTAAATTAAAATGCTTTTTTCGTAGAAACGAAATGCACTTATGCTGTTTACGTCGGTATCATTATTTGCTAATAGGAGCAATTAAGATTATCTTTACGTGCATCGCGCTTTTTCCCGTAAACGTTCCGGCAACAACGGCAGAAAAATAGGTACAAAGAGGCGAAATTGAAACGCATTTTTCAGTAGTCGACGACAAAAAGCGCAGTGTGTTAGTCCGCATTATCTGGTTTTTCCGTAGCGCTCTCTTCTCGCTTTCATTTTACATGTTTATTTCTTTAATAAAGTCGCGAATTATCATGTAAAACGGGCCTCATTCGGGCGAGGATGGAACTCTCGGGATAATTTCGAAATAACTTTATTGAAAAGCGGCGGAGTCGCGAGAAAGAGAGTTGGGAATTGCGAAAAAAAAATCCCGTATAACTAAAATTAACGAGCTACATTGACGAGAATTTTTGAATGTATAAATTCATGTTTCTAAACTAAGTAATTTTCAAAATATTTTTTGAAGAATGCTTTTGTAAAAACGATTTACATCGCTCGAATAGTTAAATTACGGTTTAAATTCGAATACCGAACGTGTTTCGGCTGCTAAAACACGTCAAATAATTTTAATCTTGACTACGGTCGCACAATCGAAAATGCGGGAAAGCGCATTTCCACAATACCGGAAAAAAATCGAGGAAAAGATCATCAATTTCCATACCGGATCCGTGTAAAAACGACAAACCAATCCCTAAAATGGATATAAAATTGATGATACCTACTCCACGGAAGTAACTATAAATTTTCAGGTGAAGAATAGTTTTGTGGAAATTCGAGAGCGAGAAAAACAATTTCATTACAGGAAGAAAATGGCTTTCCGAATTCGACTTTCAAACGTTCTAACTGCTGAATTTATTAATCGACTATTATTGCATGTTGATCTAATTCAACTCAAGAAGCTTAAATTGATAAATAAATATCTTAATGGCTGTATTTTATATAGTGTTTATTTGTGTTTATATTCGAAGTTAAAAATAAAATAATCGATTAATTTTTATTCCCCTATTCATTACACTAAAATCCAAGCATCAATCAGTGAGCGGACAGTATAGGCAAAAAACCGGAGGAAAATTCCGCCCGCTCGATGAAATTTTTACCCGCCGCCGGAAAATCTAAAACAATAAAAAAGAGACGAAGAAATCCTCTTCCTAAAATTCGCCGTTTCCTCTACCACTTTTTCTTCGATTTCCATTTGCATGGTAATTGGTTTATACGGAAAGGTCTGTTTTTTATTAGCCTTTATTTTGTGTTCGTTTCGTTCGTTTCGCGGTTTCCACTGTATTTATGCTCGCGTTATATTCGAATTTTAAACATCGTTTCGAGGACGATTTCGTTTCGGTGAAAAAGTTTTCCGTACAACGCGCGGGATGGGCTGGGAAAGGTCTCCGATTAGGCGTTACGAAAACCCGAAAACTAATATTAAAAATCAATACTATACGGTTATTTTTTCGGAGCGACGTATCATTATCTGTGTTATTGATACCTTCGATAAAAAACCATTTTAATCATCTCTGCATTATATTTACTGTACAAAGCGTTCATTATAACTTTAACCACTATGAAATAAACCATTAATGATGAGACGACATTCTTTGAGAACGGGTCTCATTATGTGAAGAGGATCTAAATAATGATTCTGTTATATCCTGTAATTTCCAGCCGTTCGATATTCTACCTGTCAAAATACCTCGAGAATAAACGATATGTGCATCGTTGGAATTTTTAAATTACCCCCTTAAATTTTCACTTCGTTTAAAACATCCTACGAAATAATTTCGAGTCGACTACTGCAATTTTCGACCGGCCGCATTCGTACGAATTTTATCCGGCTTATTTTTCTTAACTCCGCAAATACGGATTTTTATGAATATTGTTTCGTATCAAAATAATAAACTCCGCGCTAAACAAATTACTCTGCGTATTTCTGAATAATGCTCGTTTTTCACTCGAGTTTAGCGCTGTCAGTTCACCCGGTGTGCAAATATTTTCTATGCATTCTAGCCCACTCGACTCTAGAATACCCAAATTAATTCAAATAAATAATAATTTAGCCAACAAAACATTTCATCATAAAGCCTGGATCTCGTGTAATATGTTTTTAGCCAATATTTTATTTGTCTAGTGGATATTTTTGCATTGCTTATCTACTGTAATGTGCAGTGATCTCATTACCCCTAAAAGCAAAACTCATCGTGTTTGTATACCTACCTTCAATGAAATTAATCTCCTTTCTATTTCGTTATTGAAAAAAGTACTGTATAGCAGGATAGATAGAAAAGCAGCAAAATTAAATTAAACCGCTCAACATTTTCCTTCCAAATGCAACAAAGTTCCACATATCGAATTAATTCAATTTGTTTTATAGTTTAGTTTGAACCCAACGGGTGAAAAAAGTAATAGAACGAGGAGAGCGCGAAAAAATAACTGGGACAATTACGACAATTCACAAGGTCTGTAGATATTGGTTTTTAGGGTCCGGTGGACGTTCGCATTCGATCCTCTTTGATATCTGAACATTGCAATTTCGATAAAAATTCATACGTCTCGCTCTGTTTCTAGCGGGTGATCGCTTTTTTAATTGGATTTTTGATACGTGAAGTCAAAGAACTAGAATAATAACCTATTTTACTCTACGGTGAAGCAAATTTAAAAAGTATTCTTCGCCCTTTTGTAAGGTGTTATTAAGCGATAATTTGTATTAAGAAGCTGCTTCAGGGGATTTAAAGACGTTTTAGGGGATTGTGGAACTGCTTTATAAGGAATTGTGAAATGTTTTAGGTAATTACAAAGTTGCTTTAGGGATTATGATGTTGCTATGTGAAATCCTCATGTTGCTTTAGGTGATTGTGGGAATGTTTTGGGAATTGTGCAGCTGCTTTAGGGGATTATGATCATATGTTTTAGAGGATTATAAATTTGCTTTAAGGAAGTATGAAGTTGCTATATTTTGTAATAAAATATCATTTTAGGGATGTTTTGAGTGTTTTAATTTCTATATTTTATATCAGTATTAATGAAGTAGATAAAAACAGATTGTTACTTTTGAAAATTCTA
The DNA here is from genome assembly GCA_918026865.1 of Phyllotreta striolata. Classification (NCBI taxonomy): domain Eukaryota; kingdom Metazoa; phylum Arthropoda; class Insecta; order Coleoptera; family Chrysomelidae; genus Phyllotreta; species Phyllotreta striolata. The sequence goes on along the minus strand of OU900098.1, from coordinate 4,566,483 downwards.
TGTGTTAGATATGGTATTTTTTTATTTAGGTATACGAAGTCTATAAAAGCTTTTAACTCTCTATTGCAACCTCTCTAATTTTCCATCACTTTATTATTTTTTTTAGTTTTCCTCCCGAACAGAATTTTGTCGCTTTGTCGAGTCACTCTAAAATTAACTCCTGCAAAAATTCCATTTAATTAAATGAGCAGTACGACCCTCGGAATCGAGCGGCCCCGTAATCTTTCCGTTCCGCTCTTCGAAAAGGAGATTTTAAATTGAAACATAATTAACGAAAAGAATGTTAATTTCGCAATTTCGTCTTCGGCTCGGGCTGACCGGCCCGCCATTTCCCGCCCGGCGGACGGAAATTTTGATTAAAATTCTGTTTCCCGTTAATATCGCACGCTTATTTAGCGAAGGCATTAAAGGGGATTTACAAACAATTTTTTGCTATTATTATCCCGGCTAGTATAAGAAATACGCGACCTCTTAATCCCCTCAAACAACCTCAAAATCCTTCGGAGAAGTTGCTTGGAAATGACTAGCTGGAAATACTAGGCAAGTTTTGAAGCTAATTAGCATTTTGGCGAGCAATATAATCGCATGCGTGTATGAACAGGAAAAGATGCGTCCCGTATTAAATGGGGTGGCTGGCCGGGCATTCGATAAAGGGATTTCTGGGAAGATGCACACCAGATACGTTATGACTCTGACGAAATGGGACTGCCCGTTTTCCCCGTTCCGCCAGCGGCAAAGGGAACGAGCCGAGCGAAAATCGAGAAACCCCGTCATTTCGATCGCACAATCTCTCTATTTTCGCTCCGCCGGGAATCGTATCGATATTATTCAGGATCGCGTTTTGGAAAAAAAATCGTATAATTCCGATCGGGCGATCGGAAAAACCGGCGCCGTCATGAATTTTCATGACCCGCGTATATGGTAGTCATGTTTCGAATTATTTTCGTTTACAAAAAAAATGTGTGTATCGAGTAGCTCAATTTTGGTATATAACCGTATAGGTATTCAAAAATTCCAGTGAATTGACGCATAACATACCTACAGGCCACTCGTTTCCATTTTTTACCCGATACACAGGGTTATTGATCTTTTTAATTAAAAGATAATTCATTGTAATTTTGTTTGATGATAAAATCGATCGTGTTTTGGTGTAATAATAAAAAGAAACAAATATACCCTATAAATGAGTGTCTAACTCCCCTAACATATGAATTTATCGGCAATCTGTTCACGGTGCATCTTGTACATATCCAACATGTCAATACGGTTTTCCCTCGATTTTCCGGCGTTGTTTTTTTTCCGCGTTATCAGAAACGACCGTCCAGTCTATTTCCCGGTTATTCCAGACGTTCCCAAATCCCGGAAAGCATAACGGACTGCATTTTCGGCTCGTATTCGGTCAGATCGGTGGCGATAAATCGGCTCCGGATTTCGTTCGTTTGTTTGTGTTGTTTTTTTTCCGTCATTCTACTTCCACTCCCCCGGATTTTCGGCAGGCGCTTTTCCTTTTTTCCTCGGCGTCGAAAGGAAAACGCTTCTCGGGGTTTCCCGGTTTTGTTTTTCTTCGCTAAAGGGCCGTTTCGGAAAAACGAGGCAATTTTTCGAATACTGATTTATTGTTGTGTGTTTATAAATTATTCGTTGTTTTACCTAATCATCCGAAAAACTGGAAAATATTTCAGAGTCTTCAAAAAACATCGTATTCAAACTCATAAAGCCTGTTGTAATCTTTCATGTCAATTACATGTTGATAAACAGTAATTTAACTAGATGAAATTTTCCTCTTTCGACGAATGTCAGAAAGACATACGGCGGGAAAACAATGGACGCGGGCCATTTTCCTCCGTTGCACTTCTGAGAGGGTAATTTTTATACAAAAGTAATGGAAAGAGAGGGCCAGAAATTCAATTTGTTCCAGCAGCGGCGTCAGAGAGGTCCGACGGCGCACTTATTAAAGGCCGAAACGAAACGAAACGAAGAACAGGAAAACGGGCTTTTGTTAAGAAATTCGACCCGAACATTCCACCGAAAAATAATGAAAATGTAAAAAAAATCCAACGAAAAAAATCGATGATATTCCCAATTTTCTTTGATAAAATATTGCATCAACAATATTATTGTAGAATAAAAATATTAAAAAAACTTATCACACAAAAAATAAACATCAAGGATATTATAATAAATTAATTTAAAACGCTAAAATCGATATTTAAAAATTCAGTATTAACAACAAAATTTTTGACATTTTTAGCCAACTTCACAGAAATTCTCATCACATTTAGTTTTGGTGGAATGAACTTGGTAATTTGATCTTAAAAGAAGGCTAAAAGGCGAGAGAATGGACTTTTATGCGACTGTTTTTCTATCTAAATTTAATTTGTCCAGCTGTAATATGGAATAATGGCCAGTATCAAATCCAATTTATCCCCCTATATATTGATATGTATTATTTAATTTATGCCAGCACGAATTATAATCATGAAAATATGCTTAAATCATATACGGTTCATCCGATATTTCAAAATAGTAATGTCATGACCAGATTAGCGTAAACGTGCTAAATATATTTATTTCCCTTTGTGTATTTTCGCTAAGCGAAAGCAAAGAAAACACCCGAGATATCCAAACTTGAGCAGAAAAAGAAATGCGAAACAAGACTGTTTCCAACACATTCGGATTTGCTCAATAAAACGTAAATATGTAAACAGGCCTTTACTGATTTATACAGTGCTCGCTCTCGCCATACAAATTTTCTTTCTCTAAGAAAAGTCGAGGAACGTTTCAATCGTCGAAAAATAAATCAAAGCCGGTTTTTCTGGCGCATATGCAAGTACAGTCGGTTGGAGAATTTTTACAATTTCGAAAAAAATACAACAGGATAGGAAACCAACAGACCGTATGGAACATGGAAGATGCGAAGCATTAACATACGAGATAAACTAGTTGAAAAAATTTGGAAAAATATTCAAATAAAGCCTTTGTTAGAAAAGAAAAGTCGATATTTTGCTAAATATAAAAGACCCGAGTTAAATAGAAATCGTTATTCAAAATTGTTCAGAAGGAAGGTCTTTGTATTGTAGAAATTTCTTATTATCACAGGACGATTTTTGCATAACCGTAGATCCTGCGACGTCGACGCATAGTTTTTACGAGTTTTAGTTTCCATTTTATTCCGAGCCGGAAAATTCATGCGAAGAAAGTTGGCGGGGAGTTAAAGAAAAGTTTCCGAGTTTATTTCATCGTGTACCTTTGACAGTCGACATTGAGTTAAGTGAGTTCCTTAGGAAATTACATACCGAAAATGTCTCGCTATTTTTCAAGCTGTATTTTTGCTCATCATCCTTTGTTTCGTCCTTTTGTTACCGAACATAGTTCGAAAGTGTAAATAATTCCAGAGATCAATTCGAATATTACGTCTTTAATATGTATTAAGTAATTTAAAAGTTAAATATTATATTGACCTTGATTGATGAACATTGTTATTTTTATTAGATAGATAGTATAGTTTGTTCTAATTAATCCGGTGGTGACGCCACAAGCTGGAATATAATTTATACGCTCGGTATTATTATTTTTTGCTTCTAAAACTTTAATATATCTTGATGAAAGACGATCCAGCACGTTCCCCGTCAAGCATAATATCAGCAATATTCGTCCGAGCGCATCTAATTTAAATCCATTCCCGAGGTCCGTGTTTAACAAGTTTCGACCCTTGTCGATTCGGCCGTTCCGAAACTCGCAATATTAAAAATAATAATTCATTTGGCCGGATAACCATTACGTTATCGGCCTTATGCAGCCCTAAAACTATCCTAATCCACGCTAAATTCCCAATGATAAAGCCCGTTAGAGTTGCCGCTTATTCGCAACAAAACGGACTACATAAGGGGGGATTCGCCGGTTTACCGCCATATTTAGACACTCAAGATTGATTATGATTTTTATACACTAATAAATGGGAAATATTTCGTGCAGTGATGACGTCACGAACAGAAATATTGAATATACTATAGTCCATGCAATTGAATACTGCACCATAATAATAAACCCTTTTTGGGTCGTACTTTACCCTTACCGCTATTCTATACCAGAAAATGCCGATACCTATAATTTAGTAGGTATACCTGAAAACTTAAATTTAATTTGCAATATTTTTGGTGAACGTCAAGAGTGGGGTAGAGCAGGGTATAGTGAATAGTGAGTGGAGTAGTTCTCTAAAATTTTTGGGCAGAATTTACACTGTCTATTCAGGTTAATATATTAAGTGACATCATGACATTAAATAAAAAAATGTAACATAAGCAATAAATTTTATCTAATATACCACTACAAACTTTTCTCGCCCCCGCGTATAAAAAACAATCGAACCATGAACGTTCGTCATATGTTTCCTCTATGCACTCCAATTCCGATTTTCCGCTGTCGTTTAACGTCGAAAATATCGAAGACATCTATGAATGCTTAAGTGCTATCATCCCGTTCACCCTCTTTTTTTATCATACCATTCGTCTCGACCCCTCGTTGTTTTCGCGGCGTATCGGCCCCCCCGGCCGCCCCCCCGATCCCCTAGACTCGCTACGGTCACGTGACCGTGTCACTCGCCTCATTTCTTTGCAAATAAATGTGTGTTTGATTCCCCCGCAGCCTCCCGTGTTATCATCGTCTTTCTTTTGTCGATGCATCTGGGGATTTTGGCTTATTATGATGAGGATTATCCGTGTAAATGGGGTCGAATGCACGGTCATTTAATATACGCCGCGCTTTGTGTTTTTTTTATATTTACATTTTAGACTGCTACGTGTAGAGTATAATGCAGTGATTGAAAGAAAAATAACGTTAATTTAAACCGAAGTGTACGTCAAATGTCAGGAATTGACAGTGGCGTTTGATGTACGTCAAAATAGTTTATGCAAATTGGGATACCTGATGCAATGTCGATGGGCTTCATTGTCGGGAAAATCACGTGAAAAGTGGAAATTAGGGAAAAGTCCGAGGCAATCTCGGTTTGGAAATTTGTCCGGATGGCGTTAAAGGTACGTGCTTCCTTAGTTATTCCGTTGAACTCCGGAAGTAGGTGACCGGAAGTTCTCTCGCTAACCGGAATCGACATGTCTGGACGCCATATTGCTCTGAAACTCCGGACCTCGAATTGTATCGAATGCGAATTGCGATCTCGCCGCAACCTTATTTTCTCCCCAACCACCATTTATTTTGTCTTTTTTTTGTTAAACCTTTTTCCCGCTTTTTATTAAGTTACTTATTACACATTCATGATCTATTTGCGCTGTAGTTGGCGTATATCTAGGGAGTTTGTGGTAGCAATGGTAATTTAATAAAAAGACCCTTTGTTTTCTCATTAAATATGAAACTCAACGCACTGTTGCCATATATTGCATTATTGAAGTTCATTGGAAAAATTAATAATGATAAACAAAATGATTTGCATAAGAATAATTAATGTTATCTACTAAAAAATTAAGTCACAAAAATATTACTTTTGAATAAATAATTCCTAGTACTGTATGACCAAATAAACGTTGATAAAAAAATTAGGTATATTGCAATTAGCGATAACTGGTTGTGACGTCATCAACAGATTAAAGCGAATAAATGGATAATACCAATAATTGCTGTAAATATCATCACCGCAGTTTTTCCAGTAGTTGGGAAACGCATTATATAAGACAGACACGTGTGGAAGATGAATCATGGGCAACTTAACGCGACAGAGGGGTACGGTACACGCACGTAGGAGCAGCGCACTCCATGATTTATGCCGAATAATAAATCTCGTTTTTATTATTTGTGTGTGTATCAACAATTGCATTAAGGAATTTTTGTTTTGACAGTTGGAAAATTATGGAGATTTTTTCCTTGCGGGGCGACGTCGGCGTCGGCGGGAGGAGGTAGGACATGCGGCGCGTTGAGTTATGCGAGTTTACGGAAAAGTTTTTTTCGGCGATTTGTCGAAATTGAAAAATTTTCGGTTCTCGCGAAGGGAAATTTATTAGGTGACGATTTGGATTTTTTTCCTCGACGATTTTCGTACCTACCGGCGCTTTTTTGCTCGCATTATTTTCTCGTGAACTCTCAGACTAATTTATGATAAATCAGTTTAAATCGTACAGAAAAATCAATTTACTTCCAATGAAAACATCATGCACATAAAGAGAAAATCAGTAGACCTCGCGTTAAGCATACTTAAAATTTGCTTAATCAATACTTCCTTCATAAATATACAAAAGAAACAATTCTCTCCCTTTATAGGGATATTATTGAAATGACTTCTGCATCAATAACGTAAAGACTTCATTTTTCTATAGTTTCCTTCTATTTATAGAATATACCACTGCATTAACTGTCATATATTTTTTAAAAAATATCAAGCAATAAAACGTAAAACAAATAACATCCTTAAAAAACCAATTTTATCACCAAAACGTTGGAACATTCTTCAACTGAAATTTCTTCATTAGTTTTAATGTTGTTCCCCATTTACATAGGACTTCGATAAATTTTAATTTGTAGGCACCCGGTTTAACTCTCGAGATACGCTGGCCACATTTACACGGAACTTTAACGACTATTTTGCAGTTGTTCCCTAAAATTACAAGCCCGTGGATACTGAGAAATGTGGAGTAAACGTAGTTTACACCGCACTCGAGCTAGATAACTCAATAAAATATACCAAGACGAATTCTAGCGGCTTTTAGTGGAAAAAATTTAACGATGAAAAGATTAGGAGGTAGGTTATTTTTTAAATACTACTTTAAGAAAGACGATATTCTTAAAGATAAGTGTAATTACAATAGTTGTAGGTAATTTTAAGAATTTATTGGGCTATGTTAGAGAGTGAAAACTTCATCGAGATTTTGATCTTGTTAAAAAATCTAATGTATTCAGTGACTGAATTAAAAAAGTATAATAAGCAATTCACTTACAGTTAACTTGGAATATTAAATTTGTCGACAACACGAGACAACCGCATATCGTTGAATGAATAATGCTTATGTGAATATTATCGGTTAATTGACTCACATTAAAATGGCTTTAAGGAAGCCAAAAAACCGAACCAGTAACTTCCCACGAAACCGTCTCAATCGACCTCGTATGAATACAAATTCGTGTAACTGGTTTAATAATCGATGGCGTTATTACAGTCCATAAATCAAAGGCTACGGCACTTATCTAAACAAAACGTATCGGGCGAATCGAAAGCGTTAATTCGTTTTAAGACGATCGCTCTGTGGCCTTAGGGGACACTCGAAAAACTTCCATCTATCTTATCAATAGGCATCGTTTCGATTTCAAAATATTTTCGACTCGGACAATGCGAGAACGCACGAAACAGTCCCTTTGATTAACCGTCTTTGATTGTATTGTTATCAAAACACGTCTTTGATGCGGCCATTTTTCTATACTTGGATAGAAAAACTTGAAAGGATAATCACATTCAAAGATTACGACAATGAGAAAGCTAGATTTAGGTATAGTACGTTTAACTAATCTTGCGATGACGTCACAAGTTACAATTATAAATGAACTATACAGGGTAGCCCAGAACTCACGCTCCCACCGGGAAAGGCCGTATGGAAACGACAATGGAGATGCCAAAACTGCAGCCGAAGACATGAAAAAGTTATTCCTTTGGTAAATAAAGAGGTTTAAAATCGACCAACCCCAGTAGCAGTTCAAATCCACGAAATTGACGTAAATTTGCTTTACCAATAATTTGACTTAATTGAAAGATTCCTTTTCACTTTCAAGCTGTCAAAATCAGCTACGATTACTGATCAAAGATTTGCTTGTAAAAATAAAAGGATGATCACAAGATAACTCATCCTTCGGGAAAATCTTTTAGCAGCTTCTCGTGCGTTTCATCCACTTTCTCCATATATTATAATCATTTCCATGCTTTCAGGTGGCTGTATACATATTCGGATCAGACCTCAATAATGTTAAATTGTTAAAGCTCATGCACATAATTTTCTTGAAATTCAGCTATTACTGCGATTGCTTGATTTTAAACCTCTTTATTTACCAAAGGAATAACTATTTCATGTCTTCGGCTGCAGTTTTGGCATCTCCATTGTCATTTCCATAAGGCCTTTTCCTGGTGGGGAGTGAATCCTGGGCCACCCTGTATATTAACAGAACAAAAAACATATCACAAGTAAAGGTTTCAACGAGCTTTCTCATGTTGTTTAAAAAGTAAGTACTCAAGTATGCGTTGAGTAACTTCTAATACATTTTTCGTGCACTCTTATCGTCTCATTTGTTACGGCAATTGCCCCGGTAACAATTTAACCGTGTCGAACGTCGTCCGTGGGTGGATTCCAGTTACTGTGTGTGTACACACAATTGTAATAAAAATGCTGTTTAGGTGATGTAATAGAAATGGATAAGGTCAGTTTATGACAAACCGAGAATATCAATGGAAAGTATTACCGAGTCCACTTGAAATTCCGGCGGCGTTCGCGTCGGATTTTAAACGCTGTAATATAGCCGGCCAGTTTGCTATGTTGCCGGTATAAAACCTGGAAATCGTATAAAACACAAAGAAATACTTAGTAAGGAAGGAATGGTTTTAATGACGTGTAGGCACTAAATTTTAGGTATACTTAGTTTCTTATGTTAGAAGTTATTTATGTTTGTTTGAACGAATTTAATGGTCAGTTCAGTTTCGATGAAAAACAAGAAATAAATTATTCCAATAGAAACATAAATGATCATCAGAAATTTTATTTTAGCACAACTGTAATTCTCAAGTAGTTCTGAATTATGTTCTATTTACAGATTGTTTTTAATCCAGTTCCAGTACTTTCATATGTTAAAAGTTTTAAATGCAAACTTCAACAACTACAGTAGTAATGAATTAAGAAACTACATAGATACTGTCGCATGGTTTATTAAATGGGCTTATGCACGTACAATAAGAAACCCATTTCCCGGAACTTTCGTCCTGTGCCCGATTTGACAACGCTGCTATTAGGAAAGATGCACCTGGCCGCAAAGCCCGGTAAGAGGACTGCGTTTGTAATTGCATTTCGATTTTGTTTTCAAGGTTTTTGCTCCACTCCGCTCGCACTGGCCCTCCGGCGAAATATCTTTAGCATTAAGGTGTATTCATACTATCATGCACTGAACGTTTCGGGCACGTAACGTATCGGTTCGGCATAATATTTTTATATGGTGTCTAATGGCTCTGTTCATACTTTACGGCACGAATCGTATCCGATGCGTTCGGTTTCGTTTCGTTACGTTCCGTATTCTTGGAGACAATATTTTGCCGAAATGCTCCGTGCATGTCCGTGTCTGAACGCATAGTATGAATTGGCATCCAGCTTCGATTCGGCTCGGATTCGGCAATCGGCTACTTATTTTGTATCAGGCAGCAAGATTTCTTGTGTTTGTTTTACCCAAAATGAATTTGAAAAAGCTCCTAGAATTAATTCGCGAAAAATTCTCCCTCTATTTTTCTATTTTTTAACATTTTATGAACACTAAAGCGTCTTTTTCGTTGGTTCTTGTCATTACTTTCTTCTTCATCAAGTAGTGTAATAGCAAATAATTCTTTTTTGTTCCATAATTTAGCCACGATTTTTTCTTTTCACGTTTGCTCTCTATTGAACTTGCAAAACTGGCGAAAACTTCGAAAGACTACTACAAAATGAACCGATATGTTACGTGTCCGAAGTGTTTAGTGCCTGATAGTATGAATGCGTCTTACGATTGTCTGAACCGATACGTTCCGTGCCCGAAACGTTCAGTGCATGATAGTATGAATACACCTTTACTCCGCCGCGGTTAAAACGAGAACCTTTGTTGCCGTTGATTTGATATGAAAAAAAAAAAGACAGGGAAAAAATGTATGTAACTGTATAGTGAAGAAGAGCGAATCCCATCAGTATGATGAATGTACTGTTTCGGGCAATCTATGTATATTCCATGAACGGAAAATAAACTAGACGTGTAGGTGCTATCTTTTAATTTGTGAAGTTACCAGCAGAACAAAATGAGCAACTCAAGAACTCTGTTTCTATGAGAATGTTACTCTCTTGTCTTTCTTGGAACACCTATTAGGAAGGAAGGAAACAGATAGGTACACTATTTAGTATACCTAAACTATCTGGTATATTTTAGGGTAATAAATAATAGATACATGAAAATAGAATAAATCTATTATCCAAACAACTCTGCTGTAGAATTACGTAGAATTTAATACAAGTATTTTAATAATTAAATACAAGGTGCGTTAATATTCAAAGTACGTTGACCCAGATATAGACGAGTCTGTAGATAAAATTTGTTTACCAGTATTATGACTGAGCGGTATTCTAATTTATTTACATTGTACATTATCAGAATTTGATGCTTCTTCTCTGCACGTTTCAGATAATTTCGAAACCAAATCGTCGATACCGAAACTTATGATAAGTAATATGATATTATTTCTACCTTTGCAAGAATATGTTTAATAATTGTGAGTAGGTTGTAAAAATTAGCATTTTTTTTCTAATTCTCCATCGTTTATTAATCAAGTTTTTTTGCTGATTATTAAATTGTATTTATGTACATTAACAATTTACGCAACGTGTTAATTGCTAAAGGTAGATTACGCCATTACAATTCGAAAATATGCCTACATGATGAATCTTTAATTGCCAAAGTAACAAATTAATTGAGTTAACTCTGGACGCAACTTTTTGTTTACCTGCACAATTCTTATTGGCAATTAAAACTAAATCATTGGCCGAAGTAATACAAACCCTCACCTTATATAACTCCAAACAATCCTCGAAATCCTCAACAATAAAACCGCTTGTTTGTTCACAGTACACTTTCGCACAGTAAAAAACCACCATGAATCGCGTTGCCCGTTTTTTCGACAGAAAAGCACCAAAACAAGAACCGAGATTTACCAGTTTTAGGCGCGCAGACGAACGCCTAAACGTGAAGCCATTTCGCAAACGCAGACATTAGAAACAACAGCAACCGATAGACATTTTTGTTCCCATTTACCGGCTCGACGACGCAACGACTGGTACACGCTGACCCCGTCGACATCGGCGAACGAACTGTTTTGTTTTGTGCTCGGTGTGCTCCGTGGCTGCGCCGGTCGATGAAGCTGCGACGTACGTGCCATTCGGTGACGATCGGGCCACGTCGGATGCTGAACGTGTCTGCATATTCAGGGTGAAGCAATGAATAAGTTAATCCGTTTATGTAATTTTTATTTAATAAAGTATATGTTTGTTGAAAAAATTTATAATTAGTTGTATAATTAGGTAATGTTCGATTTTTGTTTTTCTCCTATTGGTTAAATTTTGGTATTAATAAAGTTGGCAGCACTGCTATTTAAATCCTTTTGACACATTGACAGTTCTCTTTTAATTTAACTTTTTGGTACAAAATAAGTGAGAATTACATGTTCTTTTTTACATTTCCAACCTTACAAACATTTTACAAATGATTATTTATAGCGTTCAGTATGTACTTTTGTAGAAATTAAACATTTCACAGGTAACTTCACTTCAGCATAATCTCATATTATTTTTAACCAATTTGTTTTTTCCATATTTAAATCTTTAATAACCCATATGAAATCGACCAGTAGATTTTAGAGTGCCTACGGGAATCACCCCTATCAGCGTCGCTACGACGACGCAAGCGCTTCTCCCTCTTTAGATACGTACGTCTGTGATACATGCATCGCAGAAGCCGCCCCGTCACGTGATCGCCGTCGCGGCGCTGCCTTTCTCCGCCGCGAAGGAGCGTCTCCGGAGCGCCGAATGTAGAATTACACGCCGGAAGAATGCAACTTACTGCTGATAAACACTCTCGGTGAATTGATAAAGGTGAAGGACGTTGAAATATCTACAGACGGGTAGATTTTTTTTGACGCCTTAAATTCATATGGATTTCTGTTTGATGGATGTGTTGAGGTGGATTTTGTAAATTTGTTGATCAGTTTGTTTGATATTTCCTGGTATTATATCAACTTAGAGTAGATTGTGTAGATAATAATCGCTAAATTTTTATTAGATTTGTGGTTAAAATAATAAGAAAAGATAAGATTGGGTTTAATTGTTTAACTGTGTAACCAGTCATTGAAAAACATTTTTAAGGCAACGTTTTTATGATTCACTTTTTGTTTCGAGAATATAGAGCAAATATTTGAATTTTATGACATGCTTATCTTAGTAAATTACTAATACATGATATAGAAAATGGGTGTAAGCAAGTATCAGTAAAACTTTAGATGACGAGTACTCAATAAAATAGAATCTTTGTTTTCTGTAATATGTAGTTTTCTTAAAGGTGCGGCTTTCATCAGCATTTTCAATTGAGTCTTAAATCACCAAAAACACCTTAATCATATTAAATTTTCTTCAATCACGTAATCCTGAAATAAATATGAATAAACCGTTTCTAAGGAACCTGGAGTTGCAATATAAATCTCAAAAATTCCTTAATTTTCGGAAATTAACAAGTAGGAGATTTGCAGTGGTAGTTCATTGTAGACTCAGAGCAGTTTCAGAGTAATAGATTCAGATTATGTATAATTAAAAGATATTTTAAGAAAAAAAAATAATTTATTTATAATACTTAATACTGTTATAATTGGCTTAAATATTTTAGGTAATTATAGCATATTTCACTACCAAATCAAACCGATAAAAACAAAAACAGCCGCTACTGCAGCCGTCAAAGAAGACAAAGAATTCCATCTAATGGCGGAGTTACACAAATCATTGTCGCAAGTCGAACAAGACATTAAAGTCGAAGATGTACCCATGGCTTGTTTTACTTGATCGCAAGCAGCTACGTTGCTGCTGGAATATCTTTGCATGCATCTTCGGTCTGTTACTACACCATCAGCAACTTGTGCACTATCTATGAATAAAAAATGTTAAATTTACTTATTTACAAACAGCTACAATTAATATTGTTAAATATGTATATAAACGATTCATGCAACTTAAAAGCTCCAACTAGGGATTCGCAGTAAAATCCCAATAACTCGAATAACCATGAAAATTTAATCAGAATTAATAAAAAATAGGTATGCCTTACTTTTTATAACGTATTTAACGCAAACGTAATCATCGTTTTGATCCAATCTCTGCAAAAGTTGCCGATTTCCATTGAACCCGTTGTTGTTATCCATACTGAGAGTTTTGTAAGTGCTGGGATTGGAGCAGTTCAATACAGTGGCGAAAGTAGAATTGAAAGGATCGTTACATTTATCTGATAATAAGCAGTAATAGCATTTGGACACTTTGGAAGCAGCTGCAAATAAATTTGAGAAATTAGCCTATTTGATAAGTTTACAGGAAAAGTCACAAAATGAGAATTATCTATTGAATTATCAACTTACCGTAACTGTACAAAAGAATTGTGCAAAATAGGATTTTGGCGTAATGGCCCATTTTCGTAGATTTTTCCTTTGGTGATAACTAAATGTATACTTTAAAAGAAGTGATGATAATTTTCTGGGTTAGTAAGTTTTTATACTAACACACACCCCGTTACGATAAATGTTATCAATAGGTTTGCTTTATTACATTTAATTGTTTTTTGTGTGTTAATATTAGCTTATTTAACGGATGAATTACCTACTTTCGAGTATTTAGATATTGTGTATGTCGGGTTTTTTCGGCTTTCTTAAATACAAATGATTCAACTCATGATGATTCAATAGATGCCTAAATGATTTATAAAGGGTTTTTCATGGTAGCCGTCCACAGAACTTTTTTGATTTAGGAATTGCTGAAAAATTACGAATGTTAGTTTCTCTAAAATGTTTTCAACCATATATTACTTTTTGTAAACCGAGAGGAATTCACTCCCATCAACTCCTTAGGTGCCACGTACCCCAACAGTATAAATTTAATTAGCAACCCCAACTTTTGGTACATTATTGAAAAGCCTATAAAGAATGCTATCCAGAATATAACTATTAATTGTACAGGGTGAATCAATAATTGTGAAACTATGCCTTAAATGCACAATTTAATGAAGTTTGAAAGCACCATCGAACCATTAATTGTGCATGAATTAGAGAACCAAAGGGATCACCAAATATATTGCAAATATATTGCTTCCAATCACCAAATATATTGTGAAATCTTGCCGTATAAGTAAAATTTAATGACTTGAGGTAACGCTATAGATAAAAAACAGGTGTCGTTAAGTCTGGTGATCCTGGTGGCCACTCAATAAAATCTCTCCTTCAAATCCATTTGTTAGGATAATTAGCATCCAACCAGTGCCAATAAATGCAGATGCATTAGTGAGGAGGTGCTCTATCTTGTTGGAAGGGCAGAAAATGTTCATCTAGAGCTAGATTGCATCTAATTATTGCACAATTAATGGTTCAATGGTGTTTTCGCATGCTTCATTAAATTTTGCATTTAAGGCAAAATGTTTCACAAATATTGATTCTCTCTGTACAATTAATATTTATAGAATTGGATAGAATTTTTACAGGCTTCTCAATGATGTATCACAAATTGGGGTTTGCTATAATAGCGAATTTTTTAAATTCTTCTTTCGTGCAATTTTAAGTTTCCACTCCAATTCAATTAATATTATAATGTAATGGTAGGCAATTGTTATCATATTTTTAAACTTTAATATACATAATAAATAAATCAAAATAACCATTTAAGATGCTATTTATTTAGTGCAGAAAAAAACACAATAATGTTAACGTCACTGCAACTGCAACAGAAAACGACGACTTCCATTCGATTGCAGAGTTACATAAGTCACCATCGCACGTCGAACAGTGTTGTACAGTTAAACCTGATTTTTTAAGTTCTTGGCAGTAATTCAAATTTCGTGAAATACAACTTCGAATAGTACCCACAGTACCTAAAAAAATGCAAAAGTTTACCACAATTATCCAGTAAACATAATCGTTTTCGACATATTTAACAAAACGAGTTTATAAGCATTGATAAGAAAAAAATATGACATATTTTTCTTATGAAATAGAAATAATTGGTGGAGAAAATCGACGCCACCTACAGTATAGTTTCAAAATAACTGACCACGACTAATCGTTTAAGTCGAAAACAAATAAAAAGTTGCGGCACATGCTAATAGTGGCTATAGAATAATGTTAAAATTTCGGTCTCGAATAAAAGTATCGATGTTCTTACAGCTTCATTAAAAATTGACCAGTTTCACTACAGTCAGTTATTAGGATCCCAACGTATATTTATTTAAGGGTGGCCTTGCATGATCGAAATCGTACGTTTTTTGTGGTTCACACGCGCCGTTTTACTTGAGACGACTTGTCTGATTCGATAAGTTGTTCGATAAAACGTTGTGTCTGAACCGCCCTTAAGACTATTTTAATGAACTTACCGGTTCCGTTTTTTGCAACCGCTTTCAGGCAAACGAAGTCTGATCCGTTAGACTGTAAAAAGGCATGTTTGTTCGCTTCGCCATGAAGATTAGAATATTGACTTTGGCTTGAACATGTCATATTCACGGCAGCTCCAGAATTGAAGGGATCATTGCATGTTTCTGACATGCAAAACCAACATTGATGAACTCCGGAACATATACCTAGAAAATAAATATTAAACAATTTAATGTAATACAATGGAATAAAGTTGAAATTTACCACAATTGTACAGAAAAATTGTACAAAGTAATATTTTGAAATACACATTCATGTCTTCGATGTGCTGGAAAGCAGAATCAATTCTGTAATCAACCGTACACTCTACTGTTGTAATAAGAGGACGTAAGCTTCTATTTATTAGTGCTTTCAGTTATCAATATATTTGTTAATTTACCTATCAGTTCTCATTTCAGGTTCCTATATTTAATTCTGACGTTATGTTTACTCAACCAAATTCTGGGAATTTTCGTTCCCCAAAAAAGATTAAGTTTAATCGTAATATTATATCAATTATTTGTACACTTCTACGTACCGTTAATTTAACTCTGGAAAAGTAAAATTTAACGACAAAGCAAAAAATAGTGCTTAAAAACAGTAGGTAAAATATCTAAATAAATAATGTTATACCCCTCCGAAGATTAAAAAAAAAGGTTTTCCTTTTTTACTTTCCCTGAATATAAAGCTTAAGATACGAAACTTTGGGTACCTATACAGTGAACCTATACACAAGAACAACATTTTAAACAAAAATGACTGGAGCCAAAACGGTTCATTTTTGACTAGGGGTATCTTTGCAAAAATTGTTCACCACAATGTCCCCTATAACCTACTTAAGTTTGGCACAACCTTTTTGGAACACCCAGTATTTTTTGTCAATGAAACTACACATTTTAATTTTTTTTTAATACTGAAGTATGCTTAGAAGTTGTTGAAATAATCAACCCATAAAACATTTTTAAATGAAAAGTTTTCTTTTAAAAAAAATATGACACTTCCAATTCAATTAATATTATATTATTATGTAATCGTAGGCAATTGTTATCATATTTTTAAACTTTAATATACATAATAAATAAATCAAAATAACCATTTAAGATGCTTTTTATTTAGTCCAGAAAAAAACACAATAATGTTAATATCACTGCAACTGCAACAGAAAATGACGACTTCCATTCGATTGCAGAGTTACATAAGTCACCATCGCACGTCGAACAGTATTTTACAGTCAATCCTGAATAATCTTTCATTTGTTGGCAGTGATCAATATTACGAGTAACACAAGCTCGAATAGTACTCTCAGAACCTAAAAAAATGCAAAAGTTTACCACAATTATCCAGTAAACATAATCGTTTTCGACATATTTAACAAAACGAGTTTATAAGCATTGATAAGAAAAAAATATGACATATTTTTCTTATGAAATAGAAATAATTGGTGGAGAAAATCGTCGCCACCTACAGTATAGTTTCAAAATAACTGACCACGACTACTCGTTTAAGTCGAAAACAAATAAAAAGTTGCGGCACATGCTAATAGTGGCTAGAATAATGTTGAAAATTCGGTCTCGAATAAAAGTATCGATGTTTTTACCGCTTTATTGAAAATTGGCCAGTTTCACTTTAAACTGCGAATATTTACGCGAGTAAATTTATACTGCTGTCTCTATCTATTTTACTATATCTATATAAGACCATCTCTCTCTCTGGTTTTTACAACGAGACCGATTTTTATCAGCTGCTTATCTATCGACTTCGATAGATACATTAAAAAAAGAAATAAAGGCATTTTATTTGAATTAAAAAATTCAAATTCGTTTTACTTGATACGACTTGTCTGATTCGATAAGTTGTTCGATAAAACGTTGTGTCTGGACCGCCCTTAAGACTATTTTAATGAACTTACCGGTTCCGTTTTTTGAAACTGCTTTCATGCAAACGTAGTCTGATCCGTTAGACTTTAAAAACGCATGTTTGTTGTTCCCTTCGCCGTGAAGATTAGAATATTGACGTTGGCTTGAACATGTTAAATTCACGGCAACTGAAGAATTGAAGGGATCATTGCATTTTTCTGACATGCAAAACCAACATTGATGAACTCCGGAACATATACCTTATAGAAAATAAATATTAAACAATTTAATGTAATACAATGGAATAAAGTTGAAATTTACCACAATTGTACAGAAAAATTGTACAAAGTAATATTTTGAAATATACATTCATATCTTCGATGTGCTGGAAAGCAGAATCAATTCTGTAATCAACCGTACACTCTACTGTTGTAATAAGAGGACGTAATCTTCTATTTACTGGTGCTTTCTGCAGTTTCAATATATTTGTTAATTTGCCTATCAGTCGATACTTGTATTTAATTCTGACGTTATTTTTACTCAACAAATTTTTCGTTCCTTGAAAAGATTAGATTTAATCGTGGTATTTTGTAATCAATTAGGTGTGTGTACACTTCTACGTACCGTTAATTTCACTCTGGAAAGATAAAATTTACCTGTACCAACCTACAATAATATGAATAGTATCTAAAAAAAGGAAATTACTAAAAAAATATTGATTTAACACTTGATTCTTATTCTTGATTCTTACAGAGTGTATCTAAATAGTACCGAAAAAAATTAGGAAGCGATTCTGGAATGAAAATTAAGGCGGGTACTTTTTGTATCATTTTTTTTAAACCCCTCCACGGAAAAGTCATACCCCTCCGAAAATTAAAAAAAAAGGTTTTTCATCTTTATTTTCCCTGTATATTTATCAGTGAAACTACACATTTTGAATTTTTTTCAACACTGAAGTATGCTTGGTTAAAATAGTCACCCCTAAAAAACTTTTTTTCTTACTTTTTTTTAGATAAAAATTTTTATTTAACAAAAATATGTCTGAAAAGCCCACCCAATACATTTATTAACTTTTTTATTTCTATTTCTATTTCTATTTCTATTTTTTATTTTTTATTTTTATTTCTCAAAAACTTCAACAAAAAAAATACATTTTTTTTTTAATTTATACCAGGTCCCGCCTTAATTTTCATCACAGAATCACCCCTTAAATTTTTTCGGTGATATTAAGATACAACCTGTATAGTTAATTAAGTTTTAATGCATTACCTACTATATTACAAGTTTTAGCTAACTTTTTCTCAGATGTATTTAGAATTGATCCTACTCGATCCGACAGAGACGAAATGATTAATACATACATATGATCCTAAACCAACATGCTTATAATAATCCTTTGAGTCTATCGCTTAAAATACTGGTACTCAAAAAAAGATAGGTACACCATATATTAATAATTTATTCTTACAACGAATTTTACGACGGTTAATACTGACAATAAATAAATAAAAACAACATTAATTCTACGTTCACTCGAAGAGTTGCAGTAGTCTTTATCGCACAACGAGCATTTCTCGAATTCTAAATCATAATTATTCCTCGAGCGCAATTCGCAAAGGATTTGTTCCCTCCTCAGGGCGCACCGCCTCGTGTAGAAACGGTGAGTGGAATTTTCTGAAAAAAAAAATTATAAATAAAACTTAAAGTTTACAAATCAACGTTCTTCTTGAAATTGAAGTTAAAAATTGAACAATGAAAAGCACTGGAATATTTGAATTGATAAAACATGAGACACTTGACATGAGACATGTGACACATGACATATGATTCTAGACGTATGACAGTTGAAAATATTTTTTTAGTAAGGATTCAAGGTGTTTTTCTCGTGTAAACAGTCCTTAGCATGTTATCTCCATTAATATACATATAATATGAAAATTAGACCAAAAGCAGCCGATATAATCGGCCGCAAAAACCGTTTACCGCAAAAAATCGTTGAATCGTTGAGTTTTACACATCCGTCCGACGATTATCTTGATTACTTCGATTCAAAAACCGAAAATGAATAGGTCAATACACTCGATTTTTTTAATTTAGTTAATTTGTGTTATGGCATGGTTTTGATACGACTTTGATCATTGATTTACTGCAATTCTACATTATAAAATAATCCCTTTTCAATCAACTAATTACTTACTCTCTATGGTAGTAAGGCATTCGAAATCGTCATCACCTTGGGTACCTCTCATGCGAGCTTGCACATTATCGGGTACAATTGTGAAAAGTGATTTTTTGCAGTCCACAGTGGGAATATTGTACTTGGTCGGGTCCTCACAGCCTTCCTGCGACAACGTGCATTCGAAACATTGTAAACAGTAAACTGAAAACAAATTTGTCATTTACTTATTAAAATAAAAGATATTTATGCTAATTCAGCGCCAGACGTTTTTTTAAGGCGATGGCTTGTTTTGATTACTTTATTCACCTTATATTTCAAGGAAATTATTATCTGTGGTACTTAAAAATATGAAAGTAGGCCAATTATTTTCAGGTATGTACAGGGTGTTCTTAAGCATCGTGCACATCCGGGGGTAATTTTTTGGCTTATTTCATGAAAGCTAAAGATTTACCCTCTTTCGCATGTGCACGATGTTTAGGAACACCCTGTAAAAAAATTTAAATCAAAATAATCTTTCACTTGTTAACTGGCAGATTTACATCTATTTTTGTAAAAAGAAGCATAAGAGATTCCCTATTAAAACAAAAAAATTGTTCATTTCGTTAAACTATTAGTTTATTTCATTTTATCCATTTATTTTTAAAAAAGAAAATTGTAGTTATTTTAAAAAATAATCGTTATGATTTTTGTGTGCTAATTTTAGCTGATAACAATTTCAACAAGTATTGTTATCTTTATTCACTCATACCTGTGCATGTTTACAAAACGTTACGAAATGTTTAAAACAGTTTTGTTCACTAATCAAATCAATTAGTGCAATCAGCGATAAATTTACACGAACGCATAAATGTCGATAGGTACTTGATAATGGGCTAAATCTTTCGATAAATTTAGAAGCTTACCGGAATCTAACATGACGATGGCTGCACACACGTTCCACATGCACCTCCTCGCTGCCGGCGACATCTTAAAAATGTAAACATCAGCCTTGCATTATGGATATTTATTCGAAAAAATATCGCTTCAGTGCGACCGCGAGTAAAGGAAATCGCGCGGATATAGCGAGTACGTCACGACGATAAAACAGTGGTTTCCAATAACGTAGTACTCGTACGGCCCCACCACCGCTGGGAATGTTCCTCAAATTCTGCTCTTCGTATGTGCTTACATCCGAAACGAATTTCCGATTTTTTTAATGCTTCTCGAGGAAGTTTCCGCGCTAGGTTTTACGTCAAAAGGCCGAGAGATGTTTAATCATCTCGACCGCAAAAGATCGCCCACGCAATTCGCTGGTTTTTACCTGTTTTATAGTGAAATATGTGCAAAAATTGGAGTTATGAACTTCATTGAATTTAAGTTGATAGTATACATGATTCATGAAAAATACTTTGGTAATTTTTGTATTATTAGTGCTATTATTATTACTATTCTCTTGATTCTCAGAATTCTTTTAGTTTCCTTTAATATTCTAGTAGCCCTTTAGGTAGTTTCATTACTGTTTTATTTATAACTTAATATTCTTTATACCACCTATCTTTAGGTCATGGATCTTTATATTTCGATGTTGATTGCCTTGAAAATACAGTGTTTAACAAAAATTTTACATATTATTATTCCAATTATAGAATTAATTTTACCCATTATAATCATAATTGCCTCAATAAAACAGAAGGAATTTACAAGGCGAGGCCCTAACTAAAATAGATAAAAATATAATGGTATACATGAGGTTTAGCTTCTAAATTATTCCTCTTATATTTGCTACTATTTAAAATTATTATCTACATTGCCTATTTACTGCGATATTTTTTGCTAATTTTTAACAATATTTTCATTTTTTTGAAAATTATATGTAGAAATATTCATACAGTTGAGGCAAAATAAATATCAATGCACGTCACCTATGATTTACTACGTCACAAGTAGGCAGTGTTGCCGAACTTTTGTAGAGACAAAATCTAAGAATTTTCTAAAATTGTCAAATGTCAAAATGACAAGAACTTAGGGGTACCTGTTTAACGTTTCTAAACATCCCACGTATTCAAGGGCTTATTAACTATTAATAATTATCAAATTCCTTTATCATCTGAAATACATTCAACACTGCGAGTAAAAAATTTATTGTACAATTGTCCCTAAAAAGTGTATATAATGAAATTTCTGAGAAAACTTCCGAATCTGAATTATTTAGAGCTCAAATTGTGTCATTTCTAACATGTAAAGATGTGTTTCTAACATGAAAAGATAACAACACAAAAAATTCTTATTTCTTGAATATTCGGCTGAATAGCCTTTACTAGTTAAGGCTTTTATAAACTAGAAAAAAGAAGAAGAAATTGAAAATTAAAAGTACCGATCGGATGACAACAGCAACTATGCAACTTGACAGTCAGTGGATGATTTAAATATGCTTTTTAACATATTCTATCGTCCCTTGATATTATTAAATTAAATTCCGCAGGTATTAAGGTTAATCTATTTTGAGTATTTATTTTTAAAGGTTGGGCGCAATGCTAGGCAAGTATGACGACAGTAGTGACGTGCATTGACATTTGTTTTGTACCAACGTATTTAAAATCATTACGTACCCGATTTTAAAAGTCACATTTAATTTAAAATATTAATGAACCAAATTTACATCCTTGATAAATACACGATTACAATATTTTTACTTTTTTGCACTTAATTTTACGTTGGCTATAAGGACGAAGCACAATTCCACTGTTTGTGTGTAAATATTTTATATTCTTATTCACAAGTCTTTTGCTGTATCTTTAAAAGACACGACGTTTACATCAAGAAATAATATCAATCTGAGGATATACGTAAACATCGGATTTTAATGACCCACAATTAAAACACAAGTACCTAATTATATTGCTATCAAAGGCACGTTCGATTGATTCAAACACGTTTCTCTTTATACCTTGTTGTTGTAAAACATTACAAAGAATTTTAATGAATGTTTGCATGGAAACACGAAGAGGTAAACAGGATTAGTATTTAAAAAACGTTTGCCAACGTAAACGTATCAATGTCGTTTCTCTCAGTTTTTGGCATTTGGTATTGTTAAGTCTGATGCACAAAGTTGAAATGGAAACTTGGGATAATTTTATAGGCTAACGGATTCGGTTATTAAAAATTTTGCGCCGGGTTTTTCACTCTGAAAAATTACTTCTGAGCCGGTAAACAAAGCGACCGGGAGGAGAAAAAATAGTCGACAAAAGACCGAAGAGAAACGCTTTTATTTTTCGTGTAACGCCAAAGGGAATTAAGTAGTATTTCTGCGAATTAAAATTTTTCCGAAGCGTATTTATTAAAACGAATTTAGTACTTACTTTTACCGCAGTGCCATTTACAGATAACTGCAAACTTATAGGCAATATACAGGTTGCTTTTTTGATTGCAATGTAGGTTATTGTAGGCTATGGGTGCGATAAAGACAACTTCCATTAGACGGTTATGAATGAAAAAGAATGCAAGTTGCATTAATTGCATAGACCTATTAAGTAAATAAGTTAATAGGTCTATGATTAATTGCAACTTTTCACTCTGACAACTGTCATTTTAGAAATCTTTCTTTGTTCAACCTAAGCTAAGTTTCACATAATTTACGTATACAAAATATCACCATTCGTTTTTAAATGTACTATAGCATTACAATACATTTTCTATAAAAATAAAACAACAGTAGCCTGAGCTAATATAACCCAAGAAGTTAACGAATTCCATCCGATCGCGGAGTTGCACAGCTCTGAGTCGCATATGGAACAGCTCAACAGTTTCATGTGGGATGAACTTGCTACAATTTCGACTATGCCACAGGGTGTTTTGCTGAAGTAATTTTTGTCCATGCATCTTCGTTGTGTAGTTATAATGCCGGAGGTATTAACTGAATAAAAAAGATTTTCATTAAACACTCCCTTATCTATATTATTATAAAACTATCGTTGGCAAAAATAGACGATAGATAAACGATATTGGACTTTAGAGCCTGAACTTTTGAGCCTGATTAATAGGCAACCCAGTATACTCCAAGCTTACAATCGTATTAGGAGCGGAGGAGACAAATTTAATGGAATTACTCATGAAAAAATAATAGTACCAATCTAAACCTTAGTAAAAAAATGTCAATCATTTGTGGACTTGGTGATTTTAATACTTACATTCCATGATGAATTTGCCGCAAACGTAACCGGAACTCTTATTGCCCATAACCAGGAAGGCTTTATCCAATAAAAAGTTGTGATTAGTCTTGTTGCTGCCTTTCTGGTATATTCCTGTCTCGCAATTTTGGATGGATGCATCGGAGGTATCGAAAGGATCATTGCAGTTATCCTTGCAGCTGAAGCAACTGGTCACTCCCAGTGAAACTGAAGGTGAAGGTGAAACTGTAATTGGTAGAGTTGTAGAAATTCAATATTTGTTCGGGATCGTCTGTTTACCGAAATTGTACAGAAATATCGTATAAAATATGAATTTACAGTAATAATTATTCATCTTTCGTTGGTTGTTGTCGATAGTTAAAACACGTCTACAAATATTGTTGCTATTGAGTTAGTGGGATGTGAGATGTGGGATGTTCTTGTTATGATTAATGTTATCAATTTGGTGCTCTTTAGTCATTTTATATCACCGAATTTGCAAACTTTGTTGTTTTAATTATGATTTAAATTTTAGCAATAAAAGCAAACTTCTTACTATACATACAGAATGACAAAAAAGTACCCGGAAAATTGGAGTAAAACGCAAAGTTCCTAATCGTCTTCAATTTTTCTTGAATCTCAATGCGCAGCATGTCTGATTGGTTGAGCAAAATCAAACCTGTTTTTAACGGGAGATGTTGAGGTCACATGCTACTTCTCTAATACTAGTATAATGATTTTTGAACTCAATTTTCTTCTTTTTCTCGCCGTTATCATTGGTTGAAGATGTCGAAGACCGTGCGGAACTAGGCTTTAGCATTCTCCAGACTGTCTTTAAAAGTTTTGTACTATTCGTAAACTTGGACTTTCGATAAAACAAAGTCACTTTAAGCATTTTGCATCGATTCGGCCCAAGAAATTCAGTTCGAAACTCAAAATATGAGACAAACTCTTTGTGCATTATTTTTGTCTATTGCAAAATTCGTAGAGCACTACTGAGATGAACTGATTCAATCAGCTGCTACAACAGAACCTTAAAATAGTTAAAAAAATAAGTGCAGGTAGGTACAATACCAAGGCAACCAGCACAATATCAAAATCATTCTGAAATTACAGTTTGCACAAAAGTAAACTAGTGGAAAGAGTAGTAAGAGTATGTTATTTATTAGAAAACAATTGTAGATCAGTCTAAATATCCATACAGTCCATTCAAGTTTACCAGTTGTGTCGTCACCGACGAATTATCTTAAACCTACTATACAATCCTTAATTTTTCAATGCTAAATTCGGTATGACAAATTCCCTAGCTGAGCTAATGATTCAACAATTTTGTCACAAAACCCACACAATCGTCAGTTTTTATTTTCAGTTTTCTGTCTTCGCGCTGTCGATTCTCGAAGCAGGTGCTCCCGTGCATCACCTGTCGATTGTTTAAACAAATACTCCGTCTTTGTCTCGGACACGAAGACAGAAAAGAAACGCTACAGAGCCGGAGTAATCCCACGCCTTCTTGGTTTACTTTCACTTGCGTCGAAATCCAGTCGGTCAAACAGATACTGTGGATAAGTTTTTTTTCAGATTCTTTACGAGTGTCTCTGGATTTTTGAAAGCGTTTTGATGATTAATAAGAGATTTTCATGATTTTTTTTATGTACTCGGAATTCATGTACACGCTGATGATTCTTGAATAATTTGATAATTTGCTATTATTAGGATAGATTCCAATTTCCAATCAACAAATAAATGTATTAAACTGCATTAAATTACCATTACGAATTTATTGATCCATTACCCACCTGTTTTATTATCTTTCCTACGCAACATCGTTCAAAAATTTAAATTAAAATTCAACCTTCGTCCGACTAACTTCGGCGAGTATTTGCTTGACCCGCTGCGTTATTCTCGCAAATTGGTTTTTGAATTTTTTAGCTACAATTCTCGCTTTTATTTTAATGAAGTCTCTTATTTGGCGAGGTTTAATTATCGAAAACTGCTCGAAAAAATGCTTCGATTCATCCTAGTGTCGTGCCTTTGTGCCATCTTGGTGGAGAGTCGCCCTACCATGTACAGGATGAAGGAGAACAAACTGCTGGAGCCAGGTAGGCCAAGGTTGAGTTGATCAATTGTGCTCTTAAAGGTGGTTTGTGTGTGATAATATTAATATCTCTATGTAGGCTTGATAATAATAATTTTAAAAGTTTAAAAATTCGTTCAAATAAGGAACAGTTTAGTATTTATTAAGTACTAATCTGTTTCAAATTTTTCAAAATGCGTCTTTTAGAATGAATAATATACCGGGTGAATTAACAAGACACTGGTATTCCGAATTAACAATAATTTAATTTTTACAAATTCTGTTCAAAGCGACTTGGACTTGAACCGGCTTTAATATTAAATGCCGGTCTTCGTCCTGCTTCTGTTTACGTCCGGTTAAATTTCGAGTCGCAGTCGAGTTTGCTTTTCATTAAAATCCGGTATTTGCACGGCAGTAATTAATAGAACTTTATAAAATTTCTGGCTTTATGACCTTAATGGAGTCCGGCGAAATTATCGCTACTCGCGCTTACATGTAGGGATATTTGCGCGTTTTAATATTTAACGTCTAGTTAACAGATAGTACTTCGATAATAATTTAGAAGAGTACGTCAAAATAGCGAAACGTTATTTTGACTTACGTCAAAAGTTGTTATTGTCAGAATGGCGCTACTTCGATTGCCTCGACTGTTGGTGTTATTTGGTTAACAATAAAACTAACAAATAATGCATCAGACATGTGTCAAACTGTATAATGTAATGTTTGCAAAATCCTATTTTCTGTGTAATTTGCAGATATGATACCGGTTTCCTCCACTGTGATTCCCCTTCCTGTGTATAAAGTAAGTTATGGAATCGACGTTTTGCCGGAAAATGGTGGAAAATTGATGAAGCCGGACGGACCTGTCCAACTCGAAACAGGTTACTAATTAAAGCAAAATCGTAAATTAGTTATCACCTAATGGTATTTTTTTGTCTCTCTTTTAGTCCATTCGAAGAAAAAGTTTATACCCAAATCGAAGTCCAAACATTTAACTGACGTGTCATCAGTCAAACAAATATACTAACAACAAGAAGACAATACTTTTGTTCCGTTAACCGACTAAAATTGTAAATTTTTTTGTAAATAATACTATTAAATTTTAATTTAATCGAATTAACCCTTTTTTATTTCAATGACCTACCCTTATGTCTCTTAATCGTATAAAACATGATGATAAATTGAAATTATGTTAATACTTTAATACTCACATACAGTAGGTCCCTATTACTCTAGTGATGACGTTTCAAGTTGATATACGCGACGTTGCCACGTTGCTTTTTTTACTTGCTAACACCAAGTACTTGAGATCGATTTCGCTCCCTATACAACATACGATAGCGCTCGTTTTTATCGATCGCCGAATTAAGAGGGCTCGCTTTGTGTATACCGAATACAAAGTGTTATTTATTCACATATCACAGAGCGAATTCCGAACAGTCGAAAGCACCGCCATCCGTTAGAAATGTCTAAACCCCCATCGACAGACATATTTGGCCGATTCCAGTTAATTGAAAATTGATCCCTGAAACATTGGAAACGTACCCCGAAACACACTGAAACAATATTTATCCGCCCTGTTTGTGCTTTCGCCGTCCTAGTTGCGTCCTATTCCGAAATCGTTTTGCATACAAGGCGATCCCCGTGGATATCCAGACGTACATTTTTCTTCTTTCCTTCCTGCTTTAATCGCATTTCGCTAATTTATACTACACCCCTTTTCCTGCTAATTTCCTTATTACTTACAGCAATGCCCCAGGAGGCTTTAAAAGTTTCAAAAATACAGCTGAAGCTCTTATTAGGGGCTGACTGATGGAGTACTTTAAATGCGAGTTTTCCTCCTTTAAAGCTAAATTAACTATTAATAATTGCTCACGTTATTATTGCTCGACTACAAAATGCTCGTCTAGTGTTTCAAACAACACCTGTTTCATACTGTATAAACGTATTACATAGAATCCGATATGTAGGTAACGACAGGGGGACGAGAGTGTATCCACCTTTTGTGACATTGATATTGTTTGTAAATAGTTTATCTGTAAGCGATACCCAATTTCCTCTTTACACTTTATCCTTTATCCGCGTCAGGATAATCGATTGAAATTGCTACCGAAATCCCTATATCCCGCCATGTACAGGCGCGTTTCGTCTTCGTTAGAACGCAACGACGAATCATCATCACCTGTTTATTTATGCATTCCGTGCCGTTGATGAGATGGCAGGACGAATATTCCTGCTTTAATTTCGAGAGGAGAGCAATGAAACGGAGGAAACAATAACAGTGGACGAAAAAAGATGGACGAAAGAGGTTCGGAGTGTCGTGTCAAGGTCCCATAGAAATTGGACATCGTGAGTTCTAATCTAACGATTGTACTTTTCATTTAGTGACGGGAGACATGCGATATTTAATATTGCATCACTCTGTCATTAGCTGGCCATTACCATTTTATTGTTACCCTCCATGTCGAGTCGCAGGACTGGATTCCAGACATATTTTTTTTTTGGTTTTTGTCACCTTAAATAGTGACTCTTCAGGTTTTTATATCCTTCATTATGGTTCAATTTTGAAATCTGTATGTTTGATATGTACTCATTAGTCCTGCATAATTTGCCTGCTTATACAGTTCCTGTAATTTTAACTTACAACAGAATAGTTTCTGGACATCTTCAGTCCATCCCATCTCTCCTTCTACATTTAGTTTAGTTACAAACATCTTTCAGTATCATCCCCTCAACTTTTTGGAAACATTATTTTACTCCATACTCTTCTAAGTAGATACAGATTTTCCTTCTACAAATCAATAAAAAATCATTGACGAATTTCTTGTTTCACCCGTCCATCAGTAAACCGCCCATCGAGGCAATCGCGTCGCGATCGGTTATCTTTTCCTTTTAAATAATAAACGAGCAATCGATAAAATTGGCCATTAATTTTATTTTTTCAGTTTTCGACGACTACGGAAATTAAAACATCGCCCGGTATTCATCAATAATGGAAGGCCGTTAACATTTGAATTTTTAAACGGCGACCGGTGAAAATCGAACGAGACGGGAAAACATTTTGATGAAAAACGATGGAAACATTATTCAGCTCGGAAAATCAACCCGAAACTTATGATTGTTGCCGGGAGCATTTTGGTATTATCCAATTCACAATTGAAGATAAAATAGATGAAAAACATAGGTAGGTATATCCAACAAAATTATTTATGTGAGTTATTTCCATCACTATCAGTGAATGAGTGAAAGGATCTCTCAGTGAAGGATTTCTTAACTAACACCAATCTTCCTGATCTTTCAATCATTGGATAGCTCTAAAGAAAAAACTCTTGTGAATAAGCGTTGTTAAATTAGTCTTGTTGGAATCAGATTTACTATAAAAGATTACTTTAAGAGGTTTACAAGCAACAAGGAAGCGCCGATTAGCCCAGCAGATAACCCGATGGAACTGGCGCGATTGCACAGGTTCACCGAGCACACATTGCAATTGAAATCTTTGATGTTTTTCTTGCGCAGCGTGATGCCCGCCATTTTGGCCTTCATCGTCTTCATGATCTTGTTGGTGGGATTGAAGCAATTTTCGGGCGATCCGCATCCTCTCATGACCATCTCCTTGCCGTCCCCGTGGTTTTCCTCATCAAACGTTTTGAACGCTGTAAATGTAAACCGAATTGAATGGAGTACCTCGATGGAAAGGAAGAATACAAACTGGTTTTGATGCAGTAAACGTCTTCGGAGGTACACCTTTCCACATCCATGTTGCGGATGTCCACTGGATCGTTGCAGCCATCGCTGCCTTGCTCTGCTAAGCAACTGTAGCATCGTCGACTGGCCCAAGCTCTGCTGGATATCACCAATACCACGCAGAGTATCGTAAATATCTTCTGCATTTTCGGAAGTTGAACTAAAGTACAAATGACAGCGTCTGTCAAGTACTAGCTCGTTTTACTTACTTTATTTAGTCTAAGACTAACTGTAATACGATAGGTGTGGAAGAATATTTCTTGGTGGTTTTGGACCTGACCTTATTGGACTTCGTACTGGTAAATGATCGATTGGTTCAAATTGGACAATTGATTTAATCTTGCATACATTATTTATCCTCGCGTAATCGGTAGTTTACAATTCGGCATTTCTGATGTAGCAACCTGAAACCCTGCGGGATGGCAACAAGAGAGAATACAAGACCTGCGGTACGAGTCTATTAGAGAGATACGCAAATTTACCTAAGGGGAAGCTTATAGTTCTGACCTTGAATATTCGATAAAGACATACTTGCCAGAATGCCGTATCGATTTTAATTAAGGGCCTACGGCGTTTCGGTAACGCCGCCGAAATTCGATTAAAAGCAACAAGTAACTCGAGCAGACGTTTCGCTAGTTAACTTTTTCCTGTTTATAGACGGTGGATTTACTAAAATGTTGTAGGAAGTAGAGACAAGCGATGGTTTTCTCATTCATTTTGAGTATATCAAATTAGTGGAAAGGAGAGAAATATTATGAATAAGTAATTTAATATGCGAAAAAGAAAGTAGTGGATAAAAGTATCATATTATGAAGCATAACCAAAGGGAAAATAATTGTAGTGAAGTAATTGAAATAGATCAATAAACTAGAAGGAAACATAATAGAAATATTGTAGGAAGAAAATGCCCTAACAAGAAGAATCTAACAAAAATAGCATTGTATTCTAATAGAGTACAAAGGCTTTAATTAACTCTTCACTGGTATCCTAATTGTCTAGATTTCCTCGTCAATTCTGTCATACTAATGATGTTTAAGTTAAACGATCAAAGTTAATTTTACTAATAAGACAAGAAAAACCGGAGGGCAATGTTTTATTCCCTGCGCAATAATACTTTCAATAATTACAGGTCTTTGAAAATGAAAATTACCCTTATATTTTACTCCCGAGTTTATTACGGTGTAAGAGCCGCCCTCAAACTGTTTTATTAACATGCTATTGTCAAGATTCTCACAATCGGAGATACGTCATTGAATAAAAGGACCTTTAATTGTATTCGAATCAGTGGCGTTACGTTGAAAAATTAACAGTCACATTTTGTTGTATTATTATATTGCTTAAATTAATTACCGTTACTGAGCTTTATTTATCATTTAAAAATTCGAAATTTAATAATCTACTTAATAAAACAATTTCTTTATTATAGGTATGTATCAAGTTTAAGTTACTGTAGTACTGTAATACTTTTTTTGGTAAGTACAATTTCTTTTATAAATTTGTTATGGATATATTTGAGGGTAAAATGGAATGCACCTCCTGCACTGCGATGGTCCTGCAGTCACGTGGCAAAGTGTAATTCGGAAGAGGAAGAGGCGCTCGAGAAGGGACCTCAAGGGTCAATTTCAATGGTCTTCATTTCAATTTAATATTATGTAAGTGTCTTACAAGCATTATTTATTGCCGGCTATATTGAGTTGATCTTGAATGGTGCGAATAAATTGAAGTCGGGCGGGATTTCGGTCGAAATTCCGATGAAACTCGCTGCCGGTAAATAAAAATTCTAACTATCGCAAATCAACTCGTCTAGAAGAAATTTCAATTTTCCACTAAGCCCGTCTCGCCGTGGAAAATGTACATCGGCGATTTCGTTTTGTTTCTTTTGAACGCAAAACAAATGTTATTTAATTAATTTTTGATTTCAAGATGCTTTCGAAAGCCGCTCGCCGCCCCCGCGGGCCTTAAAGAAATAACACAAAGCTACCTTTAGGATCCCATCGCAGCTTTGGCTTTGTTCTTTGTGTAATGTTTCCAGAATGTTACTAACAGAATGTTGTTATTCGCGGATGTGGGGAAAGGTCTTTCTTTGGCGCCATATTTAATTAGTTAAAAGTCATAGGCAGATGTTTCGCCGAAGATAAAACGCATTTCGGATTGTTCGGTACGAATAAGTTAAATGGGAGGAATTTATTCAGAAACTTTATACAGGGTGAGTTATAAAATCTGCTACCTCGAATACTAACATTTTTAAAATATACTTCATCCTCAAGAAGGAACATTTTAACCGCAAACTTAGTTTCCAATATTTTTATTATAAACATTCAATTTACCGGCATTTAACTTTTTTTTCTATAGGTAATAGACCAAACAAGGTCTTTTCAAATAATTGAAAATCGATTAAAAGACATGAGATTAATTGGTGTAATAGTAGCCCTATAATAGAACCAACAAGGTATTTTCAAATGATTGTTAATCGAATGAAAGACTCATAACCCAATTAGAGAGACCCAATTAGTTTAATAGTAGACCAAGGACCCAACAAGGTCTTTTCAATTGATTTAGAATCGATTAAAAGATTCATGAGAGACTCAATTGGTCCAATAGTAGGATCTAAAACAGATCCAACAAGGTCTTTTCAAATGTTTGTGAATCAAATGAAAAACTTTTAAGAGACCAAATTGTTTCAATAAAAAACTACTTCTTAGAATCATCCTGTAGGTATATGAATATCCTTCATCCTCAGGATAGGAGCATTTTAACCGCAATCTTAGTTTCCAATATTTTTATTATAAGCATTCAATTTACCGGCATTTAACTATATTTTCCAGTTTGTTTTTTTTATTTTGCTACGTCGAAAGCAAACAAGATTTCCTAGGTAAACAGTTGACAGTCGATGTTGTCGTAAACTTTTCTTTTAGCTCGAAACAAAACAAGAAAGACAAACATTTGCCATCGGAATATACAGGAGTATTTTGTGTACGGCGTATTGAACGTTGTCGTTAGATCGATGGCTTGAAATATTAATGCGTTTAACGAGGAAAATCACGGTCTGGCGTGTTCCGTTTTCATATGTTCATTCGGTGTTTTCCTTACCAAACGAACGCCATTTTCACCTTATTTAACCGACACTTGAATGAGCACTAATTCTCCACGGGAATTATTCATTATCTATTTCTCTATATAAGTCTATATTTCTCTATATACTCTTCGATAAGTTATACAATTTTTGACGTCACCGCACTTTTAGCTTGAATCTACTCTATCTACTATCTCATGACGTCATTACCAGATTAAACATTTTTGTACCCCTTAGGGTACATAAAAATTTCCAATATTTCAACGATTCGCCTCCTCTTCTCCATTAATACGCCTGTCATTCTCGAGGGATGCTGTTTTATTATATAAAGGCATTTTTTTACAACGCCAACATTTAAACATTCTAAAGTTTCCCGGATAACCAGCGGAATTTCCCGTTCCGACTAATTAGCGAGAAAACTCCGGGGGGGGCGGGTAATCGCCGGTAAGTTTTTCCGAGCGATTTTGATGGATTGGGAATATCGGGTAACGCGGGAATTGCGAAAACGTAATGTATACTTTGTTACTGATAATAAAATATGTAGATCCATTAAAGATAAAAGCCGACAGAGGCGCACCCATGGGCCTTTTGACTCTGAAATACAGACACAGATTAAATAAAAAACGAATTAAATCTGCTATGAAGATCAGAGTTTAAAATTGAATACATAAGAGCATTTTTATGCTGAATAATAGTGAACAAACTAAATTAAAGTTTAATTATTTGTTACAAAACTGGATGATTCCATTGGGATGTTTTGTTATGATCTAGTACTAAGATACTCATAGACCCGTAACAGACCAAATATAGGTCTTTTTAAATGATTGATTATTGATTAAAAGACTTCTGACAGACCCAATTGTTCCAATAGTAGCCCTATAATAGAAAAACTAAGGTCTTTTCAAATGATTGAGAATTGATTAAAAACCTTATGACAGAATGAATTGGTCTAATAGTAGCCCTATAATAGACCAACTAAGGTCTTTTCAAATGATGGTGAATCGAATGAAAGACTCATAAGACACCCAATTGGTTCAGTAGTAGAACAAGTACTCAACAAGGGCCTTTTCAAATGATTGAGAACCCATTAAAGGTTCATGAGAGACCTAATTGGTCCAATAGTAGACTTATAATGGATTCAACAAGGTCTTTTCTAATGATTGTGAATAGAATGAATGACAAAGAAGAGATCAAATATTTGTTCAATAGTTCAATATTGGACCCATCTGGACCCATATAATAGACCCAACAAGGTCTTTTCAAATGATTGAGAGTCGAATGAAAGACTTAAATATCTCGCCTGTAGACCTACCCTGGACTTACCTGATTTTATTTTCATACGATTCGGTACCGAGTTGGAATCCTATAAAATAGACTTATCAGTAAGTAATTGTTGGCAATTTATGGAATATTGAGGCATTAAACGATTCTCTGATAATTCTGGCAAGATATTGAAATTGAAAGATAATGGAAGAAACGCCTCTGGGATCGACTGATGCGACTTGGAACCGATCCGATGAATACTTTACGGTGTCATTCGATCCCGAATTCGCTTTAACAATTAAACGGTCGCGAATAAAGGAGGTCCAATTAAATTTTTAGACCCCACACGTTCTGCATAATACATTGCGAAACGCAACCCGAACGTCACCGCGTTAGCGGGACGGGGAATTAGTTTTTCATTGCGAAAACTTTTTACCTTTACGTGAGGTTTGAAGAAGTAAGTTGAAGGTATAGTAATGTAGAGACGTAAAAATCGGATGAACGCCCGCTTGTTTTGATGTAAATAGCGTGATGTTGATATTGCAAAGGTTATCTGGTAGTTGGTTAAATTTGTGTTGCAATTTCTGATGTAAAAATATGGTATAAAACACGTGAATTCCATTGCACGTGAATTTATTTATCTGCAATATTATATAAAAAGGTGCATAAAAATTATTATTCCAACGCGATTTTTCTACAAATGTACAACCTAAATTATACCTGTATCACAGCAATTCAAACGGTCTCGAATTTTGTACCTACAAAGGGGAATCGATGGTGTTTCGTTTATTCAAATTCCATTCGAATGGTTTGCCGGCGATAATTCGCCGGTCCGTTCTTGTCATGTTTTAGTGGGCCCTTCGGGTCCCATTTTGTGCGGAACCATCGCATGACACATTCGCTGCCTTGTCGGTCCTCCGGGGGCCGTTCAGGTTATTATAGAAACCTCTAATTGAAACCTGTGCCGTCGGTCTACAGCGTACGAAAAAATAAAATCGATCCGATTAATTAATTTCGAAAATAAGGTAATTTTAGACGGTAGATGGCTAGATTCCGAATTATTGGTAGGTTGTTATAAAAATTCTTTTATATAGTAGATAGTTTGTTGGAAATTGACGGTTGGTATGGGTAACTTTAAACTTTTAATTCTCCTGTATAAAATTTTTTGCGCATCTGGAAGTTTTGAAGTAATTTGAATTTTATCTAAAAACTAAGTAAATCGCGAATCGATTTATGATAAAACTTCGTTTTTCAGTTCGCTTTAGAGAAATCTTTAATATCCAATTCTGCCATTTACGAAATGATTCTAAACTTCTTAATTCATTTTAGTTTCATAATATACTTATACTTTTGCTACAATTTAATCTGTTTGACTATTTAAAAAACATTAATAAATAACTTAGGGAATTCCTGGAGTACAAAGCTAACTATTACAATTTTTATCGAATCATGTAATGAGTTTTTTCGATTTTATGACTATTTAACTGGAAAAATACGCTCGTCTTTTAGCGATGATTTTATCGAATAAATATAACTAATCTATTTAATTAAGGTCAAAGAGGCGATAGGCAAGTAATTCATTAATTTACTCACAAACCTGGTAAAAACGGCTCAAATGAGGTTTAATAATGGCCAAGCACGCACTATAGGAGTTAATTCTTTTATAACGAAATTAATACGCACAAATTTTACGTAAGGGAAAATAAAATATAAAATCGAACAATGTAAATAAAAACAAATTTCCAATTATGACATAGGTTAGAAATAAACTCGTAACCTTTCATAATTTATTGATAAGAAACTAATACATTATAACCTTTATAACCTTTGATGGTTTCTTTAGTTGGCAAATAATTTGTCATCTTGCAAACCATGTGTGTAACGTAAGTAAGTAAAATATTAACCAAATAATAATTAAACATTACAATTACATAAAAATTAGTTAAATATGTTAAGAATTAACCGCAGGCCCTGTTAAAATTTGTTATTAATTTTATTACCTACTGTTCGTTAACAATTATAATTACCTTGTAGTTACTCATCAAGGATAGTCTTTTATATATTAACACAATCTTAACGAGTCGACTCTGGTCGTTACGTATAAGTTACATTGATAAAAACTAACTACTCTATTTAAACGGGAACCGTCGATCTTTGGGTTAGTTTAGTGTTATTTTCGGGATAAAAGGAAAACAAACCGAAAATGCGCGTCTTAGTAAGTACACATAAGTTTTCCTATTTCTTCTGTTTCACTTTTAACACTGCAGCCTAATAGAATAGGTATAGAATCTATACATCAGGTATATGCAAAATTGGTTACAATTTGAGTGCAATCAATTAGTCTCATATAAAGGAAAATGAAAGTGATGTAGTGGGATTGCAACTTTCTCATTCTAACCACTGTTTTTTATATGTATAATCTTTCTTTCTTCAACTCATAGATTTGATCGTATTGCAAACAATTTTGCATTTATGTGCACCTATATGAGGAAATTAATATGGTTCTAATAATTTTTAGGGCGAAATCGAAACCGATCGCGTAAATATCATCGATCCATCGGAATTAATGAGGCCGGAACCGAAATTCGCGGCCAAGCCTGTCGGACAATTCAGAGATTATACCGTGGACGAAAATGATCCCATCAAAGAGAGGGTCAGAAGGACCTACGAATTAATGCACACCAATCAAACCGTCGATTTCGTCAGAGGTAAATTATTGTATTATGTTATTGGAGCTCTACAAAATCTTTAATGTAGGTGACAACAATAGTAACGTGGCAACGCCGCAATGTCGTCATCATAGGGTGCAAATGGATAGGGCATAAGAAATTTTTGTGGTTAAGTGGTTTTTGTTTCTTTTATTTTATTTCAATATTCTTACCTTAAAAATTGGACTGTTTTAATTTATTGGTAGTTGCAAGATTTCGTAGTTAATTTATTTAAATAATGACACGGATTTCGTATTGATTGCATGTGTTCAAATACGTAACTTTCACATGCACCTTGTAGTGAGGCTCAGTGGTCTAGGGGTATGATTCTCGCTTTGGGTGCGAGAGGTCCCGGGTTCAAATCCCGGCTGAGCCCAAACGTTTTGCCTATTCATTTTCTTTTACATATTTGTTTTTTAGAATAAAGTATCTGATTTTTTTGTATCTGAATATTAGTTGTTCTCATAAAAATTGTTAATTTCTAATGACAATTTCTTCTGAGAGCCAATATCTTATACAGAGGCGATATAGGATTTCAAAAATTAATATTTGTATAATCAAACAATAGATACTTTATGCTTCCACTGTAGTCTTCCAGCTCCGAATCGGTAAAAAAACCAATTTTTTTCGTTGTAAAATAAACCAAATGTTAGATTTTATGGTCAACTAACAACTAGTAAATGGCTTTATCACCGACTTTTATCCGTCTCCCCTTTCAGCTAAAATGGAACAATGGCTGAAATTCGACCATCTAAAAGCGACAATGAAAGAGGCCCTCATTAAACTGAACGACCTCGTCGACGAGAGCGATCCAGACGTCGATATACCCAATATCGTGCACGCTTTCCAAACGGCCGAAAGAATCAGAAAGGACTACCCCGACGATGACTGGTTCCAGCTCACGGGGCTCATACACGACGCCGGCAAAGTGATGGCCTTCTTCGACGAGCCCCAATGGTCCATTGTCGGCGACACCTTCGTCGTCGGCTGCGAGTGGAGCAAAAATATCGTCTACAGGAGCACGTCGTTCAAGAACAACATCGACGGTGATAACCCTAAATACAAGTAAGTTTGTATTTTATCCTCTATTTATCCTTTATTGCCCTGGCCATCTGTGACAAAATTACTACTGGATGACGGCTTCTTAAAATCTAAGTTAAAGTTTTGATCTACAACAGACCTATAAAGGGCTATAGAAAGGTCCGGAGTGGCTTAAGAGAGTAGATTTATATGACAATCTGTTACAAAATAATTATTGGATGACCTATTCAAGTTCTCGGTTTGTAATCTTGTAATCAAGGCATAAGAAGATCCTAAAGAGATTCATAAAGGACTATAAGAAAGTCTGGAAAGACTTAAAAAACTTGAATTTTGTATAATCAATGCATAAGATGATCTAGAACAGACTCATAAAGGACTATAATAAAGTCTGGAAAAACTTGAAAAACAAGTTTAAAGAAGACTGCTAAAAACTTAGAAAGCTGGAAATACCTTCCCAAAACATCTTTAATGCTCTCATTAATTGTGTAGATAATCTTTGACATTTTAATGTCACACTGATATGTATAATATTTAAATAATTATAGATACTAAATCAAGCTGACATTGATTGGTGGTTTGAGTAACGTGTAGTTACATTTCCGATCTCTATTCTAACGAAAATCCCAACCCTTTTGATGTATAATTTCGCCTTATTTTCGCCCTGTGACCCTCTTAAAGTAATTACATCTGGATAATTTGATCTTCTGCTCCCTCTTTCGGTCCGTACGCATAAAATATGCGACTCGGGCCTACTGGAAGCAAATCTCTATAAATGGGAAAATTGTTGAGGTTATGTTAAAAGCTCTATTCGGATTCGAGCAATTATACCTGGAATTTGGGGGTAAAGCAGATTACGAAATTAGG
Source organism: Phyllotreta striolata (assembly GCA_918026865.1). Taxonomy (NCBI): domain Eukaryota; kingdom Metazoa; phylum Arthropoda; class Insecta; order Coleoptera; family Chrysomelidae; genus Phyllotreta; species Phyllotreta striolata. The sequence goes on along the minus strand of OU900098.1, from coordinate 4,528,121 downwards.
CTGTAATTATTTCGTGCTTTGGCCTTTTGGTTTATTACGTGCATTTTCGTTTTTTTAGCACGAAATACGGGATGTACGAACCTAACTGCGGAATTAAGAACTTGCTGATGTCTTGGGGCCACGACGAATATTTATACAGGGTGTTACTGCACAACAAGACCACCTTGCCCCCTCAGGCGCTCGCGATGATAAGGTACCACAGTTTCTATCCATGGCACTCTTCTGGCGACTACAGCCATTTAAACGCGCCCGAAGATGAGGAAACTAAGAAATGGGTGCTCAAATTTAAGTAGGTATTTTTGGAAAATTATGCTATTTTTATTAAATCTGCATTTGTTTTCAGTCAATACGATCTTTACACCAAGAGCACCGAAGTACCTGATATCGAAGCATTGTGGCCGTACTATGAGAAACTTATCAACAAATATATTCCTGGGGTACTCGAATGGTGAAAATCTTCATTCAATTTTCGTTTTTAAAAAAATATGTTAAATAATAAATGTGATTAATTAATAAATCATTTATAATTTCATTAATAAATGATTATTAATTATTTTTCGAACTTAATAATACTATAAAAATAAAATTATATTTTTTTATGTGAATAGTAAACATTCTTCTGTCCACTTAGTTTGCCTATTATTAAATGATTGATTTTTTGCAATTTTATTAATCAAAACACATCAATCAATTTATATTTTAAGTGAATTTGCTTCGCATATCTAATACCAAGAACAAGGTCCATGAGTCCATTACGAGTAAATTACAAATAAGTAGCATCTAATGGAAATCATCACCGTTAACTATACACCTATTAAATTAATAACTGATCACAAAATCTATAAAGAACAATTTGCGCACCCCCCGTATTACCTTTTGCGAGTATTATAATATTTAAGTAACATCTGACAACATCGCCTAACGATTTTGGTATTTAGGAGCTGCATTTGATACTTACTAAGCCATCTAGTGGGTTTATTACAAAACTACTTGCCATTTTCGATCAAATAATTCTAAATAAAATCATATTTACTAAACTACATCTAATAAACCATTTAACAGATAAATAAGTAAATAGATAAAAAGATTAATACAGTATTATCGCTTAATTTTTATCAAATAAACACAGTAAAACAATCTCGAGTTGAATGACATCTGTCACCAATACCATTGACAGCATCTGTCGTTCCACGTCTGTTTATTGGTGTTCTGTGTATGACAAATACGGGAAGCCTAATGAAAATGGCTGATCAAGATCGATAAAAGTTGTACCTTGTTTTTGGTAATTTTCTCTACGAAATTTCGCTAACAAAATTTAGGGATTACGTATAATTTAGTGTACCGGTCCTAAAAGTGCAGTTAAATGACATAGTGCTTAAATCGGGGGTTTAAATTAGTGGAAAAACTGTAAATTTAATAAGTTAATTATGTAGTAATTGTTTTGCAGAGGTAAGTGATGTTTTCGTTGATTTTTTCCATAGTAATGGGTATTGTGCGAATATAAGCGATAATGAGACGATTACAAACATTGTGGAAATTGATAATCGGACAGATAATTGGCTAAATTCGTCGTTTAATTGATTGAAATTTATATTTAAGATTTTCATGGTGGGGGTGTTATTAATCATTTTGACAATAATGTTCCTTGTTCTTTGATTTTGCTGATACGATAGAAATAACCTATTTTTCACTTTATACAACCAAGGTCCGATTGTTGTAGATCGCAGAAACTTTTTTAAATATTAAATTAAATCGATGATAATTTTGTCGTAATGATTTTAACGCTTCGAGCGTAAGTTTTTACTGCTTTTTTGATGGGCAATTAAATGCAAAAACACTTTTAATTTAAAATTAGATTTATTTTATGGCCTTCGGGAAATAAGGTAATTTCCAACGTTTCGAACCTCCCAGTAAGAGAGTTCATCGAGATACTTTTTTTTATGTAATCCTATTTTACGCGTTATCAATGTTAGTGTTTCTTTTATTGCAGCACAATTTTGATAATAATTTTTAATCTTTCCTATTTATATTATGAATTTACGGTTTCTGCTTTTATCGGCCTCGTAAATTAAATATTTTGAAATAAACAGAGGTTTTATATGTTTACAAAGTGTTGTAGAGGGAATTGGAAAATAACTTTTATATTTATATGCTAAAGCGGTAAAGTACACTTTATGAATTTATCGAGTAATGTGTTATTTTACTATCCCATATCACTTTAATAATCATTACTAATGGATTACTAAATTTATATAAATGTGCTTCCTTATTTTATTGATTACTTCTGATTAAATAATCAATATATTTAAATAATAACTGTGTATATAATAGCTCGATATTGGCATATTAATTCCCAAACACAATTTCAGCAGGTGCATAAATACTAGAAACTTTAATCTATTTATATTGTTAAAATAATAAATGTTGAGTAGATGATTAAACTGCTTCGAATTAATTCCAATGTGTAATTGCTAATTACACGAAACTCGTTTGTACTTTAGACATGTGTTTAAATACGTTTGCAGCATATTGATATAATATTTTTTCTGTTTATTTATAGGCTTTTGAACGTTCTAATTGGAAAAAAACGTAATGGCTACTACTCAAGGAGAAATTAGGGTGGGTCCCAGCAGCCAGGTAAAAGATATTTATGTACGTTGAATAAGAAAAAAATCACGGTAACATTGTTCGAAATTTATTATTTTGCATCCGAAAATCTCAATGGAAGTAGAAGTCGTTTTCTATCTATTTAGAAACATTAAAAGTCATTTTTCTCCTTCTGAAAATTGACGAGCACATTTTTGTAATAATTCCATTCGTCACGGGATTATTTCCGTGTTACTAATTATTATTCTAATAGTAAAGCTGTTTTGAAATTGATCGATTCTTTTTGTAGCAAAAAAATGTGCCGTTCAAATTTTTTTAATGCATGATTTAATAAGAGCATTTTGAATATTTTTTCCATTTAATGTTAAGTGTAAATAACACTATTTATTCGAATAAGTAGTTTATACTTGTGGTAAATATTTAAATTACCCCTTATATATGCTCTTTTACTATTTCAATTGGTGGAGATTCTGGAGCAAGCATGTTTTTAAACAATTTTCAAAATATTAATATAAAATTGGCATGTAAAAGCTGTATAATTGGCTAAAGTAGAAAGTTACTGTGTTTTTCTGTTTCTTTGTAATTAGAAGTAGTTTATTACATATAATACTTTATTTAATGAACTAGTTCATCTTTGTGTAATTACACATTGAGCAAGAGCAAGACATTTGCAGGAATGTACACAAACATTTCATTAAAATTAAAGTCGTTTCTCTTGCTCTAATTTTTACACCTAAATATATTTAATGTTGCTATACTTTATTTAAAGAATAAAGAGACATTTATAATCACATCACTGAATGTTTGATCTGTAAAATATTTCAAATTATACTTATGCAAAGTCATATACATATTTTATCTAGGCTTTTTCTTTATTTAAATGTATTTTTTCTGGAATTTTACTTCAGTAAATTTTAGAGAAATTTAGTAGATAAAAGTAATATAATATTTTTTTTAAAATATCGTTTCTATTTAATAAATAAAGTATAGTGGTAACCAAACCGATAATTAATCCGTATACTTCACGATCACATCGCCAGGCTCGCCTTCCGGAATACCGGCCGGGCGTACCACCGGAACAGCTCTCGCCCGATCCGGAACAGACCAAGATCAGAGAGGAGCTCCGATGGGTGCCCGCGATGACCTTAGACGCCGACCTTCTGATGTACCTGAGGGCCGCGAGATCGATGGCCGCCTTCGCGGGAATGTGCGACGGCGGGTGCCCCGAGGACGGCGCCAACGCCGCCTCCAGGGACGACACCACCATCAACGCCTTGGACGTGGTACGGACATCATCGAGTGGCTGAATTGCTCTCGTAGCTAAGGCCGCGTGGGATGTAATGCTTGCTTTGTTATAGTTGCACGATTCGGGATACGATCCGGGCAAAGCCTTGCAGGCTCTCGTAAAATGCCCGGTGCCCAAAGGGATCGATAAGAAGTGGAGCGAAGAAGAAACGAAACGTTTCGTTAAGGGTTTGAGACAGTTCGGGAAGAATTTCTTCAGGATCAGGAAGGATTTGCTGCCGCACAGGGACACTGTAGGTTATCGGTTTGTTAAATGTAGGCGTTTAAATTTCATGTCGTTTATGCCGCAGCACGAGCTGGTGGAGTTCTACTATTTGTGGAAGAAAACGCCGGGCGCGAATAACAATCGTCCTCACAGGAGGCGACGCCAGGGATCGCTGCGTCGCATCAGGAATACGCGTAACAGTAGAGGAGGTAATACATCAAGTAGCGCAGGTGAGTTTGTGATTTGTGGTTAGTGGTGGCCTAAAAAGATTGAAATTTCCGTCAATCGAAGCACAGCAAGTTTTCTGATTTAAAAACAAAATAAGGAAATACACGAATAAGAACGAAATTATTGAATTAGACACCTAAAACCAACAACCACAAGGTTTGTTTTTCTTGAGAGATAGTCAAATGAGGAGTTTTCGTAGATCGTATGTACCTAGTGTCGTTTTAAACCTAAATTTTTTATTTGACATTATTAGAGTTGAATTAAGTTTTGTAGACGAATATCTTATCATACAAAGCGATACTAGGGGTAAGTGTAGGTAGTTTATTTTACAAGTAATTGCTGTAGTTTAGATACCCCAATTGTAAAAAAGCAATGCATGGGAATTATATTTAATGAAAAAAAAAAAATGATTTAACTGCATGTGTATCAAATGTTTGGTTAAAGAGAGTTTTAATAGTATCGAATCGTTCTAATAACTTGGCGCAAATGCGAAGCTTTGAACGTTCGAAAACGAACCTAATGCACTTCTTTAATCAAACATTAGGTGCTGTAAAATGTAGCACTTAATTTTCGTACGAGTTTTGATAAAATTTAATATTTTTTTAGGCCACCACCTTTACTTAGGGCGGTGCAATTGTAAATTTTTGCTCCAACCTACATGTACATGTTCCCCCCTAACGTAGAATAGTATTGTTTTTGAATTAGTACATATTTAGAACAGTAAATACTAACGTACTAATAAAACGTTAACCATACAACAAAGATCGATTAAACGTGTGACTAAATTAACACATTAACAAGCAAATGCCGCAGTCACTTTACTATTTTGTACATAGTCGTATCCGTTTCTAAATCTATGCACGTTTATTTTCATAAGCCACGATTTTAGGTCGAAACGTACCGGCTGAGACGGAAAATAACCGTCCCTCGCCTCAACCCGGCAAGGAGCCCGGCGAAACCAGCTCGGTCACTGAAGATGACAACGACAGCGAGGACGACAGCGACAGTCGCGAGGCTCAGTACCGATGTTCGCATTGCTTCACAACCAGTAAGTACCAATTCAGAGATACAGTTGGTGCAAAACAAACATCAATACACGTCACCTAAAATTTAGTACGTTACAAGTAGGCAGTGTTGACGAACTTTTAGAGAGTTTACAAAATCTGAGAATTTTCTAAAATTGTTAAAATGACGAGAACAAATTGAAAATTAGGGGTACCTGTTTCACGTTTCTGAACGGTGGACGTATTCAGGGGCTCACTATAATTATTCATCAAATTCCTTTATAATCTGAAATATATTTAACAGTGCCAGTAAAAAATTTAGTGTATAATTGTCGCTTAAAAAAGATCATAGTTAAATTTCTGAGAAAACTTTTGAATCTGATTATTTAGAGATCAAGTTGTGTCATTTCTAACATGTACATCTGACATGAAAAACTATTTAAAACAGATGAAAAATACAAAAACAACTAGTTAACTTGAAAAAAAAAACAGGACAAAGGCAAAACCTCCAGAATCATTTAGAACTGTCTGGAGTCATTCGGAACGCTCCAGAATAATTTAGAGAGGTCTAGAACCATTTAGAACGTTCCAAAACCTTTTAGAACGTTTCAGAATCGTTTAGAACTGTCTAGAACCATTTAGAACTGTCGAGAACAATTTACAACACTCCATAACTATTTAGAACTGTCTAGAACCATTTGGGCTACTCCAGAACGATTTAGAACGTCCCATAACAATTTAGAACTGTTCAGGTCCATTTAGAACTGTTCAGGGACATTTAGAACTGTTCAGCGCCATTTAGAACTGTTCAGCGCCATTTAGAACTGCCTAGAACGCTCTAGAAAAAGACAAAAATCGCAGGGAAAGTCTCACAAAAACAACGCATTGGCAATTCAACCGCTCTAGATAAAATTTGAACTGCGCGGAAATTACCAGAAATGAAGTAATTGTCATTTTAAAATGTACGAACTTTAGCGAGACTACTATTTCAATTGCATTCCATATTTAATACTCTATTACTGAATTTAGTATTATTTTTGTACTGTTTGTGCCACCATTATTAGTTAACCAATGACTCCCTTTTTTATTGTAACATCTGGCCTTCATTCACCGAGCCATCCAGTGCAAGTACCGTCCTCTACATAGCCGGTCAACAACAACAAAATTATACTAAAATCCTCGTTTTTTCCGTAGATTCCAAAGATTGGCAACACGGCGGTAAGGACCGGCAAATGTTATGCTTCGATTGCAGAGCACACTACAAGAAAACCAACGAACTACCGCCTCTTACAGCTCCCGCCGCCGGCGGTAACACGGGTACTGTTAATTCCAAGTAAACGAAACTTTATCTAAAATTCGCTTGGTTTAGATTCCCCCGATACGAGTCCGCAACGCATGCGCACCCGCAACAAAGCCAAAGAACAAACGACGAACCGGGTGCGACCGAAGCGAGGCGGCACCGAGACGCCGGAGCCCAAGACGCCGATAAAATCGTCGCAGAGCGCCGACAAGACGACGTCGTCGCAGGGCAACGGCACGCCCGGCAAGAAGAAGAAGAGCGACAAGCAGGAGACGCCGAACAAGAACAAGGACAACCGCAAGCGCCAGCAGGACAACAAATCCGAGGAGAACGACATCGAAGAGAGGGATCTCGGTTTGTTGAAGAAGAAACGCGACAGGGCCGAAAGTCCGTGCAGCCTCACGACCGATTCCGAGACCGTTAACGACGATGTGGAAAACACGGAGAACGATAACGACAGTTCGGAGGCGAATCCTGCTTGTAACGCGGCCGGCGTTTCATCAGCTTCAACGTCTTCTGTACGTATTACAACTTTAAAAACATAAAAAAGTTATTCCTTTGGTAAATAAAGAGGTTCAAAATCACCAATCCCAGTAAGAATTCAAATCCACGAAAATGACGTGAATTAGCTATACCAATAAGAAAATTATGATTTTTATGAGCAAAGTTATTTTTTGTTTCTAAAATTGTAACACCCGGTAGCTCGAAAACTAAGAGGTTTACGACATATATTGATATAAACTTTTCTTCTTAAAATCATCCAAATATTCACATCCTAAAGTATCGGCACTCAATTAATCGACACCCTATAGGTGTCACATACAGAACAATTTTAAAGAATTGCAATTTTACAGGCTTCTACAACATCAACATCATCGGCGAGCACCGCAACTTCTTCGCAGGAATCCCTATGCAAGCCGTTGAAACAAGAAATCGTCGAGCCTCCGGACATCAAACCTTTACCACCGTCGCCTTCGAGCATATCCTCGAATTCGTCCAAATCCCACGTCTCCGAACCCATGCCTCTAAACGTATCCATACGCTTGCCGGACGACATAAACGAAAGGAAGAATCTGATCAAACGCAACTTGGACTCGGCTTTGGACAGCAAAGACGTTAAATTTAACATGGAGGCGGCGAATTTCAATTCGGAGAGTATCATGGGTATGAAGTACAATCCGCAGAGCGCCTTCGAAAATTCGGAGAATTCCGAAAGCGAATCGAAGGAAGAACCTAAAGAAACTTGTCCGATAATACCCGAGAAATCGTTCAAAACCGAATTAATCATACCGAAAATCCATCCGATCAAAGAAGAATTGGACAATTCCAACGAATCTATACACAATAAGGAGGAATCCTCGTACAAAGACAGCATTTTCATGCCGCAAAATCTAATCAAAGAACCCGTCAGTTTCGGCATGAAAGATCCGCCGTTGATCAATCACCTGGCGCCGAAAGCGAAGGAACCCGAAGCGCCGGAACCTTACAATGAAATCAAACAGGAACCGTACAGTTACCAGCCGCCTAAAGACGCCAACGCCGCAATAAGCAGCGTTAACAACACCGTAATAAAATTGGAACCCAGAGAGGAACCGATGGAATTGACTAGTCAAAGTAGATCCGAGCCGCAAAGCTACAACCCGTTGAACATCCCCCAAGTCATACCGATGGCGCAAAACATAACGACTTACGACGAAGAGAAGCGTTTGGAGAAATTGGAAAGACCGGAGCGCGTCGACCGGCCCGAGAGACCCGACTTGGTACAAATTTCCTCCTCCTCCATAGGCCAACCGCCGCTACCCAGCCTAATGTCGGGCAATTTGGTGACGATAGGCGGCACCCAACCGCCGCCGCCCATCAGCCACTACGGCTTCATGACCGGCTTGAGTCCCTTCAACCACCCGCAAAGTCCGCGCAACATCGACAAGAACCAGCCGTCGCACCAGAACGAGCCGCAGAACCTCAAAATCAAGCAGGAGGTACAGGAGGTCCCCAGCACCCAGAACCAACCGTTGCCTCCCAATCATTTGAGCGGTTTGAGCAGTTTTACGCAAACCGCCTTGGGCGCCGGCGGCGCCGCTCAGCCGCCCCAAAGCCTGGCCTTGCCGCCCGTTTCGCAGAATCTGTCGTCGAGTTTGCCGACCTCTGGAGGGTTCGTGGCGCCTCCAAGCCACCTGCCCAGTCCTATGACGGATCCATTGCAAAGTTTGAAGGACGTAAAGGTATGTGTTAATAGGTTTGTTCCAGCAGCATGTTCAAATTATGGTTGTACCAGTATTGTATTGCGCATACCCTGATGTATACAAGTTCGTTGTAAGATTGGAACATTTCTTGCTGGAACACCTCGAATATTTGTTGGGTATCCTGTAATACGGAAATTCTCTTTGAATTCATTTTTCGAATATTGAAGAACGGTTTCCTCGATATAATTTTTATTTTTTTGGCCTCTGCGTTTCTTCCAACAATTCTTCAAAATCGTTTTCCGATAATTCATCATAACTATTAATAACTACTTTCGCCCATAGCTCCAAATAAGTCAATATTTTTCATATTTTAAAACTAAATTATAACTAAACAATTATTTATGACCAACAACAAACTAATATAACCATACTTATTTTCGAATTGTTCTAAATGTCTGAATGGGTAAATGTCTGAATTGGCTCACTTTAAACGAGAACAGTTCTGAAGATCTCAAACATGATCCAAACAAAAAACGAATTCTGCAGGAACAGCAAACATTTACTCAGAACACCAAATAACATGCTGATGGAACGCTCATAATGTTCGTAACAATACAAAGCATGCTGCTGGAACGAACCCACTTTGTCGAAATTGTTCTCATAAAATCGTTATATTTTGCAGATACCCGGATATGTTCCGCCGCAATCGCACAATCAGTCGAATAGCGATAGGGACAGGGACAGGGACAGGGAGAGAGACAGGAACGATCGTCCCGCTTCCGGTCCTGCCGTGGAGAACATCAAAAAAGAGCAGGAATACATTCGATCGTCGAGCACGGGTCCCAGTCCGAAACCGCACGTCGAAAAATGCTCGACGCCCAAAAGCAGCAGTAATACTAACACTCCAACGCCGAGCAGCCAACAAACGCCGCCTCCTCTACGACAACAATGTAAGTCTACTCGATTCGAGTACAGTTCGTTACGAAGTTAATCGTCGTCGAATCGTAGGTACCAATTCGCCGCATTCGGCCATCAATTTGATATCGCCGAGTTCGATGCCGCCGACGTCGCTGCCGCAGCCGCACCCGTCGCAACCGCACCCGTCGCCGTACGGCTCGATGCCGCCGCACCATCCGCACTTCCACCCGTCGTTCCTCCAAATGCAATTCCCCGGTCCGCATCCCTACTCCGGCTACCCGTTCTCCTATCCCTATCCGTATCCGGTGGTGCCGCAACCGCATCCGGTGCCGCCGCCGACCAGCCGGCACGAGATGATCGGCGCGCCGAAGTCCATCGACACCGTCAGCGCCACGTTGATGTCGTCGCAGCACAGCACCAGTTCCACTCTCACGTCGAAGCGCGAGACGAGGGAATCGGACGAGAACGGCGAGCGGCATCAGACGCACGAGATGACGCTGACCAATCACCAGAGCACGTCGCACAACAGCTCGGTGCACGCCACCGTCGACAAACACAACTACGGGAGCAGCCACAGCATTACCATCTCGCACAGTACCAGTACGAGCAGCAGCCAGAGCGTGCAGCACAAGGTTAATCAGAAGACGGTGAGGAGTAGTTCTCCGCATACTCCAGTTTCTCAGGTATATTATAACGTTCTATAGGGTGGTGCGTAAGTAATGGCTCAAATTGAAATGGATGATTCTCGACCTCAATATATTATGATCTGAGCCAACTTGCTTTAGTAAAATATTGAAAATAAAAAAGATAGAGTAGCAAAATTGAAATCTAAAAAATTATTTGTCGCAGCAGTTTGATAGATTTTGGACGTATGATGATGAAAATTTGAAGACAGGTGTTTTAATGCATGAGAAATTACAGTATGATATCAGGTTTGAGATATTTTCTACGTCTAACTTTTTTATCCCTTAAGCTAACGATTGTTTTTATTGAAAAATATTGAAACTGTATCATTTTTGTAAAAAAAGGTATACTTGTTGTTAGCCTCAAAAGTTGCTAGTTTTCGAGATAATCGCATTTTCAGAAGCAACTACATAACTAAAGCAATTATTATGAAATTATTAAGTTTTATTTAAAAAAAATAACTTCTTAAGAACTAGACTTAAAAACATGGATTCTACATTTTGAAACTGATAACACAACAAAATCATTATTTTAGTTTACCTAATAAATATTCAATAGGTCCAATACCTCTATACTCGATAATTTTACGGAAAATAAAAACGAAAAAAATAATGAAAGGACCAAAATAATAAAATTATGGAATTCATTTCACTTAATAAAAGATTTTTCTTGTTTTTAAAGGAATTTAATGAACTGCAGAAAAATCTGTAGTGTGGTTCGTAAAATGCGATTCATTGCGATTCATTTTTCACAAAAATGTTATTGTTTCAATATTTTTTAATAAAAAGGACGTTATCTTTAAGAATAAAAAAGTTAGACGTACATTTACATCAACAGCATAGCTCACGGGGCGCCTTGTAAAAAATATCCCCAAAACGGATATCATACGATGATTTTCCATATCTTAAAACACATATCTCTACAGTTTCACGTTCGTACATCCAAAATCTTTCAAACTGCCGCGAAAAATCATTTTTTACCTTTCAACTTTGCTACTCTGTATCTTGGGGTTGGGTTAGATCGTAATATTTTAAGGCCGAGCATCTTCCCCTTCACGTTATGCCATTACTATACGGATCACTCTGTATATACTTCACGGATTTCTCGACGAATTCCCCAATTTCCAGACGACGTCCTCATCGAGCCTGAACCACTCGTCGTCGGGCTCGGCGAGCAGCCACCAGCACACGCACCATCACACCCACACGCACCACGATCGGCTGTCGCCGGGCGCGCAACTGCTGCGCCACGGCATGCACAAGCCGCCGACGCCGCAGGCGCCCAACGCCCACCACCTCATGATCCAGCCGCCCAACATGGGCCATCACTCGTCGTCGTTGGACGTGCTGCGGGCGCACGCCGCCCAGGCCGCCGCCGGCATGCATCCGCCCTCGTCGCCGATGAACGCGCCGCCCAAACTCATCGCCGACGAGGTGATCAAAGTGGAACCCGATCCGGAACCCGTCACGCCCGAGGAGGAGGGCCAGCAGAGCCCCGTCGCGCCGCCGAGGGGCCCGTCGCCCGAGCCGAGGATCGAGGATACCGAGTGTCACAGGAGTCAAAGTGCAATGTACGTAGTACTGCGATACTATAGAATAGATAGAATTAGTTGCGTTGTTTTCGCGCAGATTCTTGCGTCATTGGAACCGAGGCGATTACAATTCGTGCACGAGGACCGATCTGACGTTCAAGCCGGTGCCCGATTCGAAGTTGGCGAGGAAACGCGAGGAGCGGTTGCGCAAACAGGCCGAACGGGAGCGCGAGGAACGCGAGCGCGCCCAACAGGCGCAACAGAGGAAGATCACGACGCCCGAAAAACCGGACGTGAAGCCGCCGTCTAGGGGGCACTTGGAGAACGTGAGCAGCCCGTACGAGCGGTTCCCGCGGCCCGGATTCAACGATACGCCGGCGCTGCGACAGCTGTCCGAGTACGCGAGGCCCCACGCCGGTTTCAGTCCCGGTAAGGCGACAAACGAAACCGTATCTCTTTTTATTACTAATAATTAGCTAACAAAATGTTTATAGGTCACATTCCGAGGTCGTTGTTGCCGCCTTCTCATCCCGTCATGGACCCAATGATACAGTACCAGTTGAATAGCATGTACGGACCGGGTACCAGAGAGAGGTACGTACGAGCGATGTTTCGAATATAGAACGTTATTCTGATTCGTGATTCGTTATATAGATTGGAATTGGAGCACTTGGAACGAGAGAAACGCGAACGTGAAATCAGGGAGCTCAGAGAAAGGGAATTGAACGATAGGTTGAAAGAGGAAATAATGAAAAGCGGTATGAGAGGACCGGCCAATCCGATGGATCCACACTGGCTGGAGATCCAAAGGAGATACGCTGCTGCTGGTTTAACAGGACCTGGAGGTAAGTGTTGTGTAGTGTTGTATGTACGATCCCGCTCTCCAAAATCGCCCACCCAAATAAATAGTTTCTTGTTTAACCTGCCCTACCACCTATTTTTGAATGCCAGCGCTTTGAGAGTGCATTTGTATTGCTTGCTATGGTCACAGAAGGATGATCCGACCAGCTTCTCGCGAGTTTCGAATTTGACTGACCATAGCAAGCAACGTTGCCAGCTTTACAACGCATTCTCAAAGCCCTGCCATTCAAAATAAGTGGTAGGGCGCGTTTAACAAGGAACTATTTATTGGGACGGGCGATTTTGGAGACCGGGATCGTATGTAGTGTTTTAATCAATTATGTAATAATTACAGGTCCTGCGGGTTTGCCACTGCATCACTTCGCCTTATATCCCAGCGGGGCGGGCGCTCCTCTATCCCAAATGGAAAGGGAACGGCTCGAACGGTTGGGCATCCCGCCGCCACCGGGAGGACCGGGCGGTCCGGGCGGACCGCCGCCCGGCCATCCGCATCATCCCGCCCATCAGGCGCAACTCGAAGCCGCCGAAAGGCTCGCCCTCGCCACCGATCCGATGGTAAGAAATACTACCAACTTTATTTAAAATTACATCTGGACTAAATTATCGTCATGCAATAGTGGTTCATAGTGTATTAGACAATTCTATTACAATCGACCATCGTTCGAATCGACGCAAATTCTATTACTTTGTTCTTTTTGTTTTTCTTTCTCCCTATTGAAGGTACGTTTGCAAATGGCCGGCATATCTCCGGAGTATCACGCGCACACGCACGCGCACACCCACGCCCACACGCACCTGCATCTGCATCCGCAGCAGCAACAGGCGCAACAGGAGGCGGCCGCGGCGGCGGCGGGTTTTCCCTTGCCTGGTAAGCGTTGTGTTTTTTTTTATAAAAAATTTGTTTCGCCTACGTAATTTTACTGACGTATCTGCCATATTTAAAGCTTCTGGGGCTCCAGGTTATCCTCGACCGGGTCTGATGCCGAGCAGAGACGGACCGTTGGGTTTGCACCATCCGGATTTGCTGGGGAGGCCTTATGCTGATCAATTGGCGCACACTGTAAGTATATAAAATGGATTTGGTGGTGTAGCGTGATGAATAAATTGATTTGTTTAGGCGGCTGCACACGAGCAGTTGCAGAGGCAGATGATGCTAGAAAGAGACCGGTTTCCTCCTCATCCTTCGATAGTGGCTCAGCACGAAGAGTACTTAAGGTAAGTGGTTTAGATTAATTTTCTAATTAAAAGGAAGCATAAGTAAAATGTACGTTAAATATTTGGGAAAAGTATTAAATGCTGAAACGTGTTTTTCAGGCAATGTTTGTTAAACTGTAGTGTGTAAAATGGCTTGTGTATAGAGAATTAAAGGATGGGGTGGTCCTGTATAATTGTAGTTTTCATATTTTAGGCAACAAAGAGAACGAGAACTTAAAGTGAGGGCTCTGGAAGAGGCTGCAAGGGGATCGAGGCAGTAAAAATCTCTAGGTACGTGTTGGTTTATTTACTAATAATTGTATTTTTTATTGGATTTTTTTAACTAAAGGTTAATTCGACCGCCTGCGAGCGTTAGGAAGAAGGATTACAAAAAATATATATCATATAAATAGTTTGAATTTTAAAAATATTCTTATAGACTTAATTTATATTTTAAAATAGCGAAAATATATAAACGACAAATATTTTTTAAGATCAAAAAAAATATGTATACAATTTTAATTTTTTTGAAATATATTTTGCGTAAAAAATGTAGACGTAAATTTGAAACGCGATTATTGGTTGCTTTATCGTAAATTTTTGTATAGCTTTTATAATTTTTTTGTACATAGGTTTTTATAAATTTTAGTATGCTTTTTAAGTATTAATTATTGTAATTTTTTATAGACAAAAATAAAAAATGTATTTTTAAAAAATATAGTGCAACCATTTTTAATTAAAAAAATATATCGACAAAATGGAAATTTATATTCGATAATCGACTAGTGCATTAATTTCAGTGTCGCGTTTTGTTCGATTAATATCAAAAATGAAAAACGTTTTACCAAAGAGTTTCATAATTTCGTATGTAATTTTGTTTTTTTTTTCCTTCTGGGTGTACCAAAAAAAGCTGTTGTAACTTGTGCTAATTTTTTAATATAAAATTTGTATAAACAAAAAAGTGATTTTTATTTTTAACACACCGATAGACGTTGGTCGAGACGTAATAATACAAATTGGGAATAGGATGAAGTCGTTTTGGGTTATCAAATTTCTTATTCAGGTAAAGAGTTTTCTTGAATGAGAAATTGGATAATATACAGGATGTCCCAATGAAAAGAAGCCTATTTAATCAGCTCATATCTAAAAGTAGATATCTACTTTGAAAATATAATAAAAGTTAAGTTATCGAAAAGTCATAAGCTGATTAAACGGGCTACTTTTCATTGGGACACCCTGTATATATAAATTAATTTAAGCGGGGTTTAGCTTTGGTGGATTATCATGTTTATGAATTATCCGAATATCCGTTGGATTATCCGAAACAATTTCGTATAGCCTAAACTCGGTAGAGAAAAAATGTTTAATCCATTTGAATAACACCTACAATTCTTCGTAAATTTATTTTTTACAGTATAAAATTAACTAACCAAAATACCTATAGATTCCATCAAATTATACAAATTAATAAAAAAACACGTACACTAACTGTAACTAGATCAAACAATTAATTAGCAATTAATCATACCGATAAAAAATGTGATTAACAGTCAGTCTTAACCAGCATTGAACAAGCATTGCACTGTTTTGAAATTAAAAAAGAATTAAAAATTGGCACCTAACAAGAAGTTAAATAATTCTCTTGTAGTTACAGGTAATGTAAAGTATTGAGCTCGATAAAATTATTTACAACTTAATATTAACTATATTCTACCCTTTTTCCATGTTTTCTTTTTCAAAAACGGCCACTTTATAAGTTATATTATAATTTCAATCTATCACAAAAGATTATTTCTACATACATTATTTTTAATGAATACACAGGTGATGTATTATTTACGCGGACACACTGTATATATTGTAAAAGCTGGAGTATATAAAATTAATATTAAATTTAATAATCAAATAACTGTAATGGAAATGCTCATACTAATGGCAGAACTTGATTTATAATTAATTTGTAACAGATTCTCAATTTTCGAGAGTTACAAATAATTTGATAACTTGTGTTGCCCTAATATTAAAAATCTAAAATGTTCAAGCAATGCCATTAAACTTATTAATTAAAATATTCTATTTGCGATTCGATCATTTGAGATAAATAATAAAATATGGGACGGAAAACAATGCACAAAATTAAAATAGTATACGAGAGATTAACCAATCAGAACAAACTGTGTATGATACAATAAAACAATCTAAGTAAAACACACTAAAAAGACATTTTTAAGCTGGGAATAATACATCATAAGAATGACTATTAATTGTTCTACCAACTATTCTCTACACGGAAGTGATAAAAAAAACCCTTCGGCCCCATTTAGTGCATTTTACTTACGAACCTACCGAGAAAAATACCTTCACACATTGACGGACTTCTCTTGAACCAACCCAGTACCAGCGATGGCCAACAAATGGCGAGTACTGGACCCGCTCGTGTAGCTGTCGCCGCTGCTGCGAACGCTCGCGTGCGACAACGGCGTACCCGGCAAGCGTTGGGGCGTACTCTCCACCGAGCTGACGTTTGTCCCTTCGTAGAGCGGCGCCGACGGGATCGGCTCGTCCGGCGTGTAGTAGTCCGATTCGTCGCCTCTCTCACCTAACAAATTCGATTGTACCTTTAATAAACGAATCACGAAGGAGTTCTATGATGTAAAACCGCCCTGCGTCGACTGCTGAGCGAGCTCGACATGAACACTTCTTAGATATTGGCCCATATTCAGCGCTTCCGTTTAAGTTTAGTGACTCTTAAAGTCCCTAGTTACTCCATAACAACAATTTAAAACCTGTCAAGTTAAAGTTTGTTTCGTATAATAAAGATAACCTGACGACTTTAGACCACCTAAGTAAGGTCTTCCTCGCTGCGCGAGCTCATCATTTGCAGATTTGTTTTGCTAAATGGAAATGGGAAAAAACGTAGAGAAGGATCTACAAATAGGATGGCTTTTTTGAAACATACCGTAAGTTTTGCATTTTTCGGGTAGTTCCTGGTGGTCCTCTTGATCGTCAGTATATTGATCATCGATCGGATCGACAACGTCCTCCATGTTCAAGGCTAAATTGTTGGTTTTGGAAGTAGACCTATCGATTTTTTGCAAAAGTGGCGACAACTTTTCAGTTTCACTGTCTTCGTCAACATTCTACAAAATACATCAACTGAATTTATCTTCACCTTCACACTCGCACCTTACTTACAGCTTCCTTTTCGTTCTTCTCGTTAATCAATCTGACATCGTCTCGCTTTCGTCTTCGGTCAATTTCCTTCTCCAACAAAGGCAATTTACCGTCCTTGTTGCTATCTTCGTCTTCTATTCGCCTTGTAGTCAACATGTTAATGTCGCGACTGTAATCCGGACTGTGCGGCGGCTCCAAACCGCCTCCTCTCTTTTTCGTCGGAGTGCTGCGGTCGCATTGTCTACAAAACACCATTCCAATCGATATAATTTTAATCTATAGGTAATCAAACAAAGGACCGTCAATCACCTATTCAAAATCTGAGCCGCTTGTATGGCGTGCTCGTTCTCGGGCGTCTCCACCAAATCCGGCATAGCCGCCGACGGCGGTTGACGAGGTATGCAAGGGCCGTTTAAAGCTTCTATCAGAGAAACTGCCTCATATCCCGGCGGAATGTTATCGCAACTGCCCTACACAAACACACCAAATTATAAATCTAAACGCTACTTTTACACGTAATGCTACATATAGACAAGAGCTGTGGTAAATTTTCAAATACAGATTTCCTTCGTACGCCGCTCTCGACTCGATTTTCGCATTGGGGTTAATGACAATTCTTCGAGACTTACGTCCGGCGGGCTGATGGCGGCGAGATTCGACGTGGGACTCTTCTGCAACGCTCTAACTTGCAGCAGAGCTCTAAACGGAGCCCGGCAAATCGGACAGTAGTTGGTCTGGTATCTCAGCGCGTCCGCGCACGAATTGCAGAGGCACAAATGGCGACAGGGCAGTATCAGCGTGTCCCTTACGTCGCACATGCAAATTACGCATTCGGAACCGTTATCGTCGGTATCGTCGTCTCCACTCGCCTGTAACAATATTTTAATTGTCTGGAATTAAATCTGTAGTAGGTAGGTAGGTCTGATGATGGTATAGTTATTCTGAAACATGTAACCTTCCTGGAGCCTTGTACTTTGTCAATTGAACTGAGTGTGTAAACTTGATATTGCACAAAGCTCTTCCAGCATGTTTTGTCACTTACAATTGTACATATCTATTGATAGCAAGTTTCAGTGTTGAACTTAAAATAATCCTCATTGAAGGAGCTTTATGAAGTGGAATGAGTACTTGCAACATTTCCTCAAACTATATGCCTACTTTGTAAAAGTCCTGGATGAATAAAGACCGATGAACTAACCCATACCTTATCGTTATTTTTGTTTTCGATCCCGTAGATTTCTTGCAGCAAATAACAGAGCCCGTCGACGAACAGCTTCTGCTTTAGGGCCTTCAACAGGTAGGTCCCGTCGGTGATTTTCTCGACTATGGCGATGGTGGTGTGGGATTGGCGCATCTCCTCGGGGCCCTCTTCGGTGACGCAATGTATGGCGATGGGGATGAGTTCTCGGTCGACGTCGTAGAGGAGCTCGTCCTCGTTGTATCGCGCCGGATTGAAGGCGTGCGCCGGCTGGCAGAATTGCTGGTTGGAGCCGCGGCTGTAGTGGAATGTTTCGGACGTGAGCGAAGGGTGTCTCGGAATGTACCTGCCGTATTAAACGCAATAAACATTGTACGGTTTTCTCTTTGAAAGTTGCACTTACGCCACACCGGTGGTAGTAAATTCTTCCGTGCAGAAGTAATAAACGGTGATGGCGCATCGAACGTCACAATCGAAGGTGAACTCGATGTTGAAGGATGTGTTGGTGCCCAATTCGACATCTCTGTATTCGCCTTTGTCGACGTTGCTTAATTTGCTGTAATCGTTGCTGGTTCTTACGAATCTCAACGATTCTTTTCGTATGTTTACTAGGCATTTTAATGTCTTTGTGGGTTCGTTGGGTTGCGGTGGAGGGTAGGGAAACTGGAATCATACGAATGATACTTGCATTGCGATTGTTATAGTACTTTTGTGAGTACTTACTGGCGTTGGTCTACTTCCGAGGAAGTTCAAATCGGAGTTTTCACCGAATAGGTAGGACTCCGGTTGTGGCGTGTCGAAACGTTCTCCGCCCATTATGAAGTGGCTTCCGAAATAATTGCCTGAAAATAATAGTAAAAAATAAACCTCTAATTAGATTGGTATAATGGTGGTAACTAACCAGATCTGGGTGGATACTTGTAAGAATGATTCGAGGCTATGTCGACTTCTTCGACACCATCGTTCTGTCTCGTTGTTAAAAGAGCACCCATTTTATCGTAATTTAATAATCAAACGGAATAAAAACAGATTTATTGTGGCATATTTGAAATTTCTGAAAATTTATTATTATTTTGACAAAGGGAACGTCAGTGTGACACTTGAAGTTCAGTTTACTGACACGTGACTTATGACATATGTCACGTCATTAATTTTTTGTATGTTTGCACGAAGAGTAAGAGGCCTTACAAATGTCAACCTCAATATTTCTTCTGTAAACATATTTTTTTAATAATCAAAAGGATGTTTTAGAATTGTAAAATGGACACTGAGGAATCAAATACGGAAAATAATAATAAAATATTGAACGTAGAAGACCTCAACATTGAAATATTGCCTGTAATCTACGATATTATTAAAAGGTAAGGTTATAATACTAAAAATAAACACACACTGACGTCGAAATAACAAAAATGTTTCAGTGTCGAAAAGGACAACCACCACGATAATACAGCGAAAACGAGGGATTCCCAGGACTGTTCTCAAAAAGTATTAGAGCTACAGAAGCGTTTAGATCAAGCCAGGACTGAGGTATGCACCAACAGGGAATAAATAATCACACGACCTTTGAAGGTTAACATTATTCGTACACTTTCAGATTCGCATGCTACCGGGCATAGATTTCAGTAAAGAACAACAACTCAATCACCTGGAAGCGTTGAAAACCCAATTGAGGCTCAAGCAAGAACTCGTACAGAAGTACCGTTACATGTATCCCTTCGAAATTCAAAAACCTTAACATGGTCCTACGCTTTATAATCAGAATACTAGCCAACAACGAGCAACTGGTACAGAGGCTCAGCGAATCGTATCCGATGCGCCGAGCAGCCCAACTAGTAGTTAGGTTAATGTACAGCGGCAAAAATTTCATAGAAGAACAGAAACTGCAGGGAAGACTGACGCCCGAGCAATTCAGAGCTTTGATGAGGGACGTCGCCTCGAACTTCCAAAATCAAATAAAACAAGCTCAAGAGAACTTACGCAAGAAAATGAAATAGTAATACTAGAATAAATTAATGTAGTTTGGGTAATGTGTTTTATTTGAATGAAATTTCTACAAGTACAAGTTTTGCCTGTATATTCAAAGCTAGTAATACTAACAGTACATTGTTATTTACTTGGAAGAATACACCAGCCTTAACATTAACAAATAATTAATATTAAACTACATATGGAACGTGAACAGGCGCTTAAATATCGCACAAATTAATGGTATATATTTCGTTCTCCTTCAGTTTGAAATACTCGTTAGTTTCTTTTAAATAAATCCTCCTCCTCAAGTACACCCAAAGCATGAGGCCGCAGAACGACAGCAAGAAGTACAAGCTGACGCTGATGTACAGAAATGCGCAAATGTGCACGATATTATTGCCGATTTGGATGAATCCAATGACGAAGGCGATGCTCCACAAGCCGTTCAACAGCATGCAGTACAAGGAGGTTATGATGAACGCGGTTTCCTTCTCGTTCGGCGTGATTTTGTGGAAGTAAACGCCGATCGTCGGCAGGCAGATCAGCAGGAACAACGATTGAATGCTGAAATTTAGGTTGATGGATTTGCATACGAAGGGCTTGGAACATTCGTTGGAGCAGTACAGAAAGTACGCTGTCGAGTGGACGGTAAATAGGACTACCGATATGCAAAGGCTTCCCATCAAACATTTCGGGTTTAATTTGATCATGGTTTTTTTGATTAGTTGAATTACTGATGAATTATTATTAGATTACTGATCTTTTTACTATACTTTTGATTGAACTGTCATGGTTCTAGTTGATTAGTGTTGACGGGTTTCATTTGAAATTTATTGCCTGAGTAGGCATACACTGTGACAAAAAAAAAGTATCCGGAATTTCTGATTAAATTAAATTACCTGCTCTTAATAATTTTAACTATTTCAAGTTTCTGCATGTAGGTAGAAACACTGTTCTTAATGAGGATGCAAAAAATTAGCGACTGTTTTATCGAAAACCCATATTTATGAATGGTACAAAACTTAAAGACTGTCGGGAGATCGCTAAAGACTTGCCTCGTTCCGAACGGTTCTCGACCACTTCAACCAATGATAACGGCGAGAAAATGAAGGAAATTGAGTTCGAAAATCATCATGCTAGTATCAGATAAGTTGCACATGACCTCAGCATCTCCCGTTAAACCGTTGTTCGATGCAGATGCTGGTTCGAGTGAAGTACTATCGACCAGCCGCCTTACTCACCAGAGATAGCCTTGTGCGACATTTTCTATAAATGTCATCAAAGAAAATTCGCGAAGGAGCTAAATGGGCATCTAAAAATGTTTCTATAATTGGAAAAGACGTCCGACTATGTGTATGCTTCAAAGGGAGCATATTTTGAACGAGAATCAAAAAATTTTCCGGGTACTTTTTTGTCACTCTGTATATGTATAGTAAGAAGTTTGTTTTTATTTTCATAATTTAAAACATAAATAAAACAACAAAGTTTACAAATTCGGAGATATAAATTGACTTAAGAGCACCAAAGTGATAACATTAATCATAACAAGAACATCCCACATTTAAACTCAATAGCAACATTATCTGTAGACGTGTTTTATATAACTATCGACAACAACCAACGAAAGATGAATAATTATTACTGTAAATTCATATTTTGTACGATATTTCTGTACAATTTCGGTAAACAGACGATCCCGAACAAATATTAAATTTCTACAACTCTACTGATTCCAGTTTCATCTTCTCCTTCAGTTTCACTGGGAGTGACCAGCTGCTTCAGCTGCAAGGATAACTGCAATGATCCTTTTGATCCTTCCGATGCCTCCATCCAACATTGCGAGACAGGAGTCTACCAGAAAGGCGGCAACAAGACTAATCACAGCTTTTTATTGGACACAAGCTTCCTGATTTTGAGCAACAAGAGTTCCGGTTACGTTTGCGGCAAATTCATCATGGAATGTAAGTATTAAAATCTCAAAGTCAAAAGATTGATATATTTTACAAATGTTTAGGTACTAATATTTTTATGAATACTCTCATTAAATTTTTATCATTAGATTTGTCTCCTCCGCTTCTAATCCGATTGTAAGCTTTGAGTATACTGGGTTGCCTATTAATCAGGCTCAAAAGTGAGGTTTCAAAGTCCAAAGGCATCTATCTATCGCCTATTTTTGTCAACGATCATGTATAATAACATAGATAAGAAAGTGTTTAATGAAAATCATTTTTATTCAGCTTCTACTTCCGGTAAAATAACTACACAACGCAGATGCATGGCCAAAAATTACATCGGCACAACTCCCTGCGGCTTAGTCGAAACTTTAGCGAATTCAACCCAAATGAAACTGTTGAGCTGTTCCATATGCGACTTAGAGCTGTGCAACTCCGCGATCGGATGGAATTCGTTAACTTCTTGGGCTATATTAGCTCCGGCTATTGTTGCTTTATTTTTATAAAAAATGTATTGTAATACTATAGTACATTTAAAAACGACACTTTCGTAGATATACTAAAAAATAATAAATAATATGAGTAGTTATTATTATTAAAATTAACATTATTTATTAATAATAATTACCTATAGATTATTTAAATGTCGAGAATGTCTCACTAAAAACTGACCAAACAAAAATAGCATATAGGTACGAATAAATGCAAAATTGTTTGCAATATCATGGTCAATTCTATGATTTGAACAAAGAAAGATTATTAAAACAACAGTGGTTAGAATAAGAAAGTTGCAATTCCACAGTATCACTCTTTTTTTTTATATGAGACTATAATCAAAGTTGTCTTTGTTGCACCCATAGACCTTCCTTCACTTCAGACAGCAATATATGGTCATCTCCATGGGTTAAACAAAGAAAGGTTATTAAAACAACAGTGGCTAGAGTAATGAAACAACATAATAAAGGGCTGCTAAAATGGCAAATAAATTAAAGGAAATCTGAGAATCAAGAGCATTGTAGTAAAAAACATAAAAAGTAGCACTAATAATACAAAAATTACCACATTTTTTTTCATGAATAATATCAACTTAAATTCAATCTAGTTCGTAACTCCAATTTTTCGTAACCCAAAAAAATTAGCACCAAAGAGATAACATGCAATATTAAAATCTCTTTAATTAGAGTATAAAGTGTACTTAAGATCATTAATAACTTAAACTGTCTAATTACAACTTACTACCAATAAGTCGAAATTATAGATAAAACTTTCAATCAAACCAAGATTCATATCGTTTATCTTATCTCCGCCTATATCCGATTAGGTATCTATTTCACTCATTGTGGAGTTAACATTAGACGAAAATCTTAATCTCATAAAAAATTTCGAACAATAATCGAGTATAATGTGAAAGTATTCCCTCGCTCAAAGTCGGGTAAAAATGGGTGGGTGCTGCTCGAAGGAGGAAAATGTAGATCCCTCGTGTCCGAGGGACTCTATTATCGGGACTACTTTATCGGATACTCAAGTGGCTTCCGCGAGTAAAGAGGACAAAATGATCGTGGATGAACTAAAATTCGAATTCAACGGAAGCCCTCAAACGTTTCTGTTGGACAATTTGCTCATGACTACTCAGTTTTTCGAAAATTATCGAAAGTAAGTATTAATTAATGTGGTAAAATAAATTGACAGAACTTTAAATTGAAGGTTGCTAAGGGTGTATTTGAACAGTGCATAAAACATTTAAATTTTAAGTTGTTAGTAAAATTGAATAGTGCGTTAATTGCAACTCGAATTAATTGAGTCGTATTAATTAATAATCGTATTAATAATTTTCTAAAAGTGTAGACATTATTCATTTCAAACAATACATATTAAAAATATCTGTGATACACTTTAAACCACTTTAAAACCAACGATAAAATTATTGATATCCCGTACTCCACAAAAAAATGTCAAAGTAAGAATATTGAAATAGATACAACAAATATTTGTTTTTTTTTGAGATTACGAAATCAATCGCAATTATCATAATTGTTAAAACACTCAAATATGTCTAAACATATTTAAACATTTTATTTGATGTTATATTTATTCCTACAAACATCAAAATTACCTTCTTTTAATATTTCCTCTATTTAATAAACAACAAAATCTAACACGAATAGAATTAATATTTTTTAAAATAAAATTATTATAATTCCAGGGACAGAGAACACGCCGTTTCGACCATTAACAAACAAGAAAAAGACACGAACTCGACTCTTTTAGAAAAACTGAACATGGGTTGCATTTTCCCGGATTATTTCCTGGAAACTGTTAACGATAATTTAAGATACAGGCCGATTCACGGCCCCAAGAAATACGTTATGGAACCGTTAATAACCAAGCGAATGTTCATAATCAACTACAACATCGAAGTAATTAGCGACAATGACGAGAACGTTCAATACACGTCCATCGACAAACCCGCCGTGCAAGTTACTATCGAAGAATCCGGAAGAAAGGGTAAGTATTTCATCAAGAGACACTGTATTCACAACATTCCATAGACTTTGAGCTGTCATCTACTGATTAATCAGTGATTGCTAGAGCCTGGTGCAGGTCCAGGTTAGTCTTGTGGTGATATTCCCTGGACGAACATACTCATCTTTGAATCCCAATTAATAGTTTTTCTTCTAGGTTTCGTGAGATTGCGCCAAAACCACGCCAACCAAACTGTGAATAATGTGATAACATCGAACATATACGAACCCGGACCGAGCGGGTTGCAGAACCCGGAAAGCGAATATGATTACGCTTTAATCACGGAAGCGCGCACGCCCAAAGCTTTGGAAGGCACCACCGGCCCGGAATCCAAAGAATCCCTCCCGCCCACTTGCTTCACTGCGAAGAAAATCAAGAAACCCGATTACCTAATCCAAGAAATTATCCAGGTAAGGTGCAGCGATTATCTCGCTACTCTGCGATTTAGGAAAATAAATAATCCAATTCTACAGGAAAAGAATTCGGAGGGCGATGATTATGACCTCACCGAAGACGACCTATTCGACTACATCACCTACATAGACGCCAAAGGTTTCATGAATCACTTCAAGAGCAACATGTTCCCGAACTCGCTCGGCCGACTGCTGGGATTCACGCGAGACGAAATCGACCTAGCCAGGACCATACCGGGCAAGATCTTCTGCAATTTGACCGACGCCGACGATCAACCCCTCCATTGCGAGGTAAATTCCACCGTCGCACTTCGCGTGAACTCCTGTATAATTATTTTCGTAAGGTGATTCCGTGCGTCGCGATACCATGGCCCACCGAGCAGACCTACGAGTTCATTTGGAGAGAAGACAGGCCGACCATCACCGATAAAAAGGCCGGCAAATGGTACAAGTGGCCCACCGATCAGATGATCAAGGAGATGTGCGCGTTGGAGTGCGTGGTGGTGCCGAAAGGGTATTGGATGAAAAAGGGACATTACTCCGATACGGCTATTGAATGGGAGATAGCCTTCCCCAAGGCAGAGAGATACCTGGAGGCCAGGATGTCGCACGTGCAAATTAGGTGTTTCTTGTTCCTGTTGATCATTCATAAGTAAGTATGATATTATTGCTGTCCAAAAATAAGCTCCAGGTGTACAATAGGTATATTGCTTTGGTGAGTTCCTCGGATGGTTTTAGTCCCTATTTTCCCACCTTTCGCATTAATTAATAATTTCTTAGGGTTTTCATTCATCCAAAGACGCAACAACACGGGTTGCTGGTGGAGCACATCAGGTGCCACATGTACTGGGAGTGCGAGTCGAATTACCGCGATTGGCCGGAGCATCGGCAGGGCGCGAAGATCGTCAAAGTCATCGAGAATTTGTGCCAGCGGTTGTCGAAAAGCCTCCTGCCGGATTTCTTCATCAAAGAGAAGAATCACTTTAAAAACATACCGATGAAGTACCTGCATTTCGCTCACAGGATATTCAACGACGTGCTGCAGAATCCGGTGGTGTACTTCATCAGCGCCTTGCGGTGTATCAGGTACACCAGCGGGAAGTTTTACACGCCCTTCGAATTTAAGGAATTCTATAGGTATGGAAATGCAACGATTATTTAGTATGTTCCAAAGATTTTGGTGCTGTAATGGTTTTTCTAGAGTGATGGGGTATTTTAATTAGGTACTTTTAGGAATATGACTGAAACTAATAATAATAATCTTAAACAAATAAATCCCAACACAATTACCGGGCCACCTAATATAAGAAGAGTATACAGAGACCCCGAGATGCAATGGGAGCACTTGAACGAAGTAGCGAAGAGGAAAAAAGCGTTGGAAATGAGGAACAAAAAATTGAATAAACAAAAAGAAGAAGATACAAAATCTATCGATTCCATTGATTTAGAGGTAAAAATACCAGCATATTAAAACAAATCTTCAAAATTATCTGTTTTATTCTGCAGTGGTCGTTCGAGAAGGAACTGAGCATGCTGAAAAGGAACGTGATCCTCTGCCAATACATCAAATTCTTTATCGAAATAGCCAAGGAGATAACGAGATTCGACGGCTCGGAGAACCACTCGAGGCTCTACCTCAAGCAAGCACTCTATCTGACGAACCTCCTCGAAGACAACTCGGGCATTTACAAAGAGGACGCGAGGGAGTTCCAGCGGCAGATCCGGCTGGAGCAGAACGCCGTCACCAAGTCCGCGGTTCTGAGGAACTCGGACGTGCCGCCGGCGACGCCCGTCAGGAATTCCCAGCAATTCGACTACTCGCTCACCCAGCAACTGAAGAACAACTCGGTGAACTGGAACAACTTGCACAACAACTACACCGGCAACACGGTGACGAATAAAGTGGTTCGCACGTCGTCTGTTAAAGTCGAAAAAATGTCGCCTCTCCTTAATAAGCATCAGAGTATATTGGCTAAAAGGAGGAGTACCTTTGGTGTTACGAAGAAAAGTGTGGTGTTTGCTAATCCCGATTAGATGCCTCAAGAGATATTTTTTACATTTTCTATTGCTTTTTAGAGAATGGCTTGTTTAAAGTTTTCTATTTTAACCCAGTAATTAGCTAATTTTATGTCGATTTGTTAGTTGATATTTTTATGTTATTTATTATCGTTTTATCTTGGATAATTATTTGAAAATATTTATTATTTTTATGAAGGCTGTAAATATTAAAGTAATAATAAATCGAACATTTTTTTTATAACAAAACAATACATAATTTATTTATTGCAGGAATTTTTAACAAATATTTATTACAATTACATACATGGAAGTTTTATTATACATTATTACTGGTAACGATAAATTTAGTCGTGTGACTAGGCCGTTTAATTACCAAGAAATTCATTAAAAACGTTGCATGATGAACAAATAAATACATATAGCTGAAAGGAAATGCTAATAAGCTAATGTGGACTTTCGCTTTTAAATATAACTGTACAATGAAATATTAAATATGTGTCGTCGTATCTTCAATAATTCGTCGTAAATAAGTCGCAAGATTATTATTTGTGTACATTTTAAAATTATTTGGTGAATGCGCGTGAACAATAAAATAAATACACAATAGTGTTAGAAATTGTAGGTGTAAAATGAGTGAAGAAACTATAACAAATGGCACACCACAGTCGAGTTTGAACACAGGGTGTTTGAGTAATCCGTATTTTCTCATGAGTTGTATAAAAACCACGTTGACCAAGAAAAAAATCTGTTTTTCTTGAACTCATTGTTACCATCACGAACGGTGCCAATAACATCTAATTAATCATCAAGTTTCCGAAGCGATAGTCTCCTTTATCCATTTGACATTGGAAGAAATTTTATCGAACAATCTCGGCCTTTCCAAGCCGTTTTTGGCGCAAGCTATCCTCCAATTCGTAACGCCGGTTAGAAACCATTTTTCATTATCGGAATACTGACAAACCATCGGACTACCGGCGAATTCTTCTTCCTTTAAATCAACCAAATTATTTACAGGAATATTACCAAAACGATTTTCACTTACATTACAATCGTTCTGTCCATAAATCGGCTCAGTGCACATACCATTCACGGTAGTTATACTGATATTCTCGCACTTCTCCTTATCGACCAACTTCACTTGAACCCGCTGCAACTGCTCCCTGTTCCTGGCCCAGCCGAGCGTATTGCACTGCACGCGCTCCACCGGCAACCCCATGCTCTCCTTCGGCAGGCAAACCGGCCGCACGAAATCGTTGAAGCTCACCGGCTGGTCCAGTTTCACCAGAGCCACGCTGCTCCCTTCGACCGGCGACTTCACCATGCCGACGATCCGCCGCTCCTGCTCCCACGGCGTCGAGCTCAGCAGCCGGGTGGCGCCGAATTTCGCGCGCCACTCGGCCTTCGGCTGGCCCTGGAAGCAGGAGCTGGTCGTCGCCACCCAGTCGCCCGACACCAGCGCGCCGTCGCACGTGTGGACGTCGTCTTTGAGCAGCACCGCGTGCCAGGGCCAGTCGCCGTGCGAGGCCATCTTCGACAGCGACTTCAGGCCGGCGGGGCCGTGGGTCGCCTGCACGCCGCACTCTACGGGAATAAGCTCGATGAAATGGGCGATCTTGTAACGGTTCGAGTTCGGTACTCACGCAAATCCGCGCATTGGACCTTCAGGACTTGCTTCGTGTGGCACTTGGCCCGGACGAAGCTGATCTCCGAGGCGGTGGGGTTTCGCATCCTGACGTAGGAGACGTTGTCTTCGGTGTCCGTAACTACGTTTACAGATGCTACTTTTCTGGAATAATAGTTACGCGTTATCCCCTAAAATTACTTTAGATTTGTTGAAATATAGAAAACCTTATGACACTTGGATAGCTAAAGAGGTCTAAAGAAATTTCGAAAGATCAGAAGAATAACTTGGATTGTCCTAGAAGGATATGAAGAAACTTCTGATGAGTGAGGAAGGATTACAGGAAAGATTTTCATATACCAAGAATGGTCTAACTAGACCTGAAAAATCTGAAGAGACCTGGATTGCCTTAAAGAAATCTGGAGGAACATGACTTGCATATAATCTTAGAAAGATCTAGGGGTTATCTGAAGAAACCTGGATATCCGAATTGACTTGAAGACCAGAAGAATAGATTTTTAAAGCTTGAAGATGCTTGTATAATCTTAGATAGGTCAAGAAGACACCTGAAGAGTCTTATAGAAGTCTGGAGGAAATTAAAGAAATCTACAAAATCTTAGGACAATCTAGAAGAATCTAAAAAGACCTGGACATCCATATAGAGAAATGTTGATTGACTAGAACATCAAAAAACATCTGCAGATTAGATATGTCTAAAATCTGAAGAGACCTAGATAGCCATAGACACCTCTGGATGACTTTAATAAGACCTGTACAATCTTAGAGATAATTTTATACTTACTCATAACTGAGAGTTTTGCACAGAGATGCAGCAGCCGCGTGCAGCACGGTATTTGATTGATTTAAGGGTAGACTCCTGTTGATGTTTTCCGTGCAAAGTTTACCTATCTCCCCTTTCTCGTTGAAAGTCACGAAACCCTCGGCTGAGTAAAGGGAGGGATGCGGGGTAGCTGTCTCGGTTTTCCTGGATGATGCCAAATCCGGCGCCAGGCTTACTGCAAATACAAATTTCATGTCTAATATAAAACTATAAAAAGCAGCAAAAATGCAGGATTGCAAGGAGAAGAGTTAACTCAATTAAAATTCAGAAAACTGTACAGGAATTTAACGTGTCTAATTAGCGTAAATTAGTAAATACAATAGTCTTAATTCAAAATTAAGAAACATTGTAAAGCTGCAAGACATCGATTTACTTCAATCCTGCGTGTAATATTATTAGGTAAAGATTTTATCTCGAGACAACAATACTCTCGAAAAAACAATAGAATCAGATTGTTGGTTTGTTTGTGTAAAATTAAGGTTTGTCTGAAAGGATCGTATTTTTATCTAAATCCGGAAGTTGTTAATGGGTATATAATAATAGGTGTGTCGAAAATACTGCTGGGATACTTACGCTTTTGATTATACCTAGCTATTGCTTGATAAATGCCTAAACTTTAAATACCCCTAATTTTTCTAAAAAATTGATAAAATTGCCTCTTATGTCGTAAGAGAAAAATTGCTGCATCATGAACAACTGCAAGATTATGAACTCGTTATTATTGCACAGGGAAAGTATCGATTTACCTAAATAGGAAATCTAGTTTACGTTAGAAAATACTGTTACATCTGAATAACTTAATAAACGCTTAGGAGTAACATATGCTCCCGATGTTTATGTAAGATAAAAATCGAAATTGCGGGAGTTAAAAACGATCCGAAGCCTTTCACTTCTGGTGCGGTAATAGAGATTTAAAATGCCTCGTCAAAATTATGGGGATTGCGCAATTTCGAAACAACCAATTTCGATAAAAACTTCTTAATCGAAAAATCGAAAAAATCTTATTAGATGCTCACAAACCGTCGATTTATTATCCAATAACCCAGATTCTCCGATACGGCGCGTATCGGATGGAAGAATACCAATTAGGAATCGATTTACATTTTACTGTTACATTTACGCTTCCATTCGACTGTATTATTAGTAGCACTACCAGATACAAATTCTCTCAGCAGTATCCCTATTGAATTTTAAACCAACAATCGGAGGCGTATAATCTTTCCAAAATCATTTCACCATGGTTAAATGAAGGAATTAAAGTAATTTTTAAGAACTTACAACACCGTTTCTCGTCGCTACCGTCCGGGCAATCGATGTGACCGTCGCATCTCTTCATTCTAGGTATACACACCCTACCAATACCGCAATGCAGATGGCTCTTGGGACAGTAGCTGCAGGACCTTTCGTCAGACACGTCCTGGCAATCTATAACGCCATCGCAAACACGCGGAGACAGCGCTTTGGATTGCAATTCTTCAACGCAACCTGCAGCAAAGAGGGCAATCCACGTGCCAACTCCCTTTCAAGTCATTGTATTATATTTACCTGGTTTGGTGAGGCACTCTCCTTGTCCGTATTCGGGAAACTTGGAGCAATCCAGGTACTCCTTGATTTTCCCCTGCAAGCGGCCGCCGCAGCCGATCATGAAGTCCCTGCAGAAACTCCTGCAGGGCAGGATCATCTCGTCCTCGGCGGCGCCCTTCCTGCAGGACGGTTGCAACAGTCGGCATATAAAATCGTAAGCGTGTCTGTAGCATTCCGCGTCGACCTTTAATACAATAATTTCAAAGGTAATGATAGTTTAAAGTAACTTGTAATTTAATAATTCGTATCACTGTTATTAAAGTAATTTAAGGCGAGGGTAAAGTCTGAAAAAGTGTTTAAACGTGATGTGAATCGAGTTAAAGAATTACTGTTAAATCTTTAAAAAAAGTAACCGTGTGAGGAGAAGAATTCATTAGTGAATTAAAGATAAATTACTGTAAATAATAGACAAAAATATCTGTGAATATACCCAAATTACACAGGTATAATATATTATTTTTGTGTGTTTAGTAGTGGTTTAATTTAATTCCTAACGAACTTTTAATACCTATACCTATCTAGTAATTTTTGGCAGATATTTTTTTTCAACGGTAATTTAAAAGAAAGTAGGACAATCGTCAAAATTTTACTCGATAAATACATTAAAATAAAAAAAAACTTCTCATAG
This sequence comes from Phyllotreta striolata, assembly GCA_918026865.1. Lineage (NCBI taxonomy): Eukaryota > Metazoa > Arthropoda > Insecta > Coleoptera > Chrysomelidae > Phyllotreta > Phyllotreta striolata. Next base: position 4,496,177 of record OU900098.1, on the reverse strand, counting down.
TATAATAGGCATTGTTAATATAATTTGATTCAGTTAATTACATCGCAATCAAAGCTTACAGAACTAAAAAACTTAATAGAATTTTTCGGAACGAATAACTCAAACGTCCGTATCAACGAGAGAGTAGATTAAAATCCTATTTATGTATTACATTTAATTTTTTTACTGCAATAATTCGCTCCAGTACTCACCAATTCCCGGAACGAAATCACATCGTTCCTCACATCCCGCACGCTCCAGTGCTTGAACAGATTGGGGTACGTGGTCACGTTGTAGCCCAGCCGCTGGCAGTACTCCAACTCCAGCGGGAAGCACCTCCGCGGCGGGTGCGGCGTCTCGGTGACGGCCTCCGTGACGGGCGTCGTCGTCGCGGCGGCCATTCGCGGCAACTCCGAGTCCGGCTTCACCTCCAAACTCGCCGAGTCGATGGTGAGGTTCTTGAAGTAGAGCGACTCGCGCACGACTATCTCCTTGGCCAGGATCTCCTCCAGGTTCTTGGCGGTGATGTCCAAGTAGTACGGGTCGATGTGGATGTTGAAGTGCACGATCAGGTCTTTGTCTTCGGTGCTGAAATTATAATCGAGTTCTTGTACTATAACCGGAGAGAAAAACGAGACTTCTGTATGGTAACTCAAATTATCAAGCTGAGTTTTGGAGAGTATACAGGGTGTTTTGGAATGTATTAACTTACCCATCGAGAGCTAGTACCTCGGAGCCGAGGTACCCGTGTCGCACGGTGCTTCTTCTAAACAGTAAATTCAGTCTTTCTCTGTAGTCGCGAGATCTGCTTTTGAACATGCTGGTGCCCGGATCGGCCAGTTCCGGTGAGAACACATCGCCCTCCGTCACCCGGAAAGTCGCCCGGAAAACCTGCTCTTCGGGAGCCTTCGGCAGGAAAAACGTGTCTACATAAACCAAAAATTATTCCAAAATTAACGAAGAAACATCATCGCCTTTAGGCGCGTTTTAATTGTTTAATAGGAATGGCATTTATTCAGATTGCTAGGTGCACTTTATAGTTTAGTCCTTGCACTCGAATCCGAACGCTCCTTTCGGATTATGTTGCTTTCTATTTCACAAGCAGGACGATTTGATGTCACGAACCATCTCGACGAGCTTTACAACGTTTATCCACTCTTAATTTAATGCATTTAAAATGTAAGAAAACAATAGATTTAGTTTACTCACATCCCACGTACACTCCTGCGGCTGCGAGTAGCAGGAACAGTAGAAATATCGCTATGATGAAACAGCCGCATTTGTACTGAGAGGTCAATTTTTTCCTGGTGAACCTGATGTCGGAGTCCGATGAGAGGATCGAACTGGGAGATCGCCTGTATTGTCTCGTCCCGACCGATCCTATCGAACTCACGGACGTCTGCAATAGATTTAATCAATCAATTCAGATATTTTTACTGCCCTAGATTTAAAACCGCCTTATAATTTAGGCGGTTTTGTGTGGATTATTATTATTCCATTCATGCTTTTCAATGGTTCTTTAACGATATACAGGGTGTTGATTAATAGAGTGCCGATACTTCAGGATGTGAATATTTGATTGATTGGAAGAAAAGTTTATATTAATCCTTATCTTTCATCCTTATTATCAAATCGTTATATCCTCCTTAATATAGTCCTCCTTTCTAATATAGTCCTTAACCTTTTAATTTTCGAGCTACAGGGTGTTAAAACTTTAAAAAAAATAACTTAAATAATTAATTGATGTATTTTTTCCGAAATTTTAACATCCTGTAGTTCGAAAACTAAGAGGTTGAGGACATATATTAAAGTAAACTTTTCTTCTTAAAATCATCCAAATATTCATATCTTGAAGTATCGGCACTCAATTAATTAACACCCTGTATATTTTAACAGAAATGTAGTCATTATTTCGATAGAATTATTACCGTGATTTAAATAGCTTATTAGAAATAAATAAAAAATGTTTTGACGCCATTTGACTCACCTGGTTAGTGTTCATATTTACAATAGGTATTCGGCATTAAAACTGAGTGTTCAGCGATTAAATTGCACATTTGCAAATAGGCCTTCGGTGGTTTCAAAATTCAGGTAGGAGACCGAGCGGACTTGGCCAAATAAAGTAACGATTAGTAATTGTCGTTAATAAATGTTTCGAAAAACGCGAAGAAAATTACAATAGCGTCCTACGGACTATTGAATGAAGATCCTTCGACGAGCTGCATGGGAGGAATTAAGGAACGGCAATAGGATTCATGCAGAAGAAACAAGCGGATAGTTTTATAAAATTTCGGTACAATTAAAATGGGGTAATTCTGTGTTGGAGTTTTTGTATTAGAACGCTTTCACCGTACGCAAATTTCGCCACAGACACACGCGCTTTTTCCCGATATCAAAAAAAATGATTGGGATATTATTTACGCTTTTGAATAGAATTTTGCACGGTACGATTGGCTTTCCCAACGCGTCGAAACGAGACGTGATGTTATTAGATACCAATCCGTCTTAAATGCCACGAGAAATGGCAAGGAAACCGTAAACGTAAATGCCAAGTGGATGAAGTTTACGTTTCATAGAAATGCAATCCTACGTTATATTATTACTCGGATTTTTTGTACCTACTTGTTGCAGTTTCACGCCACGGTGGAGACTATATTTTTTATAATAGGAGCAATGTAATACCTACTACTGTGCTTATGAAAGAAACTCGTGATCGAATTGTCTCGTTTTATATAACAAAGATATTGTGTATCCAAAGTTAATTTAATATGGTCAGAAAAGTTAAATCGAATTAAAATCTACTATGAATTTCAATGGATAATAAGTTTTTGAAATTGTTAATAATATTGTTAATATACAATAAATAGGTATATAAAATACGTACAACTAGAGCTTTTCAATAGAAGTATAGCTTTCATATTTTATTCAATTGACTTTGGAAAAGCTGTACATTGGAGCAAACTCCTCAATAGTATTTCGTTATCTGTTTGTATTGAAAATGCAGCTGTACTATTATATTTAATTGTACCAATAATATAGAAAAAAAATAACCTTACCTTGGAATCCCAAGAACTTTTTCTACGCCCCCTGTTCTCCATCGAGGCCGTCATTCTCCTAACACTCCATCAAACATTCACTATTCGATCACCGTCCACAAACAAACCACGAGAATTCGCGTTATCGAATCCCTATCAGGGGAACAATTCCCGAATGAGCGGGCGTTGAAAATTAAACTGTCGCCGAAACGTCCATCCTCTTCGACGCCGTTACCGTTGATTGAAGAAGCGTTTAATTGTCGTCGGAGCCGAGGAGATCATCGCGCGGTTTCTCTTCGGATGCAGTTGGAGACTTTCACCTATAACAAGAAATCGCGATTTTCATTAATTCTGTATTTAAATTGATCGCATAGTAGGGTCGCTAATGCGACGGTAATTTGTATTTGAAATGCGTTTATTAATGATAATGAAAGTTATGCATCCGTTATTGCAATGCAATTGGTGTTTTTTTTTGTCGTGAAGTGAAGGTAAAGGACAGGAGAGCATTTTCGATGGAATTTCTAATGAGTAATTAACCTACTACAAAAAAAACACGAAAAATATCACCCCAAAGTTCCATCTTTACTAAATAATAATTACTTGAATTTGGAATATAAAAAAATACATAAAAAATATGTTCGAAAAGAGGAAAATTAAAAATAAATTAAATTGAATAAACTTGGCAATAAACTTGATTATTCTCCGGCCGGCATGTTACCTGAATTATCACCTCCTCGCGATTATCTAGGTTTATGAGCGACCATTCGACGGGTAATCAACACTAAATAGTGTTAATGGGTTTGTGCGACCTACACAACGCGATTTTCCATGGAAACTGTTATACGAAATAAATAAATACGTTTGTTTTTTGCTTTTTTCCTCTACTTTAAGTCAAGAACTGTTGTTTTAAACGAATGGATTTGCTATATCTCTGCGATGTTTTCTAATAAAAAAATGGAATAATCAACCACCAGGTTTTATGTGTGGGTTTAATAATGCAAAGATAAATTTAACTGATAGATACGGGTTTGGTTAAAAATAAATCTGGGCATCTAGGCAGTTCGTGGTAATGTTAAGTTACAAAATTATGAAGCCCAATCGTCTATTTTTATTAAAATGGGATTTTAATAAAAGTTTGAAGGCCTAATAATTCTTAAAAAAACAATAATTTTTGGAATAGTTCATGTTGAATCGCCCTGTATGCGTATACTTTCTGGCCTGTACGGCGGAGCTCTCGAAGACGCGACCCATTAATTCCATCTAACGGTACAGAAAATGATTTGTTCCACTTCTCTTCTGTTGTGTTCTTTTCTTTTTGTTCTCTGCTAAAAGCAAAAGAAGCAGGCGAAATTGCGCTTCTCGCGTTTTCGATCTATAACCGCAGCAGCATCGGGATTTAATGCTCCAGTTGCATTTAAATCGCTACCGTTTCACGACTGATCGAGCTTGGCTGCACGCCCGCGAAAGAACGGGCCGTCTCGCCGGATTCCGGATTCCGGGTTACATTTTGTTTGTACTCGATCGATCGATGAGTAATCGTTATTACAGTAATTTTTTTGATGATTTACCTTATGTAATTTGTACGCTGAATTGTTGAAATGTTTAATTGATTTTTTGAAAGCATCATATTTATGTTGAAATGTGTACTTGCTACAATATTCGGGTGTCAATTGATGTAATTTAATTTGTACCTAATACTTATTGTATCTGTAAAAAATTGCAGTAAATGTTTAAGAAAAAAATTACTGCGATATTTGCAATATTCCTACCACAGAATATACATTTACTGATTTCTATTATTAAAACATAATTGCTAGATTAACGGGAACTCACTGCACATATATACATTTTATTATTAAAAATTACTCTATACCTTGTATGTTTATTAACAGTTTCTCTTAGGTAATAAATCTATAAATATTTATCTGTTTTATTGATCAATTCTCCTTTGCATACTCCTCCTTAATAGGTAATATTTCTTATTTCTCATCAGTATAACGTAATAACAGTAATTTTTGGTCGCTTTGGAAGTATTGGCTTCATAAAATTCCGTTAAGTGAATATACCGCGATAACCAACTGTTCCACAACAATCAATCAACTTTGAAATATTGTGATTTACTAGGATATTTTATACAGGGTTGCGTACAAAAATATCAAATTGGGACATACTGTTTTTACTCGCTCTACTTTAGTTTTAGCCACTCCTTTCTTTCATTTGATACTTAATACTTAATAGATTCCACAAAATAACGGTCTGTTTGGTATTGTTCGAATTTAGTGTCAATGTAATGTATTTGTATTTGTAACTACATATTAATTGGCTGTTAATGACCTTTAAAAACCTATAATACACCAGTAGTTTAAGGATATTTAATTAGAGGTCAATGTGCATGATTAGTGTTATTACAAAAAAGTTATCGAACGGTTCAAATTAATTAGTAATCATTCGAGCATTAATAATTATTGATGCCGTAACGTCCGAATATTTAAATAATTTTTTTAACCATTTCGCGAATTCCAAAGTTGAACTGGCGCTAAAAATCTAATACGACAGATTTAATGTTGATTTACTCTTCTAATATAGCGCAAAAAATTGCGCTCTGCACTGAAAACTATATATTTAAGAAAGCAGCGATTGCAATTATTATCATAGCAGTGGAACATTAAATTATAGATTTCATCGTAAATCAAAAGAAACAACATCTGTTATCCGATTCGAAAGGGTAACGTACTTTCTGCAGATAGAACATTAATTATTGGTTGTCGCTTTGTTGTAGATCTAAAATTGATTTGCCGCAAAAATCGCCACTTTCACTGGCTGTAATAGGTTTGTTTTCATTATTGTGCCGTAATTACTCGATATAAAAAAGTGCATTAACAACGGTGAAAATAAGATAAGAATAAACGATAAATCCAATCTCCTTAAGCATTTTGGAATTGCTGTTTTAATGCAAGCAATTAACGTATTGTATGCATTTACTAACATTGTACTAACATTACTAACATTACTAACATTACTAACATTGTATTACTAACATTGCTTTGGTATAATTTTGTGAAATAACCGCAATAGGTAGGTATAGATAAAAAATACAGAACGCTTTCCATAATCGTAGATAAAATAATGTACATGATTATTATGAAGTTAAAAGTGAGATTTATGCACACAGATTTCACCTCTAGCCCCGTGAGAAAAATTATTCTATAAAATAAATCATCCAATTTCCTCATTCCCGTATCGTAGTAAAAAAATGTAGAAAATTAGCTATACAAATACACCGTTCACATGCTAATTTCTTGTTAAGTTTCGACATGTTCACAACACCAGTTACTGAATTTTCTCCGTTTAATTAACCTTGCCGAATTCCTTCGGTAACCGCCCAACCCCCAATCGGGCGGCAATTAATGAGGTATTGCACCTGTTTTTGATATTGGAGGTGCAATGGGTGCGCCTTCGACTAACATACATCTATCTAGACTTGGCAAAATTAGTCGATTCTGTTTGCTTTTGTTCTGACTTTCTCCGCTTTATCTCGACAAAAAGGTCAAAAGTCCCGCTCGTTTTGTAAAGTTTTAAGCATTTAAGTGCTTGTTTCTTTACCTTATTGTTGCATTTAATGCTCGAATCGTGGTTAATGCAAAATTTATCTCGAATTATACAGTTGTAATTTAAAGAGATGAAGTTCTTATATCCTTGTTATGTTGGTGCTTTTTTATTCCGAAGTTGGAAATAATAAAATTCAACATCTCCAGTACTATTTTGTTAAGTATGAATCTTAAATTTGATTCATTCTTTTCGTTACCTAATAATAAATTGAACTTCTTTTTGGAAATATGTATCTACTAAGTAGTACCAAAATGTACCGTACATCAGATTAAAACCAAACTTAAAAAATCCAAAAATACTGCTATTTAACATACGACCTAAATACATAAACTTTTTGGCACCACAACAAAACAACAGAAAACTCTCTTACCTTAAATCAGTACTCATTGAAGATAACAATCGCAAGTACCTACACTAAAAAATCACCGAAATGCGTAAACCAACCGACTCGCCGCGGAAAGCCGTTTCGAAACGAACGGTTTTTAACGTATATGGGTACTCGATTTTTTTCGGTACTACAACCGTTTAACACGCCGATCGGCCGGCGAACGTTCGCCGAAGGAATGGTACAAGAAATGATATTTAGTCGTACTCACGACACCGTTTTCTAAACCGCCGCGACCGGTTCACTGGGTAGGGTAAAAAAGTAGGGTAGGGTTCACTGGGTCGCTTTTGTTTTTGTTGTGGATGACACGGTGATCGGCTGGACGCGACATGAATGTATTTTATGTCGAGCCGAGTGAACTGAAACAAAAACCTGAGGACAAAGAGCCAGCCCAACTGCAAGAAGGGATTTTATCTGGGAACTTTCCAGCTCTTCAGAGAGCTCTTCGGATCTCTCCAGAACTCTTTACATCTCTCTAGAACTCACCAGGTCTCTACAGGACATTACATTTCTCCCCACAGCTTTTCAGATATCTCCAAAACTCCTCAGATCCTCAAAGAGTATGCCTATCTGTCTATCTCGAACTATCTAGAGTTGTCTCGAACTCACTAGGTATCCCCAAGACATTCTATTAGTCCCCAACTCTTCAGGTCTCTGCAAAACTCCCCAAGTCTCCCATAGACTACATATATAGAACTATACAGATTATAGAACTCTCTAGATTTCCCTCCTACCAGAACTTTCCAAAATCTTATGGAACTCTTGAAACTTGTCTAGTAATCTGAAGCCCTGTTCAATGGTTTAATCTGACTAGATTCCAATACAATTTATTTTAGCCGTTCAAATATAAATCCCTCTGTATCATTTTTACAAGTTTTTGCAATACGTCAATCAATAACTTCAGTCCAACATCGCTTCATCGTTCGGTTCAAAATTAATTGTACAAAAAATACCCTTAAAAATAATACAAATACAAACAAACTAACTAAAACACTGCATTAACCTTTTCGCTCGTAAAATAAGTAACAAAAATTCGATCCCAAACGAAAGAAATTCATCGAATTGTCAGCTATACAGCAAGTGGAGAAACTTATAGACCTAAACCTAGTGGAAATCGGTCAAAATGCCTAATCCAAGGATACCCTGCGATTGTGACGAGAACAAGGATACCGATGAGTGGGGTGATCCGCCTGAAGAGACTTCGCGTCTTGCTAGGGTGGATTTGAGACCTCATCACACCACTCCCTACATACTCTACAAGGAGTGGATTAAGGCTGCAGAAGACGCAGGTCTAACTAGATGTCAAACGCAGGTGTTCTCTTTGGCCACTGTTTCAAGGTACTTACATCCTCATGAAAAAGAATCATCTCATATTCCCAATATTTTACAATGTTTGCGCCCTTTTCAGATGTGGAGATATAGGCAACAGAATGATGCCATTAAGGGAATTCAGGAATAACATGTACATAATAACGATCAGCTCGTACAGTACAACATTCCAACATTTCGTAAGCATGTATTTTATTCACTCAATGCTATGAAAATAATATTTTTAAAATTTCCAGAAAGAAACTCGAAAATGCACCATGCTCTTCTACCTCGCTTACTTCAAATACAGGACGTTTTTCCTTCGCCAGGTAGGACCAGCTAATCGGCAACAACAGATTGCTACATTTTTTCGCGTTTCTGTGGGTTTCAGATAAGAATCGACTGCAAAGTGAAGAGATTGTGCAGCGGTATCACCGAGCTCTACCACGACAAAGAGAAGCTGGCGGGCAAAGTAAGATATGAAATTTGCAAATCGGGCCAATTGGTCGATTGGGAGGCGCTGAAGAAGCAAAACGACCGGACGGTGATCAAATACAGATGCGGTAAAACCGAACTCAAGATGCCCGATCATTAGTAAGCTTGTTAATAACATATTTAATGTTTAATATTTAATCAACAAGGCATTTGATGACACTGTTCATCGTATAATGTGACGAGTAGTTACTTAAAAGAAAAATGCATTATGTACAATGCGTAGGATAATTGCGCAGGATAAAGGAACATTGCAGGACCTGTAAGATATAAATGCTCAATTGGAGATTGATTTTAGTGTTGGGTACGCATTAATTCCTCATAAATACGAATTCCTCCACACCGAGGCCGGGGACTACATTCCGGACAGGGTTACATTCGAGAAGAACTGCGACTGCGGTTGGGCGATACGTAGAATAATGGCCTGATCTCTAGTAGCCTTCGTAGTATGTAATTTTCGCTTGTGTATAACCGGAATGGATTGAATTGAGAATTAAAATTATTTAATAGTATAATGTGTTGCCTACTTTCTGTAACTAAATGCCTATTTTTTTATAACATAATTTTAGGTTGGCACTACTGTTAGTTCATGAAAATGTTCGTTTTGTGAGTGACGTTGACGTTAATGAGAGTTCATTTAAAAAATTTTGAAAAAATTATTTTGTTATTTATTTAATTATTAATAATTTTTTACGGATTTAAAGCGCGTGTGACCGAAATGTGATTATTTTATATTTATCTCTGCAAGTCAAAGTGAATTTGGAAATGTAAAAGTTCAGAGGTAAGTTGTTTCTTTTTTCTTGAACATTTGTGTACTCAATAGCAAAAAGAATAATATAAAAAATAGCAAATCTTTAATACCAATTAGTTAAGCAATTCGTTATAACATCATTTGAAACAATAGTTCTCCTATATCAACATCAAATTTACAAATAATAATACAACTAACAAATTTAAACCATATTTAAAAATTGCTTTATGGCATTTATAATCGATGCTCTGGTAGTGGAGATGTAATTATTATCGGCAATGTCCGAATTTCTTAAGTCGACTAGATGGGGAGAGTCCGGCATATTGTAATGATATATCGTGTTGGATAAATTCGAGGAAACGCCGCAACAAGAGTACGGGTCCAAATTTCCAGTCGTGAAGACTATGTTCGAATAGGCTTTTAAATATTTCCCACCGTATTCGATAAGCTGGGCGTCCGGTTGGAAGTTTTTCACTCCGTATTTCTTCAAGCAGTCCAGCGAGTACTTCTCGTAATCCCATGGTTTGGTAATAAACATATCTTCGGTGGTAGAGCATTTGGGCATTATCAATTCGGTGCATAATTGATAGTTGAATGCAATTTCATCGTATTTGTCCATCGTGTAATTGATGTTGTTACACACCGTTGTACCCGTGTAGTTCGTGTAAATCTGCAAGGCTTCGCTGAATTGCTCGATCAAACCTTTGGTGTCGTTGAAGTAACCTGTGGTTAGTTTGTCGCAGAAAATTTTAACTGGAAACGCTGGCAACGGTGTAAATAGGTCCGATGGGTAGTGGTAATTCGATAACACCATGTTTATGTAGATGTTTTTTAACCAATCCAACAGCATTTCTACATCTTCTAAACTCCTCAATCTGCTGCATAATCTCCACGTCGATGAAATGAAATCCATACCTGCAAATTGGTGTAGTATGGGGACTAAAAAAAAATTATAATTTGTGGTTTTTACCTAATTTAGTTTTCGTCAAATTAATGATGACATCCCACCCTAATTTGATGGTTTTAATGCACTGGTCGTGGCCGATTTTCTCGAAGACATACGTGACCTTTTCGTAGAAACCGCTGCAATCGGACAGCCCCTGGAAGTAGAATATGGGAGCCGAAGACGATATAGCCCCTATCACTACATTGGGATATTTGATGCGCAACCACGCCGACAACATCCCTCCGTAAGACCCGCCGAAAGCGATAATCGGAAGAAAGTCCCTGCTGACGGAGCTCTCGAAGAATTCCTTTCTCAAAGAGTTCACCACCCACACGTAGTCTGATAGGGCCTGCTTCGTCGTTAGATATCTGCGAAACGTGAACGCTTGTAGCGCATAAATATCGCCCAAATTCTACTTACCTCATGTGCTCCGGACTGGCGAAGGAATTGTTGCCGAACGGTAAACTCTGTCCGTAATAGCGGTGTTCGATGAAGACGATGAGAGCGTTGAAAGCCGGCGCAATGTCGAAGAGAAAGCCGGTGTTTTGGGCGATTTTCATGATATCCCCGACGCCGCCCGTGTAAACGAACACCGGACCGTCTTTGACGTGGTACTTGGCGCTGATCAAGTACCTGATGTTGAACGTTAGTTGTCTGTCGAGGTAGCTGAAGTGATCCACCGGTACCTCTAAGCGTCTGGTTTCTAATGAGTATTTCACGTCGTAGGAAATCGCACCTTTCCACTTTTGCGCCAGCAGGATCATCAGCAAAATGAGCTGTTGGATTTTGTGCGAATTGAACGAGAAATCCATTTTTGAAATATAGTTAACTATGCTGACATAACACGCCGCCGCGAAGAGTTTGAGTGACTGTGAATGCTGAGGCATTGCTTTGAATTGGTGCTTTTATAGGCGAATGATTTGGTATGTGTATGACGTTGAGATAGGACGGCATTCTTATTTTATCGCTTTAAGTTTTGCGTTTTTTTTTGTTTGATTGTGCTTAAAAATTCGCCAATGATGGATTAACTTGTTTTGATCTAAAAACTTATTGACACTTAACATGGGATGATTATTGGACTATTGGTTTTTTAAGTAGATTTCTCAAATATTACCAGATGATACTTTAAAAAAGTCCTAAATGTTTATAATCTAAATATTTTTTCCTCTTTGACTCATGTAAAAAATACAGTGTGTTCCTCGGCTTATTTTCTGACTAAAATTTTTTTATAGAGCTCCTGCAGTTTTTGAAATATTTAGCTCAAATTTATTATAGGATATAGGGTATAATTTGGGTAGGAGGGAGTCACTTTCAACAATTGTTATAACATAGTTTAATAATTATTTAGGGTTTGTGTATTGTAAAATAAATCGTTTGTACAGAAAAACGTTTCCTGTATATCGGTAACGAAGCGTTTGCGGACCTTTGTTTATATGAACTTTTATGAGCAAAGAATTACCCCCTTTCGGTTGTGCACAATGTTTAGAAAGCCCATCTACATATTTAATTTACATATTAATCAATAACACTTATATTAATTCAAACAATCTAGTAAATGTTTAATACATGACAACATGGGATTTATCTACATTTAATAAAAAAATGCATGGATATACATATGTATGTAATGGCTAATTCTGAATATTTGCTAAATCAATTTAGATATTCCACTGGAGGAAACAATTATTGTAATTATAAAGGTATGTCGATGTTAAAAGCAATGAAAATAATCATTTGTTTTTTGTGATAATTTCGATAACTTTAGAAGTATTTTATCTCAATAATGTCCTATAGTTTGATTTGAATGCTGCTTTATTTTTTTAAATCTGCTCTATACAGATGCCGAAATATTTTTTGTGCTGTCTGTGTGAATAAACAAATATGTAGATTTGGATTGGACAAAGAATTATCTAGTAGATAAATTTTTCTGTATCTTAAAAATTGTCTCTTTTTTCAATATAGTACTTGAATTTTTTGTCGTTTAATCAACAAGTATTACTTATTAATTTATCACATACTTTTACTATAAATTATTATTTTTTATTACTATTGACATGTCAGATTCATTATTCATTACATTGCCAATTTTCTCAACTTACGGGAATTATTATTTTATAAAACTAAGGAGAAATACATGTATGGTGATAGAGAAAAGAAAATAAATACCTTAAAAAACATATATTTATTTACAATATAAAATATAATCTATTTACAAAATAAAATCAAATAAATGATGGCAATAGCCTAAATTTATTAAGGCCAGCGGATCAATCGCCAGATAAATTTATCTACCGGATAAATAGGCACCTATAACAGTACCTATTGGTAATTGCGTATAGCTCTAACAGGCGGTCAATTTGCTGGAGAAGACATTAAAAAATATGAGCACATTATGCAAAACATATCGTGTGGAATGGAAACAAATTCATACTCTTGTTTATGGACAAATGACTGTTAATGCAATATTATTTAAATAAAAACTTTTACTTTCCTTAATTTTTTTATAGAGAATTTTTATTGCACATTTAAAAATGAATTGTAATCACATAAACATTTACCAGCCACAGTCGAATACACTAATTACTAAAGTCATTTTCCATAAACTCTATTCGTGGGTAATTAAAGTAGTTGTACAATAATTGTTCATTTAAGATATCTATACAAAGTTTAAAATATGCATTTAGTAAAATATTTCTTAAGTAAGATGCCTTTGAAATAATACAAAATGGAATGTACAATATTAATCATTATTTATCTTCAATAAGAAATTAAGAAAATTATTACTTCATTATTTGTATAATTTCGAAGTGACGACAAACATTAAAATTTCATTGTATAAAATATATATCACAATCACTAATAAGTAGTAAGAATTGGATAAACTATATCCCGTAATTAAAATTAATAAATACGATTGATTATTAAAAATAAAATAAACTATAATTAGAATGTAATTTGTCGCAATCACTAAATTGGATAGGTCAATCACAAAATTAAAATTTATAAATAAGATTGTCAATATTAAAATTAAAATCGATATTAAATGGAGTTAAAAATTTTGAAAATTTAGTTAAGTACTTAGTTTTCTAATAAAAAAAAATCAAATTAACACTATAGTAATCACATACAATAAGAACCATTCGAGCAAAAACACTAAAAAAATCGATCGAGATAAATTATTTATTGTCAATTCTACCAACTATTTCCTAACCGGTTGGAGTAAAAAAATCCCCATTTAGTGCTTTCACTCGAATGGCATCCTACTGTATGCCACTTTCGCCATCGACGTGAAAAATCCCGGTCGCTCCTTCGACACTTCAACTCACACCTTCGTCCCGCTTTTCTGATGATCGCCTATAGTCACCTGAGTCACGAACGGGCCCCTGCCCCTATTCGACGGGTGCCTCACCTGCGCCGCTTGGTTCCTCGGCAACGAATTGGAATTCGCGTCCGGTTGGTGCGCCCCGCCGTATTGGGCCGGGTGCCCGTTTGGCCGCGACCGGCCGCCGTTCAGGATCGACTGGATGCTCTCGTATTCGTAGTAATTCGACACGGGTCGCAGTTGATTGTCGGTTCTCGTCTGGCGCTGCGAGTGGTACTGGTGCTGCTTCCGGCTGGAAAAGGAAACGGGATATTTGTAGAAATGCCGGCGGTTGTCGAGTGTTCGAAGCGACCTAGTTTGTAGCCTAGTTTATGTTACGTTTATTGATTGCCAATGCTTCGTATATCCTAAGGATGGTTTTTTTTTACGAACCAAACGTAAATTTTCTAACAAATACATGATAAAGTTTTTCGTACGTTTTGAAATGACAATGGCGTGATTTTTAGTAATTTCCACGCAGTTTTGAATACAATTTGTTGTTTTTATTACTTTCCCAGTAATTTTTGTCTTTTTCTGAAGCGTTCTAAACGATTTTAGACAGTTCAGAATTATTCTGAAGCCTTCTAAATGCTTATAGACGGTTCTAAATGATTCTGGAGCGTTCTAAATGATTCTAGTAAGTTCTAAATGATTTCGGGGCGTTCTAAATTATTCAAGACTGTTCTAAATAATTCTGGAGCATTCTAAATAATTCTAGACAATTCAACATGATTCTGGAGCATTCTAAATGATACTAGACAGTTCTGAATAATTTGTGTGTGTGTTTATTATAATATTTATAACATTAAAGGATTGCATATCCTTAAAAATTAATAACTGTCATATAAAGGATTTCAATTACAACCCGGCAACGCTGCAACAAGCTGGCTCGTGACGTCATTGTAATTTTAAAACGTACGAACTTTATTCAATAATGTACATAAAAAATTAAATCATGCTAAAGCCTGCCTCAAATAAATACACTTTAATTTAACACACAGTTCACAATAATAGCCTAATCGAAGTAACTTGACCGTATTAGTGACACATCCTGTATACTAATAAGTGTATTTATTTGCTTTTAATGTAGCCCACACAGAAAGCGTGCAAATGTTAAATACAAATAAAAAACCAAAAACAAACACAATACAAAATAAAAAAAAAACGATATCATTGAGGTGCATACCTTTCTTCCTCCACCTTTAACCTTTGCTGTTGCACCTGAAGACGCATCTGAACTATCTGACTATCAGATAGAGGGTCTTTATTTCGGCTGACGAAGACAAAACATTTATTTTACAATTAGACACACAGTATGTTATCGAGGATAGATTAAACACAACGTCGAAGGGCGGAGGAACACAAAAAAATGCTTTCTTAGGGATGTCTGTTAATTTACAATAGTAGTTCAAATGTTGTTTGTTCCATGCGTCGTCAATAAATCATCCTAATCAGTGAGTTAGTTACAAATAAAATGTGCACATGAGAATAATAGGTGTGTTCTAAACAAGTTAAATCATTCAGGCAAACAATACATTCGGTTAAAAAACAGTTTATTTGACATAAAAATATCGGAAAATGTTTGCTGTGCGGTTTGCATCATTTGTCTAAATGAAGTTTTGCGTTGTTAATTTCGTACCTAATGTGGGTTTGAAGTTCGTTGTAGTTCACGTAATGCGTGAAGGGAACGGAATCTATTATTCCGGATCTACTGCCCGGTCTTCCGTACTCTACATAGGGATTGGACGGATCAATTCTCTGAAAAAACGCAAAATACATAACAATCGCAAGCTCCAAATACAAGAATATTTCACCTGTTGCCTCGAATCATAAGCATCTCTATCGTCGGATTGGTAATAAGTATGCCTTTGCGTCATCCTCTGTTTATGCAACTCCCTATCGTGACGTCTCTGCTCGGAGGAATTCTGTCGATACTTGATGGGAGGTATAACGGAATTTTCGGGAATGACCTAAACGAAACGGTACATTGAGCAACGAGCTCAACACGATCGACGTTCAACTTGCATTAATTACCTGGACTTGCTCGGCGTGCCGGTGCAAATATCCGTGCCTCGGGTACAGCTGCTCCCTTCTGGCGTGCTCCCTTTGGGCCTGCACGGCGCCGTGATTGGCGTGATTCGCGGCCGTGGGAGACGATCTGCTCTGCGAATGGGACGCGCCGTTCTGCATCGGATGGTGGTTGTGATTGGGCGCGTTGGGCGCTTGGTTCGAGTGATGGGCGTGGTGCGATTGGGACGTTTGGGAGTGATGGGACCCGTTGAGGTATTGCGGGTTTTGCGTTTGCTGCTGTTGGTGCGTTTGGGCGTTGGGATTGGGCATTTGCTGTCGTTCCGTTTGGGCGCTTTGGTTTCTGCTGTCGCTTTCTTGTAGGTTCGCGTTGGTGTCGAATTCGTTGGAATGGTGGTAGTGTTGGACGGGTTCCGGTGTTTGGTAATCTAGTTTTCTATGCTTTCCAAATCTATAACAAAAAGTTTGTTCGTTTCAGAACTGCAAGGGGTTATACAATTAGAGTTACCTAAACATTGATCCGATGCCTTTGAGTATCCCGGGTTTCTTTTTAGCGGATTTGCTGTTTTTAATGTCGATGGCGGCGTTTAGGGAGGACTGGCGGGGAGCCCCTCTGGTATTAGTGAATCCATCGATTTCTCGTTCGTTCTCCGAGGGACCTTCTAGCAACCAATGTTTTTTAGCACCTAAAAAGTATAATTTTTCTGTAATACGCTATTATATTAAATAGACGATATTTTTTACCTATTTCGCTTCTGTGATTCGGGTCGACAACAGCCGCTCTGAAACTCTCCTCGCAACCTTTTCCTCTGATTACTTTCAAAGCTCCGGACGGTCCTCTGTAGCTGTAAGCAGGATCGCGATCTTCTTGCATTTGAATCTACGATTAACGCACGATTTTAAACATTTCTTCGATATGTATTTTTCAATTATACTTACTTCTTGCACCATTGTTTGCAAGGATTCCAAGCTAGAAGATTTCTTCATACCTAGACTAGGCCCCAATTGACCTAACTTATCGGCATCTAATAAAATATTTTATTAGTTATATTTTCATTTTAATTAATCAGTTAAAACAATTAATCGAAGCAAAACAACAACATTTAATAACGCAAATTCGAAAATTTCTTTATTGAAGCCTTAAAGAAGTAGGGTAAGTAATATGTAATAAAGAAGTAGAGAAATAATAAAGAAATTTTCGAAAAAATGCATATAAACGACATTTTTATGAAAATGAAACTAATGATACCGATTAAATGAAAGGGATGCTTACGCTCAGGATGCTCGATAGATGATCGATTAACACTAATGACAGATTCCACAGAACCTACTCGAACTAAACCAGCTGTTGAATGAAATGAAAACACAAATAATTAGCACATATACTCGACACTAGCTTTGTTAATTACATAAATTTATAACACAAAACAAGAGCACATTTTGCATATGTTACGGGTAAAGTTAGATAAACGTCTAAACCTAGGTTTACCCGGGTAAAGTGCGAAATTTGGGTATGGTAGGTTATATAAGAAACCTAAAAAACCTGCCTTACCCTAGTTTCTTGGATATTTCGCACTTTACCCTGGTAAATCTAGGTTTATCCAGCTTTATCCGTACACATATACTCTTATTTTGTATTAACCAAACAACTAGGATAGCGAAATGAAACACTCACTTTTTTCCTGCATTTTCCTTTCCTCTCTCAATTTCTTGGACCTTTGGTAAGTGTCCGTGCTCTTGGCGTCCAGCGTGGCGTGTCTTTTCTCCGACATGCTTTGCCTTCCGAAGGCATCTCTGCTGAACCCTTGCGGGTTTTCCAGGGACAACTGGCTGGCGTAGGTGGCGTCGGTGCATTGTATCGTCGTCTGCGAAGAGGTATCGGTGCTTTTGTCGCCGTTGGAGCCGGACAGGCTGGCTTTGCCGTCCGGTTCTCGATCGGATCGGCTTTCCGGATGATTCGACTGCATTTTGTTCGTCGCGTGAACGTTTATTCTGGAAGAATGGATAAGTTTTATGCGGCTCGTGGAGTTAAAGAGATCGCTTACTGTTGATTAGGATGCGTTATTACTCTAGACCCGTACTCGTCTTCGATTAGAATGGGCTCGGCCGTGGCGATGTTTACAGTGGCGCCGGATAGGTTACCGTAAGAGTTATTCCCAAGCATGCTACTCGTCCAAGTGTCGTGAGTAGCCTAAAATATCATTAACGGTTTAATAAGTTGTGCTAACTCGAGTGTGGAATAATGCGTTTACCTTGTAATAACTTTCGTTTCTGAGTTGTTGAGAGAATTTATTATTTCCCGTCAACCTCTCGAGTACTGGATTCCAAGTATGCATGGGACTCAGTTGATTTTGACCGTTGACCAGCGGTTTATTACCGGAATCCGCGCTACCTTGAGATGGAATACTTCCCGAGCTGTTATGGGACGATGTACTGATGCCGCCGCGTGGATTGAAGATCACCGTATTGGCGGAATCTCCGCTCGTGCCGGAATTATTCACGGAATCAGTCTTTTCATGGGAATCGGAAGCGCTATTACCTACATAAAAATCGATTAATATAACTCTACCAAGTGCAAAAGGAGCCGTGAGATGTACCTAACAGATTATCCGTGGAATTCTTCCTGCTGCTGTTGTTGGGCGATTCGGCTCGCCTCGCTACCGTGAGGGTAATGTGTCCCGGCACGGGCCCCTCCGTATGCGGTATGGCGTTCTTCAACGTCTCCATGGCGTCGCTGTTGCTTTGCTGCAGCAAACTGATGCCGTTTACGTTCAACAGTTGATCGTTGGTCTGGAGGCGGTTGTCGCGCGACGCCGCCCCGCCGTACATGATCCCTTTGATGAAGATGCCCAGGTCCTTGGCGCCGCTGGTTTTGCCTTTGACGCTGATGCCCAAGCCGGCCTTCTCCGAATCGTGCACCGGTATGTTGAAGGTGAGGATTTCGCGGTGCTTCCACGGGAACACCATCGCTTCGTCGATTTGTTCGGGAGGCTGTAATTTCGTGATTAAATTAGTTGGTGTTAGTACTTACTGTAGGATTAGTATCGTAGCATCTGTGAGGTTAAATGAAGGAGGATGAATAGGTAATGGGTTTGATATAACAATGGTGATGTAGATGCAAGCAAGCAGGAAAACACTGATCAAACAAAATTACGCCACCAAATTGTTAGTTGGAAAGAATTCTAATTCTACAGAAAACGTTAGTTGGTAAATAGAACGTGTCTAATCAAAAAATAATTAATATTTACATTGCCGTTGACAGCGTCTTGAAACTGGGATATAATTTTGGCCACAGAATTCTTTTCCGGCGTTCGGTTTTGCAACGCCTGGAGGTGACTCTGCGGCAGAGGAGGTATCGTCGGTGGTACGTCGTCGTTCGTTTCCTCCTCTTTTACTTCTTTCAAATTAACGTCCTGCACGAGAAACAACACTAACGTGAATGACAAACGCTACGGATGCTATGAAGCCTAATTGGACGAGCAAAATTTGCGATACGAATACATTACATCGAATGTAGCTAAATATGCAACATGTGTAATAATATGTAACAAATAATAGATATTATTTGTCTATTAATTGAATTTTAAAATGGACTATTACAGTTGAAGCCAACACACCTAAAGCTACATGTTTACAATATGTTGTGGATTTACACACACGAGTGAATAATCTAAGTACTAATATGTAGAGCCTGGAAAATATGCAGAATGCGTGTAAAGTGCATACTTGCATATATCCTCCAAAAATTGAAAATGCATAGGCGAAATAAAATTTTGCATTTATCAATATATTTTGCGCAATTACTTTGCTACAATTACTTGCAAATTCGGATAACTAAAAGTAACGCCTAATGCATCTTTCTGAGGACTCTTAAATATAGTATTCTGAACGGTTCTGGAGCATTCTAAATAGTTTTAGACAGTTTTAAATGATTCTGGAGCATTCTACATCATTCTGGATTGTTCTGAACGGCTCTGGAGCGTTATAAATGGTTCTAGACAGTTCTAAATGATTCTAAACAGTTTTAAGTGCTTCTGGATCGTTCTAAACAGTTTCAAATGATTCTGGAGCGTTCTAAATTGTTCTAGACAGTACTAAATGATTCTATCCCATTCTTCTAATGCTCTAATAAGTAATATTTATAGTCCAATAGTTGGCATTGTATGTGTATAATATATCCTATCTTTTTCTTTTAAAAGTTTTATAATATCTGGTTGTTTCTGATTTTTTCATCAAGCAAAAACGATTATTTCGAAGGTTTTTAGTGCATATTTTCCAAGCTCTACTAATATGATTCGGAATTGTTGTTCTAATCGAGTAATCTGTTCAAATTGTCTACACTCGTAGGGAATATTTTCGAGTTCACTTACAATTATTCGGGGTAGAGTATTGTCGAGGACGTCTTCTTGCCTAGATACGACTATTTTTACTTTACTACCTAGAGGTAAACTTTTAAGCAACGCCACCGCTTCGCTCTGTGTTTTGCCGGTCATTTCGAGATTGTTCACTTCTAAAAGTCTATCGCCGATTTTCAATCTACCATCGTCAATCGCCGGACCCTGCAATCATTAATTTTAATACAAACTTTCTTTAATTATGGTTTTACGAAAGCCAATTCAATATACACCGAATTAAACTATGAACTTCGTAGTGAAATTTTAACAATTACTTCATAATCAATTGACTTTCGAAGGACTATATTTAATGAACGTTTATTTACCATAGCGTTGATGTTTTTAATGTAAATAGGACATTTTCCGCCAGCGGGATTATCCCTAGTGGTAATGCTGAAGCCGAGTCCGCTCTTTCCTTTCACCAATTCGATCTCTATCTTCCGTCCGATTTTCCTGGTGTTCGCCGTCAGGAGGCCCTTGAGATTCTTCGAAACCACTGGAACCTTTTTCGTCGGCGACACGGTGGCCACTTTGGCGTTTGTACTCTCTGAAAACAGTCCTTCATCGAAGTTTTATTATTAGATTTCCAACTCCTATTACCAGTGCACGCATTAAATGTATTGGTTAGTTCGTGAACCGGTCAAATGCTAGTTAATTGTCGAGTGTTTATTATTGATACTTACGTTTTTGTTCACATTCCACCATATTTACGTTCTCCTTGTCTTCGGAGTAGGTGGGATAAATCGGTGGGGGCGGTTTTCGCAGACCCTCCAAACCAGAAGTTTTAATTACTTTCAGTCTTAATTCGGAAGCGGTTAGAGAGAGCTTGAACAATTCTTGTACCCTATAAACGAACTTATTCATATAATACACGTTTATACATGTAAACAATAAACAAACGTACCTTTGGAAGGGCATGTTGATCAAATTTTCACCGTTGATTTCCACCACTCTATCGTAAATGGCCAACCGACCGTCCCTGTCGATCCTTCCGCCGGGCTCTATACCTTTCACCAACAGCCCCTTCTCTCTACCCAGCGTATCGTAATCGGGTATGACGTGGATGCCGAGCGGACCCGGCTCGTTTCTTATCACAATAATTTCCTCCCCGTCGACCGCCGGCGAAATCGGCGCCGTCGAAACGTTCGCCTGCCCCAGCGGCTCCTTCCGCAGCCCTTCCCTCGGATGCGAGACGGTCAGGTGGTTCCGCGTTGCGGCCGCTCTCTCCGCCGCTTCGGCCCAACGATAACTACAAACCAATTGTATAACTCGAAACGTTAACGAAGATGTTATGAAAGAGCATACCCGGCGCTGTCGACGCCCAAAAACTGCATGGACAATCTGTTGCTCCCGTCTCGGGCGATCCGCTTGAAACCCGGCTCCTCTTCCTCCTCGCGGGAGTCGTCCATCCAATCCGGGCTGGCGTAGCCCGAGCTGGGTGGCTCCAGAATGAGCGGGGCGGCGCTCCATCGCTTGGGGTGATCGGCTGGAGCGGGCGGTCCCGTGGGCAGCTGGTTCAGACTGGGTTCGCTGCCTCTGCGCACTTGCAACACCGGTATTCCCGTGGCTATTTGTTCGCCTGTCACCTCGATGTCCGTTCGGGGATAGTTCGGTCCGTATTTATGTTCACCGTCCTGTATAACAACGATTTTAAATAGAAGAAAATTACGGGTTCGGAATGGTATCTATACGCGTATACAGGTATTGTAATGATGATGGTAGCAATTATTATTAATGTTGGTGCGTATGTGGGACGTTTTCGAAACGAAATTGAGATAAGGAATGATGAATGGTGTGGAATAGATTCGGCTAGAACCGCTATTATTTTAATAACGTATTCTTTTACGTGGACTTACGTGAAATATGTCCGGACTACCGGTGCCCACCGAACTGCCGCTGGCGCCGTCGCCGCCTCCATGTAGATGGGCGCCTTCGCCGTCTTCGAAACTGGCTAGGATCTGTTCCCGATCGTCCGCTACGTCGTTGAGTTTATCGTCGGGATCTAGAATGCCGCCTCCTTGCGATTGTAAATTGTGTACCGACACCCACGAATCTGCGCCCTACGATAAAAGAAACTCTTTAAGTACAATAGAAAACACCGAAATCAGAAGACTTTTTTTAACAAATTATAGAGAGCTACTTAAGAAACTTAAGTAGCTAATAAACACTAAATCAGATGACATTTTTAACAAATTTAGCTACATAGATTACAGAGGGCTACTCGTATAAAAAAATCTATTTTTTCGAACAATGCAGGTAATGCGGATAAATTTTTGGGCTACAATTTAAAAGTACCAATTTGCTCATGTTAAATAAATGTTTATTATGGTGACAATTAGTTGCACAACGAGATGTGCAAATAGCATAAAACATTATCCTGTTCACGCTATTACAATTAGTATTTCGTATTTCATTTGAAATCTAGAAGATGCTTAAGCGTTTTCAACACAAGGACATGTGTGGTAGAGCAGAAAAAAATTCGCCTAGATATAATCGTTGCAAAATTTTTCCCGAAATGTTGGTGGTTTCTGTAAAAGTGACACACGATAAACAAATATAAGATAAGATTTTATGGAATAATAAATTTGCATTATGTACATTCCTTATTAAATATTTAATGTTTGCTCATTTTCGTCATATGATTTACGGAGTCACACGGGATAGTTTTGTTATATTTTAATCGGATTTGGTTTAGTTACATAATTTTTCTTCAGTCGTTTCAAGTATAATACGTATAAATCATTATTAACATTAATTCAATGGTATTAGAGATAACAAAAATTTATTACATAAATATGTGAAATAACCACATTTTTCTCTACTTCATTCGTTTTCTTTAATGTAAAGTATGTTTAATGATACTAATTAGGTTAGAACTTTCTACAAAAATATCGATAGTTAGTTAGCTAATTAGTGGGTCATTTATCAGATTAATTTCTACAGATTTTTTTACCACTTACAGCAAACTACTCCATTTAATGATTTCTCTATTAAAAACGATTATTACAGTTTTTAAATCGAATATTACCGGTGCAACCAGCAATTGGTCGAACCATCATTAAATACCATAATTAATGGCGAAAAATCGACGCATTTCCTACTACAATGAGCCCGTAATGCAAAGTGAAATTTGGTCACTTTCATTATTGACATTGTGTGAGAAACGAAAGGAAACGAAAGGTAGCCGGTAATTGTTTAAAAAGCCGATTATCGTCTACTCTACGCGGTTGTAAAGTAATTAAGAAATTGCCTTTGTCTACAAACACGCCGGTTTTCTCCTATTAATTGTTAACTTATAGGAAGGCGTATAGTTTTTCTCTCTGTAAATTTGAGGACATTTTTCTCCCAAATGATGTACGATGAAATGCAACTTTAGTAAATAAAACTGCGTTATTTTGTCCAGCTATTCGACTGGAAATTACACCGGTCGATAATATCAATAAACAAATTAGCAACATTCGCGGCCGGCTGTTTATTGTTCGCCGCCAATGGGGTTAAAGACCTTGAAAAGAAAGCTCTGGAGGTCTCTGCATGGCCATTATTCATTATAAATAAATACGTACATAAATATACACACCTAAAGCACGTCTGGTTGGTATTATAAATTTTTTTGCAGCTCGTATACGCGATTACTTTCACTGTAACCTTAATTCGTCGTTTTGGTTTTGTTCTCTATGGAATTGGACAACGCCGATTTAACTTTTACTCCATGAGATTCCCACTAGATAAATGAAGCTGGAGAATGGCCAAAACTCGGCTAAAGTCAATTTTTTTTTCGTAAAAAAATAATCCTAATATTTATCAAATTGGTATATAAGTTTATTATTTTATCTTCGTTAGTTTGATAAGTTCATACTTTGTCAAAATTGAAGAGGATGAGGAATAATTGATCAGCTGGCAAGAGAATAAAGGAATTTAAATTCCGTTCGAGAAATTTAATGTTAGAAATTATTTTTTATAAAATTTGCTATTACATAGTTTCAAGTCGAGCTTTTCAGTATTGACAAAATTTTTACAAACATACTTCGATCGAAATATATCTGTTATTCGCATTGCGCTATCTATTAGATATTGTTAAATTCGCAAATTGCTTCTTATTATTTAAATAAATGAATGATGAATGGCATAATTAGTCAGTGACTGTTTTAATTATTAATTAATCATTGATATTGTTTTGAATGAATTTTTGAGAAATACGAAAACAGATTTCTCTGGTGCTTTTTTCTTCTTTTGCATCCAAACAATTTTACTGTTTACCCGAAGGTATCTAAATATTTTTGAACTTTTCCTCAATTACATAGAGTTTTATATTTTAAACAATTTGTTCCACAACATTCGCTTTACTCAAAATCATTCAGTTTGAGATAGGTACTGATGCGATAATTTCTATACTACTGTGCTTCGTTTAAAAATGTACAGGACGTTACAATCAAACGTGCCTTGCATTTACATTCAAACTAAATTGTTTTTCCTGTATTCGAGATTAGAATTTTTATTATATTACGTCGCACATTCGATTCGACCGTTCCTCAAATAGTGTCTGTCGATTTATTTTTGAGTAAATAGCAAAAGTTTCCGCAAAATCGTAGTTTGCCAGACTCATACGTGACTTTCTCCGTTTAAATTCGACAGGTATATTTACCTGCCCGTAACGCTGAACCGAACAAGTTTGTTTATACTTTGCACGAATCGGTTAATTGGATTGTAAAATTTTTAGAAAAATTCGTACGTGCCGCTGAAAAACCTTTCCAAAAGTCGTAAACTGTAGCAATTGTTGCAGGAAGCGATTTGCTACATTTTACAGCCTATTACACTCAAACAAATGCTGAAATTAATGTTGAAAATATCTAAAAGGTTGTATTAAGAATGTTACATATAGAGTGTTTCGTTACTAGATACATGTGTGCTCAAAACATATTTACTAGATACATTCTATTTACTTAATCTTATTAAATTTTTGATAGAGAAACTTACATGCATAAACCGCTCTTGGCATTCGAATTTGATTATTTTCCAAAATTTGCAAATATTATCTCTCAAACCCTCCGAACAATTGTCGAATTTGTTCATAACTTGACCAAACCAAGCGTCACGACACAATTCGAGTAAATGTTGATTTATAAAAATTCCGAGCCAACAATTTGTACCTCAACAGGTAAACAGATACCTAAGGACTGACATGTCTCGGCTCCGAACGAAAATACTCGGTATATTGTGAATTACATTGGCAATACAACCGGACGAAATTTATGTAACTGCCTTTAATACGAATTTAATATTCTGTTTTCTACAAATGCAACGCTGGAAAATAAATTTCAAGCAGGTGGATGGTGGATGTGGGCTTCCAAAAGCCGGTGCATCATCTGTTTTCCAAGAACTCGAGGAATTCCCATTAAAATGAAAGACTTAAATATTTCTACCTGGGGAGACCTTCGCATTCATTCGTCCCTT
Source organism: Phyllotreta striolata (assembly GCA_918026865.1). Lineage (NCBI taxonomy): Eukaryota > Metazoa > Arthropoda > Insecta > Coleoptera > Chrysomelidae > Phyllotreta > Phyllotreta striolata. The sequence continues at coordinate 4,470,438 of OU900098.1, read as the reverse complement.
TTTGGGGTGCATCAAATGCATCATAGTTATAAAAACATGCTTCTGAGATTGATTCTTTGAAACCTGCGGAAAGGATCTTTTTTTTTAATGACGCATAAGCCCGGTGAAGTAAAAAATATGAAAAATAACCATACAAGGTTATTTTTTATAACTAATCCCAGAAGTGTTTAAAAGATATTTTCCTTGTATACAACTTGCGGTAAATTGTATAATAATTTGACCTAATTACTAGATTAGAAAATAATTAATTTTTACTAAGAATTTGTTCTAGAAAAGTACAAAACAATAAAAATTTCTCAATAGGGAGTCGCTAGTTTGCAGTTCGTTAGAATTCGAATTTGAAATGCAGATTCAAAGACTCGATAAAAATTTCACGATCTGATTTATTCAATGTCGCATTCTTGTAAAAAAAAATTGACAATTACCTAATAGTAAAAGTTGTAAAAATTCGTCGTTGACGTGATTTTCAAATTCCACATAAGCGCCTTTATTTGCATAACAAATTATAATAGAGAAAGTTTTATTATCATAAAGAATTAGAAAATGAGGTGCATTACTTGTTTTGTACTATTTTCGTTTTGAAACTTCGAAGAGTCACTCTGTACATTGTCGATTTAGAAACTACCGGGAGATTCGTTAATAACGAATGGTATTCAAGGACAATTCAGTCGATTGTTTCCGCTAATTTAAACAGTTTCTTAATTTTGTCGTCTTTTTTTTTCAAATTATTGCAAAAGCAAGTAGACAAAGTCTGATTAAATTGATGTACAATATCTTTGACAATTTCCAAAAGTGTTGACCAGGAAAAAGATACCAACTTAACAATTTATTAACACTGACATTGTTAAAAACCGACTTCATTCCTAATTAGACAGTAAATTTTGTGTTTGAAAGGTATAGATTTACCTGCGAAATTCACGCAAACTTGTTAATTTATCTCGGAAATTACTATAAATAAAAATAAAAAAAACGTCTGTTTCGGTCTGGTGAATGAGAGCGGATACTATTTACTATTCACCCTTACATGTGTTTCTTAAATCTTACGTGACGGCTTCCGATAATACCCTATTGTTTTCGTATGACCGAACAAAGGTGAGAATCAAGTGATATACAAGGTGTCTCGCGGTAAAAATACCTTTGTAAACATCTAATGATAATAAAAAGTATACTTATGGTTGTACTAATAATTGGGTAATTATTTGAGAAGTTGACAATAAATGTATATTATAGCATTGCCAACTTCTCAAAAAAAGTCTTATTTATATCGCCCTGTAAAGCAGAAGATACAGTTGAGATAATTCGTGTAAGTAAATGAAAAAAGAAATAAACTAAAACCATTAATCTCGAAATGAAAAATAAAATAGGAACCTAAACCTACCTCAACAGAACAAAAAGGGATCCTTTAATTTGGAATTTCCGTGACAAAGGGCAATAATAACGAAACGCCATTATCCAAATTATATCTCCACTCTTCACGGGATTTAAATCGTTCTGAATACCACGTTATAGTTTATTCTTAAGAGAAATCTTATTGTACAAAGCAGGGTACCGCTCAGAAAAAATAAGTTTAAAATACTCCTAATAAATGCTTGTTATAATCGAAACTTATAATAATAATAAAAATAAATGCACAGTGCATGTTACAAACGATTTCTATTATAAAATTCTCAATTAACAAAAATGAGTTATAAAGTGGTTATTAAAAAAATTGTATCTATAAACAAGTACTTGTGCAAGTTGGTATGCAACAAATAAAAAGCCTCGCGCTTAGCCTATGATAAAATCAAGTTTAACGTAGACTATGAAAAAGTCATTATTAACTGGTTTACCTTTAGCTGGTAGAATATACTGTGCGTTTCAGTTTTACATGGTAGCGAAACGGTTTCGTTTATTTTTGCTGCCTACGGTCGTTATTTATCGCAGCGCTAATTACCTCCCTGGGAGGGAAAATGCGGGAAAAATCAGCTCTATTTATTACTCAAACGGAATGTTTAACTAATTTATTGCTATACGACGATTCTTATCTTTACGCGAGAAAATATTTTTCACGATCAATTTTTATTGTTTCGCCATTTAGATAAGAATTATAAAGTGTAATCAAAACGACAAAAAAGTATAAAATATTCGCAAAAACTCGTAGAATAATAATATAATAATTAATAATATTTGTAACTGAACTATTTAGTTGTAGATGTTGAATATATCAAGTTTACTATCATATTTCAATGATTACCTATATCCGACAAGTTGTAACAAAAAAAAAAACGTCATTAGAAACTTCCTGTGTATAAGTTCGTATAACACTTGATTATTTACACAATCTCTGTCTTCAATAAAAATTTATTTCCCGAGGATAATTTTACCTTAAAAGACGTACATACATACATAAGGACTATTTTAGTGGTCTATCTGATATTTTTTCCATAAGTACTCGCTTCTTTCGATACCAGATACGTACCACTAATCGATGCGTTCCATAAACCTAGATTTGTAACTTTACTGCTTCTTTTTCAAGTGCAAAAAAGGTTAGGATTTTCTAATGTCATTCAATTCGTTTCAGCGGTTTTTCCGTGCGGTTAAAACAATTCAATTAATTTGGTTTAAACGATGTATAAATGTTCAAGCAAAGAAAATAACCCGAATATTCAATGGTCAAAAATTAGCAAAATTTGAGTACCTACTAAAAACAAACAAAATACTAAGGGAAACTGTTAACATTTCCGAGGACTATGATGGCTCAACTCTCCTTCTTCGCTCATACTTTATAGAAGCGAATATCTCCATACATTCACATACTATAATTATTTCAATTGTGTACCTATATGAATCGAGTTTTTCATTTGAAACAAAGGAATACATCTTTTTTCTCTAGCGTAATTAACCAATTTCTGGCGTTTTGTAAATGCATGTACAGCTTTAATGGTGAGAAAATCCAACGCGACTTTCCAAAATGCACCAGATACTGCTATGCCATCGCTAACTATCCCTTACCTTGCTGCTAACGGAACTGTTTCTGGTAGGCGAAGGTCTGGTAATCGAAATCCTGGAAGTCGCTCTACCCGGTACGTTTCGCTGCAGTTTTTCCACATTGTACGTCTGCCTCCATCCGAACAAAGACACTAATTTCTCGGCCACTTCATTACACTTCGGCGTAGCGCTTATCGTTTGACATGTATCGAACATTTCACATTACTTTCGATTGGTTTTCGACCGCTCCAAAACTTCACAGGGTACGCCACTTACTAACATTGAAACGTTAATGGTACGTTATACCTCGCAAAATCGACGATTTCAGCATAATAGTGATATCCAAAGTGCAATGCAACAATTATCGATCATCATTTTTACATACAGGGTGAACCTGAACCGAATTAAGAACTAAACTGAATATGATTGTGCCCTTGTTCAGCGCTTCTTTTTAACGATAGTCAATCGCTTAAAGAGTCTCTTTAAAGCAAACCATGTTACCCTATAACAACAATGTAAAACTGACAAGTTAACGGGATTCTAAACGATTGATTAGCCTTAAAAAGGAGCGCTGAATATGGAACTGTATCATTAACATAAGGAAAAACAATATTTTTTTACTTAAACTTAGACCACCCTGTTTAATAATTTAATTGCTTTATGTACTGCGTTACAATAATTAATTATTTTACACGGTTTGTTTTGAATAATCGAGACGAAGTGCAACAACCTTGTGCACTTATTACCTAAAAGTATTTCGTTAATGACAATAAGTAATTAGTGTGTGTGTGCTATCGTAAATGTAAATGGGTTTTGAATATTTCTCGAAGTGCCTACGACAATTATTCTAATTATTATGCTATCTTTACGGTTGAAAGTAAATTCTTTAGAATATTTGAGAGTGTTGGTTATTCACCCAGCACTGACTATTTACCCTTGCGTTGCTATGGGATTTATTTATTGTTTTTTTGATGATATTTTGATGAATTCATTCTAGTATTTAAATTATACATAATTTACGAATAATCAATAACATTTATTTTATTAAGGGAACCCCGCATTATTAAGAGAATTTAAATGAATATGTAAGCCAGACCTGCCTCTAATTGGAATACAAATAGCCTCTATAACATAAATTTCGCGAAAAACCGCGAATATAATGCTTTGTTGCGCGGTATGCGGTATGCAGTACGCAGTGAGCGAAATGGCTACTTTTCTTACGGAATTGATTATACACGGTATATTTATGTAGGACAGGTTGGAGTTGTGGACTTGATAGTACCACAAAAATGGCACTACGTATGCAATTTATAATGGCATTTCAGGTTGAACGTTAAATGAACCGTCGCAATCTTGTCTACACCTTGAAATCCTTCGCTATTTTTCCGACTCGAGCTATTCGAATTAGTTTTAAATTGAATTGAATTTTATGATTGAAATTAATTAAATAACTCAGGTTGGTATCAGATTTTATTACTAATGAGAATATACTAATGGGATCGTTCAGCCAATGACAGCTATTCTCAGCTAACGTTTTTATTCGGTTAGAGATAAATATCTCATGTTTTTGACAAGCATGTGTCAAATAATTTTAATTTGGAAAATTAGAGTATAATCGAGCTTGTGCAGCAAGCAAGAATGGTTTCGGGGCGACCGTAACAACTTATAATATTGATATACTTGACACAAATTTCGCTGAAACGTAGACATTTTGTGTAATTTCAATCTTGTTTTGCAACAGTCTATTGACTTCGACTATACGTAACCATGAAGTAGCCGATATGGTATCGTAAATACCATTGAGTACCAAAAAAATTAACATATTCCACAAAACTAAACCATTTAAAAGTTCCGTATTGTAGGCAAGAATCCATCATCAATATGTAATTAGAACAAAAAATCACCATAAAAAAATGAAATTTCACATTGTTAAGTACGGTCCTGGCGCAGCAGGGGTTTAATTATGTGAGAAGAATGATAAGAGAATGCAGAAAATCATCTAGTGTGCAGTTATTCGCGGCAACGCCTCGATAGAGTTAATTTACGTTCGAAACGTTTCATTTCCAATGAACGACATTCAATCGTATGCAACACACAGACACGTGAAATTCAATTATTGTATTGTTCAAAAATTCAGAGAAATTAAACCGTTGTTTTAAAGAAATTTATTAATTATAAATTATCTTAAAGCCCTATATAGTGACATTAAAATTGAAAATTATTTTGGGAGTTAAAATTATCTGTTTTTAGTTAAATAAACAATAATTGTACCTAATTTTGGAAAATGTTTTTCAACGGTTTTATATGTAGAATTTATTTTTACCCTACTTGTAGATGCCGTAGGGCATAAAGTACAAAATCAATCAAGATACTATTATTTATTTAGCTCTCTTTGTGCATTTTGAGTTGATTAGAAGGACTTATTACTGCGTAGTGCAATCGCCGATATAGAGTATAGGATACATTTTTACTTCAATACAAACATATTTATTAGCAAGCATACTAATTAATATTTCCAGCAAATGCCATTAAACTACCCGTTTTTTCGCAATACGACGTCGTGATTTTTTCGCATATTCCGCGATTTTTTTTGTTTCTATCGCATGCGCGAAGGTAGTTACGTGGAGTGCACCGGAGAGTCAACCTTATAGCGTAATGAATGGTTGCTCGGTGATTTTGCACCTGCACGGACTGGTTCGCAACATTGCATTCTTTCGCGCGATTAAAAATTATAATGATTTCCCAATCGTTTTTCCTTTCAATTAAGATCTGATAGAGTCGGATGCGAATGTTAATGCGTGGAAGCTGAAATTTATGCAGCGCGAACGCGCATATAGGGTGTGTTGGTAATAATTGCACTATATTACACGAGCAATAATTGCAGATTATTTTGTAGAGTTAAGTGCTCGATAATGTTTATAGAATTTGCAACAAACTACAAATATTTCTATGTAGTAGGCTATTAAAAATTGTAAATGATTTCGGCTCGATAGCCATTCGTTTCCTATTTCTTTGGTTTCTTGTAACATATTCTAATTGAAAAGATAATTACCAAGAATGATTAATTATTATACATAATCAAATTGAATATTGTAGATACTGTAATAATTTAATTAAAAAGAAATATTTTTTGTTTTTCATTTAGTCAATTGAATTCGAATCGTGCATACATTTTGCAATATTCCCGCTTACATAGGTAGATCTAAAACGAGAAATAAATACCTTAATTAGAAAAAAAATCAGGAATCTACTTATATACCTAATAGAGTCGGTGTATATATACGCTCAGCATTCCTTATAGGCGCTTAATAATAGAACTTAACCATTTACGGTTAAACTTGACTTGCATTAACTATTAATTATTCATGGCTAATTAATATTGAACACAATAACTCGTGTGAATTGTATATTTTCCAGCCGCGCGTCCATTTTTCTTTATTATCCTTCGCTGTAGATCATGCAGGACGTTACCAATTCACGCCTTATTAATCCGATAATTATTTCTAAAAATTAATCTTCCGGTAATACCGTACCTATCACATTCAAATAACGCTATATCCTTTCCTCCGGTTAATTTAAACTTATGAGGTATCCGCAGGAACGTTGTTGTAATGGCGAAACGTTAACTTTTATCCAATTAGTCACTTATAAGAGTTTCTTCCCACTTATTGCGATATTTCTTCGTTCTGTGAACAGCCCGTAATGTTCGACCGAAGGAGGTGGATGTACTGTTATGCCATGAGCATACAAGGACTCTGCATAAATAATTTTTGTCTATCTAATGGTCATTTGGAATCTTGCTTCTAACAGGAAAATCTAACGTGTAAAAAAGTCAACTGTTATCGTGAAAAAAAATCTCTTCTCAAATCTTTGCAGTTCTAAGAAAAGGAAAAACAGTTAGCATTTCCATCAAGTTTCTGTTTTAACAACATAATAAATTAATAATATATTTCAAAAGGGATTAAATTATATCAATGCTATCAATACAAACTGCCTTCATTTACTCTTACTGAAAAAGGTTTAGAATAGCAATTCCATTTGCAATTTCGCGAGAAAGTTATAATTTATAAATGTACCATTCGCTTTTACAAATATTCGAATTAGATAAACTGGTTAAAAAAAACCAACAATGCATCAGGCAAATTCATTCAGAGCAAACTTCCTATATTTAATATTTCAAACGAGACTCTCTAAAAACGCAAAACCCAGTTATTCGTGTCGTGTTTGGCTTCCGGCTACACCTCTCTGCACATAGCAATTCACTGATAAACGGCGCGCTAAGAGGTTAACAAACAATTGGTTAACAAATTCGAGATATTACTCCAAGAAAATGCGAAAAAACCTAAACTCTACTTGTCTCAGGTGACGTACAATTTCACCTTCAAATAGCGTAATTAAAACTGTTCAAATCAAGTTTTTATTCGTAAGTACACATAGCGACAAATGCGGCATGTAAGATATACGTAGAATATTTTAACGGGTTAAATAGTTAATTATAGATAATTAGTATCGTTATCAATTTAGATTCGAAAAAATCGCGACGGTTTAAAAACAAACATCTGCCCGTATATCGTTGAGTTTACCTTTTAGCTTTTGTAATCGCCGCTTTATCAATGAATTATTGTCGATTTTTTTAATGTTATACTTTTATTATATTATGGCTGGTGCCGGTAATACAATAAGCACTATATTGATCTATAGGGTATACTTTCAATGCTGAATTGTCATTGATTTTTGGCTCTTCTGTGATAAATATAGTTAATAAGGAAGCACAGAATACTCCTTTGGTTGGTCCTTTTGGTTAAAAAAATAATCTCTTTTAGATAGAAAATAACTTGATTCTAAAATGAACATTAAAGGGAACAAAAATTATCACTCTATGGTTAGTTTCCTGTTAGATAGCCCATCCGGTACAAAAGTACCCTGCTTTTAAACGTATTAATGATTGCAGAACAAGAAACAAATTCATTCACCTGCTGAAGAAGTCGTTATAGAAAGTTTTTGTTTGCTTAGGGTATTAATAGTTACTAAGAATGTATTCTTCCAACTGAACAAATATTAGTACCTACTCTATACTCTATACGTGAAATACTTATGTACAATCGTAAATTAGTGGAGTGTTTATTAATTCTCTCTGAATCTTAAAAAGTATCACAATAACTTAATTAATTTTTAATTGGGCAATAATTTCGAGCGCCCGTTTCCATTATTCTCCGCAAAATTTACATAAACAATGGTTTCGGTCTCGTGTAGAAACAGAAAAAACCTCGCTTTAATTACGGTATCACGAGGTTTTAAAAGGAAAACCCATCCATCATAATTAAGATAAATTTGAAATATACTTGTAATAATAAAAAAATATGGGAAATATGAAAAACTCTCTAGAGTTTCTAGACTTCATAAATTTAGAACTGTACACAAAGAAATGCACAAAATATTATCAAAAGGTCTTCGTTACACACTTGAATAAAACCAATTTAAAGAAACCACTTGCATACAATTGAGATAACGACTCGAAACCATCATAAAAATATTAATAAAATTCATTATTCGAAAACGCCATGCACGCTAAGTATCACACGGGATAAAATTTATACGAGGTCGATGAAACCGATACCTTTTTTAAATACTACGTGTAGGTATAACAAAAGGGACCACTACGGCGTGTATCCGGTGCGCCATTTGATACCTAAATGTGCGAAAACTAGGACCCAGGTTCAGCCAAACATACATGAACACACTTACAAACGATTATAAAGATAAATTAATTAATCCTAATAAGTAAAAAATTAAGTACACCTTAATCAAGTACTTTTCGAGTCTGCTAGACTATACTGGTTAACATATTAACTAAATAATTTCTGATTTTGTAACTTTACAAGGACGATATTGGTAGTTAATAAATATTGTAAAAGACCCAAGCTTCTATATGGCGAACAAATTTAAATATTGATGGGTAATAGCCCGTAGATAAATTATGATGAATTAGGATGTACTCGGTAAGTACGAACATCAATATGGTTTTCACGAAGACATAACTGTTTTTATTTCATATTGTTATACGAACCTATTGCGGGGCAGTGAGCAGTTAAACTTATGCAAATGTGTCCAACCAGCAGGTTGAACGCTTTCAGTAATAGCAATAATGCATTGAAACAACGTTATTAACCAATAATTAAAAATCCTTTCTTTCGTTACGCATTCATGAATCCAGATTACCGCTGGATGTTTCTTTAAATATTAATCAAACGAGGATTTGGACCTCGGAGAGTTTAATATTTTTTTACTCTATGTGAACATTATGAAAAGCAAGGATGAAAAAAGAAATGATTCTGTAGATTAGATAACGATAAAAATCAATTAAAAATATAATAAATTCCCCAATGAAAATAACAATTGATTAATATAGTATTTGATTATCAAAAATACCAAATGATTAATAGTAAATAATGTAAGGGATCATTCCGATCAGTGCCATTTCTTGTACAAACATCTTGTAATATGTAATTTTATTGATCTCGTCACACCGATTTGATCATGCAAATTTTAACGTTTCCTCCCATACTAATATGCAAAGGTGGCAAATGCCAGGCTTTGGTATTTTGCGAAATAAATTGTTTATTGTTAGCCGGTTGTGTAAGGTATGGTATGTGACGAACCGTACTTTAACTGAACGTTTCGAAATTTTCGTTCCGTTCGCAATAAATTTCTCAAATTTTACATTATTATTTATTATTGCGACGCATTGTTTTCAATGCAGATTAGCAACGGTTATTAAGTCATTAAAATCTTTTAATGGATTCACAATGTATTGGTGCATTTTTTAGCACGTTGCGTTATAGATTTTTAAATGTTATTTACATTAAATGTTATACTATTGGAAGAAATATGCTGAAATCGTCGGAAAATTGCTTATGATAACACCAAATAATAACAAATACTCATGCATCAAAAATAATTAATTATTTTATCTAATAATTAATAATATTCCAACCTCAATTGTACACGTTTCGCTTTTGATTTTCCACTTATAGAATCCGATAGAGTCACTAAACAACCACCCAAATTTCGCGGTACTTCAAATTCCGAAATAATCGCGGTAATTTCGAAAAAACGCGCACTTTTCTCGATTTTTACGAACGTACCACACGCACGTTCATCGGCTGCACCAAAGCGAACTGAATTGTGAATTGACAGTAGGATAGTCAGGTGGACGAGCACTCTTGCGTTTCCTACTGATATGGTGGGAACGGCGTTTTCTAATAAATCGTACGCCGTACGAGGACCGCTCCGTAATTTTCGAGACAACTCGAAAATTACCATGTAGAGGGTTCAAAAATTCAATCAAACGATTTCAAGTCTGAAGTAACAAGGTGATGTTGTAAAATATAGATAAGATCATTTCAGAAATTACAATTAGTTAAGATATGAAAATTAATTTTAGCATCCAAAAACGCCAAAATATATAAGCTATTTCATTCAAAACGCCAAGTAATTATCGATTATTATCTGTAGAAAATTATGTATTTTAAAACATTTCTATGAAAAGCAATTAAAACGCACACCTATTTGTCTTACATTAATTTTCCAAAGACAACTCGAACCATTAGTTAATTGCACGTTAACTAATTCCAGTGAATTGTCATGTTCCTGTCCTTTCAATTTGTGCAATTAATCATTTTTTTCGGAATTTCAAGTAACGAACAATCCCGCATTGTTAACATAACAATTCGCGACGACAATCGCAGGAATCAAAACTCGACTTAAAGCGATTCGATCGTCTCATTGTATGCAGAATGAGTGCATACGGCGAACATTGATTATATGCAAGTTACGGCCCATTTTAAACACGTATGCGCGCCAATATAATATCGGTAATTGTACTTAATGTCGTCGCAAAACGAATGATAAAATATGCAAAATATAGAAGAGCAGCCTTAAAAAATTCACAATTCGATATGGGAGATTATTGTACGGGGTGTCCCAATATTTAGCCCTACAGATCTAGTGGACCCAGGACTTGTTTGGCTCTTTGGTTTTTGGCTTTACTTTTCCAGTTAATTATTCCCAAACTCTGCAGATCTTTCTCCACCTTTTTTTTAACCATCTTTCCCTGGGCCTTCCTCTTCTATTCTTCCTCACTACTTCCTTTCCCTATATAGTACTCTCTGCACGGTCCTTCTGCTAATAGTGTTCATTCTACTATACTATAGACATGTCATAAAGACATATACTATAGACCACCTTCACTCTTGGTTAGTTCTTCTACCCCAATTAAGTAATTTTTTTTCCACGCTTCTATCTTCTATCATACTCATTTATTATTTTCCTAGAGTGCAAACTTCGCATTCGTGCAGTATACTTTTAATACGTGCCTTAAAAGTATGTAAGAGTCGATTTTTGTTGCAATTTTTGGTGTTATTTTAGTGGACAACCTCGGGATTAATAATTCTGCAGAAGCGATCCTGATGTATGGTCCTGTCAAAGCATAGTGTAAATTTCTATTCATCCGTAACGAGATCTAAAAAGACTCTTTTTTGAAATGCTAGACAATGGGCTCGTCAGTCGAGATGAAAAACGCGCTCGTAGAAGTCCCCTGTTATTTCAATTTCCAAACAATAATACAGATTTACATCGTTCCCACTCGAGGATTAGAAACTCAATACGCCGCCTGGATTGTTTTGTTCGCAGAGCTGAAAAACAATCTCTTCAAAATCTTCGTTTTGTCGTCGAAAATTGAAAATGATTGTAAAGGTAAAGAAGCTGTTGAATAAGTATAAGTGTAGGTGTAATATAATGAACGGTTATTCAAAGAGGATCTTTTATACTCGCTTCTACGATTTATTTATTATTCGTTCTGTATTTTAATTATTATTCTCATTTTATTCTATCCCTATTATGTATTTCTAAACGCAGAAATAGTCACCTAGTGTGTAGGCAACCCAGAACGCATGCGGTAAGCACAGCGCATAGAAGTGTATAGTGTGTTGCCTACCTACAAGTTGAATTCTATTGGAATTTAAAAATTGTGAATAGGATTTCCTTTACACTAAAGAAATCGTAAATTAAAAGGTAAACAATAACATTTGCGGTCGCATTTATGAGTCATTCTGACTTTTTTATCGTAACAATTTCAACAGTTGCTGAAGTGAAATTGATAAGCTTACACATGGGCGTATCCAGGAGGGAATATTAAAGGGCACTTGTCTCTTTATCGCATTTCACAACATAAATGTATTTTATCCATAAATTAAAAGCACCGAGTATTATTTCGGTGCATTTGCTCTTACTTTTTTTAATTTAGAAAATTCCATTATTTTTCGTGATCTCAATACCTAGAGAAAACTGCAAATGAGCGAACCTATTGTTCACCTGATGCCTAATTCGGCCTAACCTTGTTGAATAATTACTTAAACAAATTGTATATCCGTACAATCGCAGGTGTGTAGAATCGCTATTATCGCAACTAACACTGCTTCATTGGGTTTGTTTTTCATTCATGATTCAGTATTGTTTTTACAAGAGATCTTTTTTATATCGATTGTTACCCAATTAATTCGATTACCTGCACGCAGTTCCTTCCCTTCTCCAGATTACAAGGAAGTTTACAAGGATGTAATAATCATGTGAGAAAAGCAACGTGTCATAAAAAGTGATCCAAACCACACATTTTTGGAGTTATCTTCTACATTTTTCACAGGATATCGTGTATCGTGTAACACAGTTGACTGAGGTCTGCTTATTTTACATCCATCGAGCGAATCTTCCAAGTAAAACTGCCCAAATTTTTAAGTAATGATATTCAAGTGAAGCAATAAAATGTTTCTCATCGATTAATGTCGAGCAGTTTATTACTTTGGGAATTCGTTTTAATGCCTAAATCGTTTAGAAAATTTAAATATACACGCCTTTTGCTCGACTTAATTGACACCAAAAATAACGAATTTAATGTATTAATAACAAATTAAATAACACAAAGCGCGATAAATGTTTAATTCGCCTTATTTACGGAAGTAAATCCAGTTTGTTTTAAAGCAGGTCGAAAAAAATTTATGTATTTTTTGAACTCTCGGGCATTATCACTCGTTCTAAAATTATATAGGTCGTCTCAATTATTGCCAGCGATACACTTATCTAATCTAATACAAAAGTGACTGACAATTAGTACAAAATTGCTTTATCTAAAGCATAGATAGATTGAGTAAAAGGCAATTAATTTTTATTTGTATTAAAGGATCGTGCAATATTGCCTTACAATTAGGTACCAAATAAATATATTTTTGTATAGGTATAACCACAAATTTGAATTAAAGCAAATATATCGGTTTCTCTAAAATCTCTAATTCTACCGTTGAACTTGCATTCTAATCAACCATTTGCACTTAATAATACAAAACTCGTGAAGAAGCCATCTAATATCATTAAAAACCGATCTAAAATCATTAAAATTGTATAAGTAATTCCGAAAATTCATGACAAAATTTTTCAAAAATCTCCCTTTAACAACTCTATAGAAATTGTTATAAATCCGAACCGATAGAAACCGATTTGGCTCGAATATTTCCAAAATACTATACAATTCATACGATTTGCATAAAAACAAAATCTATATTACAAATTCTTAAAACTTGTTTAAAAAAAGAACTAAAACCCAGTGCAATCGGCTCGTCCCTCGACAATGTAATTCTATCAGATACAGCAGAGGAATAACAAGAAAAGAATTCGAATTAGGGATTTAAAATCCTTGCCGGGGGCCATCGCAGTGACCGCGACCAGCACATATCCCGAGCTAGGAGAAGATAATAACGATGACGATGATGATGATGATGACGGTGATCGTTCTTGACGGATCTACGGAATGCTTCGATGCGTTATTTTTTTTACCATCCTCTCAATCTCGGATTAGTACCGGCTCGGCTTCCATCGAACGAGTTCCTCATAATTTTCGAGCCTATTTTGCCTGTTAGCGAGATGTTAACCGTTCGATTGTAAACGGACTACCGTTCTAATAAGTAGTTATTTTCATTAAGGAATTCGAGATGAATACTGATTTTACTCTTATTAAATTCAACCATATTACAGTCTTCTTTGCGTAAAAAACTACACGAATGCACTGTATAAGATGTTAATTGATTACTATTAAAATACAGATCCTTCTTAAAGTCTTGTATAAGGAGTTTATGAAAGCACTCTGTATGTGTGAATTTTAGCTGTATAAAAATGCATTTTTTCAAACGGATCCAACTATTTCTGTTATGGTGTGCTTTTAGGGTCACTATCCTCGACCACCAGCCATTTTACCTGCCACTTTATCTCATAAACATAACCTTATCTAGCAAGTGAAGCGTCACACATATACATAACATGCCCGGTGTTTGTTCTTTTCTTCCTTTTTCCTCTGCTTCTCGTCTCCTATTCGCCAGTCAAGTGTAATATTTAACGTTGTTGTTGTTAATATAGTCCGATGGATCGGGTGAAAAAAACGTTAAATTAATTCATCGATTATATTATTAACATATTCTTAATTCGATGCGGCTAATTGCAAACCGCAAAATAAAGTTATCGTGACTTCAATGGAAATAACGGCGTGGACTTTCGATGAGATCACGAAAATTACCTTTAGTGAGCTGTCTTTAAAATTCGGAAGAGAAACTAGAGATTTGATGGGTTCGGCTCGAATTTTCGGTTAAAAAATCAACTTTTCAAGTGAAAGTTTCAGGAAAGAAATCAATTAAGTAAATGCGTATTGCTTTGAGGCGAAGTCTCCAAGGTTAAGTTTAGAATGAGAATAATTTATGTATGTACTAAACGAGTAAAAGTCGGAAGAAGCTGCTTCGACAAAGATGTTTTCTCTCCAATTATACAGGTTGAGTTTATCGTGATGTAACTCAAAAATTATCGAGAAAATGAATATGAAGAAGATTGTTGATTGAACTTCATTGATCCACCCTGTATATGTATACCATCTTGAGATGCACTTGATGCATCCCTTATTTATCACAATAGATCACAATCAGTTAATTTATGCACCCTCTACAAATACCGTACAACAACATAAAAATTCCGTTTCTTCGACATTTATTAGGAACACGACTAATTATTGAATATTATTCCTATAATAGCGCGGCATTATCATAAATTCAGCGAGCTGGTACGGCACAAAATCCACCCGCCCGGCCGATGCCAGCGTGCAGTCTATGCGAGTACACCCTTCATTAGCATTTTACTTGTCGTAAAGAAATCGAAAATCACGCGAAAAGGCCGACCTCCCGCCGATATGATGTTCAGTTTATTTTTCTTGACGTACGAATCGTCCCGTCCAAGCACGACCTTCGGGTTTTAATGAGCTTTTCGGTCCGTCAATCATTGTTTGATTTAGTTATTTTACAGATAAATGCACGAGTACCGAGTACTTAGACACTTGGTCTACGAAATATTACATCCAAATGTGTTGCATAAAAGGAATTCCTATACTCTTTGAATTCGAATTTTGGGACATTCTGTATGATAATTGATGGCAAAAATATACTGGGTAGAATTTGTTATAATTACGGGAAAAAATCACTATGACTAAGAAATGCGAACCGTGACATTGTCCATGCTCATCTCGACGTCCATGAACTTTGCCCTGGATGTATAGCGTGTAATAAGAACCCATTTTAGGTGGATGAACCAAAAAAAACCGAACCATTATCTTTTTTAAAATCACGGAACGATAATTTGGACATATCTTATACAAATTTAGTGTCAATGAAACCACAGGAAAAACATTTCATTAATAAAAATTCAAGAAATTTGCTTCACAATTGATAGAATCCTGTTCCTAAATTGTAACAGTTACACAGTGATTAATCACGAAAAATTAACAACAATAATCGTGATTAATAAAACAGTGTAAACAATTATTTATTCAGTCAATTTCATTTCGCATTGAATCACCAACCCAACGAATGGACTTCTTTGCATATAAGGTTTGAAATATTTTGCTTTTACGAAGATTAACGATGATACAGGCTTCTGAGAAACGCCTAGGTGTGTTTGCGCACATATTTTAATGTTATTCAATAAACAGAAAATAATGTAACACTTATTAAAATATTTATGTAATTGGAATTAAATATTATCGAATGAATATCGAGGTTAGCAAAAAAATCGTTATAGTATTTGAGATGATTTCATATTTTTGACTTTGTGGAATAAATTTGCAATAAAAGAACTTCTGAATTACATTAATATCAACTGAGAATAACTATTTTTTTGAACTTTTTGACACTTAAATAAATAATGTCATTGTCAAAGTATTTTTTTGCAAATAATTGGATTGTTGTTTAATAATAAATACACTACATTCTGTTAATAATATCTACACATTTCATTATTATTCGACTTTTCCCAGTCGCCTTATTGCATGTAGAATACAAGTAAAGCGGTATGAGTCGGGCATTAATGCACTTTTAAGTTTTCATCAGAGTTACGTTAGAATATCGCGTTTTCCTGCTAGTTTTTCTAAAGTTTATTTGTTGCAAAGCAACACAATGATTAAACATTAAGGAGCGCATTATCTTCTTATCATTTGAGATAATAGGTAATAAAATTGTCGGAAACATACAGGTGGCTCCGTAACTTTATGTATACAGAATGTCCTATAATTCGACTGTCCAAGGCGTATGATGTAAGGGTGAAAATATAGGGACCACTCAGTACGGAATGGTCATGAATTTATAAAGAGATTTTAGGAAACAAGAGAATCTGCAAATTCTTGGAACTTATGAAGGGCTCTATAATAAATGATGGACTTGACACTCGAAAAGTTAGGCAAACATGTGGGAGCCACCTGCCGCCAGAATGCCCATTTTTATGGTATTTATTTGGAACCGTTCATTTCGACATACAAAACTTTCATCTTTTTAAAATTCAAACATAATTTTAACATAGGTATTTCAACGATATGTTAAAATTTTTCTACGATGCACCATGGTTTATTATACCATCTTGTGTATATTATACACAGTATCTACTTTAATAAAATACTATCAAAGTGAACCAATTTTCTAAAGAGTACAAAACATGTGAACAACCTTCTGATGGTACTAGTTTAGATTATTTCTAGCTTTCAGCGGTTGAATTACTTGGTCTATTTGTAATTAAAAATTCTTCGGTAGTTTCTTGTACAACAGTGGTCTACAATGCGGTGTATTTCACGTTTGTCTCAATCCATTGTTTCGAAACGTCCATGTCCATTGTCAATTCCTAAACGGTAATGTTAAAAAAAAAACAAGCAGACGTGAATTAAATTTCAAATACGGTATATTTAAGAGTATTTTTATTTTACTACACCTAAACCCTACTTTATTGAGTAATTCATCCAAAATCAGACTACAAAATAAAAAAAAATAAGTCATTAACACTCGCCTATTCCATCAATAAACTGGAGTTATTTACCTTGAAAGTTCCACTTTAATTAATAAACACACCAACATAACGAGACGTTAATAAACTTTCATTTCTAATCGTTCGGTTTGTTCGCTAAAAAGCTATTTAAAATATTCGATTGTGCAATTGGAACGCCGTAGAATTGCCCACTTGTTTCGAATTAACGGAACCCATAGATTGGCGAAAAAAATATAAGTAATAATATACAAGCTCGAATGTTGTGATGCAACGAAATGAAGCATATTTTAATGAACAGGTTGTTGATATTGAGAGAGAATATGTGAGAATGTTACCGCGATTTATCGATTAGAAACCGAACACAATCCAATTTTAGAAATGCATATTGTACAGAGTGCTCCTAATTGGGCAATTTTCGTGGTTATTAGATGATGGCCTATATATTTTTTAAACCTACATATTTTGCAATAACCAGTGTCCATTTGGTGGACATCTTGTATACTGTATAGTTAAATAAAGAAATTTTATGGTGGAGAAGTATTCAAACTGATTTATTTGCGAGCGTTTGAGGTTATTCATCTCATATTTAATGAATCTTCCGTGTTTTCAGATAATAGATAAAAATTATGAGGTTTCCTTCTGGTGTATATTATAGCGGATAAAAGGACAGTTTTAATAACCGTTGTAACGCAACAATTCGAATAATTCCCAATTTACGTCATATGGACTTAATTAATGATGTTCGTTTGCTGATTAATTTTTGTATAAAATATCAACAAAAATTAAAATAATTCATTGCTATTTAAGGTATTTTTAAAATAGGTCTTGAGAATAGGAAAGTTAACGTTAATTAAACTGTTAGTTCCATTACATAAAAAATCATTTAATCAACTATAATCGATTAGGTACCTCAGATTTTTTTTAATTTATCAATAACAACATATTCACGTTGTTTAATATGCTTAGATTCCTTATTTAGATGAATATTGAGATGAATAGAGATTTTTCTTGCTATATTTGCCAAATAATTCAAAGTGAACGTCTGAATACGCAGATTCGTAAGCTGTAACACTCCAACAATACTTACAAATTCTTGCATGAATCATTTTCCGTGTAATTTATTCCCATTCAAATTGCGTTATTCGAATAATAGCTTATCTGCAGGCGATGAAGCGAGCGAAATCAAAGAATGGTTTTTCCATTTTTATTCGATTTATGAACAAAACAAGCGATATTGATCTAGGTGATGAGTGATGAAAAGTTTTGTTGTAGTACATTTCAAAAATCTCAAAAAATATGTAGTAGGTATTGTTTATTTTGTAGTAAATAAATGGGTAGGTACTATAAACGTACTTAAATTCGCAAGTTAGATAAGGCAAATAAATATTTATCTAATTACGAATCTCGCTTTCAAATAGTAAATAAATATAAAAGCTAGTCATCTGAATTTGTTATTAATTGAACTGATTACAAATTCGTTACGACAAGTATGAAAATTAATCCGATTCCCACGAAATTTTTATTTGATCGACAAATCATTTCCTGTTAAGTATCGAATACGTACAGATATTAAAAAAAATCCTTTTCACACGGTTTTTTTTCTGCAATACTCAGCATCCAACCTACAACTAAACAAATATTATTTTTCCAGATACTCGAATGCGCTTCGAAATTCGAGCCAAACGAATATCGGCCGACTCGCCTCGATAAAAATTAAACATTCAACAATGCCAAAACGGCCCTCGAAACGCCAACGCTCGCGAATTCCACGTAAAACGCCGGCTTATCGTTCACCACCGAAGAGAAATGCACACATATCGAATTTCTGCGTGTACTCAGAGTGTCCCACAGCGCCGAAAATGGGTCCTTGAGGCGCGCCCTTTGAGCCAGTTCACGGCCATCGGGATAAATCAAATGCGATTCCGATCCAATACCGAAATTGGAAATACTGAATGTAAATATTTTATAGATTTCCTGTTTCTTCTTTATAATTCTCATCAACGTTTTTCTAATAATAAGTGACTTTTGTTCCTTTAGATATCTCCACGTAAAAAAAGTTATTGTCAAATTTTGGGTATATGCAACAATAAAAGTTAAAATATATTACTGTTTCTATTAAGAACCTTCTCCTGCCTCTTCGCGTACGCATTGTAATTACAGCAGAAGTATTTTTTCGGTCTACCTGCTACCATTAATATTGCACCTGCTTCCTACGTGTAACTATACTTGCGTGATTCCTGCGGGGCACGAATGCAGCAGGACAATTTTTTGACTATTCAATTTTTATATTAATAAATTACGCCATAAAATAGAGAAAATGAAACAGGCAAAAAAATCGTCGGATTGGTCGCAATTTAGAGCGCTTTTCTAATCGAATTGACGCAGAGAAATTTTGCTCGTCCGATTAAAATCGACCGTTTTGTACGTTTAAAGCGGCCGAAGTGGAATCGCTTAGCATTTACGATTCCGCGGGATTTGTCATTCAATTGCAATTCCCACTCAGGTCATGTAGTGTTTTTGTTCTTCAGCGACATACCTTTCTTAGTCATAGAGCGGAATTCAGAAATAGTTTCTAAACGCCGATTGTTGTGATTTTCTCGATTCGAAACAATCCCGAGTTCTTGCAATTTCCCTCATTTAGATACCCACATTAAAAAGTAAAAAATGTTTATGTATAATATTATGTAGGTACTTAATAAACATTTAGGTATCTTCTAAAATGGGCGACAATTAAATACATTCAATAATCTATACAGTAGGAAGATAATAATCATTCTATATTTAATAAACCGATTACTCAGTGTCCAGTCATTGACAGTTACTGTATAAGTACTAGAAAAACGCTCCTAAATCATTTCGAGCACGCCTCCATATCGCGTTACAGCTAAAAGCATGTCCTGCATTCGTTATTATCTCAAAGATTTACGTATGCAATATTTGAATTACAAAAAAAATACATAACAAAACGACGAATGCGGTATATAATAAATTTGAAATATTTTATGGACGTTCGGCCTTCTGCTTGTACTTACGTGGATGGATATGTCGAGAAAATGCAATCGATTTCTCTAAACGGAAATCAATAAAAACGAGCGTTTTAATTTGAATGTTTTTACTTATGAGAAATTTCTTGATTTTTCTATTTCAAATTAGAACCATTCGGTTATCTACATTTGGCATAAATTGAACTCTTATCCGAACATTTCCAATGCAGGCAATACACCTTTTAATGGTTTATTAATATCGTTTAATATAAACCAAGCTGCCGCATATCGAACAACAATAAACAATATTCAAGGTTATAGTACCTACGATTATATTGTAAATACATAAGTTGTGTATATCTTTGCATTGCATCGATATCGTTTGTCACGATTTAGATTAAATTTGAACTTTTTTAAATTGGCACGAGTTAATGCGGGAAATAAAGGAAGAAATATTAAGGGAGATTATAAACAATTAGGTTAATAAACACTTCAAACAGTTAATTAATACTCGAGCTATTTCCCTCTTTCGTAGTTACAAGATAGAAGCGCACCCTTTATATGCTAATTTACCAAATTATTCTTTATTGTGGAGGAAATAAGGACGAGATTTATTAAATAAAACACCTATTGCTGGTTGATGTCGCGCGCCAACGGTTTTAACATCTGCTGACCCTTTGTATAAGTACATCAAATGACTCAGTTCTTGTGTGCGTGCGTATGCCTAGGTGCCCTTTTATTTCCTCGTGAGCCGCATTTTACCCAACCGTCGCGTCGGTTTGGTAGGTACTTTTCGAAAAGGAATCGTTCAGGTGCTTTCGCATCAACAAAAATGATCCCCAATCAGTGGCGCGCCTACGCTTTCAGCTCTATTAAAATGCGGATAAAAAGATTGGTTTTGAAATGTAGCTTCCTATATTCGAGCTCGGGAATATTTCTACAGTAGGTGGAATTTGTGTTCTACTTATTAGGAAAATCAAATGGTAGTTTTATTGATTTTTTGCCGAATTTATCAGGTCAGGTCAGGATGATTTCACTGCTAATTTTATTGCAGTTTTGTGTTCAATTTGTGATTCCGAATTTATCATAATTAATTTTTATAGAGGTATTTAAATTTCAAGCAAAATAAACAAACTTACAAAGTCTGATGCTAGTCAATTAATGACAGAATTGCGATAATATTGACAATTACACCTAATCATCTAAATTAATATTATAAACATGTGTATGTAAATATTTCTGAACTAATAAATGCCCATAAATTGTGGTAATTCGCACATAATCAGACCGCGCACACGTACAAATTTTTGCTCTTCTTAAACGATACAGTTTAGTTATTGTGTTTACGTGAGAATCGCATAAATTAGCATAATATTAATCGAAAAGAATACACAATTAAAAAGTTATTAATTCGAAATTAAACGTTGTGGGTACGTCATTTATTCAAATAGAACGGAAACGTTTCGTCTCTTTCGACATAGTCAGAATAATAGAAAAATTATTCAATGTCATGTCTAATATAGAAAAAAAAATTGGTCAGGTATGCATGTTCATTAAATATTGCGAAAAAAAATGGCGAAATTATTGTTTGTATACAGGGTGTTATATTGGATAATGTTATACTCTAACTCACAGCTTTAATATAGCAATTTTTGTTTCCATTATCAATTTTAAATGTTTAGGATAAACATTGAAATTACCTTTGAAAGATAAGTTATTTACTTATTAAATCTTGCGGGTTTTGACATTTTTGACAGATTTGGCAACATTTGTTAATGTCAAAAGGTTTTCGTCGACATTTTTGAATTATAATTTTGTTAAAGAGGATATTTTTAATGAAAAAATACCTTTTTCAAGGGTATTACACCAGAGTTATAGGTATTTTAGTAAAAAAAAGGTGTTGCAAAAGCAATACACTGTCAAAATCGGCAGGTACCTAAGAAAATAATAGAATGAAGCATGAACATTTACAAGCATTGTAAATTTTGCAACAAAATAGGAAGTTGAATGAACCAACTAGCTCTAGCTGGTAAGATTTTACCTTTAGTTAAGATTTTTATCGACGTACGTTTCGAAATATCTCGTTACCTGCAGTAGAAATGTAAATAAAACAGCCCAAATGCCAAACGTTACACCATAATATAAATACAAATCCGCAGACATTTACACCTCACCAAGGTAACCGCCTGCATTGCGTTTGCCACAAAAACATAACCACAAAAAACAGTACACAAACATTAAATAAAACTTACCTTTCCCGTTGCTTTTTTGTATCTCAAAGTAGCTTCTCTGATGAGGTCTTTCACCAAGATATCTCCGTCACCACAAGGCACTACAACACGCACATTTCCGAAACAAACGGTTACCTTCATTTTTCGAAAAAAAAATATATAGTCGCGCTAGCAGCTCAGGTAAGTGTAATTGATGCCATTTTAACGTTCACTTCACCTATGTGGCTCGAGGGCCGCGAATTCGCGAACGGTAACTCCCCGCCGACGTCGATAGATTTCTGTTCACTCGCACCAACGGTTTTGTGCACAAGGGCGCTATTTTGGAAACAAACAAAACACCACCAAGTCGTGAAACGTTTGCTTTCACTCGCTGTATTTTACGAACTAAAAATTTCAAACGAGTTTTCCCCCCTCCGGCTACCTGTATGTTCTAACCAATGGCTGTCGGAGTACCAGCATGTGGCATGTGGCTGACATGACAACTATCAATGGAATGTTGCAGTTTCGGTGTTGCCAAATGTCTACAGGTAAAACGTAGTGTAACCGATAAAACTTTTCGAATTTAATAATTCTGTAAGTACGTATTATATGAATGGATACTGATTGATGATAAATTCAAGATGTTTGTTTAAAATATACGTTGCTATCTAAACATTTGTTTAGTTGTAATCGGATTCATTTTGAAATGTTATTGGTGTACCATAGAATGGTTGAAATTTCGCTGATAAGGCAACGATGCATTGTTCAGCACCTATCGGCAAATTCCTAAATTACAATCAGTTGGTATAGACAACACTTATAACAATTAGTGTATAACTGGTTGCATAAAAATGAGTGTGAAGTTATATATTAAGCAACTGTCATTCTTGTCAACTTCAATTATTCTTGCCAAAATTGAAATAAGGTTATGTTTGCACACGGTTTGTAGAATATTATTCTACAAACCGTGATGTTTGCATTGTTTACAAATAAACAATCAATCACAAGCGTTTCAACATCTACTTTATATGTGATAAAATTACTCAAATACTACACTAATTACAATACTACAATGTTCAATAAACGCTACTTTTAGCGAGCTCATCGTCATTTGGTAGTTCGTAATTAAGAACAACATTCGATGACATTAGGCGTTTGAATTTTCTATGTAACAGTATCTCGAATGTTAGACATAAGAAACTGACGGCTAATCCGGCGCCGAAGATGAGAAAAGCGGCGTAACAATCCAGTATCGAAGCGCTATCGAAGTTGCTGCCTTTGCTGTGACAGACCGGTTTCTTCGTGTACAGTTGATTGATTTCCCTTCGTTGAATGCCAGATTCTAAAATCTTCCTCAATCTAGTTGAATTGAAATTAGTGATACACGAAAGCATATGTATAATCAAAGACTTACCCTACTTTGACTATTTCTTTATAGGGAGACGCTCTTTTAATAGACACCCAAGGCTCCACGAGATTGATGAAAGCTATTTCCTTCA
Organism: Phyllotreta striolata; assembly: GCA_918026865.1. NCBI lineage: Eukaryota > Metazoa > Arthropoda > Insecta > Coleoptera > Chrysomelidae > Phyllotreta > Phyllotreta striolata. The sequence goes on along the minus strand of OU900098.1, from coordinate 4,446,387 downwards.
AACTACACTTTTCGTTTTCCTGAAACGTATCTGCTACCACTTTGTACCCGTTGGAGACTTCGACATGGAAAGCGAAGAAGCCTTTTTGAACTCTACTCATCCCATCTTCGATGGTCATGAAATTCGGTTTCTGGCCTTTCGGTGCAATTTTCTGCTGATAAATCGCCTTTCTTACGGGTTCTTCAGCCGTCTAGAAGCAAGAATTTGTACTATAAGCATTGATAATTAACTGCAAATACCTTGAAGTAATAGTGAGCATAAACGATATCTTCTACTCCCAGAGAAATCCTGGAATTCAACAAATCATCCAAAGTTTTTATACTTTCTGTGGTCGATTGTAAAATAGCAACTATATTGGCTGAGTAAGAAGTGTATAAAAACATGCAAGCTATAAACGCAAAAACAGTAGCAATCCTACCCGCATTACTCTTAGGTTCGGTATCGGTTCCTAAAAAGTAATGCACAAATCAAATTACTCCGCTCCAACACGCATCACGCGGCCTCTTACCTTGTTGGGTAATAGCGCCAAGTTCCATGACTAAGACGTCGATGAAACTGGGCCTCAAAGGGCTGATGCAGTTTGCGTGCATTTCGCCGACTTTCTCCTTAAACACTGGATCCTTCCATTCCCAAACCACAATAACATAAACCACCACGAATATTAGCGGTACCAGACCAAAGCAACTGTACCACACGTAGGTGTCGAAAGGCAGAGTGAACACGTTGGATACGTAAGAAAGCGGCGGTGCTCTGAAGATGAATTTCATGAAGGTCGGAACGCTGGGAGCAATGTATTCAATCACGTCTATTCTGTCGATGGTGAAGAACAATGCTGTTCCTGTAGAGTACATTATTAAGAAAGTTTGGTTACAGGGATGATACTACCATATTCGGTTAATTCTGGTATAGTAAAAATGCAAAGGGTAGGCAGAGGTTTCATATTGGGGAGTATTGGGGAAGCACCAGAGTGAAATCATTTTTAATCTTTTACGTTTGGTAGATAGGCAACACATTTGTCTTCTCTCCTGCACATCTCACATATCAATTTTCAGATTCCGGTCTAAGAAGCCAAGATCATTTAAATCATATTATATTAATACGAGATAACTCGTACTCGGCGTCCTGGGCAAGAACGAGTTATCTCGTTATGTTGGCAGTCAACGGGTTAATTCAGTACGTATATTGAGTTGCCTACCCATCGAGCACAAAAAGATAAAATTGAGATTCCCTGTACAGGGTCTATCAATGAAAACTTCACCCCCTTAAGTAAACATATGATAAAGTTGCTAGGGCGTAGGGGGATGAACATATTGAGTTGAATTGACTGTCAAAAATCCCAAGACCACAAATTGACGAGTCTCAGCGAATGTAAAAAAAAAATACGGTTCTCTAGTTAGGGGGGTCAAGTTTTCTTTCTAAGACCCTGAATATCCTCTTTCTGTGAAAGTTTCTCCTGAAGAGTTATACCTCCAAATTCTGCTTTTCCCGACTGCAAATCCCCAATCATTCCTGTAAATTTAGTCGAATCATTCACATCCCTGTATCCCCAACTAGGTTGAAACAAAGGGGTAGACGTGGCATTTAACACAGAGATAAGATGCTTCATTATAAACCAATTCAACTTCGATATCGGATCAATATGTTTGTTCCTAGAATCACCGTATTCTCACAATTGCCCACTTTACAGCTTAATAATATCTACCTGTAATCTTCCAAATGATTCATAGTATCTTTATTGGTAACGACGTAGGATATGTTAATGTTCAAACCCATCAGATTCGACCTGTTTCTCGAATAAGACAATTCCCTGTACACAGAAAAGCCGCCGATTCGATTCCATTCTGCTACGTGGTTCATCGAATATTCCAGCGAATTTTCTGTTACCTTGTACGGAGATTCGATGCGGTACGCGTCCGTTTCCGTTTTTTCCACAATAAAAACCCGGCTGTCCAACCTAATGTAGAAATTGTCGAGAATCGAGCGATCCATTACGCCCCACATCAGCCATCTGAACGGTTGATTGAACAGATTCAATTCGCTGGCCTACAAAAAAACCCAAATAGAACGTTTCTGAATTAAATTATGTGTCGAAATTTAGATAAAATTGGACTTATTTATGTTCAATTCGTGCAAAATAAATCATTGGACTTAAACTTGTTATACTTTGTTAAGTATCTTCTCTGAGCCTTTGCAGCTTAAATCCAATAGGAACAATTGGTGTTCGGCGGGAGTTGAATAGCTTATATTGTTGAAATTCCCGATTCTGCAGCCAAAATTGCTTGAAGAAAGCCGCTTTAACAAAGCAATCTGCTCTTCTAAAACGCAAACAGATCTGTAATGGTGTCTAAAGTGGGTGAGGTGTGAAGATTACCTTTGGGCCAGCAAATGTGAGCGTTTATTTTAGTAGGAGCGTTTAATTTGAGCAGAAAATCGCTTATCAAATCGACTGTTACAGATTGCTGGTCTCCTGTGATAACTCTAAAGAGTGTCAAAAGCAATAGTACGGGTCGCATTGCGACGAGGAATCTTACGTAAACTCGGATACCGCCTGTATTTATACCTTATCTTGCATTATGAATGCGTAACTTACGAAGTAAATCGCGCTAAAGAGTGTAATTTCCACGGTAATTGTCGGTTGCGTTTGGGAATACGACCAGCAACCCGTTATTATTTTTATGCGCTTTGTTTATTTCTTTTAATAATGAGTTTGTTAACGAACTGCTAGATTGCGGCATTTATTAGAATTTCAACCCAATTTTGAATTACCCAAGGACTTCGATAGCATGAGATTTTTTTAATTATACCTTCGAAAATCAGTTATAAATAATAAATTACTGATTTTCGGAATTACTTTTTGGGAAGTTGTCACTAAATGCTAAAAATTCTATTAATAGCGCGATTTGCCATTCGGTGAAGCCGCCAATTTTCACAAAAAATGCCAGTATAATTATTAATTAATTTACAAGAGGAATTTACTAATGAGTTATTCAGGTTATTGGGTAAGGGTTGCTTTGGAAAATTATGCTGGTAATTACGTGTAAATGCAGGCGTTTGTTTTATCTAAACACAATGCAATTGTTTTGCATTACATAATCTCATGCATACGTTTAATTATTTCAAAACGAATTAAGAAACATGAGCTATTAATTGGCCGATCTATTAAAATAAAACAATTACTATTATTAGTCGATTCCTATAATCTCATTCGAGGACAAACGCGTAATTATTTTATGATAATATAAAATATCTGATGATAAGTGTTAAATCTAACAGAAACGTGTTAAATATAATCCTATTTCGGTTACGAAATTTTCACTATTATATCACGATTTAAAATAATTATACACAGGTACAAAAATATATCAGTATGGATCCTTCATTTCAAAGCCACTAAATCAACAAATTTATATAATCGAAGAATATTCTTACTAGAGGATATGTAATGAATTTTTAGCTGTAGCTTAAGCAACGCGTTCGATTTGAATGTATACCTGCAATGTAAATGTATGCAAATGGATCTAAAAGAAACTAATATTTTATTTGCAATGCCAATCATGGACAAGGCGATACCTCATGTATGTAAGTAGATACGCAAAATGCCTATTATTTCAAGGCTATTAACTAGTTCTTGCAATTATTATCTGAGTTTTTTACAAACAATATCTGTACTGTCATTCTACAGCAGATCTACTTATTCTATTAGTTACCTACCCAAGCGTTGAATGAGGTGACAAATTTTTTTACTACTTATCTACTGTAGTTAATATAGGCAATTAAATTTACCTTTAGATGTCCAAATATGTACCCCGCACAAAAATCCTTAAATTAATTAGATTCGATCATCAAAAATATGTAGGAGGAAACTTCCATTGCAAAACTATAGGAAACACCTTCGAGTCATTCAAGAAATTCGAGGCGTTTCAGAAGGTGTTCCACAAGAATCCTCTATACAGGGCGTTTACAAAAGCTCCATAAGCTTTTAATATTCATTGGCGATAATTTTTTTCCTCAAACCTTGTAGATAGCCACTCATGATTTGGAGCAAGAACGAAAACACCTCCTCTAAAGGCTATTCTTCTTGTATTTACAATGTTTAATAAGTTTCCTCGCTTATGTAACTTTTTTTATAATAATTTCGATACGTTTTTGGGTCATTGACGCGTTTGATATGTACAAGGCTTTCCTATTATGTCCGTTACAAGCGTGTATTTAACATAAACAAATCGCTGAGAATTTGATGCACCTCGTTAGAAACGGCCATCGCTCGTAACACTTATTTTGAGTAATTATCCATTCAACCGTAGCAGAAATAAATCCGCAATTAAACGTTTTTAGCGTGAAGTGGACAATAAATATTGGTTTACATCATTTAAAGTATATAGGGTGATTTGAAATTGTAAAATTCGGATTAATTTGAATAACTGTAAGATTGGATGTAGCTCATTGAAATGATCAAAATTATTACTGATCAATATTCTGGTCAATTTTCATTATTCTCACTTGTTATGGCATATTATTCTAGGTAAATATAATATATTAATTACGTAATAAAATAATCAATAAGGTAAATGAAGATACCAGAAGAAAATTGAAACAATCAAACTGAACGGAAAACCCGACGAATCCGTTTTCTCAAAATTGTTTACATCAACTAATCGGAAATCAATTTGCAATTAATTGCACACACACGAAATCTCGTCGAGATATTCCATATCATCCCGATCGCGCAATTTAACTTTCGCAGCGTCGATTCGCTCCGGCGGTACCGCCAGCAGAAGAGAGGAAGGAGAACTTGAAATAAGAGTACCTCTTCATTGAGAGCGCTCAGTGAGCGGCCATTTCCACTGAACGTAGGTCAGTTTTTTCCGCGCCGAAAACGAAATGTTGAAGTACCTCGCGCTGTCCTCGTGCGCCCTTCTGGCCGCGGTCTCCGCGCAACTGGGCGACGTCTTCGAGTGGAAGGAGCTGAGCTTCGCCTGGCCCGACGAGGACGCCAAGACCGCCGCCCTGAAGACCAGGGATTACGTACCGGAGAACAACCTGCCGCTGGGATTGGGCCGATGGAAGGACAAACTCTTCGTTACCGTTCCCAGGTACTGCAATTCAGCCATAATCAACCACCCTGTATTTATCGAACATTTTAGGTTCCTACTTTCATTTTCGGAATATGCATAACTAAGTAAATAATTTTTTATGTCCACTCTAGAAGATGCAAGTGTAATCGGATTTTAGAAAGCTGATTTCGATAACCCACTCGACTCGTATACTAATTTATTATTACACGAAGTTATGTTTCGCAGATGGAAAGCGGGAGTGGCGGCCAGTTTGAACTACATCCCGCTGAACGCGACCGATAAATCGCCCGCGCTCGTGCCCTATCCGAGCTGGAAGGCCAATCGGATCCCCGGGAAAGGAGAGGCGCCCGCTGACGATCAGATCGTGTCGGTGTTCAGGATCAACGTGGACGTCTGCGATAGATTGTGGGTGATGGAGACCGGTTTAGCGGATATTTTGGGCAACCCCAACCAAGTCATACCGCCCTCTATAGCTATCTTCGACCTCAACACCGATAAGCTACTGAAGAGGTACAATTTGGGCGAGAACGACATCAAAGGGGACGACTCGTTTTTCGCTAATATCGTAAGCAATATCATAATCGCTAATATCCTTCCAGGTTTGTTCCCAATAGATCAATTGTAGTACCTAAAATCTTGCTACTTTACTCCCTTCTTGGTATTTCATGAATCTGGTCACTTAGTAGGTAAATGTGTTCGTAGATTGTGGACGTTACAAAAGATGCTTGTGACAAAGCCTTCGCTTACATTCCCGATTTGGGGGGCTACGGAATCGTGGTGTACTCTTTGGCGGAGGATAAATCGTGGAGGGTGAAGCACAATTACTTCCACTTCGATCCGCTCAAAGGAGACATGACCGTTGGTGGAGTTAACTTCCAATGGACCGACGGAGTCTTCGGTATCGCTCTCGGTCCTCTTAATGAAAACGGGTAAGAGAATAACACTCATTACTGTTCGAGAAGTAATTATGCTAATTTCTCTTGCAGTTACCGCACAGCTTATTTCCATCCCTTGGCCAGTTGCACCGAATTCTCCGTTAGTACGCAGATCCTGCGTAACGAATCTTTGGCTACTGACCCGCAATCGTTCGAATTATACAAGGTGAGTGCGTTTACTGAATGTTTCTGGAAGTTTTATGATTATTTTGATGGGTATTTCAGGTGGAAGGCGGCAAAGGCGACGTGGGCCAGTCGTCCTCTTCGGCTTTCGATGAAAAAACGAACGTTTTGTTCATGACGCAGCTGCAAAGGGACGCGATAGCTTGTTGGAATCCGAGAACGAAATTACAACCGGACACGTTTCCTCTGGTGACGCAAGATCACGAAAAATTAATATTTACTAACGACATTTCAGTAAGGATCATTTGAGTTTTTTCTCTCCAAATACTGCAGAATCGTTAACTGCGGTTATTAAAATGTCCTTAAGTTATTTCTTATATGATTTTTGTGTTTTAGATTGATGCTGAGAGGAACCTGTGGGTGCTTTCAGATAGAATGCCGGTATTTATATACAGAGAATTGGATCCGAATCAAGTGAATTACAGGATTTTAAGGATGACTGTCGACGAAGCCATCAAAGGAACGGCCTGCGAAGCTTGAATATGTTAATTTGAACCAGTATTATCTTTGTACTATATCAAAATCATTTTTGTTTTAATTTTTTAGAAAATTAAATGTTTCGTTGAATTTTTAGAGTTTCTGTGAACCCAAAAAACTTAATTCAATAAAATCAAATGTGCAAAGAAAGGAATCATATTTTCATATTTTACATAAGAGGATTATACAGAATATATTTTATTTAAAGAATTTTATGGGTTTTCCTGCTTTATACAGAACTTATTGGTTTTGTCATATTTTCATATTGGTACTTTTAATATCGTTTGAAAACGTTTCAAGGCAACTGTGTCAACATTTAGAATTATTCCTGCTATTCTTTCCTATGTTTGTGAAATATCGCATGCAATTATTATCGGTCGTAAATATTTATTCAAATTATTTCAATCGAAAAAATTTAAGCATACGTAGGAAAGCGTTCCTTTTCTTATCGATAAAGGATAAAGTCTAATTTTCAAGAAAAATTTACAAAATACTTGCATCTATTATACGTTTTACATAGAAAATAGGATGTTTATTTGCTATTGAACATACAGAGTGTTACATGTTTGATCTAATTTAATAAAGAATATACAATATTAAATACTACATATTTTTTAAACATTGTTAGTAGCATGAGTAAAATTCAATATTCTAAAAAGTCCAGTTCAAATAAAAATATCGCAATTTGATTTTCAGTTCATAGTAAAGCCAAATTAAACAATTTAAGGAAGGTAATAAAAATAAATTTCTCCTTCTGTACAAAATTCTTGCATTAATTGAAGCGTATTATCTATCGATTTTAATACATGCGAGATGCCTAAAATACTAACATTACTTGCAAATGGTATATAAAAGTCGAATTTAAATGCAAAAAATTATTCCTTGCTAACTTGTAGACCGACAGTTAGCTAAAAATGAGCTTAAGGACAGCCGCTGTCTTCTGGCTGGCACTAGTAGTAGCCGCAACATATACAGGTAAGCATACATTAATTTTGCTACATATTTTCTACCAGAAAAAAGCCGAACCTAACAGATTAAACAACATTCACAACTTTCCTTAATTAACTACATTTTACAATTTCATTACCCTTGAATTTTAACTCTGTATAAGCGAATCAATTGACCACTTCAATTTCTACTAATTTATAATTTCATAATCAATTTATATTTCGACCAATCAAAAATATATCCTATTTTAGAGGGATATCAGGGGATTTACAAACGCTCAGCAAATCGAGAATGTAAAATCGTGTGCAAAACACCCGGTGGAGGTGAAACAAGCACCGTAACCATTCCGACATCTGCAACATCGGCAACACCTGCAACTCCAGCAACACCGGCAACTCCAGCAACACCGGCAACTCCGGCGACACCGGCAACTCCGGCAACACCGGCAACTCCTGCAGGTACCGAAGGTACTACCGCAGGGGAAGAAAGCACCACCGAAGCATCAACTCCGGGCGGTGGGGAAACTACTTCGGAGGGATCCGAAACCACCACGCCCGCCCCAGTGACGGAACCAGAGGAAACTACCACACCTGATAATTCTTCTTCGCCCTACCCTATCACGACTGAACAACCCGCTGAAACTACGACGGGTTCTGACGACAATGGTTCCACTACCGAAAGTGAGTTAAACTCGTATATGAGGAGATAATCTGGAAACGTAACACGATTATTTTTAGGTTTCCCAGCCTGTCCATGCTTCTGCAGCGCTGGCGGAAGAACCTTCAGAGGAGGACCCACAGGTAAGTTTCTCATTCCCGCAAATTATTTAAAACCGCTAATTATACTTTCGATTCAGAACAATCGCGTTCCCATCACTCCTCACTGAACCATTTCGCGAGCAACAGACATCACGGAGCGCCTCACCAATCTCACCTGGCGCCCAACCAAGACAGGAGCCACGATCACCATCTTCACGCTGAAGCCAAGCACCACCAAGCGGCTCAGCACCAGGACAGAGCCCACGGCCATCATCTTCACGGCGAAGCCAAAGAGCACGTAGCTCATCACCAGGAGAGGACTCACGGAGGTCATCAACAGGAGAGGACTCACGGAGTCCATCAACAGGAGAGGACTCACGGAGTCCATCAACAGGAGAGGACTCACGGAGTCCATCAACAGGAGAGGACTCACGGAGCTCATCACCAGGAGAGGGCTCACGGTCACCAGCTCCATACTCAGGAGAAACACCACCAGCTTCATCAAGGGAGTGTTAGAGAACACCAAGCTCACCATCAAGAGGAGAGGAAGAATTAATAATGCTTATAATTTGTAAACAATTATTATGTGTATGTAAGTAGGTATATAAATGACGCATTTTTACATTAAATAGGAACTGTAGAAGACTTGTAGAGGTGGATTATATTATAATAAATGATAATTTTCGAAGCTCAATGTTAGTTTTTTAGTCAGGTAAAAATTTTACAGAAATCGTGGTAATTTTGGGAATTTTTGGTAATCACTAATCTTCTTACCTCGACAAAGGGGCAATAATAATGGAATTCTATTTAATTGACAATTCACGTAATCTCACAGTTATGGCTAATACAAATTACCTTTTAATTACCCTTTCCTGAATAAATTCTCTAGAACTAACTATAGGTGTCTTCGCAATAATTCGTCAACACACATACGCTTAAATTATTACTAAACAACATAATGTGTAAAAGAATTAGGAGGAAGGTAAGTTGAAATTTTCGAAAATTTAGAAAGCACAATAGAGCTTCGATAAATAAATCAACACTCCCTTATCTGTTTATCAACAAACCTAATCACAAACAAATCAACCGGGCACCAAGCTGTGAGCCAAACACAGCAAAGTTTACCCGTAGAATGCATTTCGCCGGCCAATCAGGAACCTATTACCTAGCCGGTACCACCCATTCCAGGCTCTGGAGGGATGTTCACGACTCATAGGGTTTGTTATTCTGTTTCTAAGGGTGACAGTGTCGGGTTGTATGTTAAACAATAGCACCAATTCGTAGTTGTTACTTGTTTGTTGTTGATGGTTAAGTACTTGTCCAGTATGTTGAACTTAGGAGTGAATCACCCTTATTACAAGAGTTACGAAGGTAAGAGAATTTTATTTATTTTTATTGGTTTTTTTATTAAAATAGTACTGAATAATTTTAAGTCAATTTGATCTTTAAATTAAGTATTTATTATATTGTATATTTTTTATCTTTTTTTATCTATGTTGGGTATTTCCCATATTTAAATAATATTGTTTAATAACAATCAAGTTGTTCAACTTGTTCAAAAGTTTCAAGTGAAGAAAATATTTTTTATGAATACTGAAATTATTAATTATTTTCAGCATCGAGTTCATCCTTTGAATGCAACGTAACACTGAAAAACAAGGAGCTGTGGCAGAAATTTCACTCGTTTGGAACGGAAATGATTATTACTAAATCTGGCAGGTATGTTGATTTCTCTTACTTATCCGATTCTATTCAAATTTATCAGAAAATTAATCCCTACTGCAAAATTCTTCTGAATTGTGCTCATCTAAATTTATGAAATTATAAAAGCAATATCATCAGGTATCGGGATTATACATAATATTTCATTCAAAGAATTTTATGGGTTTTCCCGCTTTATTAAGAACTTATTAGTTTTGTCATATTTTCCTTATCATTTTTGAATATTTCCGTATATTTTTAAACATCAAGTTAATTTTATGAGAAAAATAATATTGGTAAATTCTCAAAAATGGTCTTGGTACTTTCATATTGAGTATTTAATAGGGGTAAAAAAGCAAGAAAAAAATATGAAGTATTCAGGCAAAAATTACCGATAATATTCTAATAATTAATACTTACTCATATACAGGTAAATGCAAATTTCTTTGCAAAAAAATTCTATTGTTGAACAAAGAAATATTAAAGTAACAATGGTTAGAGTAAGAAAGTTTCAATTTCATATCACTCTTTTTTGCTTTTATATGAGGCTCATTGAAGTTGCCTCTGTTATACTCATAGACCACATTGATTACAAATTTGCACTTCGCTGTATAGGTAAGTAATTTTCACATGGATTATTTGCATTTTTAAAATTCACTCGAACCAACTTCTTGTTGAAAGCCCGGAAGATTGATTGTTAAATCGGAGTCGAGTGCAATTTGCGGTGGCTAGGCGTCCGCCGAGCCAGGTGCGGGGTGCCTGTCGGTCGCGATGCCGCTCCCTGTGTTCTTAGGACTCTTAATTATAATCCCAGAAAATGGTGTGTGGCACGTTGTAATAACAATTTGACACCGTTAGCGGAAGGCCCTTTTGATTACCGTGATTAGCGCGATGAATTATCGTTTCCGACTATTTTCTTTTCGTCAAACGAGATGCTCCTTATCCGATATTTATCCCCATAGTTCCAAAGCTGGATTATTAGTCAGCTTAAAGACACCGACGCGTTAATTGGACGATTTTTTGTGAAACACTTTATGTGGAATTAACATTTCGGTTGGGTTAAGTTAGGAATGCAAAAATTGGTACATTTTTACAAACAATCGGCGATTGCGGCTTTTCGTGTAAACAAGCGGAACAATTAAAACCGACTCACATGTGCAACATGTCGAATGCGGGGATTATTTAGGCTGGGGCGTGTTGTGGTAGGCCCGAATCAACACCGAGTAAACGGGAAGCGAATGTTATGTTTATCCAAAATAAATGTTTACCCAACTTTGATATTTTGCACTCGAAACACTATGGGATGGGAAATTATATTATAAACTAAGAAATCGAATCGTCAATAAATATATTGTCATCGAGCGGCTTGTGGGTTGGAAATTCTAGACCGAAATCATGAATTATTTGACAAGCACATTATTCAGGGATTAATGGGTAAATGTTCTTAAGAACAGTATAATCCACTTCCAATATAGATCGAACAAACTTTAACATTCTAATGTATTGAATTAAATTAAAATATTTATTAGCTATCAGTTATATAGGAGCCGGCACTGGCGATTTTTCTGCGAAGCACAGTTTCACTTTTCGCGGCGCTCCTTCTGTACCCGATAAGTCAAGTGTATTAAACGTGTTAAACGACGCCAGAATGGTCTAACACCGTCTTTTGTGCCTCTTCTGTCTGTTGTTACCGACAGGTCCATTGCTTTTGTCATTCGTTTGGCGCCCCACATTCGAAGAGGAAATGCACAACCGGCGATAACGATACTCTTTAAAAGTACGTAAACGGTTTAATCAGTTCCTGCAGACGGTCGCCTCCGCATTTTTTGAGCCAGCGTCACCCGCAAATGCACGGGCCATAAATCACGAACGGCGCCCTAATCGAAGCCCTGTAGCCGGTCGAGAAATGAAAAAAATTTTTAATTGATTTTCAAGAAGGGTACACTGTGCAACTTCTATTTGTCGCGTCTGTGCCGTTGAGGCGCCATCCTCCTTCCCTAGATAAACAATTGAAAACGGCCCTTCAACAAATTCCTTAAGTGCCCTATAAGTGGTCTGTAAAACAAGCAAATTTCGAATTTTCAGGCGCCTTCGGCTCGCAACCGTTCGAGATTTCACCAGAGTAGGTAATTATTGCACTTGATTTGTTGACTAAAGTGCAATTTTTACTGCCTACTTTGTCGCGCCTACTCTTTTGACATTTTTTTAATTTGTGGTTCGGGACATAATTCCGGGTTTATGGGTTTACGACATAAAGCTTCTTTTATCCGGAAATAATATCTACGCATAAAATTCTTTTTATAATGAACTTTTTTTTATCAAAAAATGTTTCACAGCACTCGATATTGTTTCTTATTTTTTTATAAACATTATTGTAAGCCATTAGTCAATCTACTGTAATGGTGGTACCTGTTCTGAAAAGAATGCACCTAATCCTTTACAGTCAAAGGGCCGGTATCGGCCCGACACTCCATACTTGACGATATAAGAATCATGTTTTCACACATGGACAGCGAACAAGTGCTTAGCCATTGTGGCGGCAGCGCCGCAAAGCATTGTCAGCGCCCCGTGAAGCATTAAAGGTGCTATACAAAAATCGCCATTTCGCCGTTATTCCCACTAACGTTACTCGTTTGAACTTCGCCGAAGCCACACAACCCGAGCAAATTATCCAACTAAGTACTCGTTTCTTTTTGCAGACGCATGTTTCCATCGCTGAACATTCAAATAGAAGATTTATCGCCGAACGCCCTGTACTGCGTGTTCCTAGAAATGGCGCCGGTTTCACCGAACCGCTACAGGTACTCCTCGTCGGGCCAGTGGTTCCCGGCCGGCACCGAGGAGCTCCAGAGCCCCAACAGAACCTACCTCCATCCCGACTCGCCGGCCCGGGGGGATTACTGGATGTCCCAGCTGGTGTCCTTCGGTAGATTGAAGCTGACCAACACGGTGGCACCCCCAGCCGGCCAGGTGGTGCTGTCCTCCATGCACAAGTACCAGCCGATGATCATCATAGCGCAGATCTCCGATCCGAGGGAGCTGTACTGGTCGCGGTGTTGCATCAAATCCTTCGAGGAGACCCAATTCATAGCCGTGACAGCTTACCAAAACGCCAAAGTTACCAAATTGAAGATCGACAATAATCCGTTTGCGAAAGGATTTAGGGAAACGGGACAGGCGAAGTGCAAAAGGAAGCGCATCGAGAAGGAAAAGATCGACAACGAGGAGTTGGTTTGCATCAAAGAGGAAGAACCGTGCGCGAAATCCGCTAGATTGGAGAGTCCTGCGTCAGATGTGAGTGCAGGAAATGATGTGAGTAAAGACATTAAAATATTCCAATCGCCTGCGATGGATACGCACGAAACTAGCAGATATTACGATCAAAGTAGACCTTATTATTATTATCCTTACATGTATTCCTTACCGACATATTCGACACATTTGTGGAGCAATTACTACCCTCAAATTCCTTACATCCCCAAAAAACCTTCGCCTACTACCAAAGATGTACCGGACAAACCTAGGAAATTAACAGATTTTTCGATTAAAGCCATAACTGGTTGTCAATAGTTTTCCTTCTAGATTATTTAAATTTTAGTAATAACTTGTAGTTTTACTCCTAAACTATTAAATGTTTTATAATGTTTTTTATATTTATATTTTTTTATGCGACAAGGTTATTGTTCAATAAATTATTGAAATGTTACCTATTTTTTTTTGTTTCATTATCTCGCAATCAATTTGCATCGTAAAAACCATAAAATGTAACAACACTTCTTGTGGGTCCTTTTGGAGAGAAGAATGAAATGGCGCCGGCGCTTCCTGCCGGTACGGCATTCTTTTGTCTGCCATATCACGTTTCCTAATAGAGAAAATGGCAAATTCGTAGACACCGACAAAAAGTTTTTGGTCACACTGTCTAGCGTCTAGACTTGTGTGATGCCAGTTATTAAGGACCGCTAAGTAAATAGTACTGCCTATGTGGTCACTAAGTACCTTGACGGCCCCTAATTTGGGTCGTTAAAACACAGGGGTGTTTTCAATTAGGAAGTGTAAGTTTTTTTTTTAATTTTATTTTGACGCGTTTTTGTTGGTATCGGATATGTTTAATTAGCTCCTTAATTAGTGTCTACTTTTGTTTGTTCAGTGCGACCTAATTAGTAATTTAAACAACTAAGGGAGAATTATGAAATTTACTTATTTAATTATTGAAATAGGAATAAAATTTCTAGCATAAATATTATTTGAGTTATAAGGAAAAGAAGTGGTTGAAGATTGTGGAAAAATTTGCATGATGAGGTTTAGATTTTTTTTACAATGTTTGTGGTTGCAATCGGAGAAAGTGGCTTTTACTTCAAACAAATTTTAAGACAAATATTTGGAAACCGAATGATAAGAAAAATAGTATCTACTATTTTATTTACGTCAACGTAATTACCAAATTGCACTTTATTATACCATTAAGCAATGATTCAGTAGGTTTAATTTTCAATTTATTATAATTACCCTTTTCTCTGGGGGTAGTTATTGATTAGTAGAATAAAAATGGTTCACTGGAATATATTATTGTAATTAATTTCTAATTTATCCACATCACAGGTATTTTATAATGTTCGGTTTATTTTCGGCCATAGAGATATTAAGAAAATAGCTTAACAGATAAAAGAAGTCTATTTTGATAAGAGCTCCGGATCGTTGCTTGCAAGCATGCCTGGCTCTTGTCATTAAAAATAATTCTACGAACTTATAATTAAAGCGATATTTATAGCTTTTCCAAATTGAATTTTAATTTAAAAAATTAACTAGGTTGTGATTAAATTAGTGATTCAAATAAAACTATTCACGCATTTGAATGGTGAATATGTAGTAAATTTGATTAGGTCTCAAATACGTTTTGTGCGAGAATTGAGAAATTTAAAAGGATAAAATGCCCTGGATATTGAAGAAAACCGGAATATATACGATTTCGGTAAGTTTTAACATTTGAATTATCCTTTTAATTATTTGATTAAAAAATTGGGTACTTACTTAAGTTGCTCTAAATAATGGAATACTTTCATGCCAGAGAGTAGCGAGATCTTTTATGTAAAAATAAAATATCGGTCATTGCGGAACTTATATCACATCGATTTAAACTTCTTCTGTTGAAGTTGAGGATACAGAAACGGTACTGAAATAATATTATTGGCTTTAAGAATCCAAAATCTGGTTTACTTCAGTAGGTACATACTGTTTTAATTAAGTAAGCAAATTCCAAATTCCAAATTTTTACCATTAAGATAGATTTCGGTTGTGACTATACTTCCAGTGTTCTCTCACATTAACTACATTATTTTCAAAATACTAGAATATATTAAACTATAAGAGAAAAAAACTTAATTATATTGATAATAGTAATGGTGCGATAACTAACCAGGTATGTATTTGGTTATTTGTATTTGTAGCGATGATTCGAAACCAAATCCATTTTTTAGTGGTATCGTGTTGACTAGTGTCTAGAAAAGCACCCGTTTTATAACTTTTTCGTAAATTAATGCATTAAAAGGAATTTATAAAATTACTATTTCAAATTTTTGTATTTACTGTGTTTATTTTCAATTTTGACATTGACAAAGCAAATGTCAAATTAGTCTCAGTTGCCATGTGTCAGCAACGTCATTTGAAGCAACCAGTATTTTTCTTTACATTATTTAATTCATTATTTTAGTCTAGAAAATATTAATAATAAGTAATTTGATTGGTTATTTTGCATTTACGTTTTAACTGGTTGAATTAGTATGAAATAAATGTAATTTTTCTAACTAAATAATTCTGTGTCTTTGAAAAAAGAAGAATGATTAGTTGCTTGCAACATTCAAGACCACTAACAAGTAGATATTTTTGAAATACGTCAAATGTCAAAATTGGCAAATGTCAAAAGTGTTTCAATGACTTAGTTTGCAATTTATTAAAAAATGTCCTTTTTAAACTATTTTAAGTGTTTTTTGTGACTGAAATATAGTGTTTATGGTGAGCTAACCAAGCACGTAAATAGCGGAAATTCTACTAAAGCGTCTAAATAGGTGAGTTCATATTAATTGTTTAACTCAAAGTATGATTTATTTTTGTTGTGTATTTTTATCATGCGAATTGATGAATTTTATATTTAATTTTGAAATTATGCGCACTGGTTGCGATATCAAAAAAGAACTACTCATTTGAATTATATAAGAATTATTTAGGGTATCGTAAAATTTAATTTAAGACAATGATCAATCGAACAACAAATTCTATTTAGCAAATGTTAAAACGATGATACACGTACTTTTATTTTAACCTGCCACACATAAAAGTGCTGATCTTCTATTTGATATAATATGATCTAATTGTCTGTTATTTTTCTGCTTTATCTTTTGCATTACTATCTTTGAATAATTTCAAGGTACTCTCAATATATTGATAATATAATTTTATTCTTCAATTGTTGACTGAATATTTTAGATCCGTTTTGTGTGAATTGGTAATTTAAACTTTATTGTTTAACTCTTTTATTTATCTGTTAAGTCAGGTGTAGGCTATAAATATTTCAATCGATCACTAATTGTTGTGCTACAATAAACAATGTACGAATCAATTCAGTACTTTGGTCACAGCGGTTCAAAATCTGTAAGTACTACTTATATATTTTCAGGTAAATCTGAGATTAAACGTTAATTCTATAATAAAATAATCCAACGACACACATTGGATTTTTTGTGATCCCATGTGGACTGCACGATTATCACATTTAACTATAATTTACTACGTTTTGAGTTGAATAGGCGTAGTATTTATTAAAAATTTAATAATTTATCAATAATATATCATGTATCAATAATCTTAAAGTTTTATTAAAAGGTTATATAATATCACCAATTCTTACATGTGCGTTTCAATATGTTTATTTCGTTTTTGTATACACTTTCATTATCAGTGTATTTCTGAAAGATACTCTGTTGAGAAGAATTCACTGGCCTTTTCGAATACAGTTCTACAGTAATTGTAGTTTGATTATTTTCGGATTATTTGATAAAAATAAATGGTAAACTAATCATTTTTGTTCTTTTATCTAAATCTATGGCGTTCTCTGAATAATTTAATAACTATTACACAACTAATTCATTGTTAATTTTACTTTGAACGAGTCAATGGTATTTTTTCATTCGATTTGATCATTTTCCTAAAACCTCATGGAGAGAATTCGAAATGAAGAAACTTAATTTTGTAAGTAGATAAATAATTATTGTTTATCGTGTTTGTGATATAAAGAATTTCGTTATCACACGTACAGCATTATCATTTGCATTTATCACATTTACAAAGATTCAATGAAATATTATTTTCCTATTTCTTACTAAACAAGTCTATATTTTAATATATTTAATGGATTATTGAAGGCTTTGTAGATGTAGAAATTATTGTTGAAAATATCTAAAATATTGTATTCAATTTATGATCACAATAAATCAGTGAATAAAAATCAGGTAATAAAAATCACTGTTACAACGAATGTATTTTAATAATTTTATCATCTGTTCTTGGCAAATAGTATCCTGGAAGTGTAACAGTTATTTATAGAATTTTATTTTAATTGAAATTATTTTTTTAACAAATATCCCGATGTTTTAAACATCTGGGTTTTTGCATCACTTTATTCCGAAAATACAATATTTGCATCAAATTTTGCAAAGTAAATTATTATTAAATTACAATTACCTAAATCGGCAAAAAATCGTACAAAAATTCCGAAACTCTCTGAGTAAATATTGAACAAAATCATGAATATTATTCATGCATAGACTCACAAACTATTTAGGTAAATCGTTTCTGTGTTAATCTACCGTCTTATCGCAAATTTTCTGGTGAAATTAACCGTGCCTCTTGTGTAAGTCTTGTAAAAGTTTTGTTTGCGTGCGAAGAGGTCCACAAATTTCTAAGTCGTGCACGCGGTTTTTATTAGTATTTGTAATCCACAAAATCGGAAGGTCGGTCGGGTAGTTGTGCCGATATAATCAAGTTTTGTTGACTTTTCCAGTCGTATAACTAATCTCTTAGTTTTCTTTGTAAAATAGTGGAAAGGCATTGCAAATTTGGTTTATCTTTCTTAAACAGATACTCGTTCGAGTAAATACTTGTAAATGGAAGTCTAGGTAGGTATCTGAGGAATTCCTTTTACCAATAAATATTTGTAAAGTACGTCCGATTTACTGAGAATTCATTTGCTTTAACTACGTAAGTACATACTTGGAGATTTGCTAATACATATTACCTATATGGATGTGAATTAGTTAGTATATGAGGAAAATTAATTGCAATTTAAGTTTTAGTTCATGATGATTTTATTTGTTTAATGGACGTAGAAAATCGCATTTCTATTAGCATATTTAGACAATTTACTTAACAATTATGAAAATGTATTATCTACCACAGTTCATAAATTATTTGTACTCTGATATGATTTATCTAAATTGATAGATTGTAATGAAATCGTACACACTATGTCGATGAATAAACTAAATAAATACAATTTACAGACACAATACTTTATTGCATTTACACAAGAATATGACGAACTGTAGTAAATAATAAAAAAAACTGAAAAAATTTACCTAGTTAGTAACTATAAAAAATACGTTCATACAACACGAGGAGATTTTCCAGGATTGGTGATTCTTAATTAGCATGTAAATAGTTATTTACTAACGTAACATAAACGCGAGATGATTTCATAACATCGGCTAGTCCTGTACAAATCGCGAGATATGACTGTTCGGCGAATTACCTGCAGTATCTCGGTTTGATATGTTCCTTATCTGCGACATTTCCAAGGTTTTTTCATCGCGTGCGATATACCTTAATTGAGACAAGTATGAGTATTATTCGGCGAAAGAAATGTCACACAGAAGTAATCCTTTGAGACATGTACCGAGCGTTTCGTACAAACAGGTACCGCAAGTGTGGAAGGAGATCAAGTGCAGATGGAGTACTGGCAATGCCCATGCCAGTGATGTGAAAGAGGTAATAATTCCAGTTTAAAGCTGTTTTGTAAAAATATGGTGAACATTTTGCGGTGTATTTACTTGATTAGCGATAAATGTGAATAGAGTTATCGAGTAATTGTGAATATAATTAGTTTGTAGTATAGATTCTAGGGTTGTTAGCATTTTATATCTGCTACAATGTTTTTAATTTGGTTGATTTGTAATAATCCAGTGCAGGTCAAAACAAATAATCCGGAAAAACATGATCTCGATAAAAATAACAACAAATTAAACGCACGAAACTGTCCAAATAAAAATAAAAAATGCTTAAAAAGCCCTAAGTTATAAATTAAAAATATTTAATTTTTAATTCTTATTGAGTAGATATTATTTAAGCAGCAAGATAAGATTTTATATAGACAGTACAATCTTAATCGATACTGTATAAAGTACCTACAATAAATTTAGCCAAAAACAAAATATAAAATAATTGATATATTTTTGATTGATTGAATCTACTAATATTATTGAAAAAATTAACAATTGGAGATATTATTCTCTACAAAATTTAATATCCTACGCTAATTTAAAAATATTTTGTGCATTGTATAAACTTGGAACATTTCCGTAGGAAACTCGTTACTTTGGTTGGAGACACTCAGTTTATTTAATTCGAATTTGAGACTGCTGCCATCACGATAAATCCATTTATATTAGCAGTACTCTTTTAACCTACAACTACAAAACGATTGATAACTCTTATCTAAATTCGATAATAAAAAAGTCGAAATCGTAGTATTTCAGCTCATTTATTCTTCTCGATAGCGCAGAAGAAAGTCATTAATTAATAAATAAAGTGTTGATGTTATTTTGACTGTGCGCGGATGTAGTTTTGGAAATTCGTGTTTACCTTCCAATTTCGCCGCTAGGAAACGCTGTGATGAGGTTAAAACGTGACCGTCTCTTTCGTTTTCACGTGAAATGTTCGGATTGCGTTAGTTGAAATAGTTGCAAGTCTTTCATAAATTTCCGCTCGTTCCGGATATGTCGAGGAAAACCTCGAAGAGTTCCGGGAGCTCTTGGGAATCGAGGAACAGCTTGGAGAGCGCTCAATTATTGCTGGGCCGGCCTCGAAGTTACGGCTCACTGTTACCCTATTACGAGTTTATTAAATCCACTGTTAGGTTGCAAAACGAACAGGTATGAAAAATTTAATTTCAGCCGAGATTGCTTCGGTAATCACCCGGTATAG
Organism: Phyllotreta striolata; assembly: GCA_918026865.1. Lineage (NCBI taxonomy): Eukaryota > Metazoa > Arthropoda > Insecta > Coleoptera > Chrysomelidae > Phyllotreta > Phyllotreta striolata. Next base: position 4,426,059 of record OU900098.1, on the reverse strand, counting down.
TTAATTAAAATTGCACTCACATCAGTTATTAACTAAATTTATGGTAGTGTTTAGTTTGAGCTGAAAGGGTTTATGGCTAATTAATTATTCCTATTCCTTGTTGATACAGTATTTGATAGTTTACAATTGATTTTAATTCCGAATCGTAAAAGTTCTATGTACTCTTTTATATTTTTATCCCTCTGTTTGTTGTCCAAACATTCCTTGTTTTTAATTAGTTGCTTATTTACGATGGGTCGTAATTATCTTGAAACTACATATTTTGATTCGCAATAACCGTTGAAAGAATTTGATTGTGTAGAATGAAAAAAGGAGGATTCACATTTTTTGTTTCATTCATTTGCATCCTTTCAAATTTATTATATAAATCGTGATTGATTTCAATTTAGAGATTAAGGGTCGTTAGGTGATAAATATGTACGAAAATAAATGAGTAGGACTATGGTCTAGGTAGATTATAATTTACTTCAGTGAATAAACTTATGTCTATTAAACCAAACCATTGCCGATTTCTCAAAAAGAAATTTCCATTATTTCGTAGTCACCATGTAGAAATAGAGTTTCTGGTGGAAATTCCCTTGAAAATGAATTAAATAGTTTGACTAATATCAATTGTGTTGCATTAGTATGATGCGAATAATGAATGCACGTAATTGCCCGCACGTGCGTTAGAATGTTTTCGCAAATAATCATAATATAAATTCAATTTCAAGAGACAAGTACACCGTAAAAGAGCCCGTTGCAACAATATTTATCTGCTCCAATAAACCGGGCGTGAAATTCACTATTGACACTATTTATAAGCCGTTTAACGCTTAATTCCAATCAAGATATGCTTCCGAATACCAAATAATTAAACGCCGTAATAAATTTCGATCGCGGCTGGTGATTCTCCATCGTTTTATTGCTAGTTTGTTGTCTCCCAACAGAAACGCTTCGTTTTATCGCGATACAATTATTAATTGTTACCTTTTTATTAAGAAGATTCCGTTCGAAGCGGTAATACGTGAACATGTTCCGTTCTACGAAAATATTCGGCTTGCACCCGCAGGTATAAAATTTTTTCTTAAACATTTACTTATTCATCAAACAATGTCACTGTCAGTGAATCTAGTAAATTTTTGATATAGTAAATTACTTCTATGTTAATGTGTCAAAAATTGTTCTTGGTGTGTATGTAGCGAGTGTTTTACTTGAAATATTTTTAAGATGTAACAATTTAGGGTGTTATAAACAAGTTGATAACTTATGTGTTGTATTAATCTAAAATGATACATCATAGTTTTTAAAAAGGGGAAAAATATAACAGGGCAACCGGTACTAAAGAAATTGTAATGTAATTTAGGTGGTATAAGACCAACTAGTTATATGTTAGGATAACTTGAACTTCAACATTTATAGAATTAAGTATCAGTTTAAAAATGGCAATTTTTTGATGTATCCAGAGGGTAAAATGTCGTCGGAAGGTGAAAACTATCCGAAAATATTGCCCCGTCACAGCATCGCCGTCCCTCCGACGGCGACGCCGCAACGACGCCGCTCGTCGTTCTTGAACCTCCACATTCCGGAGTGCAACTGGAAGGGCTCCCTCACGCACTTGCATCTGCCCTCGTTCACGTTGACTTCGCCCGACGGGGAGCACAGCAAGTTTTCCTTCGGGCTGGGCATCAGAAGGCACTCCCATAACGTTAGTCTCGAGTAGGGAGTTTCGTTTGATAGCTGTGGATTGTTTCCTTGTTTTGCTGGATTAATTTTTAAATTGGAATTAAAGATCAAACGTGGTGTTTCTTTGGAAAGAAGGGAGTTAATTTTCTAAAAGTTTAAATTTTTCTCTTCTCCGTGATGGGTAATAATTGTACAGTAAATTGTTATCAAATAAAGAGTTGATTGAAACGTGAAGTTTGGTAGTTAATTTCCAATTTTGCCAATTTAAAATTTACTCTATTATATTTAACCGAATATTAATTCACTTTTAAAACTACAAATTGTGCACTGCATGAAAAAAACCTACTGTACATATGTACATAACAAAGTGAATCCTACAAATTTGTATAAAATCAAATCAGTGTGTATTATTGCATAATGTAACATTTAATAGTTGAATGATTTATTAATGCATACATTCGATAAGACCTCCTACTTATGCCATAAACTCGAATGAATTCGTAATAAATTTATGTAATGTATGTGCATCCGATTTTTCATTGTCATTAAAATAAAACGGTTTTTGTTGGAGTGTTGGCATAACACCTCGCCATTAACAATTAACGCTACATTATTGTTGTAAATTAAAAATAGACCGAATTTCGTAAGCCAGCCCAACTAACTGCAATATTTTCTTCACGTTACGAAGGCAAACAAATTCACGAATAGTGTATCGAAAAACTAACACGAAATCCGCTTTGTTTGATATTTATTTGTTCCGTTATCAGTGAGTTTATTATCGTTTAGTCATTCTTCGTTTTGACGTGATGTTTGTAATATTTTCTAATAAACCTACGGCAGTTACGTTTGCTCCAAACGCGCTTTTATTGCGTTTTAATCGCCCTGTTTTTTGATTGTAGACGCTGCACCGTTCCGAGTCGATGGTATCACTTTGTTTCCGTTCTCTCGCCGGTTTTATACAAGATGATAATCTACGAGGATTGCAAACTTTTCTTGAAAGCAGACAAGCGCAAGTCGACGATAAAGACGAGGTAAGTAATACAACAAAAGAGTATATTACACTGTGAGATACGTGGGCGTTAAAGGAAGTTTTCAATTCCAGAATGGAACGACAGCTCTTATGGTGGCAGCATCTAAAGGCAGATCGGCAATGGTGCGGGAATTGCTGACCCACGGCGCCGATCCCAATGCGGAAGACAACGACTCCTGGTCGGCGCTGTTGTGCGCAGCGAAAGAAGGCCACACCGACATCGTCTTGCAACTGTTAGAACAAAACGCCGCCATCGATCATCGAGATATAGTAAGTGAAGCTTTTTATAATGTTTATAGTTTTTAAGGAAACATTATTTACAAAAACCGAGCGAGCCAGGATCTGGCCAGATAAGTCTCTTAGCCGAGCTCGCGCAGCGACCGAGACCTTTGACATTTAACTGTGTTTGGCTGGTCCATGCGGCAGAGCCCATCGTTAATTACAGCGAACAAGTTGAGCTCGCGCAGCGACCGAGACCTTTGACATTTAACTGTGTTTGGCTGGTCTATGCGGCAGAGCCCATCGTTAATTACAGCGAACAAGTTGAGCTCGCGCAGCTAGCGAGACCTGAGTTATTTAACTGTCTTTAATTGTCACGAAGCCGGTGGTGGAGGGTCGGAGCCCTTCTCGAGCGTTCAGCAAATCACGTTAATATAGCTTCACTTAGAGAAATAAGGAAAGAAACTGTTTCAAGGCTTGCTTTCAAAATTAAAAGTTCGCTCAATTGATAGTACCTTCATTAATTTACTAGGCGCATATTCTATCACACATTTGCGCGTTTTGAGAAACATTGCGTTTGCATTCTCTTGGAGACCCTAGAATTAGATTCCCTTATAACTCTTGATTGACAAGTTTGTTTGTTTTTTTTGAAAGGGCGGATGGTCGGCTCTGATGTGGTCGACGTACAAAGGTCGAGTGGAAACCGCCCTGATGCTGGTAGAAAAGGGCGCCGACGTCAACGCCCACGGGAATTTCCACATTTCCTCGCTTCTGTGGGCCTCCGGCAGGGGATACGCGCAAATCGTCGAATGCCTTCTCAATCACAATGCCAAAGTCAACGTCGGAGACAAATACGGTACTACGGCTCTAGTGTGGGCCAGCCGTAAGGGTTATACGGATATCGTCGATTTGCTGTTAAAAGCAGGTTAGTTTTTGCCTAAATTCTACCGGAATTTAAAACTAGATGCCCTCTTGTAATGAATGAAAATGGGTGGTACATCGAGTAGATGTTATGGGAGATGTTTGTAGGTCTATTGTATAAACACGTTCGATTTTCAGGTGCGAACGTAGACACAGCAGGCATGTATTCCTGGACGGCTTTATTGGTAGCGACTTACGGCAACCACGCGGACGTTGTTAATTTACTACTAGAACACAAACCCAACGTCAACGCTTTGGACAAAGACGGTTGCAGCCCTTTAACGATAGCTTGTAAAGAAGGCTATTACGAAATCACTACGTCTCTGATGGCTGCCGGTGCTTACATTAACATTCAGGTAAGCTAGAACTTAACTCAACTCCTTAAAAGCTCCCTAAGCCTCCTTTTTGGTTGCCGACTCGCTTGCCATTAAGAGGCCTCGACATCAGCTCTTGAGCAATTACGATTCGTTTTAGGATCGATCCGGCGACACGAACCTCATCCACGCGGTGAAAGGCGGCCACAGGGGGGTGGTGGAAGTGCTGTTGAAGAAATTCGCCGACGTCGATATACTGGGCAAAGATCGCAAGACGGCCGTCTACGTGGCCGTGGAAAAGGGCAACGTGAACGTGCTGAAGCTGCTGCTCACCTGCAATCCGGACCTGGAACTGGCGACCAAAGATGGCGACACGCCTTTGCTGAAGGCCGTGCGATCGAGGAACACGGAAATCGTGCAATTGCTCATCGATAAAAAGGCGAAAGTGTCGGCGGCCGATAAGAAAGGCGACACCGCCCTGCACATTGCCATGAGGGCCAGATCGAAAGGTATTGTCGAGGTGCTGCTGAGGAATCCGAAGAACAGTCAATTACTCTACAGGCCGAACAGAGCCGGGGAAACGCCTTACAACATCGATATTAATCACCAGAAGACTATTTTGGGGCAAATATTCGGCGCTAGTAAGTTCCCGCACCTACTAGTACTCGCCCTAAAAATACTCATTACAATCGCCTTGATTTTCAGGAAGGCTGAACACGAACGAAGACAATGAAAACATGCTCGGCTACGATTTGTACAGCAGCGCCCTGGCGGACATTCTCAGCGAACCGTCGCTCTCGATGCCGATCACGGTCGGCCTCTACGCCAAATGGGGCAGCGGCAAGTCCTTCCTGCTGAACAAACTCCGCGACGAGATGAAGAACTTCGCCCGCGAATGGGTCGATCCCGTCTTCCAGTTCTCCATGTTGCTGTTCGTCATCCTGTTGCACGTCGCCGTCGTGACGGCCACCGTCGTCGGTCTGTCGTCGCGCTCCTGGGTGGGCGGCGTCTCCTTCAGCGTGGCCTTTCTCTTCCTCAGCTACGTCGTGCTGGCGATGATCTGGTTCGCCAGCAAGAAGTACGATTGGGACTGGGCGTACAATTTCAATGTGAGATTGACGAGGAAAATGAACAATCTGCGGCTGGTGTTGCAGATATTGTTCTGCCATCCGCCGGGGGCGTCGAACGACGGGATGGCCGCGCAGCCGATACGGTAAAGGCGCTTCGTTAATTTTTATTTCGTAATTAGCGTTTTGAGTGATTTGTTTGTTTAGGTTTTTCTTTACCGATCAAACGAGGGTGAGTAGTACAGCGGGCGGTGAAAATTCCGTTGTACAGATGGTTGGTTCGTTGTACGATGCTATAGAGGCTCAATTCGGTTCGTTTTCTACTAGATTGTATCGCGCTTTTAGGCCCAAACCAAGTAAATACATCAAATTGAGCTACTCTCTAATCTAGTATAATACAATCTTATAATTTGCAGTAAGAAGTTCCTCTAGTTGGACGTGGAGAAAAGTATGCTGTGTACCGTACGTAGTATTTTTCGAAGTATCTTTTTTGATGATATTAAGCGGTTCGTGTGCCTTGATTATTTATATCATTCATGTTAGTTCGTCTTCGCAAATGTAAGTGCAATATTTGTTTAACCGATAAAGTAGAAATTTACTAATGTTACATTGTAGATTGGAAGTATCAGATTTCTCTCTCAAGATGGTACTAATCGTCGCGGCGCTGTTATTAGGCGTCGCTTGTTTAGCGAATATGTACACGTGGACGAGATTGTTGAAGGCTCTATTTTTCTCGCAAAGGAGACACCTGCAAAGATCCATCGCTAAATTGGAGACGCTTAAATCCGAAGGGTTCCTTCAAACGCTTAGACAAGAAGTGAGTTGTTGCAATCGAACGTTTCGTACAATTAGCGGTATTACGAATAACGTTTGCAGGTAAATCTAATGAAAGACATGGTGAAATGTTTGGATAGCCTAAATTGCCAACAAACCAGGCTCGTTATCGTGGTAGACGGATTGGATAGTTGCGAACAGGATAAAGTACTGCTCGTTTTGGATACCGTACACATGTTATTTTCAGATGCAAATACCCCTTTTATTGTGATATTAGCGATAGATCCTCACGTTATTGCCAAGGTAAGCGTTCACCACAACGTTTCAGCCTACGCCTAATTAGATATAACGCATTTTTTATTTATCTCACAGGTTGCTTGGGAGAAGGTTAGTTTTATGTTTGTCGTTGCTGTTATTTTTCATGTTGTGTCCGTTGGATGTTATTCGTATTGTTTGTTAATTTTACTGTCGGGTGTGGTAGTATGATATAAATTGACCAACAGATAAATTATCGTGCTAATTCAGTTTCTTACGTCCAATATTCACCAATTTCGGCTCATCAGTCTGATAAAATTTAACAGTCTGTTAACGATATTAAATTTGCTATTCGCCACGATATTTGAAGTAACTGATAGTAAACAGACAGTTTTCTTAAAAATAACCAAGATTAAGTTGGTATTACGATATAGTTCTTAACTTCCAGCGGTTATTCCATCTAACCGAATCTTTATTCAATCTGAGCCTATTTTTAAATTCTATTTCGAAATATTTCTATCTATTTAATATCTATTTCTATCGCTATCTTCGGAAGATGAATTGAACAATTCGTGAAACTCTGTTATATTTAACTGCTCCATTATATTAGGTATACAATTAAAATGTCCTTGTTAAAAAGTCGTAAAAACTTTGAAAATTTCGACATTTGAATTGAAGTTATCAGTCTGTTACTTTTTTATCGATTTTGCTCTGTTACTTTTATTCAACTGTTAGTATTAACTGACATTGGTGAATGTCAAAATATGACGTTAACAGATTGATAAGAACTTATCTCTCTGTTAGCGATTTAACAGACATTGGTGAATATGGCCGTTAAGGCGCGGGGACACGTATCAAGTAACTAAATCAAGCAACTAAATTTTAGATACTTGTATGATATGAACAACTTGATTTAATAACTAGTGCAAGTATCTTATTTAGTAAACTAATAAATTAAGTTGTCCGCGCCTTTAGTAACGTTTTCTTGTTTTTTAGTAATTCTTAAAATTCTAATAGTTTATGTACACATCTATGTATCCATCTGTAATATTTATTCTAGTCCGTTATTGCTCCCACTTTCACGATTTTTATTCTTTTGTCACCTTCTTCGATCATTCATTAGTTTTAATAGCCAATAAAAACACTCAGTTTTAGTCAGATGATTAAATCGTATCGTTTTCATTGGCTCAAAGTGGTTTGTAAATATCTATATTTCTTTGATAATATACTTATATTGCCGAATGAGCAATACATGAGTTTAATTTGACACATTCTTGATTAAAAATTCTGTAAAAAAATCTAACGAGTTAATGTTTACCAGGCTGTAGAAATTAATACTAGAAGACTATTTAGTGAAAACAATATCGGAGGGCACAATTATTTAAGCAATATGGTCCATCTGCCGTTTTATTTGCAAAATTCCGGATTAAGGAAGGTCAAAGTGGCCCAAGCGACGGCCTTGGCTCACCGAAAACAGGCGGTGGGTTGGACTGAAAACGAAGAGAATCTCAACAGCTTTTTAGCTCGATCGGTGAGCAAATCTGAGCGAATATCACTCGATTATCCATTGGTAAATCGCCGTTATTTTCAGTCGTCGAGCAGAAGGCTGTCCACGGACAAAGGGCTGATGTCGAGCACCGAAAATTTGGGCAAATTTCCCGGCAGGAAGGGTTCGAGGAAATTGAAAATGTCCGAATCGATAGCCAGCTCGATCGGTTCGAATTTGAATCGCATCGGCGGCGCTCAGGATCTGACTAAAATGCTGCTCACCGACGATTATTTCAGCGACGTTAATCCGCGTTCGATGAGAAGACTGATGAACGTCGTTTACGTTGCTGGTAAGTAATAGTTCGAGGGATTTTCCCATTCTAAAACCGGTATGCTGTTGTTAGGTCGGTTACTTAAGGCATTCCAAATCGATTTTAATTGGTACAGGCTAGCATCGTGGATAAATATCACTGAACAATGGCCGTTTAGAACCTCCTGGATAATCCACCATTTCGATATGTACGAGGAGAATCTCGACGATAACACTTCCTTGAAATCTATATACGATAAGTAAGCTTTGTGTTTAATAGAAAAGCAGTCCATTTCGTTAATAAAATTGTTATTTTTTGTAGAATTCGCCCGCATATTCCTGTTATGAAAGACGCCGAACCTTTATTAGAGCTGGATAGAGACGAGAAAAAATTCGATATATTTTTGGGTTTCCATCGATCCAGTTTGCTGGTTAGCGATCTGAAAATATTCCTTCCGTTTACGATTAATTTGGATCCGTACTTAAAAAAAATCATCAAAGGTACAATTACTTCCAAGTCCCTCATACAGGTTGTTAATTAATTGAGTACCGATACTTCAGGATGTGAATATTTAGATGATTTAGAGAAGAAATGTCCTAAACCTCTTAGTTTTCGACTTACAGGGTGTAATTATTAAGGAGCATTTTTGAGGCAAAGGAAAATAAAAACCAAAACAATTTTTTCCCAAGTTCATTCAAAACTGCTTTTAAAATTTTGTTGAAATTTGGTTCTCCCACCATGCATGGAAACGCGTTTTATTTGGGACAAAAATTAATTTTCAACTATTTATCATAAAAATATCTGGAGTAATAAGAAAATTTCGAGAGAAAAAAAAATGTTTTTTTCTAAAACTGTTACACCCTGTAGCTTGAAAACAAAGGTTTAGGACATATATTGATATAAACTTTTCTTCTTAAAATCATCCAAATATTCAGATCCTGAAGCACTCAATTAACACCCTTTTTAAAGAGATATTCTCATCATTCAAATTGGAACAATCCGAATAATTCTACGTCTATTATTCCACTTTAGAAGAGATGCAATGTTTGGAAGATGACGGATTGATGATAGGTAAAAATACGACTATGCAATCTGGCATGAACATGAGCGATTCGTCCACTCCTCGATCGATATTGTCGAAAAGAGTCCGTCATTCAGCGAAAACTGTGAATTTACACCAGCAAAACGCCCATCCAGCTATGATGGGCCAAGTCCCGCCGGGTTGGCAAGCTTGGCAGGATTCGATAGTGTACAGATCTCAAATGCCTCTAGCGCCTGTCACAGTAGCCGAGGTATTTAACTGTTTTTTTTGCCCTTTCACGTCTCATTTGTGGTCGATTTCAGCCGGAGATTTTAGAAACTAAACTATCGACATTATCCGTGGACGGGGTCGTTAAATTGTTAACAGGCATGATCGATATTAATCCCCATTCGGTGGGCGATTACGTTAAAACGATAAGGGAACATAACATCAACGGTAGAGTTTTGTTGCATTGCGATTTGGACGAGCTGAAAAAGGTGAGCGTACTTAAATTCGTGTATTTCCGCTAATTTGTCGAATTTTAGTTGTTGAAAATGTCGTTCGGCGATTGGGAGATGTTCAAAGTTATGTTGGTCATACTGAGAGAGCAGGAAATTTCCAGCGTGCTGCGACAGGACGAGATCAAGCCCATTAGATTGCTAAAACCGGTCGAAAGAAAAAGTATGTTTTATATCGAATGACGAATGTGTTGCTAAATAATTGCTATTTTAGATTCTGTAGGTAAAGGACCTAGTTGTAGTAGCGAGAAAGAAAAACTACAAGATGATGGAAGGCAAAGGAAACAGAGTATTATTGAAAAACAGGTAATTTAATACACTACACTAGGTTTTTTAGAAGTTAATACCATACTTTTTTTATTATGTCTCTCTGTAGTATCAGGTATGTCAACAGGTATTCCCATTAACCTAGTATTTTAGTAGAGCCCGAGATATATACAGCCATATTCACCAATGTCTGTCAAATTGCTAATAGAGAGATAAATTTATATCAATCTGTTAACGTCATATTTTGGCATTCACCGATGTCAGTTAATACTTAACAGTCAGATAAAAGTAACATAATAACATTTTTAATTGAATACCTAATATAATGGAGTAGTTAAATGGAATAGAGTTGTTTATTTGAATGTTAAACAAGCTGAAAGTGAGGTTAGTTTATTGTCATTCCTCTGCCATTTAGAACGCTCCAGAATCATCTAGAACTGTCTAGAACAATTAAGAACGCTCCGGAACCATTTAGAACTGTCTAGAACAATTTAGAACACTCCAGATTCTTTTAGAACTCTCCAGACTCATTTGGAACGCTTTAGAATCATTCGAAACTATTTAATCGTTGGTTACAAAACCATTTGGTTATAAAACACATCTAAATACGGGGTTACAGTTATCAGGTTGATAAATCAAAATTGGTGAATATTGGGCGTTAGAGAACTAAATGTGATCAATTGCATTGATCCATCAGCGTGACGCACCCTGTATAGTTTATTTTCTCAACTGTAGGTAACTTTAGAAGATCAAATGATATGCGGCGCGTTGCAAACGTTGAACGAGGAAGCCTGCGAAGATGTATTAGAGGAAACGGAAGAAACGAAGATAACGATCGAGCCCGATGTACCGCAAACTTCAGTAATACCGCCCAGTCCCGACTCAAATCAAGGTGAATCTCATAATGCACCATTGTACAATGCTCCTCCCGTCGTCATATATAATACTAGCGATATTTTGAGCAATCCCAATAACGAATTGGAAATCAGTAAGAATGTTATAAGTTTAGCGAACGATTCGAATGTTGACCCGACGAATTCGAGTAACGCCGAAATTAATAGCTTGCATTTGCAAATGCCTTATAAATAGCGCGGTTGAGGGTACGGAAGTGAATGAACTTACAAAATATTTTAGAAAAACGAACTTTCAAAAACTAATTTGTACGGTGGAAGCTCACAAGAACAAACATTAACGTGTCTATTTCTATCATTCCAGTATTTCTTACTTTTCATGACTACAAAAATTATCAACCTTAATACTTATCAATTCTTCATCGTTGCTCTCTTACTATTAACAAGACAATCTCATTTCATTCACTTCATTTTGATCGAAAACAGTTATTGAATTCGCACTCTTTATTTCGATGCTAAAATTTTAAAAGAACCCTTATAATTCATACATATCTATTTTTAATATTATTACTACCTGTGCCATAAAGTCGAATGCCAGTGCCATATTATGTGTTCTTTTAAAGTTGATATGTAGCATTAAATATACGGTTTAATTTCTTGCGGGTTAGTTTCCAAATTCTAAAAGTTTGTAATTGAAGAAATATGATGTAATTAGCGTTTTTATTTCAAGTATCAAAACTATTATTTTACTATTTTAGTTGTACATATTATGTTTCAGTAGTATTAATTTATAAAAAATACTTATCCTTTTTATTAATTTATAGCTGAAAACTTTAGTTTAGAATTTGGCAACTAACCTACCCGATTTTTCCCGCTACTTATTTATTTCTTTTGCATGATCCCGTCATGCTCGAGACCATACATTTAGCGATATTTATTGTAAATAAGAATAATTTTATTATGTATATATACTGTAAGTAAATAAATTTTATTGCATGCACTTTAATTTTTATTTATAACGATCCACAACACGCTTATTGATGTTACGCCGTTGTTTTTTTGTGCATTGTTCAAACTTTTTCTTAGAATTCAATAGCTGTGTTGTCGTCTACTTCAAGTATCGTAGAAGCATGTTTTTTGTTAATTTATTAAACAATATTTTAAGTTGTAATAGTTATACGTGAAGTAGAACAGTTCCACTATCTATCATTATCACGTGGAATTACTATTTCATTATTACTTCTTCTTAATGCACTTATTCCTTCTTGCTTGTCGCATCTTCTTAGTCGTAGCTAACAATCACGTAGTTGGTTAATAATTTTAACGAGCTATCGGTATGTGCTGCTATTGAATCGAATGTCGTTTACAAACGTAGGAGATTGGAATCGAGTTTATTCACCTAACACTCGCTTTTCTAATCACTGCTTAGAGGCTTGTTTTGTTTAGATCTCCTACCTAGAGGTTATCGATCTCGCACGAACAGCTCGAGCGGCATTGGCGAGACAGATTTTGTTTTGTTGCAATCCTCTCCTGTAGGTCACATGCACTGGCAGCCTGTCAGTATTAGCATCGCCGGTAATTCCGAAAGCCTCAGCTTGAGCGATCAGAGTTCTAGATGCAGCTCGCAACCGCCCTCGCCCGGTAAGTACCGACTTTCTTTTTTCTTACTTGGGCACTTGTAGATACCGAGCCTACCACTACTATTTACAGGTAGTTATCATCATTCATATCATTCGTTAGTTGGTGGTAAATGATTTGGTAACTATAACTAATTTTGCAGTTCCAGAGAGAAAAGCGTCGGCAGGCAGCATCGGTAAATACTCGAACTTGAAATCCAACGATAGTTTGAACAAGAGTCGACACGTCGTGATTAAACCGGCTTATCCCGAAGCCATCCCGACTCCCCGCATATGCATAAACCCATCGGGGACGTCGGTTTTGTACGAAACCCCCGCCACAACCAAAACCCCTCTTCTACAGGAGTACAAAACCACCGCCTCTCAAACGAAACGACCCAGTTCCTTGAACTTCAACCGGTCCGAAAGCAGGCACGCGAAGCTGCGAGCCAGGTCGAAGTCCATCGAGAGCAATCAGAGAGAGGAGAAAACCGCGGAGAGGCGAAACAGCGACGCGATACTCAAGCTCAAAGAGAAGCTGCTGCACTCCAGCCCCGATTTGAACGAGACCAGCGACAACGAGAGCACCCCTTTGGTTTCGGAGCTGTCCACGCCGTCGAAATCGGGCCAGAGCTCGGAGATCAAGAGCCCCAGCCCGCTGACGCCCGAGAAGCCCTTTAAGTTCACGAGGAGCGAGCAGAATGTCACCGATCCCGCGGGGGCTAGCCCCATCAACAACGGTCAAGGGGCGAGCAAATGCGGGGAGAGGCGCAGGACGTTGTCGGACGATTTCAGCACGTCGGCTTCCTTACATTTGGACTGTTTGGACCGGAGTACGAGCAATTACAGCCTGCACAGTTCGGGGCATTTGTCGCGACAGAACGCCTTGGATTCCGAGGAGAACCTGACGGATATTTATTGTCATCCCGGTAGTAAGAACGATTGAATTTTTATGTACTTAGCCATTATTAGCGCGGTAAAATTAGTGCCGAATGATCGTCATGAGATGACGCGAGAGGGTAGTTTTGGGTTTGGGTAACGGTTTTTAATGCGGGTACCTATTCATCTAATTCTACTGGGCTAAAGTGAAATTGCAGTATTTTTTAGATTAAGCAGAACCTATCGTTTACCAATTGTTGTGATTTGAGTAATTTTAAGGAAATTATATTTTGAAAGAATGTAATAAAAATTGTTGTCTTTAAAAATAAAGTTTATTCTTCTTCCAAGTGGACTACTAGTAGCGCATTTTATGCTGGTTTATTGATTTTTTGTATTCTCGATTTTCTTTTTTATCGCGACCCAAATGAAGTAATAGATAATTTCGAATATCGATATGAAACTGATGCCCATAGTTATGCTACACAAACCGCCAAACATACCTTCAAAAATAAGTTACGAAAAATAGATTATTCGCGAAATAATTAAAAAACAAACACTTACTTAACATATCGTACCAGTAATAAAACGCGTCCTGCTTGTTGTAAACTCCTATCGATTTTTCTTGCAGTATACGAACTATACTAAAATTTGTTTTAGTGCTGAAATGAAAATTTTTAGAATAAATATCTTAAATAAACTGCTCCACAAAAGGGATTTTTTGCCCCTCCCTCTACATCTTATACTAAATTTGGCGATCAAAAAACCTGCAACTTTTAAATTAATCTCAATATCTGTGAATTTCCTTAAATTTTGTGGAGAAGTATATTTAGAAAGCCTACCCGTTAATGATTATATCAGCACCCTCGTACATTACATGATACTGAGTATCGGAACACGATGGAATACATTCCACGCACCGTATGGAATCCTGCTTCTCCCTTTCCAATCCAAATCCTTGGTAATTCACCGGATATATCGTCCTCCACTTATCTAACACAATTTCATTAAAAAATGTAAGTAGGTGTAACGCAGCAGGAATACTAATAAACTTCTGGCCTTGTATACTCATGTCTGCAGCTACACTGTAGGCAAATCATGACTTACTTGAAAAGGAATTGAGGCACGTCAAATCAGCCAGCGTACATTGGAAGTAACGACTTCTACCGCCCTCGAATACGTTAACGTAATTGTACGGTATGCATTGACACAACGCCACGATGCTCCTGATTTTGCATTCCATTATGCAGTTGCTGAAACTATAGCTGCCCAGCATCGTTTCCACTTCGTCGCTGAACCAGCAATTTCTCTAAAAATTTACAGATTGATCGGTAACAAGGAATTTAAAGTCCAATTTGAGGACGTAAAGGAAGCATCAAATGATTGTAGGAGCTCTCATAGATTGTAGGAGTCCTCATGGTTTGTAGGAATCTTCGAGGATTGTAAGAGTCCTCAAGGATTGAAGGAGTCCTCAAGGGTTGAAGGAGTCCTCAAGGGTTGAAGGAGTCCTCATGGATTGTAGATGTCCTCATGGTTAGTAGGAGCCCTCAAGGATTGTAGGAGTCTATTGGACTAGCTGGTTGGGGATTGAGGAAAAGAGGTTCGTTTAAATAGAAATTATCATACCTTATCTATGGAATATTTTCTGACTTCGGGAGTCGTCTTGGTGACAATCGGTGATATTCTCAGCGAAATTTCTTTGCTTTTGTCGATGATCCTCTCGCTCGTTTCACCCGAGGGTACGTCGGGAAAATTTTTTGGGTGCGATACTAAAATCTGGAATAAAATGAATTATATTAGAGTGTTTAATGGTGGTAGATAACTTGTTACTTTCACAGGCGCCGCGGTGCTTAAGGAGGTGAAGAAAATATCCGATTCGTTGGACATAATTGTAAATTTCATCACATCGTTCGCTCGAAACGGTATCGGTTTGTAATTGTTTTGCACTCTAAAATTAGCGATTACCAGGATTTTGCGAGTCTAATAATTTAATCTAGCTTACACGATTGGTGATAATCTCTCGTTGTTCTTTGAAGAGACGTAATTGAACACGCAACACAAGCCTTCTGTAGTAAAATCTGTGATGAATATGTCGCTACAAGATCTATTTAAACCCTGCCATTCGCAATCTTTCACTACTTCCTCACAAGCAGGCTGCAACTATAAGAATTATACGCTAACAATCTAGTAAAGAAGAAATTTATAGTATAATTTACTTGGTACAGTCTCTCTGAAGTGTTAAAATATCCTGATTTTGACGAATCGTATTTCTCCAAGAACGTCTGAAATTCCACGATTCCATCTAACTTTGATGGTAAATTGTATTCGTAAAGGTAACCCAGAAGCGATATGTTCTTTAGCACCTCATCTATGGGAACCCCCGATTTCGAAGACCTCAAAAACGGCTCCAAATAAATTTGATATCAAAGGTTTCTGTTCAAATTACTTACAAGTATTGCGCGTAACGTTCAGCCTTTTTTTTGCTAATTTTATGGATGTTGCATATCGATATGCTGGGCAGTTTTATATCCACGTGGCGGCTGCCGATCGATTCAACGGTGATCACCGTGGGATTGGTCATGAAATTGTTCCAGCCGAATATGATCAGGTAGATTGTGATGCTCAAACTTAATAGGTGAATAAAGTACCAAATATACCTGGATGAAAATGCAAGTGGTAATAAATGGAAGGTATAATAGATAGAAATGAATCTAACCTTTCGGCCCAATGGTTGGATTTCAGGTGAGAAAATCCAGTCAAACTGGAATTCGATGCGAATTCTCTGAAAGCGCCCTGATATTCTATTCTTTCAATGGACATTTTTCATTACTTGTAATATCAGCAACTTCAACAAATATTAAAATTTAAGGATAATACATTATAATAATCATGAGTTATTCTTCTTAAGATTTAACACAAATATGATTCTACAATGTTGTGTGGTTATAGAAATTAGTTATGTAGGTAATGTAGCAAATCAAACACTGATCATCAATATATTAAAATTCCTTCGATTTAGAGCCTGTAAATAGGTGTGAAAATAGGCAAATTAGGTTGCTTGGAAACCATATAACAGTGCACTACATACTTTGGATGAGTTTAAAAAGTTTATTATTTTTTATCGATTTATTTTATAGGAAAATTACAGAGTAATTCACAAGTAATCCAAGGCGGTGTTAAGAGCAAAAAATATTCCAATTAATTTAACTAGCAATTACAAACCTGTATGTAAAATTGACAAAAAGCAAGATTAAAAAATTCAGAAATATTAACTCTGAAAGTAATAATAAAAATTATTCAAAAAATCACCCAAAATCATGAAAATTATCCTGTTTAACCGTTAAATATAATATGAAATAATAAAGTGATTAAGTTTGAAAAAAATATATGTATTGAAATTTGAAAATTTACATAAAAATTTATGGTATCGCATCGAGTTTTTTGTAGCAAGCGGTCTACCCAAATTTATTTTAAAGTATTTATTATAAATGATTCAATTTACCGAGAATTGGGAAAGTACCAGTATTTATTTAAACGTAAATATCCTATATCTTCATTAAGCAAGTATTTTATAGTATTATATTATGTATGGAATAGCTGGTAAGTAATTCTTCAAATTATCAATAATTACGAAAGTATTAGAATTATACAGAGTGAGTTTTTTCCAATGTTTAGAAAAGGGATCTCGGAAACTGTAGGAGATAGAAAAAAAGTGGATAAACATTAGCAGTTTTGTAAGACATGTTCACAACCAGTTTCAGTTTTGCAAAATGTGATAACAGTGAAAGTATTTAAATATCCTTGGGCGACGAAGTATGCTTGTAGACCTTGGTAGACCGCAAATATTATGGTAGACCATTAATATTATGGCAAACAGCCACCAAATTTATAACCGAATCTTGGCAACACCGCTTTTATTTTTGACAGTAATGACACGACATTTCAGACATTGACTGACACATAAAACATATGACAGCAACAACACTGGTAGTAAAATATTGTATAAAATAACAAAAACTACAAATAAATAAATAACCATGCAGTCTCCCAGTGGAATGGCGCACGGTTATCCTGGCGCCTCAATCCTACAATGGAGCCCTGATAAAAAATACAGCGATAGAGAGAGGTATATAAAAACAAATTAAATTAACCTACATCAAGTAACATGCATATGTTGCAGGTGGATTTGCGTTTACCCAGCGTACATTAACTGCAAAAAAACCATAGCCCAAGGCAGGAAATTAAACAAGGAAAAATGCGTGGAGAATCCCACTCATCAAGAGATCAGAGACGTATTAGTCGCAGCAGGTTTGAAGGTTCGCATTCTCCACAACTGCGAGTTACTAACCTAATAATGCCTATTACATTTTAAGGTCGGCGTGGAAAACAAATTATACAGCAGGGAACGAAGCAAAGAATTGTTGTATCGAGGACGAATTAGAGTTCAATTGAAAAACGACGACGGTACGCTGTGCAATCCAAGTTTTCCCACTAGAGACAGCTTAATGCTCCATCTGGGAGACATGATTCCTAAATTGAAGAGCAGGCAAAATAAGGGCAGCGGAGACCCTCAACCGCAGACCACCAGCTCGAAAGGAAAGGGAAAAGGCAAAGGAAGGCGCTAATAAATTTTTTTGTTACTTATATATTTGTAAAATAGCTACTTTCAATCAATAAATTTTGTATTGGATAAAAAAAGTATTAGAAAATAAGTATTAGCTGTTAAACCTGTAAGTACGAGGACGAGCTCAAACTTCAACAACATAACCTACAATTTAATTTAACTGTCAAAAACACAAACCCAAATGAATGTAAATTAACGTTCGCTTCTGAATATCATCAAAAATGGGCAAACTAGAACTAATCCAAGCCCTCAACAGCGACACGGGTAGAGTATGGAACGTGGGCTGGCACCCCAAAGGCGCCGCGCTCGCTTCCTGCGGCGAGGACAAGTCCATCAGGATATGGACGAAGGACCTGCGAGGCAAATGGACGAACAAAATAGTCCTGACCGACGGGCACAAGCGCACCATCAGGCAGGTATCGTGGTCGCCGTCGGGCAACTACCTGGCCTCGGCCAGCTTCGACGCCACAACGTGCATCTGGGACAGGAAATCGGGCGAGTTCGAGTGCAACGCCACGCTGGAGGGCCACGACAACGAGGTGAAGAGCGTCGCTTGGTCCAGCAACGGGCTGTTCCTGGCCACTTGCAGCAGGGACAAGTCGGTGTGGATTTGGGAGGTGAACGACGAGGATGAGTACGATTGCACTTCCGTTATCAATTCGCACACGCAAGATGTTAAAAAAGTAAGTACACACACGCTTCTACTCACCTTCGATTACATCGGAATTTTTCGTAGGTTACTTTCCATCCCACCGAAAACATCCTAGCATCTTGTTCGTACGATGACACTATTAAACTGTACAAAGATGAACCGAGCGAATTCGAATGGATTTGCTACGAAACACTAACCGGCCATTCATCAACAGTGTGGAGTATCGCCTTCGATTCCACTGGCTCTCGTTTAGCTTCTTGCAGCGACGACGGCACGGTTAAAATATGGAAGGAATACCCCAGCGGATTTCCACCAGGAAACGGGGCTCCCACGTGGAAGTGCGTTTGTACGTTAGACGGTTACCACGAACGGACGATCTACGATATCAGCTGGTGCCGTTTGACCGGTCTCATAGCCACTGCCAGCGGGGACGATTGCGTTCGGGTGTTCAAGGAAGACGCGAATTCGGATCCCGATCAACCCACTTTCAGTTTAGTGGCTACGGAAAAGGCGCATAGTCAAGACGTGAATTGCGTGGCTTGGAGCCCAGAGGTGCCTGGACTGTTGGCGTCGTGCAGCGACGATGGTGAAATTAAACTGTGGGAATTTAAAAAATAGCGGTTAAATTGTTAGAGGGTTAATGTAAATATGTTTTATTAAATATTATGGTTGTTCTTAAATGGTTGTTGGTAAATATTATGGATGTTCGTTGAATGGATAAGTGGAGAAATGGTGAGTTGAAGTTGGATGTCGATAGATGCCTATTGAAACTTCTATGGGTCTTTACACATACAAGAGTCATAGGAGTTAGTTTATACATATAAATGCAAAAAACATATAAATAAAAGAATGAGCGATATTGTGGTATTGCATCACTCTAGACACTGTTACTTTAATAATCTTTCATTGTTCACCTCATAGAATTAACAATATTGCAAACACAAAAGGTAGATAAACGACTAAACTTAGGTTTGCCTGGATAAACTGAAATACCCAAGAAACATGGGTAGAATAGCATAGGGTAGGTTTCTTAGGTTCCCGTTATGTTACGAGAAACCTACCCTACCCGGTAAACCTGGGCAAACCTAATTTAGTCGTTTATCTAACATTACCCGTAACATATTCATTACACTGTGTGCAGTAGAGTGTTCTTAAACCTGAAACTTTAGGAGTAAGGTAAATGAAATTAAGGATTCAAGGAAGTTACAAGACTCCTCACACCCTGTGAATAATACAGTAAACGAGTTTCAAAGAACTGACATTGACAATTTATGTACGTCCTAATTTTCTAAATTACCGTCCTCAACAAGACAATATCACAAACAGTTTCGAAGAATCCCAAATTATTCGCGATGAGTTCCGAAACGATCGTCATTAAAAAACACGGCGTAGATCGTACGATGAAGTCGCCGAATACGGATAGCACGAAATCCAAACTCCTCATTTCCACGCTTTGGATTTTCTCGTCGTTGTATTCATCGGCCAAGATAGACTTCAACGCGAACATAACGGGCATATCCATAGGATTCAATTTACAGGACGTCATCTTGGTGGCGCTCACTGCTTGGATGCTGCATAAAGGTGTAACGACCGTAAGTATCGGTTAATCTACCCGGCATCTTCTCCCATTTCGTCGTTCCAGAGAACCATCGCTTTGATATTCCCGTGGGTATCGGCCACCGCTTACAGCCTGTACTACAATCACTACAAGAGTCTTATGAAGATGACGAGGATTTTGAAGCACGTTAAAAACACCACGGCGCTGCCTTGGATAGCGCTGTTTGCGACAACAGTAGGAATAGGTAGAGTTATTTGCAAGTCTAATCGACTGTTTGTTATCAAACTATAATTTTCAGTGTTAAGGGTCGTTTTGGTGTTGAGAATATTGCAGCTGTCAGCGAATTTGTGGTACAGGAAAAGATTGGAGAAAGAGTTGTACAATCCCGTCAATTAAAAGTAATCCACAAAAAACGTTTTTAATTTGACTTATAAATAATTAAAAATAACGCGCTCGCGCCGAATTAAAATTCCCTCCGCGACAGGAAAAAATGTTGCGCTTTCCGATGGAAATACTAATAAAGTATGTGCTAATTACTGGGTGGTTTTTTGGCGGGGTGTTCGGCTTCGTTCTCTTCGGGGATATTCTCGAGTTTCCTTTTCCTTTTGACCAAGTGCGATATATCCGAGGCGGGTTTCGAGGTGCTGGTGGACGGCCTGGGCGAGTCGGAGCTTTCGGAAATGATGCTCATCACTTTTTTCAGTCTCTAAAACACAATGCAATGCAATAATTAATAGATTAAATTACGCAGAAGGCGCTTTGAGCTTTGTAGCGAACGAGCCGAACGTTAAACCTACCTTCAATTTTGTTTGGAGGAAGAAACTAATAAAGGGTTCGTTGTCAAAAACTTGATACAAAGCGAAATGTTTATTTAGAAAAATATCATTAGGAAAATTACAGTCTTGTGGAAATACGAGCGACAAAAAACGTCGCTATTAGACAAAAGTATTAGTTTCAAGTCGATAAAACGAAGTACAAAAATAGTAACAAACAACAAATTCTACTTCAAATTCAACTTATTCAAACACTCCTCAACGGCTTTACTCTTTCTTTTCACCTCGATCTTATTGATAAATTCCTTGTTTAAAATCTTTTCGAAATTCGGCTTTTTATCGGCGCCGCCGAACGTAGTTCTAATATCACATTGACATACCTCCTCCTTGTAGGTCTTCATGTCGGTTATCTTTTCCCTAATATCCGGCATCAGCCCTTCGATCTCTTCGATCTCCTCCGCGGCGTCCTGCTGGCCGTCGCGCCGCCGCAGCGCCGCCACCCTGTTGGCCAGGCACGCCAGCGACTCCTCGAAGCTGCCCACCGCCTTGTCCGTCTGCGAATCGGCCGCGTACGCGATGCCCAGCTTGTAGAGCGTGGTGGCGACGGCGCGCGAATCGTCGCCGAACAGGCCCCGCTGGATGCCCAAGCCTTCGGTGATATCGCTGATGGCCGATTCGAAGTTTTCGCTTTCTAACGCCACCTCGCCCAGAACCACCAACGTCTCCGCCAGGTTTTTCTTCGCCGCTTCGCCTTGGTTCAGGTAGATTTTTCTGGCGTATTCAAGCACCTCCCACGCTATTTGGAGATCTGATGGATCTTCTTCCTCCTCTTCGGCTTCGCCTGAAAATCGAGTTGTGACGAAATTTGAATAGTTCAATTACTACATTTGCTATTTACCATTACTAGTAGAAGGTCCTCCGGTGGTTGCAGCAGGTTCCGCTTCAACTACTACTTCTTCTTCTTCTACCTTTTTACTATCTTCGCTAACTTCAGCTTCTTTTTCTTCGTTAGCGGCGTTTTCGCTTTCCTCGGCTTCGCTTTCTTCGGAAGATTCCTCGTTGTTTTTGGGAACAGCATCGCCTACAACACCAAACAACCTTCATTACCTTTCACGCGCTTCAGCTAGAAGATTAATCATTTACCCAACGCGTCGCTTTCCTCTCTAGACAACTCGAGCAAGGCTTTGCCGTAGTGCAAGTAAACGTCGCCCAGCGAGTCGCAGAGATCGTCGTTCTCCTGCTTCACCACGATTTCGATGGCTTGACTCAGAGCGGCAGCGGCGGCGGAATAATCCTGGAACACGTAGGCCCTGACGCCCTGCGCGTACAATTGCTCCCAGTTCTTGTTGTCCGAATTCACCACTACGTCCGCCATCTGGAAAGCGACGGAAAAATGGGGAATTAATAGCCGGAAAATCGGGCGAAAAGTAGGCGGCTAATTGCCGCGCAAAGCATGACGATTAACGGGCGAAACGCGACTGAATTAGCGCGGGAGCGGCGTCCCGGCGGCGACGCTGGTTTATTGTTTATCGACGACTAATATTTCGCTCTATTGCCACGTTTCGGAGAATAGAATATTATACGGGATGTTCTAGAGTATGTGGGATCTTTCCTGAGTGGAGAACGCAATAAAATAATAAGAGAAGTTTCTGTAATTAATTTACATAGGATTCCCAAGCGAACACCATAACAAAACTCTTCTCAAAAAGATCTCTCGTGTATTAACCAAGAACGAACAAAACTCTATATCAAGGCAAGCTTAAAACTCCTTGAAAAACAATTTTCCAGTAACGCGAGTATTTAACATAAAAACGGAATTTTCCGGTTTTCCAGAATTTCTGGCGACACGTGGCACTGGCTATTTCTAGTACGCAACGCGGCTATTCCGATTCACCGTATTCTCCCTCTTGTTTTTCCGCCAGTGCGATAGGGAGGCGGACGAGGGTCGGAGCGCGTTCCAGAGAAAATAGGGAAAAACGATGAATACGCGACGAACGCAATAAAAATTTGTGATATTTCGGGGCGGAAAAGGTCGAAGGTGCTTGGTGAATGGTTGCCTGAAGTTGAAGTCAATTATTTTTTACAAGATATAGTTGCTAGTGCTTGTGTTTTTCGTACGTTTGTTTATGCTTAAGTGCCTGTTAGCGGTAGGAAAATGCGTCTTTTGGAGTAGCGGGTTTGAAGGTTGAACGATTGAGGTAAGTGGAAAGAGTGCGGCAAAATATTATTTTAGTTTAATTGGTTACTAATCATAATTTTTATGACTTAGGTAATACTAAAGTAATTTGAATTGCAAATAAATTTGAATATATTGGTAGATGTAATGGAATTTTCTTTTAGGTTTACGATAATAAAGACCCAATAAATGAAAAATTTAATGGAAACCGCAATTTACAACCTATACTTTTTTGTAGTAAGTAATGCTTTGTAGAAAACTGTGTGAGCACTAATAGACAGATTATACAAAATTTTCCAAGTTGATGTATTGAATAATAAATTAACCCATTCGATTTTTACCACAAAAACTCAAGACATTACACATAAATTTCTCAATTTAGCTATACAGCTTTTTTCAGAAGAAAATTCTTTTCTTTCAAATCAACACTCGCAACAACCCTGAGGCATCAATGACCTAAACTTTCACTATTCTCTAAAATTAATTTTATATTCGTATTCGTTTAAATTAAAGGAGCGTGTGCTAATTATAATTGCACAACATGCGACAGTCAGAAATAACCAAAAAATCGATTTCAGGCGTAATAATATTCGCAAAAATTCGCCCTACGTTTAAAGGTCGAATTTAAGGGCAAGATTAATTTCTTTACCGAAAGCGGTAACAATCCGTGACAAGGCACAAACCAGAAAATAAAATATTCATTTTTATACAACATAATGCACAAATAAAGTAGGAAAATCCTCTATAATAAATGACGATTTTACAGCACAGAACATCTGTAGAAACACCCAGTATATTTGATAACATTTTCATTCAAATTTCCTTCTTTTCTATACTTTATGAACCTCGAATCTACACTATTTCATGTCATTAAAACTCCCACAGTGACCGCCAACGTGGACCAGCAGCCGGTGCGTTTGTTCGTTTAACAGATACGAGTCGTTCCGGCGGCGAAAACATCAAACTGAAGCTGAAACACGGACAAGAGTACGACCTCCTCATTGTCGACTACGAGCCGCCACTGATGGAGAACTCCGAAGCGGACGACGAAACGGGTTGGAATTGCAGCGTCCATCCCAGCGTCTTCTTTCTCCTAGGTAATCATCCCTCGCCAAGCGCTCAAAAATTGATGCCGCTTTCAACTCGGTTCTCATCTTCACAATACCGCCAAATTCTCTTCCGTAATGGCTTCAGGTACGTTGGTGTTGACGACTTGCGCGACCGGCATGCTGTGCGCGGCCATCATGACCGATCACTGGGAGGAGGTGACGTGGGACAAGCAAAGCCTCGAGATGCTGGCCAATAGCACGATACGTTTGGAGTGGCTGCTGGACACCACCGTGGCTCGAGTAGCTACCAGCGATAAGGACAGGACCATAGCTTTCTTGGTACCCATGCACGGTGGCATTTGGACGCTTTGCGTCAGTTTAACAGGTAAATTGAATAGCAAGAATGATAACAATAACTGAATTTTAACTACCAAAATTGTGCGATACTTTCTCACTTCACAATTCAGCAAAATATCATCCAAATTAGTAGTAAAATTATCATGAACATTCCTTCTTAAATACATTTGTTTAATTACTCTGGTTGTTTGATTATTTATCAGATGTAGGTACTCATTCTTACTACCATTATTTACAACTGGCTTCATTTTGTTAGTTATAATATTTTGTTTTAGATGAAGAAATCGGTTTATTAGGCCGAGTGGGCTTCCCAACGGTCCAATCATGCGTAAACTACTTAGCAGGAGGTATAGATGGTTTAAAGGGATATGAACCCAGAACCGATTGGCAGCACAGTACGTGGCTCATTTTACATTGATATACAAATGATTGAGTGTGTTTATAGGGATGCAAAATTTGTCCATATCCTGCGCGTTAGTGTGCCTGATAGTCCTGGGAAGTGCGGCCCTCGTGGGCGCCTTCGGAGTCTTCCAGCATCAAATTAGTGCCGTCCTAGTAACAGGTGTCATGTATTTGTTAGCGGGTGAGTATTGGAATAGCGCAAACGCTTCGAATGGTATATCGAATTATACATTGTAGCATCCTTCGCTCTCTTCACCTTGACGATTATACATTTCAAGCGAATGCACACTCCTCCCGACATGGCCGAGACCACGGCCGAGGGGACCGTGGACGGCGTCGTGAGCCCCACCGGGGGCCGGTTGATCAAGCATTTATTACCGGCCAGGATGTTTACCACGTCTTGGTCGTTGGATTTGGGCTGGGGGGGAGTCATGCTGTGCGTAATGACTTCGGTACTGTGGATATTGTTGTCTAAAATAATGAGATTCAACCCCATTTCGAGCATGATAAATTAAGCAATGCGTGGTACTAATTTTTCTACGAATTTGTATGAGCTCGATTGTTTGGAAAAACTTTACAGGGTGTTCAATTGACCTACGTGAAAAGTTGGCTGTTGATAATTTACTTCTTGTAGAGGACAAATTGTCGGAATTTGGTGAATTTATAATGATATATAAGATATTTTTGTGCGACTACTCAACTGCTGAATTAAAATTATTAACTTCGTTGAGGGGAATTTTATATTAGCATTTAAAAATGAAAATAAAAGCTTTTAGCGTATACCATAAATACACCGCTGTTCGTCGTGTAAATATATTTAATATTAGTCGAAATGCTGCTATGAAATTCCTCTAAAAATAAAAAAAAAATAATAAAATTTCTCAAAGTCTCCCTATGAAAGAAGTAAGTGTGGGAGCAACGACGTATTTTTAAGCGCAAAACTTGCCTTCAATAAAGCCTGATTGTTTTTTTATAGTGATAAGAAAATATAAATTGTTTTTATAAGCTTATTTGTGCTCGCTCTTGCCTGAACACTGTAATAAATTTCGCTAAATATACTAACTTGTTAACCTTCTTAAGTGCTTCAATATTTCAACCATAAGTAGATAAAAGAAATGAGTACTTACTGCAACTGGAAGTTGAAAACGAAAGTAACAACAACGAAAATTATACAACAAATTACAACAATACTTTCAACTAAACCAATACTCGAAATACTCGTTTCTCCAGTAGGCGCCGGCGGTAAATTAAATGTTTTAGTGACAGAATTGACATAAATTATGACAGTTGGCCGTCACATATGTCAATTTTCTGCTTCTTTTCTTCATTATTCTACAAGTCCAAATAAAATGTGACAGTAGATAGACCAATAGAAATAGAGAATGTTTTTTATCATGGTAGGCAATTTCAAACGTCAAATTCTGTCAAATTATACTTTGCCGTCACATTTTTCTTTTTTAGGTTAGTTTTCAGTTTTTAAATTAAAAGAGTTTATATTTTAAATTAATCTGTTTACAATGGAAGACAAGCTGAAAGCATTTGCCAAAGAATTATTTAAAATTGACGCCATAAAATTCGGCGAATACAAAACGAAAATCGGCCTGATGACACCTGTTTATTGCGATTTAAGAGTAATTGTTAGTTATCCTAAATTGCTGGTAAGTTCGTAAATTGATAAACAACTCGTGTAATCTAATTATTTATGTCCTTGAAGGAAACCCTAGCTGAACTAATGATTTGGAAAATTGGCAATATAAATAATTACAACATAATATGTGGTGTGCCTTATACTGCTTTGCCCATAGCCACTGTAGTTTCCATCAAAAGTAATGTATCTATGGTGATGCGCAGGAAGGAAGCCAAGGATTACGGCACAAAAAAACTGATAGAAGGAGTTTTTAAACCTGGTGATAACTGCCTAATCATCGAAGATGTAATTACATCTGGCAGCAGCATACTTGAAACAGTAAAAGATTTAACTAATTCAGAGCTAAAATGCACCGATGCCATCATATTATTGAACAGGGAACAAGGCGGGGAAGCTTTTCTCAAAAACAACGGCATCAAAATGCATGCATTATTCAATCTAACGCAACTGATGGACATTTTACAAGAAGCTAATTACATAGATTCTCTAATGGTACAGAAAGTTAGAGACTACTTAGCTACAACAAAAGTGGATGAATCATTGTTGAACAAAAATGTATCTCAAAGTAAGCATAATTGATAAATGCCATTTTACACCTACATTATTTACATTATAGATAGATTGAAAATGTCGTTCGAGGACCGAGAGAAGTTAGCGAAAAATCCAGTAGCCAAACGATTGTTTGAAATAATGCGGAACAAACAAACTACACTATGTGTCGCAGCCGATATCCTTTCCGCTACAGACTTATTGAATTTCGCAGAAGCGGTTGGGCCTCACATATGTGCTCTCAAAACGCATATTGATATAGTGGAAGATTTCAATCCCAATTTGATCCAACCTCTGCAACAAATCGCCGACAGGCACAACTTTGTTTTGTTCGAAGACAGAAAATTTGCGGATATTGGTAAAACGGTCGAATACCAGTACAGTAAAGGTATTACAAATTTGTCCGATTATGAATTATATACTGTATGTTAAATATTTATAGGGTTATACAGCATATCTTCGTGGGCCCCTTTGGTTACTGTGCATTCCTTAATGGGTCCAGGCGTGCTGGATGCCATTAAAAGCAGCGATGGGGCGAAAGCAAGAGGGGTGTTTTTGTTAGCCGAAGCTAGTTCAGCGGGTAATTTAATATCAGAAAATTACACGAAAGACACCATTAAAATGGCTGAACAATATCCAGAATTAATAACAGGTATGTAACACAGTAGATTTACACAGCGTGATTTAATGAAATTAATTTTTTAGGGATTGTATGCCAGAGTCCTCTGTTTACGAACAATCCAGGATTCATTCAACTTTGTCCAGGAGTTCAACTAGAAAACAAACAAGATAATTTAGGTCAGAAATATAATTCTCCGTTGACGGTGGTTCTGGAAAAGGGTGCTGATGTGGCTGTAGTAGGTAGAGGTATAAGTCAGGCGCCAGAGCCCGCTGTAGCTGCCGAGAAATATAAGAAAATCTTATGGAACGCCTACCTCGAAAGAATCAAAACTCGCGTAGATTAACTTAGGTATTTTCGAATATTTTTTACATTCCACTTTCCTTGTAGGATTCAAAAAATAATTTAGTTGGAATCGTTGGATTTTAAACAATGAAAATTTATATTGTTTTCGTATAATAAATATAATTAAATAATATACATTACAAAGTCGATCAAACATTCATGTACATGTGGCAATAATCGGAATTGTGCGCGTAATGTTTGCAATACCTTCGAATGCTGTACTGCATTAAATGCTTCACAGTCGACCATTTGTCCGTCCTTCTCAATGTCATTAAAAGTTGCCCGAAAAACGCGTGACACGCCACTTTGCTCTCCAAATGCAGCCCCTTTTCGTCCACGCTGACAATCATCTCGCCGATTTTGTTCGAATTTTCATTGCTCTCTAAAATAAATCCATCAAATAGATAGCTAAATTGTCCTTTGAAAGCATTATAATCCGATCAGTTTGTACAAAATAATCTCATTTAAATTACCTGCAGATTCCCTTTCGGTTATAACAAAATTCCTCACTTTATCGAACTTATTCCTAACGATATCTTTCAGGACATCTCCGGGCGCTTGCAAATCGTAACTCACTCCGCCGTACTGCCAAATTTGCAACACCCGCATGGCAAATATTTTGGCTTTGTCGCTCAAAAAAGTATAGTAAGGATACAGCGGAGAGTTAACGTAAAATTGCTGATTGAACGTCGTCCTCTCGTACGTTACCCGTTGCGGATACAATTCGGACAATTCCTCCACGCTGCGGATTCGCTTCGTCGACTTGGTGGTTGTTGGCGGAATTGTCGTAGTCGTTTCGATTAAATGGTCGATTTTTACGAAAGTACCCCGCAAAAGCATGTCGAAAAACCGCTTGGGGTCGACTTCTCGACGCAACAGTTTGTACAAGGCCTATTAATAAGAGTTCATAAGAAGCAGTATAACAGCAATTAGAGCTCGTTTCAGTAGTACTACCTTCTTTTTTTCAACAGTAGCATTAAGGCCGGGCGCAAAATGAAGCGCAGCTTGGTGAGGTGACGCAGCGTGAGTCACGGTGAGATTTTGTGAACCTAATAAATAAATACCTTTGCGCATAGTGATTAGCAGTGTGACGTGACGCAGTTTTAGCTTAACGTGATCCTGCGGAACACAGTGCCGATCCCGCAGTTTCTTGTAGTTATTCACGGTGAGTGGAAGTAATGGAAGAGAAATTAATCGAAGCCGTGCGGATTCGCCAAATTCTGTATGATATTAGTCATGCAGACTACATGAGAACGAAATTAAAAACTGAAAAGTGGGGGGAAATCGCTAAGGAAATCGGAATGAAGAGTGGTAAGTTTTATTTACGGTTTATTTATTGTAAATTGTCAATATTTCCCTCTAGCAATACTTTCCCTCTGCCAAGGTACCGCTCCTGCAGAGTTAAAATAATGCGTAAAGTCTTCTCGAATCTTAAAAGCTTTTCGTGTACTTCGAGCATTGCTCGATTGCAATGGGAGCAGCTGATCTTGCGGCATATCTTCATTATATTCCTCTTCACTGTGAGGTACTGACGAGTTCCTTAAATAATTGTGCAATACACATGCGGCCTTGACAACATTAATCACACTTTCTACTTTAATTTCGAAAGGTGTTCGGAAAACTCGAAAACGCGAGGCAAGTATACCGAAAGCGCATTCAACCGTTTGACGTGCACGTGACAGTCTGTAATTAAACACCTTGTTTTCAAAATTATCAATGACACCTCGTTTAGAATAAGGTCGCATCAAATTGTCAGATAATGGGAAGGCCTCATCTCCTACAAACACATACGGGATTGGGTCCACAAGTGGAGGTATTTCACTAGGTGCTGGGAGATGTAAAGTTTGATTCAGCATTTTCTTTGCTAAAACGCCTGTGCTGAAAACGTTTCCATCACTGAATCTTCCTTGGGACCCCACATCAATGGTGATGAATTTATAATTCGAGTCGACGACAGCCATTAGCACAATCGAGAAAGTATGTTTATAATTAATAAAAGAGGATCCACTTTTACCAGGCTTTTTAATGACCACATGTTTGCCATCAATGGCACCAATGCAATGTGGAAATTGCCATTTTCTCTGAAATGAATCTGCTACTGATTTCCACTGTTCTTCTGTTGGTTCGGGCAAATATATTGGTTGCATCAGCTTCCATATTGCTTCAGAAACGTCTCGCACAATATTGGAGACGGTTCGATCACCCATCCTATAGCTGTACGCCATACTTTTATAGCTGTTTCCTGTGGCCAAGTATCTGAAATACAATAATCTGTTAAAAAAATGAAACAGGTTTAACACTTTTCCCACATTCCCCCCAAGTTTTCCCATTTTTTTTAAATGTTTGATTTTTGTATAGAATTTTTAAAGGGTTATGTTATTACAACTGTGAAGTTAATTTATTGTTGTAGGATCCGAAGCAAAGTCACTATGGGAAAAACTACGACATTCATTGAGAGATGCGATTAGACGACAAAAAAAATGTTTCAAAAGTGGAGCAGGCGCGGAAGTTGTGAAAGAATGGAAATTTCAAAAACAGATGGGATTTCTGCAGCCTTATATGGCCAATAAATCTAGAGAAGGAAACCTCCAAGACAATGAAACTGAAAATATATCACAAGATTTTGAAGTCAATGAAGAAGCTGTAGAGGTAGACAATGAAAATTTGCAGCAAATGGACATAGAGCAGCAAAGCGAAAATGTGGAGGATGAATCCCAATCTCAAACACTTTCAGAAAAACTTCCTACAATGCGTACGTCCAGTGCAACCCCCAAAGCAGTTAAAAAACTTAAGAAAGATAACGTTGCTACACTATTTAAAGAAAGCATTGAGAAACGTGAGGAGAGGGCTAAAGCAAGAATGGAAGAGAGAAGAACTTTGCTACAACAAATACAACCAACTCAAAATGACCCCCTATTTAATTTTTTTATGGCAATGTACCAGTCTACCAAACGAATGCCACCCTCATATCAACACATGGTTAAAAATCGTTTGTTCAACGAAGTGTCACAAGCGGAAGCCATGTTACTGGGCATTAGTTCTCCTGTCCACCAGCAGCACAGCCTTGATCAGCAGCAGCCCTACTACCATACTCTACATTCTGTTCCTGCAGCCACCCCATCTAGCAGCAGAGCATCAACATCAACCAGTTTCTATTCGGAACATTCACTCTTAAGCTCATTTGATATTCATAGGGAACAGAACGACTGCCCTACGGGTAACACTGGAGACGAACTGATTAATCACTAATTTTACAGAGAAATAAATTGAATACGAATAAAATAACTTACCTTAGAAAAACAGCTAGTTTCTCTTCCGTCCCGATGGGCCTTGTAGCGTTACATCCTTCTGCGTAAATTTCTTTCTTGATGATCTCATGCACTTCACTAAACTGATCACGGTTTAGTCGAAAATAATTTTTAAACTGTGCATCGTTAAATTCTTTGGTTAGAGCGAATTCTCCGTGAGTTTTCCTTTTTTTTATGTATGAACTTCTCGCTGCCTTTTTATTACTCGTTTTTAAGGTCATCGATACAACATCGGACATGAACTCATCTTCCGAATCAGATTCAGAACTAAACTCAAACGTAAGGGCGGAAGCTATTTCCATCTTGTTAAACCAACTGGGTTCTTGAAAGCGCAAGCAGGTTATTACAACTGCGGTATTATTTGCGCGGCTTTCGCGCTGGCAGTTACCCCCTTTCCAAATCTCACCGTGACTCACGCTGCGTCACCTCACCAAGCTGCGCTTCATTTTGCGCCCGGCCTAACAGTAGACGCAGTAGTTGCTCTCGTAGTCACCACCTCTGTATAAGTACTGTTAGGTGCATCGGTTCCTTTAACAGGATGTTCAACGCCATTGGAAATAGACAAAATTCGAATATTGTAATCGGATTTAACGGCCATCAGGTCCTCGATGATCCTGATTTGGTCGGCTTCGCGGTACGGCTGATGCACGTGCACCAAATGGATGGTTTTGTTGAACGTTTCATCGCCCATTGCCGTGCATCTCGGCATTTTGAACGTCACTGCCGTCATCAGAGATACTAGTATGAAGAACATCATGAAGAAGACGATGCTGCAAAGGGCCGTCATCAACCAACAGGGATTTATGTAATCTAAAAAAGAACATTAAGGTAAATCAATGGTGATTTTAAAGATATACGTTACCTTGGATTTTGTGTAATATGTTATTGTGTTGGTGATTTTGAGTGGAACTAAATTAAATGTAAGTATTCTATGTAGGTAATTGTATGAACTCATATTATTATTAATTATTATTAGGTAATATTGTAATAATTGTGTAATATTCGTATTCAAAATACCTCGTTGATAGGCAACATGTTTTACAAGCTCATTGCTAGTGTGCTAATTAAGTTGGCAATAGTGAATGTCAGTTGTCGATATTCCGCTTTATTTGTGGTTCTGTGCCGGCGATTTAAAATTTGATTTGAGAAATAAATAGGAAAAAATAAAGTGATTTACTTGGGAACTGCGTGAAAACAGCCGTGGCTCCCGTCGAGATTCCGCTGAATCGGCTCCTGTCGAAGTATCGGGAGCGCGATAGATCGTCTTCGGCGTCCAAGACGAATAGAAGCGGCGATTTTTCTTCGGTGTTAAATTTGGACATCATTCTAGAAAAAAAACGGTTACTGTTCAATATGATTTTTCCTGCAATGAACGGACTATATACGGTTTTAAATTAAAAGTGTAAAATGTTGATTAAGAGCTCATAATGCTCGGCGGAATATTATGACATTCGAATCGTTAGACATTGACAGGCGAGTTATTTTCATTAATTTATCGGAATGCCTTGAAAAATCGGAAATTTTAACAGAAGTAAAATTTGTCAATCTTATAAAAT
Organism: Phyllotreta striolata; assembly: GCA_918026865.1. NCBI lineage: Eukaryota > Metazoa > Arthropoda > Insecta > Coleoptera > Chrysomelidae > Phyllotreta > Phyllotreta striolata. Next base: position 4,393,250 of record OU900098.1, on the reverse strand, counting down.
TGTGTTGAATTTTAGGCCGAATAGCCGCAGTAGCTGAGGTCACATTATTGAAGAATATGTTTTGAAAAAACCATAGTTCTTCTTCTCTTTTATTATTGGCCTCGTTAATAATTGGCGTATTATTTTAATTTACAGTTGACAGTTCGCCATAAAAAACCGTTTATTTTGTAACAATTATCAAACTTACTTTATTTAATGGTATAAGTTAGAACACTATAAAGTACAAGCATATACCGTTCAATTTATCACAATTCTCTCATCAATTATTGCATAAATTTATTTTATAAGCTTTTTATAATCATTTAATGTACATCATCTACTTAATTTTTCTCTATAAACAACCAATTTACTAATTTTATGCACTTACCATTTTAATAACTTTGAGATGCACAGTTTTACTGCATACAGTACAACATAAAATAATAAAATAATTTTTTTAATGCATCAGTTACTAACCTTGGGATTATGTGACAAATATTTAAACAATTTTAATTTGGGACGTTTCTTAGTTTGTAAATACCGAGTGATATAAATAACAATAACAAAAGGCTGCTGATTTTTCATGTGTTTATTAATTATTTTTTTTCTACAAAAATATTGGCGTTTTCTATTTTATACAGTACAAAAAAATTATAGCTAATAAGTTTGCTAAATTGTTAATAAAATAATAAATTACCGAAACCCAGACCCGAAAAAGCGACGTTAAAATCAATAACGAGTAATTTTAATGTCGCTGTTTTAATTTTTTAACTAAAAAAAATCAGTCAAACTTTACACTTATCAATTAAAAATATACCCAATATTTCGAAAATCTCGCGGAAATATTCAGTATATCATCTTCAATCAAATGGTATAATCGATTACAATAATAATAGCATGCATGTGTGGTAATAATGATGATAATTCGTTAAGGAATTTCAATTATTCCAACCAAACAATCGCATTGAATTATTTAAAAAAAATAGTATACAAAAATCACTCCACATTAATCTACCAAAGATACGCGCTCTTCCGTCTCCTATACGACACGTTCCCTCGCTCGATCGGCAATTGCCACTTCGAACGCTCCTTGTAATATTCCCTATCGTCCCCGATGCAGTTCAGCAGCTTGCTGGTCCTTTCGCAGCGCCTGCTGATGCTCCAGAAGGCGAATCCTTCCGGACATTGGTACACGTACCCCTCGAACGGGTGCTGGCTACCCGCGGATCTCTGGCATTTGATGAAATCCGCGCTGCACGCCGACGATTCCGCGCCGAAGTATCCTTCGTGGGGACACAGGGGCCCCGTGTTGCCTATTTGTAGCTGCAAAAGGATGCGATGTTAACATATATTTAAAGGGATGCTACCAGTAACTTACCGGTGGTATAGAATTATCTTCTAATTTCCTGAACAAAGTATCTGTAGCGATTTGTCCTTGGCATGGTATTGTGGTTTCGTTTTGTGGTAAACATTGTATCTTCTTGTCGTCGAAGACTAAGCCATTCGGACAGCTCAGTACCAAGATTTTGAAGTCGTATCCGTTTTGACCTGTGGTACATTGGTAGAATAGATTGCAGTACCTGGGATGTCTTCGGAAACCAGTGGGACACACCAATGCCACCTGATCGCCTTCCAGTTGTCCAATAGGGCAAGGTCTAGAAGCTCCAGTATTGCTCGAGTCTCCTGGATTACTTGGCAACCCTCCATTTCCATTGTTTGATCCGTTGTTTCCATTGTTCGATCCATTATTTCCACTGTTTGATCCATTATTTCCACTGTTTGACCCATTATTTCCATTGTTCGATCCATTATTTCCATTGTTTGATCCGTTATTTCCGTTGTTCGATCCATTATTTCCACTGTTTGATCCATTATTTCCATTGTTTGATCCATTATTACTATTGTTTGATCCGTTGTTTCCATTGTTCGATCCATTATTACCATTGTTTGATCCATTATTTCCATTGTTTGATCCATTATTACTATTGTTTGATCCATTATTACTATTGTTTGATCCGTTGTTTCCATTGTTCGATCCATTATTACCATTGTTTGATCCATTATTTCCATTGTTTGATCCATTATTACTATTGTTTGATCCGTTGTTTCCATTGTTCGATCCATTATTACCATTGTTTGATCCATTATTTCCATTGTTTGATCCATTATTACTATTGTTTGATCCGTTGTTTCCATTGTTCGATCCATTATTACCATTGTTTGATCCATTATTTGAACCATTATTTCCATTGTTTGATCCATTATTACTATTGTTTGATCCGTTGTTTCCATTGTTCGATCCATTATTACCATTGTTTGATCCGTTGTTTCCATTGTTCGATCCATTATTTCCACTGTTTGATCCATTATTTCCATTGTTTGATCCGTTATTTCCATTGTTAGATCCATTATTTCCATTATTTGGCGATTCTCCCTGACTAGGTTTGGTGGTTTCTATTGGAGAACTCTCGGTTGGGGGATTTCCTGATCCTGATGTGGGACTTGTTTGTTGACAGTTTCCTGTGACGACAGATGGGTAGTTGCAAGTTACGTGTTCCGTGTCCCAAACGGTGCCTTCTGGACAGGCGAATTCGTAACGGGTGTAGCCGTTTTTGCCGTCGGCGACGCATCTGTGAAATAACGATTTGTTATAATAAAAATATTTATTGGCGGTGTTTTGAATTAATACCTGTAGAATTTTTTACAGTCGTTGGGATCGCCTAGGAAGCCTTCGTTTGAACAGGTAGTGCCTGTTCCGCTTGTTTGTTGATTATTTTGTTGATTTTGACCGTTTTGTTCGGTTTGTTGGTTCTGCTGATTTTGTCCATTATTCTGTTGATTCTGCTGATTTTGTCCATTATTCTGTTGATTCTGCTGATTTTGTCCATTATTCTGTTGGTTCTGCTGATTTTGTTGATTTTGGCCATTTTGGCCGTTCTGTTGGTTCTGCTGATTTTGACCATTATTCTGTTGATTCTGCTGATTTTGGCCATTTTGTTGGTTTTGTCCATTATTCTGTTGATTCTGCTGATTTTGGCCATTTTGTTGGTTTTGTCCATTATTCTGTTGATTCTGCTGATTTTGGCCATTTTGCCCATTCTGTCCATTCTGTTGGTTCTGCTGATTTTGTCCATTATTCTGTTGATTTTGCTGATTTTGGCCATTATTTTGTTGGTTCTGGCCATTTTGTTGGTTTTGTTGATTTTGACCGGTCTGTTGATTTTGGTTATTTTGACCGTTATTTTCTTGACATTTTCCAGTTACTGCCCACGGGTAATTGCAAGACACTGAATTTTGATCCCACACTGTACCCTCTGGGCATGTAAATTCGTATTTTATAAATCCACCTTTGCCGTCATTCACGCATCTGTAGAATTTCTTACAGTTTTGATCATCTTCGACAAACCCTTCTTTAGTGCATTTATTATCGGTCAATGCACCTTGATTCTGTTGATTATTATTGGAACCTGATTGGTTCTGTTGATTGTTATCAGAACTTCCTTGCTGGTTGTTATTGGAACCGCCTTGTTGATTTTGGTTATTATTATTGGAACCAGATTCATTCCCTTGGTTGTTGTTTCCCTGTTGATTGTTATTATTGCCTTGTTGATTATTGGTTCCTTGCTGATTGTTATTCCCTTGTTGATTGTTGTTGTTGTTGTCTTGTTGATTGTTATTCCCTTGATTGTTGGTTCCTTGGTTATTATTTCCCTGTTGATTGTTGTTGTTTCCTTGTTGATTGTTCTGTTCATTTTGCTGATTATTATTGTCATTATTATTATTATTAGAGCCTTGTTGATTTTGCTGATTGTTTCCATTACCCTGTTGGTTTTGTTGATTATTATCAGACCCTGATTGATTCTGTTGGTTATCGCCATTTTGTTGGTTATTATCAGAACCTTGTTGATTAGACCCTGACCCTTGTTGATTATTGTTATTGTTGTTATTGGAGCCTTGTTGATTCTGTTGGTTGCCATCGGAACCTCCTTGTTGATTCTGGGCATTATTTCCAGTGCCTTGGGAACATTTTCCTTCCACTGCCCATGGGTAATTGCAGGACAGTGTCCGTTCGTCCCATACGGTACCCTCAGCACAAGAAAACTCGTATTTTATGTAGCTACCCTTTCCGTCACTTACGCATCTATAGAATTTTCTGCAATTACTCTCATCTTTTACGAAACCTTCTTTCTCGCATTTGTTATTTGATATTTGACCTGTGGTGACTTGATTCGATCCGTTTTGATTCTGTTGGTTATCGGAACCTTGTTGGTTGTTGTTTCCTTGCTGATTGTTATTCCCTTGTTGATTGTTATTCCCTTGGTTGTTTCCTTGGTTATTATTTCCTTGTTGATTGTTGGCTCCTTGTTGATTATTATTTCCTTGCTGATTGTTGTTTCCTTGGTTGGTACTTCCTTGGTTATTGTTACCATTGTTGTTGCCTTGTTGATTGTTGGCTCCTTGTTGATTATTATTTCCTTGCTGGTTATTGTTTCCTTGCTGATTGTTGTTTCCTTGGTTGGTACTTCCTTGGTTATTGTTACCATTGTTGTTGCCTTGTTGATTGTTGGATCCTTGTTGGTTATTATTCCCTTGCTGATTGCTGTTCCCTTGGTTGTTGTTTCCTTGGTTATTGTTTCCCTGTTGATTGTTATTATTGCCTTGTTGATTGTTGGTTCCTTGCTGATTGTTATTCCCTTGTTGATTGTTGTTGTTGTTGCCTTGTTGATTGTTATTCCCTTGATTGTTGGTTCCTTGGTTATTATTTCCCTGTTGATTGTTGTTGTTTCCTTGATTATTATTCCCTTGTTGATTGTTGTTATTGTTGCCTTGTTGATTGTTGGTCCCTTGCTGATTGTTATTCCCTTGGTTGTTGTTTCCTTGATTATTATTTCCTTGTTGATTGTTGTTGTTGCCTTGTTGATTATTGGTTCCCTGTTGATTATTATTTCCCTGTTGATTGTTGTTGCTTCCTTGTTGATTGTTGGTTCCTTGCTGATTGTTATTCCCTTGATTGTTGTTTCCTTGGTTATTATTATCCTGTTGATTTGTGTTGTTGCCTTGTTGATTCTGATTGTTTTCATTGGAACCCTGTTGAACGGGTTGTTGTTGGGAACATTTGCCGCTTACAGCCCAAGGATAATTACAGGACGTTGTAGTTTGATCCCAGACGGTGCCTTCTGCGCATGCAAATTCGTATTTCGTCAAACCCCCTTGTCCGTTGTTTACGCATCTGTAAAATTTCTTGCAATCGTTGTCATCATTTGCGAATCCTTCTTTGGAGCATTTTCCATTCGTTATTTCCCCATTTTGAGTTGTGTTCTGTTGGTTTTGTTGTCCGGAATTTTGTTGATTGGATTGATTATTTTGTTGATTTGATTGATTGTCTTGGTTTTGCTGATTCTGTTGATTTGATTGATTATTTTGGTTTTGCTGATTTTGTTGGTTCGATTGATTATTTTGGTTCTGTTGTCCGGAATTTTGTTGATTCGATTGATTATCTGGATTTTGCTGATTCTGCTGGTTCGACGGATTATTCTGGTTTTGTTGCCCAGAATTCTGCTGATTCGATTGATTATCTTGGTTCTGTTGGTCTGTAGTTTGCTGATTTTGATTTGGTTTTTGTGGGGAAGTCGAACATTTACCATTTATAGCCCATGGATAATTACAAGTAAGAGAATCCTGATCCCATACGGTGCCTTCTGCGCAGGAAAATTCATACTTTGTGAAGTCGCCTTTGCCATCGTTGACGCATCTGTAGAATTTTTTACAGTCCTTATCGTCGCTTACGAACCCTTCTTTGGCGCATTTGTTGTTAACAACTTGGCCACTTTGATTTTGATTGTTGTTTTGTTGGTTGTTTTGATTCTGTTGATTGTTTTCGTTACTTTGTTGATTCTGTTGGTTATTACTCTGTTGGGTTTCTTGATTGTTATTTCCAGTTTGTTGGTTATTTCCTGTATTCTGTTGACTTCCTTGGTTGTTTCCTGTTTGTTGATTATTGTCTGTATTTTGTTGATTTCCTTGATTATTTTCAGTTTGTTGGTTATTGCCAGTATTTTGTTGATTATTGCCTGTGTTTTGTTGATTATTGTCTGTATTTTGTTGATTATTTTCATTATTTTGCTGAGTACTATTGTCTGTTGGCTTATTACATGGTCCACTTACAGCATACGGGTAGTTGCAGGTCAATGTTTGTTGATCCCACACAGTACCAGGACCACAAGTAAATTCATATTTAATGTAATTTCCTTTACCATCGTTAACGCATCTATAGAATTTACTGCAATTATTTTGGTCGCCAGTGAAACCGTCTGAAGAACAATCGTTTTGACCTGAAGCCTGCTGATTTTGTTGATTTTGATTAGATCCGGAGCCTTGTTGATTCTGTTGATTTTGATTAGATCCGGAGCCTTGTTGATTCTGTTGATTTTGATTAGATCCGGAACCTTGTTGATTCTGCTGGTTTTGGTTAGATCCAGATCCTTGTTGATTTTGCTGGTTTTGATTAGATTCGGAACCTTGTTGATTTTGCTGGTTTTGATTTGATCCAGAACTTGTCGACCCTTGTTGGCTTTGATTTGAACCAGAATTTTGTTGATTTTGATTAGAGGAACCTTGTTGATTTTGGTTTGAACCTGAGCTTTGTTGGTTTTGTTGATTTTGATTGGACGAACCTTGCTGATTTTGATTTGAACCTGAACTTTGTTGATTTTGGTTAGACGAACCTTGTTGATTTTGGTTTGAGCCTGAACTTTGTTGGTTTTGTTGATTTTGATTTGAACCTGAACTTTGTTGATTTTGGTTTGATCCAGAACTTTGTTGGCTCTGTTGATTTTGATTGGACGAACCTTGCTGATTTTGGTTTGAACCTGAACTTTGTTGGTTTTGTTGATTTTGATTGGACGAACCTTGCTGATTTTGGTTTGAACTTGAACTTTGTTGGTTTTGGTTAGACGAGCCTTGTTGATTTTGGTTTGAGCCTGAACTTTGTTGGTTTTGTTGATTTTGATTCGATCCTGAACTCGCCGAGTCCTGATTGTTGGATGAACTGGAACTCTGACTGTTATTAGAGTTTTCCTGTTGATTTTGATTCGAATTTGACGTCGAGCTGCTGGAACCGCTTTGTTGGTTATTACTGTTATTAGCACCACTCGAGTTGCTTTGTTGATTGGACGACCCGGATGAATTTTGTTGATTTTGATTACTGGAACCTGATTGATTTGAGTTTGATCCGCTCGAAGAATTCTGTTGATTCGATGATGAGGAACTCGAAGAATTTGAACCGGAATTAGAGCCCGAAGAACTCTGGCTTGTATTCGAACCTTGTTGGTTCTGTTGGTTTTGATTAGAGCCGCTTTGATTAGAAGAAGTAGATGAGCTGCTCGAACTTGAATTTTGCTGATTTTGATTATTATTAGTTCCTTGTTGATTTGAGTTTTCTTGATTTTGATTGGAGCCGCTTTGGTTAGAAGAACTACTCGAACTTGAATTTTGTTGGTTTTGTTGATTTTGATTGGAACTTTGATTAGAGGTATTGCCTGAACTTGAATTTTGCTGATTTGAGTTTTGTTGATTTTGATTAGAACCGCTTTGATTAGAAGAACTAGAAGAACTGCTTGATCCTGAATTCTGCTGATTTTGCTGATTACTATTCGAGTTCTGTTGGTTACTGTTCGAGTTTTGTTGATTTTGATTTGAGCCACTTTGTTGATTAGAAGCAGCATTATTCGACGAAGAAGACGACCAATTCGAATTAGAATTACCCTGATTAGAGTTCTGTTGGTTCTGATTAGCGTTATTCTGTTGGTTCTGATTCGACGAGTTCGAATTATTCGATGAGGACGAAGAACTAGAATTTTGCTGATTCGAACTGCTCGAACTTTGATTGGAAGCCCCTTGCTGGTTAGAGTTCTGATTATTTTGACCCTGCTGGTTCGACGAAGAAGATCCCTGCCCACCTGCGAAATTCGAGTTATTTTGTTGACTGCCACTTCCGGCGCTAGACGAACTACTACTGCTCCAACTACTGCTATTACTGCTGCTCGACGACGAGCTGGCGCTGTTGCTGAACGTGCTATTGCTAAAGGAACTACTCTGAGAGGACTGCGTGGAGGACGAGGACGTTTGGTTTACTACGTTCGAATTTGAATTCGAATTCGACGAAGCGGTTACACTACTAGCGGCTTGCCTGAAATACTGACCAACTGCGTCGCAGCCGGCTCGATTCGCCGCCCATGGGAAGTTGCAGGACGACGAGCTCGGATCCCACACGGTACCCTCCCCGCAAGTGAACTCGTACTTGACGTAGCCGTTTTGCCCGCTCGGCACGCACCTGTAGAACCTCCTGCAGTCGCTCGCGTCGCCCACGAAGCCTTCCGCGGAGCAAACGCCGGCGGACGGAGCGCCGGTAGCGCCGATCGGTGCCGCCGTGGTGGCTACTTTGTTGGATTCCTCCACGGCGTTGCCGCCGCATTCCTCTCTCGAGCTGGCGTAGGGGTAGTTGCAGGTGGTGCTGGCAGGATCGAAGACCGTGCCGTCGCCGCACTCGAACCTGATGGGCACCAAGCCGTTTTTGCCATTGGAGATGCACCGGTAGAAGCCCTTGCAGCTGGAGTAGTCCGCGTGGAAGCCTTCGCTGGGACAGGCGAATTGCGAATCGGAATCGGCTCTCGCTTCCCGGGCTGAAGACTGACCTGTTTCAAAAGCGATGAGGCGGGTTATAAATTTTCAGTATAGTTTGCAGTTTGTCAACGGGTACAGGATGGAAAAAACCCACGTAACTCGTTGGGTGTCGGTTCATACATCAATGTTGGCCGAGAGAAAAAAGAAGACACGCCTGTAAAGTGGTTTAACGACACTTTTGGCTGAATGTATTTAGGTAAGGGGCCATGTATAAAATGAAGAATAGTCGTGGTTTTTGTGTATGTTAATTTTCGAAATATCAAGCCGGCTTTAAAAACTTTTTATCATCCTTCAAATGTGGGAAAAGTCGAGAAATAGCTTTACTTTCACAACAAAATGCCGAGTGACTTAAGTAAGATGCTATCAAGTTTGCTTCAGTACCTGCACAATTCATTTCAACTCTTTTTTTACATTATTCTTCCTCTTCATTTGATAACAAATGACACGGTGACAAGTAGCCTTTTACCTTAATATAAACAGGCCACTCCATTTGAACGAAAGAATTTCATTTCAGCCATTATCTCGCGAGTAGATCGCATGTCGTTCGTTAAACTCTCGAAATAAAAAGCGAAGGTTAATCGCGATATTAATTTCATTAATAAGGTGTATATCTTGATTTATCTCGAGTAGATTTTGTGTAATTGAACTGGTTTTTTTTGCGCCGGCCATCGGAGATAAGAGAGGGAATCATGAATCATGACTGTTTGGTTTTTTTTCAACACTCTGTGTACGGTGATAAATCATAATGGACGTGTGTGGTAGCGATAAATTAAAACAATAATTAACAAATTATGTATGTATATGGCGAGGTTGTTTACCTGTGATTGATTTGTATAAAAAAATAAATAGGTAGAATAATGGAATATTTTCTGATTATTTTTTGCATATTATATTTAATGAGATTTAAAATGAATTTATATCAAAAAAATGCGGTAGGGATTTAAGATTCCAAAGGTAATATAAACAGCCCTTACCTATGCAGTAAGCCGGCGAAAAATGGTACAGAATCGCTATAATTAATAATTTCTCAGCTAAATGCATCTTGACGGCCAATCTGAAACAAATCATTTTTCAATAATTACAAGAAAATATACGTTAAGAAATAATTAATGGTACTGGCGTTGGTAGCATAGCCACTACCGAGCGCTATTTAATTAAAACGGAATTAATAATAATTAATTCGGTCTCGAATAAATCGAATGTTTAGCGGATCAAAAATAAAAATAGAGACCGCAGAAATTAATGCCCGAAGAAGATTGCCGGGATGTATTTCAGAACGGCTATCTCGTTTATTATTTCTGCTATTTATCAATTTAATTAAGTAATTATGAGTCGGGGAATTTAATTCCCCCGCAGATACCCGGCCGACAGACTTTCGAGATGGATTTTGCATATTTTTGTTGCCATTAAAATACCTATACAGGGTGTTTTAACATCTGAATATTCAATTACAGATAAGTAGCTTAATAAAGGAAACGGATTAGGTACATAAAAAAAAATCTCTTGGGACCATTTTCGTTGATAAGTATTCGAAACTCGCATTCGCTATCCAATAAACATCGATAACGAAATTTATCGATGCATCCTGAATAATAAACGATGCAAAAAGATTTATCGATGGGCCGCTCGCTGGGAGTTGGTGCATTTCGGTAACTTTACGATGACTCTAATTGCCGGTTAATGCAATTATCAATAAGTGGCTATTTTTTAACCCTACATAACTCGCCTCTAGTCTACGAATAAAGTTAGCAATAAGAAATATAAGTAGGAGAGGATGTGGTTCTCCGTAGGGGTTCTAGGATATACCAGATAGTACCGTGTACACGTAACGTTGAATATAAATATCGATGAAGGATAGATATACCAGCCAACAACATGCGAGTATTATTTTATAAACGGAACTTGTTTATTTACGAGGAAATGTCCTTTTTTATATACTCGTTTATGTTTATGTATTCCCTATGTCACAGGATTTATATGCAGTTGCAGGAGTTCGACTGAAGGCCTTCTCCTTTTTTAAGACATGGGTTAGCATCACTTTTTGCAAAAAAACATCAGTGTAGCCTATGTAGGTTTCATTCTTTTGAAAAATTATATTTCCCCTACAGGGTGTTGGTTAATTGAATTATGTTTATGAAAGTGTTCAACGCCCTGTACTTTGGTTATAAAAAGTGCAAGGATTATGCGAAATAATCTAAGCCTTTTTTCTATTGAATCTCCTTGTAGAATGTGATAAAATGCATCTCGAACAATTAAGAATGCACCATAAAAACAGTCCTATCAGTATGGGATGGTATGGTATAACAACCAACGTCGAAACCTGATCGAAGTCCACTTTTTTCTATACCTTTATATTCCCTACCGGCTTTCCGATAGAAATTAAATAGTCACTTCATCGACATTGAAAATAAATCGTCTCGTTCCGCAAAGAAAACCACTTAAAGACTTCATAAAAATCTAAAATTATCTGCTTACTATGGCGCAATAAAAGTCCATATCATTCCTTTACACATAGATGGTAAGTACAACTGGTACTGTTCAATAACTAATGAACAAACAAGAAAATATTGCATACATTTTCCAAGGGCTGGAATCTGGGATGGAATCACCCGGTATATAATAAACTGTTATGTAAATGAGTTATGTAAATGTGACGTCCGTCAATCGACGATCTTGATTCTGGTTAGCAAAAAAAATCGATTTGGGAATCTCAGCAGGAATGGCAAACGAATAATACGATTGTTAACCCAGAATGCGTTGTTTGAATTTTAAAAATTCGCCGAGATTTAAATCGGATGCGGTCATTTGTGGCCCCGATTTCGAAAAACCTATACGCGACAGCCATTTTAAATTATACCCATACATGCGAATTTTCTCGGCGAATTAATTTCATCCGTTCGGGCGCTCCTAAAACCATACAATACGCGATCTTAACGGTCATCGGACGTCGTTTATTGTTATTACATTGTTCTCGATTTTAAAACGAGGAAATAAAAAAAACGCGGAATTGAATAAAATCAAAAACGGCGCCGAAGACAATGGGAAAACGACGCGGAGTTATGCGCATTCTGATTTTTTTATTAATTAATATAAAGTACCGCGTGCGTTGGACACGAAAATTAGCATGAACTGTCGGTCAATGAACGTTTAAATTAATTAAAAAATCCAGATTTTCAGGTATTTGTCTTCACTAATTAAAAGCATGCAAAAATATTTAATAAATAGGGAAAAGAAGGATGAGACAGATCGTAGTCTCTTATCTCCCTTATTTTTAACAAGGGAAAAATATTCCGCTGGATCAATTTGTATAAGGAATCCGAAAGAATGTTACCAACTTCGACGTAGGTATGCCCAGATATTGTCGTTTTTACGGAGTTATTTACGAAGGTATTCTTATTTAGAATGTAGCCGTTTGGCGAGCGCGCTCGCTATTTTCTCAACATTTTATATTTTATACACCAACGACATAAAACCGCGCCGCAGTTGTGCGTGGTACTCGGTACTTTATTTAGTGTGTACTTACAATTTACATCGATCGAGTTTTATTTTACCTCTTTTTTTTCCTCCGGTTCTTCCCCTACGCGATTTTCTGCGCGCATCGATTTTGTATCGATTAATTTATTCGAAACGCGTCGCGTCGTTTTTTCTAAACGGACACGTAAATTTAATTACGATGCGTTTCGTTGCAATTAAATCGCTTCCAGGGAGTCCATTAAACAGCGCATTGATTTAAACAATTGATATTCAAGCGATTAACCGCATTGGCGCAATCGATTATGTTTGATGACAGTATTGTCGAGCATCATTAAGAAGAAGAATCGATTCATTTTATCTTATAATCGAACCGCTTGCAATGCTTGGTGTTAAATTTGAAGTTTTTTTTTGTTGACCATATAATCAAAAGATGCAAATTCAATTAGGTGCGTTTCGACATGTTGCGAAATTTATTCGAATTAATCGCATTCGCAGATATAAAAGCTATAATAACGGTGTTTAGGTTGTTGGTGGGTTCGGATCATTATACTAAATTCCAGTCCGCAGCGCTAAAAACGGGACTTCTACGATATCGACGCTACGGATTCTTGAAAAACAACTTTGATAAACGAAACCAAAAAAAACCCAAACTCGAAATTCATATACCCGCAGGAATGGTAATAAAATTGCGCTTTTAATTTCCGTACTGTTATTGGTGATGTCACCATTTTGCAAGGCGAGCCGAATTATAATAAATAATTTTTTGACCAGTAGGCCGACTAGTAACAGTTCATTTTATATCTTTTAATAGGCTTTTTATTTGTTTAAATAACTGGTCAATTTTTAATTTATGTAATGAACTACTTGCGATATACCTTCGTCATAAATTTAATTATCAAAGCCTAATGAGTCGTTAGGCAAATTTTTTCGACTCTTCGAATCGCTCGATTATACAATTAAAACGATGCACCAGAGTTTAACGAACCGAATTTCTTTTCCTTCGCGTCCTTCTCGAGGGATCTCTTACCTGTCGGTTTTCAGTTTCGCCTTATAAGAACCAGTTTCATTAATAAAACCGTTTTTATTCCTTTGAACTGTTACGTGACAATGGCTGTCGAAACGTTTTTCCTCGTAGCCAGATCATCGCGCAATTATTCGTACAGTGACGAAGGTCGGAAAATATTCGAACGCAGATGCGATAGTTGAGCAATCTAGAATTTTCAAATACTATCCTTTTTCGGGTAAGTCCTTGAAGCTTGTTGGAAGCTTTGAAGTTTCGAGTCACCCCTCGTAACATAATACGATAATAAGATGTTGAAATTACGTTGAATTATCTTATATTTTTATTATTTAAAAACGCATCATAAACACCGTGGGGAAAAACACGCATCATCAAGACACTCAAATATACAGCATCTATATAATTTAGTGCAGTAACAGGGGTTTTGAAGATGATGTAGTTCGTTTTTTGCTAATCAACGCTGACATGTTAATCGTAAATTTTACGCGAAAACTACAAATTAACGCCATTAAACCGTGACAGGGCAATCGGCACCGACGCCTGTCCGGTATTATCATTATTAAAACGGCTCGCAACCGGTAATTTTGCGGTCGATTATTCGAAATTAGCTTTCATGAAAATCGAAGAGCGTCCCGAGGAATCCCGGGATTATTAAATATCCGACGATGAATGTTGAAAGTAGGGAGAAAAAAAGTTTGAGGAAAGTCATTAAAAGTAGGGAGAACATAAAACAGGTCGTTGAATAAACTGAGAGCTCGAATAAAAGTGGCATAAAAAGCGCTCTAGACGTAAATCCGACTTTTTTGCCGGGTTGAAAAATAACGAAATGCACCTGCAAATCGTAAAGTAACAGAGGTAGCTGTCCGCGATGTTCACCGTAAAAATAATGACTAATAACCTTGACAGTTAACGCATCGATGATTCAAAATAGCCGCGGTTTCTTCTTTACGTTTCTTCTTCTTTTCTTATTTGCCCGACGATTTTTTACGGGTTTCACATGACACGCTCTCGGAATTGATTTTTCTGGAAGGACGTTCATATTGAAAACTTTGTATTGCGATGAGAGCTTTTGGAGGTCATCTTCATAATTCTGCTACTGAACTACAAAATTATTTTCTTCATTTTCATAGATTTTTTGAATTAATTAGAATTATTTAGAATAGATTTATTATCTATTCTCCTGGAATATATTTTGCGTTATTGGGAGCAAATTATACTATGTGTTAAAAATATTGTATCTATTAACAAGATGTGTATAATTTTGAATAACTTCCTTAAAAAGTTATTTAACTGTAACATTGGAGATTTTAACGTTTTTTAAGATTTATTTTTACGGGAAAATTGGAAATTGTGGACACCATCTTCAAAAGTTTTCCACTATATTAGTCCTCCTGAAGAATTTATTGATTTTATTGAATAAATGAATTTTTTTTGTATTTTTTTTAAAAGTTGTTCTGTTTTTTGTTTATTTTTTTTGTATCCAATTGGTTTGGTTTGGTCCATTATCTTTGGTACCTACTATTTCATGATTTTTATTTAATATGAAAAAATGCAAAAAGTGTTCGTATTTTTATTAAAAAATTGACAAATAAAAAAAAATATAATTTCTTATTTTTACAAAAAATTCCAACAACTCTAGGTGTTAATTTGTAATTTTCTGGGCATCACCCTTGTTAACGCTTTTCATATAATAAACAAAACATAAATGAAAGTATTATTAAAAAGATTTGCAAAAAATATTTGCAAAAAGTTATTAAAAAATGGGCATCATCTTCACAGTTTTCTCGATTAATTTACAACCTGCGATTTAATTTTTTATTCAAATTATTCTAATAAACCGACTCACCTGAACTAATTTTGCATCGTTTTCAATCAACAATAAAAAAATCAAAAACACAAAAATAAACCACAATTAAATTTAAAAAAAATCGCACTTTATTCGCGATTATTCAAAAAACATCAAAACGCAAACCGACCAATTTGCTAAATTTTTTTCGAATTCGATGGCACACTTTGTACACTTCGGACATTTAAGGTAGTCCGATATACTTATAGGCTCCCCCTCCCCCAGGCCGTGTGTGCCCAAAGAATCGCTCTTCTTTCGCAAGCTGGAATCGGATGGAATTCGCGAAGATGCCCAGCCGACGCAGCGATCGCCTCTTCTTCTTCTTCTTCTTCTCGTCCTTATTCCTATTCGCGGTCTCGCGCTCTTGCTCTTCATTTCGCACAGCTAACAATGTCGAGGACGAGGACATTGTTATTTGTTACACTTTCGGCAACGTAACCTGTTAGAGCGTTGTTAGCAAACTCTGCACGCAGTCGTGCTGGTTAGAATAGGAATATTAAACGCCCTGTATACAGCGAATGTTATAAAAATTTCAGAAAATTCTGATAAGACCTCATAGAGCTTAATATGTAGAGTTTTCTGTACCGTAACGGGCAGTTAAGTGGCTGTAACATAAATCATTCTAAATCCTTTTCAATTACGCTGCGATTTTCCGCTATAATACCCGTCAGTGAAGCCGTTAAAGCGCCCGCGATTGTACGTAATTACGTAAAAGAGGCGTTCTAACAACTATAGGTAATAATTTTCGATTTGCGTCCGTCCGGCAAAGGCGAATCGACAATTATTCAAGCGACGCACGGATGCATGTATGCAGATATAATTCGTGTTTTCTGCCGGGGATTTCGTTTACTCGGCACTCGATCAAAACGGATGAATTACGAGCGGTGTTAAAGCGTCGAGCCGCGACCGCGCCGCTTCTGTCGATGTAATTGATTCCGATCGATCGATGGAATATTGATTAGCAGTTGAAATGCTAATACAAATGATCGGTGTTAATGAGTATTTATTCCAACAACTTAAGAAAACTAATTCGATATCATTTTATAATTGGAGCCTATTTAGTATAATACATAAATATCAAGGAAAAAAACTAATTAAAAAACTTGAAATTTCCTCAAAAATACTCCAAAAAAATCTAATTTCAAAATCCAGCAAATGATTGAGCGAGTGAAAGTGTTTCAAATATTCGAAACGAGTTCAAGTGCAACTCTATTATTAATTTGAAGCATTGAACTTGAACGTAACGAACGAATTCCTGCGATGAATTCGCGGATGAAAATATAAAAATATAACCGATTTTTGCAGTTACTATACGTTACGTTTCCCGTAAAGTCGTTAACCTCGACCGGTACGTCGTATTTTTGCGGTTTTTTTTTTTGTAAAATATAACTCGAATCATAAATATTAATATTAGATTTGTTGCACTTGATGCTCCCTCGTAGAAGATCTTACTTGAGGATCTTAATCACGTATGTAAGTAAGTAAGAGGTCCTTCCTAGGTAATAAATTTCTACTTGCGCTGCCTGAAATTTGCAGTTAGGATTTATTAATGTCGCTATATTTGCCTTTTTGTCGTACGTTTTATACGTCCTAAATTTTAATGACCATGTTCCTCTCAGTGCGAACTTTACGGTTTAAAACAAACAATTAATTTTCATCAATCAAGTACATTTATTATTTCCACATCAAACTAAAAGTGGTGAAGGAAATAATTCGGACATTGGTAGGGTCGAACGCATCGATTGGAAATCTCGTCTCTGATGTAACCCTCGTCGCATTGACAACCCCACTTGCAAATGGTAGTGCACATCTTTTTGCAAGGCTTCGGGTTCCTGTTCTGGCACGTTTCCACTGACTCCGGGCAGCAGGTCTCGCAACCTATATGCTCGTTGTCCGGGCATTCACCTATAAAAACAATCCACAGAGTAGCCTTAGAATGTTTGATCAGAAATGTGATAGTTTAATACCTGCACAAGGCACCGGGCAATCGTTTCTCAAAACGCATATGCCAGTGTCTCTGTCCCTTATGTAGCCCTTTGAAGCATCGCATTCGCATCTTTGTACGCATTGGTAAGTGCAAAAGCCTTCCTGATCGGGAGTCGGATCTTGACACGTTGGTTCCGCTAAGCAGTTCGAAGCGCAATCGTTAAACACCTCTCCAAAACCGCAAGTATCTGTAATACAATTTTAAAGACTTTAGTCGATGTTTAGTCGCCATTAAGGCTCTGGTTCGTTTAATACCTGCACAAGGCACGGGGCAATCGTTTCTCAAAACGCATATGCCAGTGTCTCTGTCCCTTATGTAGCCCTTTGAAGCATCGCATTCGCATCTTTGTACGCATTGGTAAGTGCATATCCCTTCGTGATCGGGAGTCGGATCTTGACACGTTGGTTCCGCTAAGCAGTTCGAAGCGCAATCGTTAAACACCTCTCCAAAACCGCAAGTATCTGTAATACAATTTTAAAGACTTTAGTCGATGTTTAGTCGCCATTAAGGCTCTGGTTCTTTTAATACCTGCACAAGGCACCGGGCAATCGTTTCTCAAAACGCATCTGCCGGTGTCTCTGTCCCTTATGTAGCCCTTTGAAGCATCGCATTCGCATCTTTGTACGCATTGGTAAGTGCATATCCCTTCGTGATCGGGAGTCGGATCTTGACACGTTGGTTCCGCTAAGCAGTTCGAAGCGCAATCGTTAAACACCTCTCCAAAACCGCAAGTATCTGTAATACAATTTTAAAGACTTTAGTCGATGTTTAGTCGCCATTAGGGCACTAGTTCGATTAATACCAGTGGGTTCTTTTAATACCTGCACAAGGCACGGGGCAATCGTTTCTCAAAACGCATCTGTCAGTGTCTTTGTCCCTTATGTAGCCCTTTGAAGCATCG
Organism: Phyllotreta striolata; assembly: GCA_918026865.1. Taxonomy (NCBI): domain Eukaryota; kingdom Metazoa; phylum Arthropoda; class Insecta; order Coleoptera; family Chrysomelidae; genus Phyllotreta; species Phyllotreta striolata. The sequence goes on along the minus strand of OU900098.1, from coordinate 4,375,360 downwards.
CATTCGCATCTTTGTACGCACTGGTAAGTGCATAAGCCTTCCTGATCGGGAGTCGGATCTTGACACGTTGGTTCCGCTAAGCAGCTCGAAGCGCATTCGTTAAACACCTCTCCAAAACCGCAATTACCTGTAATACAATTTTAAAGACTTTAGTCGGTGTTTAGTCCCCATTGAGGCTCTGGTCGGATGACCGTACTAGCAAGATACCGGTGAATTGATGCAGACAAAAACTTACAAGTTGCAGGGCATTTATCCTTTCGTATGCATCTACCGGTGTCTAAGTCCCTCACGTAACCATTGTCCACGTCGCACTCGCATCTTTTGATGCACATTAGGTTGCAAACGCCAACTGGTTGTGGATAAGGATCGAGGCAGGACGGCTCAGCTATGCAGGAGGAGGCGCATTCATTGAGAACCTCATGGCGCCCATCGCAGTAATCTGCAAAATAAAAAAATCTATTATTCCTACTTGTTAATTAGTCAGAATTGAGTTTCAACTAAAATCTGGAAACACTACTAAATCCAGTAGAATTCAACTGCTATAAAATCTGGCAAAAGTTGAGCATTTGTTCAACAGTTCCCCTAAACTGCAAGCTTCTGGAATACACGATCAAAGAGCTGGATCAGATGACCTACTAGCAAGAGGCCGGTGAATTAATAATATAGAAAAAAAAACTTACCATTTGCCGGGCACTTGTCTATCCGTACACATTTACCGGTGGCGAAATTTCTTACGTAACCATTATCCACGTCGCACTCACATCTTCTGACACACATTTTGTTGCAAATGCCAGTTGGTTGTGGGAAAACATCGTTGCAGGATGGTTCAGCCGTACAGGAGGAGGCGCATTCGTTGAGAACTTCATGGCGCCCATCGCAGTAATCTGCAAAATGATTATAATTGAATTTTTTCTTCCTGATAACAGTTTCGTTTGATCTAAATTCTGGAATGCTAAATCTAATGAAATTCAACTATTATAAAATCTGACGATTTTCCATTATGGTATACCTGGATACGTTGGGCAGAATTTTTTATACACGCACAATCCAGTCGAAAGGTCTCTTATGTAACCTCTGGATGAATCGCATTCGCACCTTGCCACGCATTGCTCAGTACAGAATCCAGCGTAATCCGGAAAAGGGTCTGTGCAAGATGGTTCCGCTTGGCAAGCCGAAGCGCAACCATTGAAAACCTCGTCAGGGCCACAAAAACCTGGACAATAATGTCCAATTTAATAAATAAAGGTAGTTAACTGGTAATGCATCATCTTCAAATATTATTTCTTTTTCTCATTGGACATTAAATTCTCAAAGTGGAGTGAATGAAGTTTCTCTTGGTATAGGTAATTCAGTGCATATTTGCTACGATGTCATACTTATTGGTTTAAAAAAATTGACTTACCTGGTTTTGGAGGCTTTGCTAGGGCGGTTGCGGTGAAACCGCAAATCAACAAGATTCCATACAATACCTGCATGTCGAAACTAATTCGAGTGTGCTCGATTCGAAAAAAATTGTAGCTATTTATTAGGGATCTTATCTGGTAAGCGTGGTAAATTGCAGAAAATAAAATTTAACAATTTCTGATATTGGCAATAACACGTTTTTGTATAACAATTTTCTAAGATATGTAATTAAAATAGGATTGTTTAGGGGAATATAACGAACATTTATTTTTTCGATTGTGCGAGTACAATCTTTAGCTGTATGTATACAAAGTGTTTGGCAAAAATTATTATTGAACAGATTATTGAATAACAAAGAAAGTTACACACTATAATATTACCTTAGGATATTACTAGGAACTCTTGAAAAAAGTTATAGTCGAGTTGGTCATTCGATTCAACTAAAATTATAGTAAAAAATTATAATACATTATCATTAAATAGTCGTAAGGTCTTATAGAAAGCAAAAAAAGTCTATTCATAGTAGCAAAACTGTGACATTATATTTCAATGAGCTCCTTCGTTTGACAGAGAGTTTAACATCAACAGTAAATTGCAATCCTTTTTATTCAAAAATTTTATCGAATCGAATTTATTATTTTATATCCGTACTTGATTTGGATTTATTTACTGGCTTCTGAAGTGACTAAAGCGCAATAGACAACGAACGTAACCATCATTGGACCAAGAATCCCCATCCCTTTTTAATTTCTGGAAGTGTATCTCAAATTTATTACACATTATAGAAGAATTATAGAGAAGAAAATATTTTTTTACCATTGCCAAAACTAAATTGCATCCTACGGCTATACCCGAGGACACAATGAACAATAAATATCTCCGTTTTATAATGCGAGTAACGTATTCAACGGTGCTGAAATATTTTTTTTTAGTTTGGGTCACAATGTAACCGAAATATCGGGGATTCCCCGTAACTTACTTTTTTATTTCACTGTGACGCTTTACGAAATAAACGAGTTCCTTTTTCTGATATTCATTAGAATCAATGCAATTGGAAACATCGACGAATTGCCGATCAATTTGTTCCATCTTCTCCATTGCCTTCCATAGATGTTTCAGCGCGAATTTGATTTGAATGTTGAGGTATAGAATCAAAAATATGGTTATCTTGATCCATAATTTAGCATGGGTGCCCAGTACAATGAAAATTACAATATACTGAGTGATGTAAACTACGGGACGATTCAGAGAGATGATTTTCGTAAGATTCAGTGGAATATTGCGTTAATTCCTGATGGTAAACAGGCTAACAAATATGTACATACATAATAAGAGAAAGGAATGACGATGAAATATACGGTAAGAAAGAAAATCTTAATTTTTTACTGGTTTTCTTACTCGTTGGGACCTTAACCAACGAGTAAGATCGCTCCTCCATTACCAATTTTCCAACTTTTTCAATATCCAATATTTTATAACAAATAGCTTGGTTAAACTTGCAAAATTTCCTCATGGATTTCTCGTATCAGGTTATCATCTGGTCCTTGAACAATACCATTATAACATTCTTAGTTATGGGGATTTATAAATACCTACTTCGCATAACTTGCCAGCAAGAGAAAAGCGAGATCGTTGAAAAAGGCTTCCCCCGCATTGTAAGCTTGTACCGGTAGGTACCTAAACCTTTAATGTTGTGATTCCATTTCATTTGCAAAATAAAACGATATGATATTTATGCATTAACTATTTAATTGTTAACAAAATTGTTACAAAATTCAATAATGAACCTATAGGTTACGATGTTTTTTTAATAAAATAGTTCCAACTTAATTGGACACACTGTATAAATCATAATTGACTCATTTTCTTATTTCACTCACCTTCGAAAGTACAGAATAAAAATAATAACTTATTTTTATTATATTTATTCTGTGTTCGAAAGTTTCATATTTTCCGAACAAAATATTTTTGATGTTTATAGTAATCGCAACTGTATTTTCACTAGCAAATTTATTAAATTACATAACAAACTTTCGTTTTATTGCTCTTGTAAAAGTACACGTAATATTTTAGGGCAATTGGTAAGTAAAATAAAGTAAATAAAAATAACGAGACGCTATATTTATTACAAAAACTTAAGGTTAAAGTTAATCCATAAAAATTGGATAATATAATTTAATTTGTGACATACATCTTTCTTTTTTAATATACTAAGCATATCTGAAGAATGTTATTGTCGAATAGGCCATTCGATAGAGCTAAAAAGCATACTTTAATTAAATTTTCCCTAAATTATGGAAAACTCCACTCACTGATAATAAGGACACCCTGCTCATTGTAGCGAAACCGTGGCAATGTATTTCAATAGGCTTCTCCGTTTGGCAAAGTAACATCAACAGCAATTCGCAATTCTCTTTATTCCATTTGTACCAAGCGAATTGCTGGGCTTGTTTGTGAATATTCTCGCACTGAAACAACCACTTTACATGAAAAAGGCCACGTTTGTTATCAGATAGGTACCTCAATTTTAATTTGCTCTCCGCTTTCGGTTAGGACTACGGCACTGTGAACCATAATAAGGAACATAGCTACGGGACCAACAGTATCCAATCCGGTGGCTTTCTAAAAATCATCGGATCGCCATTTTTTACATTTAGCCGCTATAGAATCCATTACTTACCATTGCCGAAACTAAATTGGTGCCAATGGCTATGCCAGAAGTCAAAGCAAACGATAAATATCGCCATCTCATGGCACTGGTGATAAATTTAGCAACCCTAAAATTCGTTGAATAAATATCAAATTATTGAATAAAATTATTTAGGTGGTTCTTCGGGACTTACTGTTTTATTTTGAGGTGCCGTTTTAAGAAATAAAGGAGTTCCGTTTTAACTTTTCTCTGATATTCATCGGAATCAGTACAATTGGAAATATCGACGAATTGCCGATCGATTTGTTGCATTTTCTCCATGGAGTTCAGTAGATGTTTCAGAGCGAATTTGATTTGAACGTTAACGTAAATAATATTAAGCAAAGCTACTTTGGTATACAATGTCGAATGAGTCCCTACTATTATGACGAATACGATATACAAGGTGTTGTAAAGAGCAGGTCGGTTCAAGGAGGCAATATTTATAAGAATTAGGGCTAAATTATGTTGATTTTTTACGGTTAACAAGCCAATGTATAAATGATACGCGAATGGAATGATGACGAAATGTATTATTATGGTGAAAATTTTCAATTTTTTGCTGAACTCCTTCATTTCTTCATTCAGCGATTCGTCGGGTCGTTTTTTCTGTCCCTTTACCACAACGTTTCCGATTGCTGCAAAGGCTTTGTTGAACAAGCGAAACTTTCTCATGCTATTCCCGTACATTATCTGACACTAAAACGTATCAAAACTGTTGATAATTTGGCTATTCGGGCGATTAAAAGGAACTTACTTCGAACATAGTTGAAGCGAAAGCGATGTCGTTAATTAACATCCCCTTTTCATTGCGTGCTCTACACATGTACACTATGAAGAGAAGTAAAGAAACGTTGTACGACCAGAATATCAACCTCGTTATAGTTTTTTGCAAAACCGTTCTGATGTATAACGTGCCCAAATCGGCCATCCAAAAAAACGGATCGCCTGGAAATTTTTCCTTCTTTTATTCCTTCGATAAACGTAGGGAAATGATGACGATGAAAGTAGGTTAATCATAAAAGTAGAGAGGATTAAAAGAAGTAGAGAGATTAATAAAAGTAGAGAAAATGATAAAAGTAGAGAGAATGATAAAAGTGGAGACGATAAAATAGTAGAGAGAATAATGAAAGTTGGGAGAATGACAAAAGTAGAGAGAATAATAAAAGTGGAGACGATAAAATAGTAGAGAGAATAATGAAAGTTGGGAGAATGACAAAAGTAGAGAGAATAATAAAAGTGGAGACGATAAAATAGTAGAGAGAATAATGAAAGTTGAGAGAATGACAAAAGTAGAGAGAATAATAAAAGTAGAGATAATGATAAAAGTAGATTATTAAAGCTAATAATAAAAGTTGAGAGAATGATAAAAGTTTGAAAGCAAATTGCTTGTGAATAATTGTAACTATTTAAGTGTATTTAACGATTATTTTAATTTACAAATTTGCAACTTCATAAGATTGTTCTAAAAAAGTACGTAGATGAGGACGAAATAAATATGAAAAAATATACAGAGCGTTCAAATTTCAGAAATGAATACAATAGTTTAAAAGTTCCACTAACCTGGAAACGTTTCAAATTCCCCAAATAAAACATTTTTGATGTTAATCTTCATGATCTTTCGATATTGTAACTATACTGACTAATAACTATTATTTGGAGAACAATAAGTATTTAGAATAAAAAATGGGGACACATAAAATAAATGATCAAAGTGGGTAGGTACATAAATTTTCCCGATTAACGAGACTCTGTTACATCAACTTTAGCCATTCGAAAAAATAGATTAGAAAAAAATCGTAAAGACTTAATTAACCACTATAAAGAGAAGGGAGTTTCTCTATCGGCGTCGATTCTCTTCTGCGTCGGTGACGTCGCGGCGGCGGGACGAGATATACATTGATACAGAAATTCAATATTCCTACCGACATCTTAAAAAATAATAATAACTTACAAGAAGCCCATTTTCCGGTCGCATTTATTGCTATCTAAATTCGCGAAATATTTACCTATCGAAATAAATCCTAGCCGAGCGGAGAGCGATCTCAATTTATTTTTTTTTCCGTTAACGAATTTTTCAGTTATCTACCGACGAAAAAGCGGCTGCACGTCGAAATAAATCAGTCCGCTAAATCCGAAAATAAAAGATCGTTAAGTATTCAAAGTTAATGCCCTATCCGCGTATTTATTAGCTTCGATAATACTCGCGCAAAAAAAATAAAACTTCGAAATAATGACGTTGAATTATACGGGGGTTCTTCAAGAATTAACTCTTTCGTTTATTTCCAAACGTATCTACTATTTTAATAATACAAATTTTTCTCAGCGATTTTTTTCGACTTTTAGTGCCGCACTGGAAAATTAATGGTTGATTTAATGTAAATTCTATTTGTGCATTGCGCGATTGGTATTAAGTAAATTTAAATTGCGATGAAGTGAAGTCTTTAAAAGTTTCTGGGAAAATTTAAATATCTGAGTACCGATCTCGCAGGTATTTAATGGTGTTCTTTCATTGAATTTTATAATGGCAATAAAAGCTGGGTTCTTTGAAAATGTGTTGAAATGTAGAAAAAATAGAATGGTTCTGCCTTTTTTATCATCAACTACATTTTTTATAGATCTAATCAGATACTCGAGTTTATCCAGTTAATGAATTACCCTGTAGACTTTTGTATTCTTTTTAACAAAATAAATATTTATTATTTAATATGCAATTTAAAAGTATTTCAGAATGATTATTACCATCAAATATTGAAGATAAGATAATGCTCATTTAAGCAGCAAAATAATTCTTAATAATAACGGAATATTTTTCCTGAAAATCTAATTCTTAAATATACACTTGATAAAGTAACTAACATAACTATTTAATGGTCTTATTCGATTAATAAATAAAACTGTCTTTGGTCTCGAGTCTCGCCCAGCGTGAGCAAATTCAATTTCGCTCCCGAGCGAGACGGGCGATTATTTTTTTTATATGAAATTCCCGACACATTGACACAAATTACCGAACATGGAGGACACGAATCGACATACGTAGGTCGAAGGAAATAATAAAAATATTCGTGTAATAAACGACGGGCCAATAAAAAATACCATCATTCCGCAAATTTTAACGGTCCTATTCCGCAAAAAATTTCCTCTAATATCTTCCAATACCGATGTTTTTTAAATAAATAAATATAAATAAAGATTAATGGTTACACGAGAGTTAGTAATGAATTGTTGCGAATTTGAATTTTAAATTTTTCTAACTGTGCAACGACGAGCACGCTATTTTGAATGTATCGTTTCGCGGACAGTTGGTCGGAATTATTATAAGAACGAGAAAAAGCGAGTCCCATCATCGAATGTAGTAGTACTTTAGATAAGCTTATCTACATGACGAATGTCTTCGGTAAATGGCCGTCTATTTTATTTACCTTAACAATGATATATTATTTAAACAGACCGTTTATTAACCGATACATAAATTTTAATGAAAACCTAGAATGCCGTGCGGAGCAATAACATGGGAAGTCGCTCGTGTGACGCAATTTGATAGGTATTTCGCTAAAAGTTAAACCGCTATGACCCCTAGGTGGGCGGTATATGGGATTAAACGCCTGGTTTATATACCCGATAAAACCGCCGATTTAAATTGAAATTGCATTTCGAAAGGTACTTTTTAAAAAAATATCCAATGTGGTCCTGGTTATTATTTCAGCACAAACTCTAACTAATCGTTAAAGTAAAGTAAGCAAAAAGAAAGTAGAAATGCAATAATTGTGCAGGGTGAACCAAAAATTGAATATGCAATAAGCATTTAATCTGTTTCTTATAAAATCGTATTAATAATAAATAAACAGGACTCGTAAAGATGATGTTATTAATGCTAATAACATGTATTATTATAAAGTGCGTAAATAAGCGTAATAAGTGTAAAATGGAGTTAATCGATGATTAAAGGCTGTAATGGGATAAAAAAGCAGAGAGAATGATAAAAGTATGGAGAATGATAAAAGTAGAGAGAATGATAAAAGTAGAGAGAATGATAAAAGTAGGGAGAATGACAAAAGTTTGGTAGCAAATTGCTTGTGAATACATAATTGTAAATGCAATAATTGTGCAGGGTGAACCAAAAATTGAATATGCACTAAATATTTAGCCTTCTTATAAAATCGTACTAATAATAAATACACGGGACTTGTAAGGATAATGTTATTAATGCTAATAACAGAGATTATTATATAAAGTGGGTAAATATGCGTAATAAGTGTAATGGAGATAAATCGAGGATAAAGGGCTGTAATGGATACATCGCGGCAGGAAAAAAAAGAGGCATTGATAGTGTACGAGTCGACGCTGTCCATCTCATATCATGAAAAACTCGTTCCAGTGCAAGGCCAATGACAACACGTTCGTATGGTACTCGCACACACGCACGCATATGTGATCTCTCCTCTTCGCGCAAGTTACAAAATTAATTCGTTTTATTGGCGATGGGAAAAGTACTAAAAATTCGACCTTCGAGTACGGAGTATTCGCCGTTACGGGCGCTTTAATCGACGTCTATATGAGCTTTTTTCGACGTAAAATTAGCCAGATATGTCTGAAAAAACGAATTTTATTATACTAGAATACCATCTGTATACCTCATTTGCGGCTCGTCAGAAAAATCCCTTAAATTGCAGCAACGTTGTCGCGTCGTTTTTGAGTTTCCGTTGCTCCGGGGAATTATCATTCCGCATCTTTTTAAGTAGGTGTACGGTATTATATTAATGAATTGGTATGTAATTTGGAAGGGTAATCAATTTAATCCTAAAATTGTACGATTAATCAATTAATCAATTAAAAACGGTCCTCAATCTTCCAAATGGCGTGTGTTCGAGACGAGTTGGGCCTTAAAAGTCGGAATTTCCCGACTCTCATTATACAGAAAAAAATCCGATGCGAATTCGATGCGCGTCTCTCGCATTCCTACCTACTTACCCACCTTTTTCTTCTTCTTCTTACTTAAATAAATAAATTAACAACGCGAAATCGCCGAAGAAGGATCCTCGAGAGTATTCTGCACACAAGACGTCCCCCGGAGATTATCTAGATAAACTTTTTCCCAGTGAATTTCAGGCGAATAGTGTGCTTGAGGAAAAAAAAAGGATTTTTCGTTTGTGCGATATTCCGCTCTGCTGGAGGATTTCGGTTCGCGTCAATCAAAGAGGTAAAAAATTCGCTAAATATTTTCCCTTCGTGCAGATTTTGCTTTCTTTATTTTTAGTAAAATCAGGTAACACCTCCAAATCTCGTCTCAATCTACATAGCTTCAAATGCGATAATATAAATTTATTATGCAACTATTATTTGCTATTAAACAATTAAATTCGATTTTATTTTCAAGTTGAAATACCTGTACGTGTTTCTTGTTTATTCTGAACTTGACCCACATCGTCCAGCTTCATGTCGATTACCTTTTTACCTTCGTTTTGACCGAAAGGAAATAAAAGGTATAAAAAATCTCGCCAAGTCATAAACACAGTCGTTCGCATTGTTTGCGATGAATTGCGTAACAGTATTGACGATAAAAAAATACAAAGAAACCCCCCTTTAACTGTTCACAGTCTCGAATCCATTAATGAACTCCCCTTTGTTGATGTAGTAAAAGTATCGTAAATTTTATTTACCTGGCAACGTCGCTATAATTTTGCGCAATACGTCATAGTTAAGTTAGAAAAAAAAAACGATTTTCTTAAAATGCGTTTTAATGCGATAAAATTGCGCCATAAAGGGTTAATTGCGTGTTACATTTTTTTAATAAACAATTCAATTATACCGATTCTCATCTTCGCCTTTTAAACCGTTTCAACACTTTTAATCACAATCGGGTTGATTAAACTTTTATATACATAAAAATTATCAGCCATGTTATTCCGAATAAACAAATAGTTAAGCGATGTTAATTAGGTATTTAATCATTATCGAAGATGCTTACAGTCAACAGGACTGCGTACACAAATTTGACGTTTAGTCCGTTTTTTTGGAGCAGCACGTTTACGGACGGACTGTATTTTCCAAGTAAGTACTTTTTTTTGTAAATTATATGAGTTTGATATCATTTTTGACTACCCTGTATAATCAAACAGTAATCAACATGTCAAATTTATAGGTTAAATAAACAGCCAATACTTTGTGTTAAATTTATATTAAATTTGACCCGTACCTACACAAAAATCTTATCGAAAGTATTGAAATTCACAACATCATTGGATAGGTGGGTAATGGGTAAAGTCGAGTTTAGTTTTAATGTCACGTTTTTTATTATTTTTTGATATTCTTAGGAAAATATGTCTCCATCAGTTAAAATGTTCTAGTTAAAAAATTTGATTTTTGATTACCCTATATATTTATAACAAAAATGTCAAATGATATTTTGAAAAAATAACCAACTTTATACTAAATTTGATCCGCATACAAAACATCGATGATGTTCGATGGTATGATTAAAAGGAGTATTTGCTTGTATACTTCAAGTACATGCTTAACTTCGTAGTTTTCACTTCAAAAAAATTATAGCATTTACTCCACATAATTCTTAAAGTTAGATTAAAATAAGTAATAGGAGAAATTACTTCATACTCGGTTTCAACTAGGAGTTGCTGTAGATATCAGACGATACCTGGGTTATTGTAGCGATAGATTGTATCCATATTAGAATAATAAAACCAAAACTTCAAGGGGAAGAATATTTCAACCGCAGAGGATTTTGTAGTATTTGTGCAGGCTACATGAAGTTCTAAAGGAATATTCACGTCCGTGGATGCATCACGGCCAGGAAGCGTCTTCGTATTAGTCTTAGTATTTACTACTAATTTATATTTCTAATCAAAATAAACACTTCCCATCGAAGAATTTATTTCATGTAAAAGATTATTCTCTACAAAATACTGGGAAGTAAAAGCTCTTGCTTGAAGTACAAGCAAATAGATACTCCTTTTAATCATACCACTAATCTTATCGAAAGTACTGAACTTTCCAACATCACGGGATAGGTGGGTAATGGGCAAAGTCGAGTTTAATTTTAATGCGTCGATTTTTTTTTGTGGAATTTATTTTATGATTTTTTTGGTATTTATAGGAAAGAATGCCTCCGAATGGGGACCGGTGATAATAATTCCATTACTGGCGACGATAGTGCTGGCCATTACCGTTTTTCTTCTAGTAATGTTCAGGCAAAATCCGACGTTCGTCATCAGCACGGTTGCCGGATGTTTGATTTTTATCACAATCTACCTCATTTTGGTCGCATTGGATTCGACGAAACAGTTTTTGTATTAAAGAAAAATAAGGGAGAGAGGTCGTTTACAATATTTTCTGTAAGAGTTTCACGTCGGATAAACGATCGTTTATGATGGATTTTTAGATTATCTTATTATTTATGTACTTACTTATGAATTAAATTTATTTTTTACTGTACGCTTTTCAGTTTAATTATTACCTGTTACAATTTTTGGATATTAATCGAGTTTTTAAATGCTTAATAAAATTGTTATTATTTAGGTTAATTTCATAGACCTATTAGTTAATAGGTCTATGGTTAAGTTCTATTTGCATCAAGTCATAATTTTGATGGGACAAACATCATTTTTGACATTACAGCTAAGTGTAAAATGTCGCGAAGCACATTCTGCAAAAATTGCAGAAAAAACCTACCGCTTTTCAAGCCCCTTTTCTTCACCAAACCCCACGAATACAAACATTTAAAACGAATATTCGGCTTCATTTTCGGCTTAACCTTAGGCATACTATTTTACAAATTCATAATAGTAGATTTGGAATTCACCGAGGATGCCGGTAAGCCCTACAAAGTTCCTCTAACACCTCTTCCAACATCATCGCTTTCCTCGCAGGACTAATAGTAGGTGGAATAATTTGCTTGATGCTAGCCGTGGGGTACGGCTTTTCATCGCAAATCCGATGCATCGTGTGCCTCACTTTCCCCATTCTAGGCGGCAAAGTCGGCCGTTCCGTCCTCAAGGCCGCTGTCATAGCCTTCGTCATAGCAGGTCCCGTCGAAAATATGACCAACAACGGCAGGGAAGTGGTGCGCGTGTTCTCCTGCACCGCCTCTCTCACTTTCAACATGACCAAAACCAGGTAAACACCCACAACATTCCTAACTAATCTAGCATCCATAGTACATAATAGGCTTCAGGGCTTCAGAGTGGGTAAACGATAACCATCCGCAGGTTCGAGTTGATGTTTAAGCCGTTCGTGGACGCCATCTTCGGCATGAAGACCGACATGAACGAGGTGAAGGACACCATAAGGTCGGTGAAGGACGTCTCGGCGCCGATTACCGGGGAGGTGGAAGGCGAGGCGGAGATGAGGAAAATCAAGGAGGAAAACGATTACTTGGACGCAGTTATGGGCGACACCAAGCAGTCGGATTTGGTGGGCGATAAGTTCGAAACTAAAGGTGATTGGATAGGTCAAATTCGCCGAATTGATAACTGCCTAATAATAGACTAAGGACGTCTATTAATAAGTTATTTATTTTTTCAATTATTTGTTATTTGCAATAATCGTACTATCTTGCATTAAAGGTGAAAAAGTTGAAGCGGTGCGCTTCGAGAAAATGTACATGAAGAAGATCGAGCAGCGGTGCGAGAATCAATTCGTCAAGGCCTCGTTGAAGTGCCGGGAGATGTTCAAAAAAGGCTACGACACCTGCTACGATACGGTCACCTGGGTGGCCGGTTGGATACTCTGCTGGCCCATGAAGTTGGACTTTATCTGCAACATAGCCGAAGCCTTGGGGGGCATCAGCAGGTGCGACCCATCCAAGGACATGGATCCCGGTATGTACCCGCTACATCTTCAATTAGAATCCTAAAATGGTTGTTGTGCTGAAAGGTTTCGGTGAAGGGTACTCCTATTTGAAGCAATCTCGGAATTTCCTCTCGAAGAACTTCAAGGACGTGAAGTTGCAGTATAAGCTAGGGAATTTGAAGCCTTTGAAGGACGTTCGGGATGCCAGAGATACGGCCAAGGCGATTTGGCACGAGGTGAACAGGAAACGACGGATCTTCTTGAAAATTCTAATAGCTGTTAAACGTTTGCTGGCTTTCGTGCTGTTAAGAATATTGCAGGAGTCCCAGAAGTATCACGATAGATATCTTAGAGACATCGAATTCGACAATATCTACATAACCGAGTAATTCAATTCTACCGCTGTCGAATCCCATGTACCTAGAGCTTATTTTATTGCAATACTCGCAGGTACTTTAGAAAAATCGACGCCAGGCGTCGACTGCAAGAAAAATACACTTTATTACCGTTGAAGAAAATCGAACGGAAAAAGATCATCGATCCTCGATCGCCTAAACCCCTAAAAGCCGAGTGCCAACAATTAAAGACCGATTTGTTTTTGATTCTGTTCGAAATTCTAATCGTAACCATCCTGGTGCTGCTGGACAGGATCTTCTTCGAAGCCTTAGATATAATAAGAAGGCACGCTAGGATCGATTACTTGCAAATCGGCCATCACGATCTATTGTTACAGGTCAAAGGTTTGCGCGTTAAAGTTCTTATATATTTTTTAAATCCAATGTAATCAAATTTAAGGCACAGGAATGATTGCTTCGCTATTGAGATCGCTAGTGAAAGGTTTCAACATCAAAAAACGGATTAGAATACAGAAATCTAACGCCATTTGCCTACCAAGACCACTATTGTTGCCGAATTATTATTATTTGAAAATATACCTCACTTATTTGGCGATAATAATACTCACGTTCGCCCAAGCGTACGCTTTGAGATTCAGGAGGGCCATTTGTTCGTATTTCTACAGGAAAAGGGAGAAGAAAAGAGTTTTGTATTTGTACAACGAAACGTTAAAGCGCCGTAAAGGATTTTTCAGGTATTGTTCTTACACTTCCCTATACCCTTTCCTACACTTCCCTACACTTTCCTACTTCTCTCTACTCCTCTCTACTCGTCTCTACACATTCCTACCTACAAGGGTGGGGTGAAAAGTGTTCGGCCTAAATCATTTAGAACTGTCTAGAACAATCTAGAACGCTCCATATTCAATCAGAACTGTTTAGAAAAAATTAGAACGCTGCAGAATCATTTAAGGAGGCTTCAGAACCATTTAGAACGCTCCATAGTCATTTAGAACACTCCGGAATCAATTATAACGGTTTAGAACTGTTTGGAACGCTCCAGAATTATTTAGAACTGTCTAAAACCATTTTAATCGCTTCAGAATCATTTATAAAGCTGTCATTTAGACTGTCTAAAACCATTTAGAACGCTTCAGAACAATTTTGAACAATCTAGAATTAATTAGACCGGTCCGGAACCATTTAGAACTGACTAGAACAATCTAAAACGAACCAAAATTAATTAGAACTGCCTAGAACTAAAGATTTCGAAATTGTTAACAGAAAATCGCGGTTTCTCATTGTCGGGTCGAGAACTTTTCACCCTACCCTTGTAAAGTCTAATAATCGCCTTCTAGTATATGCAACCAACATTACAAACCAGTAACCACGTCAAAGTGGTTGCCTGCATTAAAACTCAACTGTAGTCCTGTTGCATCTAGCAGGAAATATGCGGGAATCCCCGCAGACCACAAATTAAACCTTCTTCTTGCGAATTACAGGTTCATGAGGAAGAAGATTCGTCGATTGGTGCGCGAGCAGCGCCTGAAAGAGTCCTTCACCGGCATCCAGATCCTGCGAATGAACCACCCGAAGGCGTGCGACTGGCTGAGGGTGTTCGCGTTCGCCCGGCGAAAGTGCCTGATTTGCGAGGAGCCCGAGCCGCGCAAAGAGAGCGCCAGCGATTTCGTGGAGTGCCCCGGCGAGTTCTGCCATTTTATCTACTGCGACGAATGCTGGACGGACATGGGAAGCGTTTGTTTGGTCTGCCAAACCGAAACGGAGGAGACCACTAGCGGGTTCGACGAGGATTCGGACGATTTTCTCACTGATTGAACCAGGTAAGGACTTTTTGAGTAAATAAAATGTTTATTATATGCGTAAAAGAGAGCAAAGTGGGTAGAAAAAAAGAGTGGTTGTATTATCTTAAAAACAGAGGCAATATGTAATTTTAAAATACTTTTTGAAGTGGCGTAAACTATAGGGAATATAAAAAATGAACGCATTTTAATAAATAATAATAATTTATTATAATAGTGATGCAACATAGAAACTATATAAACACCATGGATATCACTTTTTTTACATACTGGATAGAGAACAAGTTTATATAGTTTTTAAAAGTACGATTATTATAAATATAGTATTCCAAAAAATATTCCAAAATCCTTTGAATGTAATCTCAATTAAAATCACAACCTTATTTATTTTTAGTCTGATAATATCTAATTGTTTCACTATTTCTTAAACAACTAATCACAATTCACTGTTTATTTTTATAAAAGAAAAATTAACCAACGAATTTGGGAATATTTTTGAACATTTTTTTGGTTTAGTTATTGAATAGTGTAATGATTTGACTAGAAGAGTGGCTTTGTCTATTTAAAAAATCAACAATATAATAAAAAACGAGGAAATTAATAAATTAACATGCACGAAGAGATCAACGAGTTAATTAGAATTTGCGTAAAAAAATAGGAATAAGCACAATGAGTTACCTACAAACACATCGATAATGATCTCGCTTGATCCATTTCGCGTTTAGATTCAGGAATTATACATACAAGGGGATTTACTTTCTCTTGAACATTTAGTTTCAAATAAAATACTTTTTTCAAATTTATATGCAATTTTTCGAACGGAATCCGCCGGACTGGTATCTTCAATAAAAAATGCGTATCAAAACTTGTTAAAATATTGTGCTATTATGCTTAATCTTAAGGTCTTTGCTATTATTGTCAGTACTCTTTCAGCTAATTCATACGATGAACAATTTTGCAAATTGTTGATAAAAAAATAACTTATTTCGGATATGTGGGGAATCACATGAAAGTACGGAGGTGATATTGTGAGTAAAGATGTTGGTCTAATAATACATAGGTAGCAAAATACTTATATCATTCATTATGCTCTATTTTAGTAGCACAATCTATCTATATTTATACAGCTTAAGAATTGGTGATTTCTCGAAACTAGTTCAGTTTAGATTTTTTTATAGATCTCGCTGTATAAATTCTACCATCTAGCTCTAATTAGTTTTTTTTTTTCAAACACCCTGTATTGGTTTCAACGAACTACAGATATGGTGAAAGTTGCGTATAATACACCTAAGTACTACAGATTTTTTTGTATCTCTCAACTTCTAATCTAATTTCGATGGTATATTCGGCGAATTCCGTTAAAAAAATGTCTTACATGAAATATACGATAAACAACTAAAACTATAGCTTATACAATAATCACTAACCTATTATTACCGACGATTAAACGCCCGTTTTTAGATAGTTTTGACAACCTTTGCAGCTAGGTAGGAGTTTCGATAGAGTAAATATGGTGAGCATCACATTGATTTTAATATACTTGTTATACAATTAGGTGTAAATAAAAATTTCATATAAAAAGCTATTCATTTTAAAAACTACCGTTATCGTTAATTATTTTATGTTTTTGGTAAAAATGAAGGATATATACAAAATGCGTTATTTCAACGGTTTTTCATTAGAGCACTCTGTATACATAACTTCGTTCTTAACTAGGTATATCTTATCTTAAATGCAATGAATGTTAGTTACGAAGATACGGGTGATATGGAAATTAGATATATCTAGTATAATTAGATTAGAATGGTCAAAAATCGTGACACTTTATTGCTATTTTAGGAACATTAAATAGAAAAATAATTTAAAAAAATCTACTAAAGAAGCATACTGTATAAATTATTATCCCACTTGCTCGATTCCTTGAAAGTGTAGTGGATTTCATACTTTCTTGCTGGTAGTTGCGAAAGCGAGCGGGGAAATATAAGAAGGGATTAAATCGAAAAGCTAGACAAATTAAATTTAGGTTATAATAGGATTAGAGCATTCGAGATTATTGTAGTGTGGAAAACGTTTATATTAGGGTTTCGGTTCTTAAGATTGTTTTACATGGTATGTTAATTCAATAAGAACTTGCTGTGATTCGCAAGAAAGTGCCACGAACAATAATAGGTAAGTCTTGTGGGTTGTTTCCGGTATAATCGCCTAAAAAATATAAAAATTTTCATATAAAAAAACTTACTCTTGACTAGTGCGCGTATAAATCTACCTATCGACAGACCTCAACAGTATATTTTAATATTCATAATGTAATATCAGTTCTTTTTGACGGGAATATTAAAAACAACGATCGGCGAAATAGCGCCGGCTCGTAAATCCCCGAGATTAGGGTGTGAAGTCAGTAGGACATCGAAACTTAATTGCCAATTTTCATCTACTCCACTACCCCATTTTCGCCCAATCTCTCTCAATATTCCCGAATTCCAATTTCCTAAGAATTAACGCCTAATTTCCCGTTGAGCCCTGTACCACACAACCATAAGGGGGGTTCCTAACAAATATCATAATCAATCAACAGAATAATATAAAAAAAAAACAATTTTTCGACGCTTAGATTTACGACGTATAGTGGCATATCTCCCCCGACTTCCTATTGATAGCTGTGTAAATAGGCTCGTACTTGAGGGGTTCCCCGACTTTGGTCGGCAGTCTTTTCGCGTACGGATTGATGCTGTTGGTGATCAGCTTGACGCCGTTGTGGTGCGTCGGTATGGTGGAGTGCTGTCGCGGGTAGACGTTGCAGCTGTTGCCGTTCACCAGGCCGCCAATGCCGTTGGCGACGACGCTGTTCTGCGAGTGCTGCGGCAGCGGCATGGTCGAGCAATTCGGGTACACGTTCTGCACGGGCTGCGTCGGGTAATGGGGCAGCGTCGCCGAGCACGACTGGCTCTTGTCGGTGAAGGAGGTCATGCGCATGTTGGTGCACCTGCCGTACGGATCCTCTTCCATTATCGCCGGCGCTATGATATCCACCTGGAAATGGCGGAGTAAATTGCGATTCCTGGCGTATGAGTGTTTCGAACCGACCTTATTGGGTCTGATGGACTTCCTCCTGATGACGACGGTGTTCTCCGGGGCCTGCCCGTCCGGGTGCGGGTTCTCGATGATGTTGATGACTGGGTCGGTCTTCCATTCGGCGTCTTTGGCGGCAGACGGGGTGTGCTTGGTGATGGAGAGATGGTGCTCGCTGTCGTTGGAGTGTATGCCGCTGGAGGTTTCGCTGTGGCTGCTGCCCGGCGGATCGGGCGGCGAATGGGAGCTCTCGGTGCTTATGGAGTCCGATCGGCCGGGGATCTCCTCGTGCGGTATCATGCCGGAGTCGGCGCGACGCAGGCATCTCGGCGCCGCTCCCGTTTGCACCTGGAATAAGACCTTATATACTTTATGATTTGTGTACTTGCATGTTTATTGACTGATTCGATTTAAAATTCGATTTACATGTGTGTAGTGTATACAATGTTTCCTATGAATCCTAAAAAATACTTCATAAAGCATGCTAGCTCTCTTAGATTGCACAGTAGATACATTTTATTATAATTCATAGCGAAATTGTACTATACTAGATACTTATCTTTGATGCAGTGAAGAAATTAATGAAACTATTAAACTAATCAATCAAATTGAATTTTTCTTTGGAGTAAGAGGCAACTTTTTTCAATTATTGCCATCACGTATTTCATTTTGTAGAGTGTAAAATAAGTGTAGTATGAGTATAATAAGAGGGTAATATTAGTGTAGATAATATGAATGTAATACAATACATGAATGTAATACATAAACTACTGTTGTTACTCTTTAACTGTATTATCATTTATCGTTTCAGTACAGGTGGTGTTCGAAATGTGGTCGCGCAAACGATACGAGTGCCGTCGAAATAGTTGTCGCAATGCAGCGAAATCGAAAACGTTTGAAGATCCACTCACCTGGTTCTCGTAGTTGCTATGAACAATGACCGACGCCTCGTCGAGCAGAGGACTTCGTTCTTCGAAAGCGTCAGCGGGCGGATCGAAATCCTGATTCGTGCTAGCGTACGTTATGTGTTCGTCGTGAACGCAAGCCAAAAGCTATAATAATATGTAGAGTAAAGCAAAGCGAAATCGGTTAATTAGGGCCTACGTCTACGCACAGCACAAGTATAACGAACATCGACGACGATAACATTGTTATTATTATTGGATTTATATACCTTTCCCTCTTCGCTGGCCGTGTCGTCGCCGTTGGAGATCCTCTGCGATGCGCTGCCGGGCGGCAGGGGTAATTCCCTGAGGGTGGCGTAGTCCCCGTCGTCTTCGTCCATTCCGGGGATGGTGCTCCTTCGCACGCTGGCCTTTGCGCTGCAAAACAATCGGATTCGGTGGATTAGGGAGACGTGTCTTTTCGGAGCGGGAACGAAGCGAGGCAAGGTGATGGGTTTATATATCGGTCGCGCAATCGATAAGATGGGCAATTAAACGCCGGTGTAATTTCTAGATAGGAATATGTATGAGTGGGAATGGGGTTTCGCCGAAGAGGGGTTTCTAATGGGAAACGTCTGTTGCTGTTATTAATTATGTAGGGTTGGTAAATACCTAGTCATTTCTTGATGGGGTGTTAGCTTATTGTGTGTCGTATCATTAATAATACACCAGACTGTAGTGTTTAGATTGGATTTGTTACAAATGTATGTTATTAAGAAAATTATCGTAAGTCGATCTACTTGTAATTTGTATTGTTTTGGATCGATTATAGTGATAAAACTGTAGAATCTTCAATAGACGATAAGTAATTTTTTTTGATGGGATATCCAATCCAAAGTTTCTCATCTAATCGTAAAACTTCTGTAGTAAATAATTCGAGACGTTTTATAAGCGAGGATGACTCACCGAAGACGCAGTTGACCCTCCACCCCCATTTTCCCCATAAAAGGGAGGTAAGGGAAGATATTTCCAATTCGTTTCGAATCACCTCTTACGTATTCGGGGGTGGAAAAGTGTATCTCTGCATTCGATTGTCGTCAGAAAAGCGGCCGTTTTTCATCTCTGAGAATCCATATCAAAGGAAACAAATATTAGTTTGATGCGGCCTTTGAAATGGATTTTGTTCGAGTACAACTTTGATGGGAAATTTCACCTAATTTATGTGGGTATGAGGAGTTTGGAATAGAATTCTTATCTTGAATTCGTTGTGTTGAATATTCCAATCTTATATGCAACAGCTTGCACGATTTTTCTTACAAGTAATAATATTTTGCTGCACATGTTGTTTGTATTTCCTATTTTCCCCTGTTACTATTTAAATGATAAAGTAATACAATTTTTTGCGGGTTAAAAGAGGATTCTGGAGTAGATTTGGTATAAGTTATTTCTTCGCTCTCAGCGCTAACTGTAAGGTAAATAAACTGTTTAATTTTGTATCTATTACTATTATTTCGCGCAAGGGTTCTCTCTCATTAATGTCCGATATAAATTCGATGGGTGTAGGGAAAGTGAATTTCCGATTTAATCGCCACACTTTACGTTTATCTAAATCTGTTCGCACTTTTTTCGAAGGAAAATAAAAGGCGATCTTTGCGCTTTTAGACACTTACAACGACGCCTCGGGGCGCGTTGCCGCTGTAAATTAGACGCGAAACTGGATTCTTTTGTTGGAAAACGGAAATTAAAAAACCGTTCACCGCACACCGATGTAAATTTGTTTGAACTGAACGAACAAAAAAAACGCCCAAGAACTAGCTAATGTAAATTCTCAATTTTCCAGGCAGATATTTAGAGTAAAATACCATCAATATAAATAGTATTTTATTGTTAGTCAAAAAAGCTATAGTTGTTGCGAAGTGAACTTTCCGAGTTTAGAGTTTAATTGAATTTTCTTCGATGTTTACTTCCCAAACGAACAATATCGAATGCAAGACAATGGGGTTTAAAAGGACAATTTACGACGCCCTCGCAACACGACAATGTAATTTATGTATGAAATGCATTAATGTTGGAATATCGATTACGTACGTTAACGTAACGTAACACCATTGTGGTTGAGTTTATTAACCACGTATCCAGGAGTGACGTTTTAATTTCCCCCCTTCAGTTTACCTGGAGACGTTGTGTTAATGCGGGAAGTTTCACCATGGGAATTTTAATATTTAATATTTAAAGAAAATCTCTCATACACTATTTTTTTGTTCCTCAAATTATAACGACAGTGACGGAGAAATAAAAGAGGATATAAAAATGAAGTGTTTTTAATCTCGGTTATTATAACTTCAACAAACAATATGCGCTACTGATGTCAGCTTTGTTTGCGGAAACTTGAAAGCTTTTTCTGAACGCAAACAGAGCTTATCATCTTTGTCTAAAATACTAACTGAAAAGTAATAAGTTACAGGGTGTTACTAAAAGGCGAACCAAGCGCATGCCGGGTGCGGTAACATCTGCAAAATTGCGATATTTTTTGAATCGAAATAAATATAGTGCTACGGTTTATTTTGACTAGAAAATCGAGATAAAATTGCATATATAGAATTTTTTTAGATTATTCAAAAATATCGCAATGCGATGTACCATTAATTTAAATAAATAATAAAAAAAATTTATCAATTTAAATTAAAAAAATTGCTCTATTTTTTTATTGATACTCTAATCACTGGTGCTAATCAAATATTCTACTATTAACTGTACAAAAAAATAAGCAAAAATCACAACACAACATCACTATAATAATTTTTTTCTAGAAATCCAATCAAAAAGGTTTTCATTTATTCATTAACCAATTCCACTCTATCGTTTTTTCGACCTTTTCGTTTAAATTCCCGAAATTACAGCGAAAATAAAAATAACTCGAAATACGAACTAAATGACCAAGTTGCCAGATAAACAGAAACAAGCCGTCGAATATGTACAAGAAATTTATCTGACAACTTCGCAAAATTATACAAGGTACAACACAAAAAAGAAAACGCCACACGCACAGTTCTTAGAAAAGAAAAGCCATGTTACCGATTTCCCGACGTCGTCGTCGTCTCGTTGAAAGTCACTTTTTGCTTCGGCTTCTTTTTGAACCAACAAAAGTAATTCGAACCGTCCGGAGTATTTTGCGTCGGCGCCAGGACCGGTCTCAGCCAGTAAATCTTTAACAAGAAACACGTATTATTGACCAGTAAAGGATGATAGGAACTTTACTGAAGATTTAGAAATCCAAAAATTTACTATTAGGTTACAGAGACTATTATTCTGAATTTACAGGAACCCTTAAAAAATTTCTGATATACCTTCTGACAAAAAAATACCCGGAAATTCTGATTTAAATTACCTGCACTTATATTTTTAAGTATTTCTAGTATTTCTTAATCAGCATGCAAAAAATTAGAGTGATTTCTCAATCAGTTTGGTTGTAGCAACTGATCTGAATCAGGTGCTCTACGAATTTTGCAATGGACAAAAATAATGAACAAAGAGTTTGTCTCATATATTGGATATTGAACGGAATTTCGTGGGCCGAATCGATGCAAATGCTTAAGGTTCGTGTGAAGTACCGTCGACCAGCCGCCTTATTCACCAGATTTAGTCCCGTGCTACAAGTTTGTGTTCCCAAACTCAAACTGCCGCTTAGGGAATCCCGTTTTGACTCTATAAATGCCATCAACGAAAATTAGCAGAAGGAGCTAAAAGCCATACCAAAAATGGCCTATAAAAATGTTTCGATGATTGGAAAAGGCGTTTGACTATGAGTATATCGCTTTAAAAGGAAGCATATTGTGAAGAACGCTCAAGAAATATTGCGATGTATTCCAAATTTCCGGGTACTTTTTTATCACAGTATACACACGAATTTTTTTACCTGTTCATCTCCATCATCGTTGGTGGTGATGGACCCGTTGCTCTTGGACTTGTTGATGAGCGCCGCCTTCTGTATGACGCCCATGATGGCGCGCTTGGGCGACGTGTCCGTCACGCTGTAGGTCCTCCCGTTGCCCACGACAAGCAACGGCTGTTGGGCGGTATCCTCGCGTCTGTTGTTCAGATGCACGTCGTGCACCAAGCGCAGCGAGCGGGACTCCTTCACCGTGGCGCGGCCGATCTGAAATAGATACGATAATTTCGTTAAAAAAAACAGGAAATGGTACTATTTCTGTATGTTTAATTATAATTGCACAATACATGTTGGCCCAGAATTCAAGCCTCACCGGGAAAGGCCTTATGGAAACGACAATGGAGATGCCAAAACGGCAGTCGAAAACATGAAGAAGTTATTTCTTTGGTAAATAAAGAGGTTTAAAATCGACCAATCCCAGTAGGAATTCAAATCCACGAAAATCATGTGAATGAGCTATACACCAATTTGACATTATTGAAACATTCTATGGCCTTTTCACTTTCAAGGTTAACAAAAGCTGCCAAAATCAGCTGCGACTTTTGAAGCAATAAAAAATTCTGTAGGTTTGGTATTAGCACGACGGAGCTCCTAAATGATCGTATCCATTGTAGTTTCCATAAGGCCTTTCCCGGTGAGGCGTGGGTTCTGGGCCACCCTGTATGGTAAATTTAGAAGAAAAAAAGTATACAGCAGCAAAAATTTTCAGCTAATTACAAACCACTTGAATTAACATAAAGAGAACGTTTTTCTCCTAATTTCCCGGGCGCGATATCCGGCGTTTTATGCGAGAGCCCGGAGTTTTCCGTTTTTGTCTCAGTTTTCCCCGTTCGCGGAGTACCTACGTAATTTCGCAGTTTTCCAGGCGAACTCTCCTCGGACGGTAGTCGGAAAAGTTTCCTAAATACGGAACGCCGGTGTAATTCAGAGCCGAATTGTTCATAGAAACTCCCGTATTTTATTATTGCCGAGCGCAGTGGAGAAGTCAACTCGACTGAACTTGTTCGAATAAAATGGGATCGGGAAGGTGCACACAATGGAGTCGTTAACAATGTTTAAACGTTTTGTTTAGTTTTTCAATGCTAGCAGAAAGTTAATACTTCGGAAATTTCCCTACTGTTCGGAAAGTAATTGTAAATGAACAAGATCTTAGAAGTTGATACAAACAATGAAACGTTTTGTAATTAATAAAGAGCCCTGCTCATTATTCTCTATGTTAAATTCCTTCTAAAGGGCTTGTTTATTACTGAAAGAGAATTCGATTGTTACTAACATTCTGATATTGTCGGTATGGCGAATTAATAAGGTATAGTAGACGATCGTTTGATGTTTATTAATTGGAAGCGGCAGGTTTCTTAACCGATATCATTAGCTGGGAATCGATTACATGCTAATAAACGTGGTCGATAAGTTAATGGGTTTCAGGGAAAATTGGAAAATTGAAAATACGTGAATATATTAAGTGTAAATACTATTATACGCGATATCAACAACAGGACAATTTATTAAATATTTAAAAGCAATCATGCGAAATTAAAACCATTAAAAGCAAACTTTTACTATTATTAAAGAACAAAAGGAGATCATTTCCATAATGACGCTAATTGGTCATAAAGTATTCGTCCAATTTTACAATTTGCAATTCTATCGATCCATTTGTTACGAAACTTTTCGGTTTTCTTGCGGTGCAATTTAGCGAAAGTTGGAAACAAAAGGATCGTAGAACGCGACCGAAGAGCCGGCGTTTCCATTGTCGAAAACCGGCGCTTTTCCCCGTTGGAAGCCTTCCTGAAAAGCCGCAAATTCGCCGTCTACCTCGCGAGAAACGCCGCTCACAAGAACTCTACTCGACGACGAGTAATTGAACCGCGCGCGTAATCGAGGGCGTTAATCGCCCAAACGCGATTACACCGAGCCGTGAAAGAAGAAGGCTTTCAGTTTTATAAATGGAACTACTCGCAAGATGAATTGAATGAGAAAAAAACGACATAGAAATCCCATTTAAACTCTTCGTTTGATGTATATACTCATTCACCCTGTATGGTTGTACAAGTTTATTCTAATTTTAAATACTCAATCAACTTCCTCAGGTGGTGTTTACATTAATCAACCCCTCCTTCTAACAGGTCATTAATTAAAATAATTTCATTCATTCGGCGATTTCCTTGCCTTCCGCCAATTTCCCCCGAAAGAAACCTACGATACACCGAAAGAGCGGCTCGTTAATAACACGTCGAAAGCGAGGAAATCTGGCGGAGGAAATTCCATTTTAATTTGAATGGAAATGAAAACGGTAACGCTAAAGCGCGCGGGCCGCCGATTCTCCAAGACTCCCAGCGAGTCGCCCGGAAAGATGAATAATCATGAGACACATTTAGAGAGGAAACTTAATTTGAAAATCTAACCGTTTTCGTTATTCAAAGTTCAAAGTTGAATACAGTCCGAAAAAACAAAAATTCCGCAACAAAATAATATTATATAAAAGTAAACTCTGCATCGAATGAATATTGTCCAGAGAGAGTTGATTATACAGAGACAGTAGAGTGAACAGAGAGAGTAGTGTGGAACTGTATAGAGTGGAGCACCTTTAGAGTAATCTGGAATATTCCTGCGTTAGATTAGTGCCTCATCCATCAAGTAACAAAATTTTTAGTACGGAATTTTTGGTATCAGATTCAAGTAAATTCGGGGCGCTCGAAAATAAAAAACTCACCGTAATCCTCAGCTTGAACGTCCATTTCTGCTTGATAGTCAAGAAGAGCCATATAACGATCCAAAAGAACAGGTGCATTATCCCGCCGATGATGCAAACGAGCGTGACATCGTCCAAACTACCCCTATACACCACCGTGTAGTCGTGTATGAGGGGCGCGTTGCAAATGCCGATGGATAGGAGCACACAAAGGGCGGCGCAGTGCGTGAAATAGCCCCACAAGTTACCTCCGGCGCCCTCTTCTTTCAACGTGATTATCTTGCTCTCGCGTTGCTGGTTCAAGAATGCGTTGAATCTTGATAGAAAAAAGCGCGTTTTAAATAACTTATTGCCAACAAAGTACTACTTCTACTGATAACAAAAAAGGAAACGAAATCAATTAGTTACCCCGACGAACCTTGTATTGTATGGAAACGTCGGGGATGCAATAAAACGATAGGAGAGTGAGGAATTTCATCAAATCTGGCCGGTATAGCATTGAATCCCGACAAAAAAAACCGAAGACAAATAAATTGCGCCGGCAAGTAAGCAAGCATCGAGCCATTTTCGCCTCGTCGGGAGTTTAATAAAACAGATTCCGGTACTTTCGCAATTTGCATCTAACTACGCGACGGAGAAAAAAATCGCAATAAAAATTCCCGTCGAGCAGCAGCACCAGTTTAGCGGGGAAATTGAACGCAAACATGCCGAAAACCGAATTTAAAAATAGACATATTCTCCCCGCGCGAGCGTGTTTCAATTAAAAAGCTATCCGGTATCCGGCCCTAGGCCGAAAAATACCCCGCTCCTGATTGACAGTGTACGAGACACCCGGGCGGCTTAAACGTGAAGGAAGCTCGACTTTTTCGACGGATTGGCTTCATTGATTAGAGTGCCTTTCGTTTAAGCGCACCCCTTGCAGGACGGGGGATTAACAACGCTAGAACAGACCCAAAATCAGCGGTGAAATTCGATAAAATGCTACTCGAAGAAGCTAAAAAAACTGCCTATAATAGAATTCAAATCTGCAGGTGAAATAATTCTATCCATTACTACTCGGTTATTCGGCTTGAAATTAGAAAAGTTGGATGATTAACCTGGAGTAAAAGGCCGAGGAGGGGCTCGATTATCGAATTAACCCGTCCCCCGGGACTCCGGTAATGGACGAGAAGAAGTAAAAAAAAACAATGATGGATTCAGTAGCGTCCGGCGGAAGTGCCCTTAACCGGAAGGGCGAGCACGCCGGTACGTCACTGATACGTCGGGTAATTGACGTAAAGCAAATGAGAAATTCCCCGGAAACTTTTTCACGGTTTAAAATGGGAACAAGTGGGAGAGGGAGAGCGATACGAGTGCCTCCCTCTTTAAAATCCTATTTAGATAAGAGCGAATGACGGGGAGACTGTAATGTGCTCGAAAACCGGTTTAAATCCAGGAAGATGATAATGGTTTGTCGAAAAAAAATTTAATGAAAAACTATACCAGGCCAGCTAGTTATGATATCCTTAAACATCACCATCTTACATGTATCTTATGTTGTTTGATATCTACTATAGAGCATTTTGGAGGACTAATTTACATGAATTTTGAAAAAAATGGTTGTATTCTTACCTAGTGTGCCCGTAAAAATAGAGTACAATGCTCGAGGCGAGCACCAGCAGCGTGGATAAAACGTACAAGGCGAACGTGACTTGGGAGTTGAGCAAGAACGGCGTGGAATTGCCGAAAGTGTACGCTCTGGCGTTGTGCTTGAGCAACGGCAGGGCCTTCCACACGCCGACGACGTGCACCTGGAAAAAAAAAATCAATCGATGCGAATATTATATCGAATAGAGATACTCCGACTCTATCCCTTTTTTCTCGAGGGTCGTTTGTGTTTGTTCGGGCGCAATGTAAATAGTTTCTATGGACGCGAGAGTCAACACGAGACCTCGCTCGAAGGGACGAAATTCGAAGACAAATACCGTACCTTATAGAGTATGGACATTCCGGCGAAGCTCAGTAGTATGTGGATGCCGTTGATTAGCAGCTGGAAGGAGAATATCAACCCCAAGCACTTGTTCGTCGCCCAAAATAGAGCCGGATAACGTATCGAATAAACGACCAAAGCTAAGGCCAAATTCGTGTACTCGATGTTCACTGAACTCGTAAAACCAGTCTCTGTAAAAGAAAACATCGAATTTGTATCACGCTAGTAACACTAAATTTATAAATTCATCAGCTTCGCTGGTACTCGGCCGACCCGGTTTCGGGCATAAAGAGCTCCGTTTAAGGCATCAACGCGAGTAACTCCTTCGGCTTAATTAGAATGCGCCGTTAATTAATGTTTCTGCAGGGCGGAATTTCGCAAGTTCGCTAACGAGTAACGAGCGACTCGGGGGCTCGTGTACAGGTTTCGAAACGTCGAGTTTTTCAAGATTTTCGCTTTAATAAGGCTCTACCGAAAGCGTCTCTTCGCGTCGCCTGAAATGTTTAATTCGAAAAGTTTGCGAATCGATTACGGGCGAACGAGAAAAATCGTCGGTAGTATAATGATTAGTTGTATTTTATAGCTTCATCGACGGGAATTTTTATTTTGTTCACATGGAGTTTTATTAAATATAATTGAAGCAAAAATTCTACTGTTCTTTAGGATTATTTGTTCAATTAAACTCATTTAATAGAGTATGCTTTCTGAATATTTTTTTAATTATAAAAGGGGAAGTTGTAACAAAGGGTAATTCCGATACAATGGAACGTTGAATTCTCGTATTTTTCTCGTATCTAGATTCTTCTCAAACGAGTGTCGGAACGAGAAAAAAAGATACCGCCAGCTTAATATTCCAGTCAGCGGTGTTTCAAACTTTATTAAAATTTAATAAAGTTGAATTTTATATCTAGTACACGTTAGAGCAACTTGCGGGGATTTAATATACCAGCAGAATATATTGATAAAGACCACTAAAAACTTGTATCGCGTAAAATTTTAAACCCAAACTGGCGCAGTTCGTACGACATTTCTTAAATTACACATTAAATTCTCAACTAAACGGGACCTACATCATAAATCTCCGCTCTCCTGGCATCAGACAATCCTACTATTTAACTTCAACAACTCCGAACTTTAATCGTTAGTTTACCGTTAATCGCACGTTTAGCAGCGACCCGCTCAGCACACGGCAATTACGACTCATCAACCACATAATTTACTAATT
This sequence comes from Phyllotreta striolata, assembly GCA_918026865.1. NCBI lineage: Eukaryota > Metazoa > Arthropoda > Insecta > Coleoptera > Chrysomelidae > Phyllotreta > Phyllotreta striolata. The sequence goes on along the minus strand of OU900098.1, from coordinate 4,346,519 downwards.
ATTAGCGCAAAAGTTTATTACAATTAAGCATTTTCGTTTATCCGCCCGTCCCCAGCCGGATGGAGTTCGAGCAAATCAGAATCGCCAATCAGACAGGTCTACTTAAAGTTTCACGACAATATTCAATTTTTAATGATGCCATTGAGCCAAAGTAGAGGAAATTGATTCTGATCCTTCAGAGCTCTATCCATTCAACATTAATATGAGAGTGCTATTCAGAATTGATTAAGATTTTCCATTTACAAGCAGCTTCTCAAAACTTCTTGTTTGTATAATATGCAAATAATGGATAAACTTACCGATCTCTTTATTATCTAGCATGGTGTGATTCTCGTGTCCTATGATGTCCTTGAGGGTTTTGATGACAGTGTTGGCCACCACCGGTCCGCTGACGAAAGGCAGGGCGGCGGGACGGGCGGTAGCCGTCGGGACGCCCTTGTGGAACGACGGCGTCGGATGGAGCGAGGCGTTGGAGGTTTTGAAGTTCAACACCACCCTGTCGCGGTGCATGACGATGAAATCCAGGTCGGTGTGCCATATTTTATCTGGAAGAAAGGCAGGATGTGATTATTTAACGCGAGTGTAAAGTGTGGAGACTCTGGGTTGTTGGAAAATCGAGAGTCGAATTCTCGCAGCGTATAAAACACGTTAATTGTACACGGGTAAATAACCCTTTTTGCCCGAATGATGTCATTATCCCTAAACCCGAATTATGTGGGCATACGTAGGTAAACTCCGGCTTCCGGTATTGTGTACACAATGAACCTTTTCGAAGCTCCCGTCTAGACAATTTCATTTGAATATATTTGCCGGGTACGAAGCTGAAACTATGTTGTAAATTATTTTATATTAATTTAACAAATGTGAATTAATTGGTGTATGTACGTAATATATGTTCCTGAAAGTTATGACTTTATTATTAATTTGTATCTCTCTATCTCTACTGCTATTAAGTAGATATAAATTTAACAGCACTAAATTAAAGCAGATTTAAATTATTACAGTTAACAATAAATTTAATTCGAAATTTATTTTACAAGAAATTTCACAAAATCCCTATAATTATAGGACCTTTATTATACATAGCTAAATGTAAATGATTGTAGTTGTAGTTGGGTAACCACATTTTTCATAAAAATGTTTTTACCTAGTTTCATAATCCTTGGTTTTGAAAAGTGTAATCTAAGATGTAAGAGGCGAAAGATACTTTTAATATTTTTCATCGATAAAAGAAACTTGAAGTACATTAATTACGTGGAATTCAACTTGGAAGGTATCGAGAATTACGCTTCGCTTTAAGAACTTTTTTAAACACTTTCAGCAGATAAAACTCTTTGCTGCAGACTCTCGAAAACTAGGTCCGAGCAATATCGGTTGTCGATATTAGTTTGCGGTTGGTATTAAATTTCCGTCGAAATGAAAGTCGGACTAAGTTTTCCGCTTTCAAACTTCCCACGAATTTTTTTTTGAGCGAATATCCGCGTTTTTTAATTCATTCGAAATATTTACGAGTCGATGTAATTAATTCGGCTTGTCGCAGGTGTTGATTGCCCGCTTAATTGAAATGGCGCAGTCGGCGGGATGTGTATCCGAGTTATAATTAGGCTGGAAACTTTTTATGATTGCCGGGAGACATAACTGAATTATCGTGCAATAAAATGCCGCGCGTTATTAGAATTTCCGACTCTCCACAATGGCGCACAAACACATCAACAAGTTTACGTCAATATTTGTTCGGCCAGCCGAACTCCACTGGCCTCTACCAGTGTCTAGTCTATCCAACTAAAACAGAGTTAATAGAATTCCATCGTTTTTTTATGCGACTATAGTTTTGTTTACTCGACCATTACTCGTCCATAATCATACATAAACTAGTTGAGTTGTTGGTAGAGGGATGTTTTAAAAGCTATTATCAACTCAGCAAATATTAATAGTATAAATTCTCAATTAATGCACACGCAAAAACACGCTTGTGATCCCCAAACCAGCAAAAACACGCATACAGCTCCTGACTTATCTACATTAATCATCGTGTAAAACACCACCTTCCCGATTAAACTTTTCTTGTCGAACGCAACCCTTTTTCGCTCATCCGTTTCCCTCCGATTTCTGGTAAAACAACCACACTAAAGGGGGGGCCGTTCTTTGACTTCCCGCGCGGGGAGCCGAACTAACCCCGAACAAAAAAGGGGCGGTTGACGCCCTTTCCTCGACCGTCCTTTAATTGAAAATACCTTTCGCCGCATTCGCGGCCCCTCCGCTAAAATACACAAATTTATGATCGTTCGATGAGTACACGCGCCGTTTTCGCATGGAAATGATGTGAATGAAGCCGCTCGAGTGTTCCTCAAGGCGCGGCGATTTTGCTCCCGTTCGCCTTGTTTTCGACGGGCTCATTAAAACCGTTCAACTTGTTGAAATGTAAAACGGCTTCCCATTATGCGTACACCCATGTGGAAAAAAGATCTATTTTTATCGCGACATTAGCATTTTCGTAGCTTCAAAATTTTGGAGATTCGTCCCCAAAAGAAACGCAATTTCAAAAGATTTAATAGATCAAACCTTGTCCCGGTATAAATGGAGGCAAATGATGAAGGTATCGATTTTCGGTTAGCGCGGGATGCGGGTATCGGGTCTCTTTTGGTATCTGCGGGCAACGTTAAGTCTTCAATGGATCGGATGGTAAATGAAACATGTGTGCCATTTTCGACGGGCGCTTTGACGATTCCAGCGGAAATTGGAAAACGAGGTTTGATAAAACGCGAAACGCGACCAATTAAGGGGTTGGATTTCGCGTCGTATAGTTTTTAACGTGTTTTCCAGCGTAACGAATTACTGAAATCGCCGAGTGGGTAATGTTAGATGGGCACTCACCTTGTGACAGGAATCCTTCTTCGATGAGCTTCGCCTCCATGAGCAGGTTCGGTATGAGCAAGCAAAAGGATATAGCGATGTGGATAAACGGAGCCGTTGGGCCTCCGTACCTGAACAGGCCGCAACTGCCGCTCTTCAACAAATCGGGCGGTTCCTTGCTGCAAGTGCCCGATTGCTTGCCGATTTTGTAGCCATCGTTCGCCAAATTACCGATCTGTAAAAGACAATAACACCTATACATTTCTCTTGCCTTCAACAAACTTAAGAATTTCACAATTCACGCTCGCCATCGCTAAATATTCCCCCATTGTGGCGTGCAGAATAGCGGATCCCCCCGCTTTCCTCTTCATGTTTTATGGAAACCGGACAGTCGGGCGATTCTCCAGCAGCCCATCGACCGAGCGTACCGTAATGGAGTGGAATGTCGCACTATTGAATGTTAGTTATAATGGAGTCCGCGCTGTCCAAGCCTCTCTCTAACTCACAGAGAAGTCGCCCGTCTTTGTTCCCAGCCCGCAAAATGGATTCAGCGCGGACCGATTGCAGGATCACTACTATAGGATATTGTTTTAGCAAATAGGAACACGGCACAAAAGCGTATGTTTATTTGGTATCTTCCTTTGTGTGTCTTCTACGAGGTACAGTAACTTCATAAGCGTATATTATTTTGTTATTAAAAACGAGCCGAGAGTTCCAATTTAATGTTTAGTTAGTTAGTTATTTATACTAGAACGCAGCAGAGTGTTATTTGCGGTGAAATTAATCCGAACATCGTGATAAATAATTAATTTTGCTTTGCAGCTGAAATTTAATGAACGCATATGCGAGCAAGAAACCGCTTTATTGAATCGACGTGGACAATATTAAAATTTCTGTCGTGTCCGGCCCTTTCTGTTTGTTGCACTGTGTATATTACATTTGATCCTCTGCATACAAATTTGCGTGGCATACAAACCTAAACGGCGCATTTGGTATTCGTACAGAGATCCGAGGAATCAATATTGTCGCCAGGTATCCAGAATTTCCATCTGCCGATTCGTAATTAATCCGCTGTTTATTAAATCGAAAGTACCGGTATTGGAAGAGCGTGAGCCGAATTCCATATCAGTAGCTGTATTTTAAACGAACGCAAAAACAATTTGTTGCGATGCTCTAACTTTCCAGTTGGCAACGAGACAATTCAATTGAAAACTGGGTCGTTAATGTGAGAACTGCCAAATGCTCGCTGGGTAACGCTAGTATTCCATTTACGAGCGAAATAAGACCGAGTTTAAACTTCTTAACACTCGTAAGTTATATTGTATGTACATAAATTCCTCTTGGTGGAAAATAGTTCCTTCGGAATTCAAAGAGGTTCCGGAAATCTGGATAAGCATTCCAAGTATACGTAAATAATTCACCTTGTTTGCCATACCGACGCCTCACGTTTCCCAAAATGCGGTCTTTTTTACACCCTACGAATCGATAAATTCCACACCTTCCCTTCGATATTTACACTCCCACCCGTGAATTTTTAAGAAGTTCGCAATACGAATCGTAATTACCTTAAAAATCGCCACGAGAAGGAATATAGGCAGTAATAGTATAGCAGCGCCGGTCAATCCCAGGCTGCAGTTCAGTTCTATGTATGGCAATCCTTCCGGCCAAGGCAGCAATGCATAACCTGAAACAACAGTAACATAGAGATTAATTTTAGTAAAATAATTTCCTTAACTAATACATTAAAGCAAGGATGAACAAATAAGAACTGATCTTGGTTTACTTTTTCTTCACTCACTGTAAACTACGCTGGTAATGAAATAATTGCATTCGACATAAATTTTAACTCAACTAAACATCCGAATTATCCAATTATCGATTTCGATTTTCGCCGACCGACACTGTCGACGATTTCAATACGCTTAATTAAAAAACAAACGCGACGGCTGCGAATCGAATCATCCGCGCCGTCCGTTCGCCATCGAATTAACGACGGAGCGCTCTAACCGAATATCCTCGCTCTAATCGACTTTAAAACTAAACTCCGCCTTTGATCAATTATACGGCGAGAGTCTTCATGTCGCGAAATCTCGTCGCTGTTCAAATATTAAGGCCTCCTGAAAGCTTTCCAGACAACAACTAGGCGAAAAAAAAAACTGCGAAGGTAATGTAAAGCGTAGCGTCGTTGTTTCGGGTTTTAATCCCTTTTTGCCGAAGGATTAAGACTGAGTATCCGGAACGTGGCGTCTGCCACTAGACTAGTATTTCCCTCGAGGATTGTGTCGCTGTCGCTGTGTACCTAATTAAGGAAATAGAATATAATACAAGTTTTCCGGATGCCTTCTGCGCAAACTAGAACTATATTCTCTTGGAGTATTTTTTAGAAATCGTTCCAGTCGACGCCCTTTCCACGGGATTTATAAATTATTACATCAAACAATTCGAAACGCTCTATATCTGTTTGATGCCGCCATTTGTTTCCGAATGTAAGGTAAGCATTTGGGAAATCAAGTCGACGTGCCTCGGAGGTTTTAAGGTGCGTTCTGTTCCGCCAGTGGCGTTAGAAACTATCCCAATGAATTGGAAACTTTCCGGAATTATAGGATTTAAGGATCTTATACTCGGTAAGCTGGCCGGATGCGCTTCGTCGACAAAGGCCAGTCGAAGGAAGATCTAGTACTTCTTTCGTAAGAAGGATTACGTTCGAGAATCGATCTAGTACAAGTTCTTAATTTTTTATTAATTTCCAGGTTGTGGTTTATCCGGTATCTGACCACTTGAATAGAGAGATTCTTTATTGCCAATTTCTTATAGTTATCTTTACAAAAACGTTTTCAACATTAAAATTTCATATGGAAATAGGCATATACAAGAAAAAATCAGCAATAGAAAGGAGGTTTTTGACTCCTTAAAGGGCTTCTTAAAGAGTCTCCTTAAAAAATAAATACATGTAGATTTTTTAGATCAGTTTTACATTAAGCCCTTCTCTACTTTTGAACTTTATTAACAGTCTAAAGAAAACAAGTTTAAACACCTTTTAGATCAGCAACTAATCCGTTGTGATACTTTTATTCCATGCTCGTGATACTTAGGTACACCCTGTATAGTACTAAAGTAATTCCCTTCCACAAGAACAACTCGATACATTTCATTTTCCTCGTGGAAAAATTCCCCGGCAAACAATAAAATAATCAGATAAGAGCGTTCACATAAATACCTACATAATGACTGTGGCGTGTCGCTTGCACATCCATTTTCGGCCACAGAACTATTAACTTAACTCCATTCGGTTGTTTGTTTTGATTAACTCCACAGCCCAGGAATACGTAATAAAATTCTGACGAACTTCAATCGCCCGGAATGACGTTTGACGTACGTCCGGAGCCTGCTTAGCGATTTATTTACTCTAAAGCTCGTCGAACGAAACTCGCAAAGTTCAGGGACAAACATTTAGAGAACCGGGAAGTGCGCCAGACGTATTGTCACATCGTTATCTCGCAAAGTTTCGCCTAACTGGGTTGTTGTAGTGATTAGATCTTTCGAGGAGACGCGACAACAAACAGCGAACAAAGTAATTTGCAACTAAACTGATTACGTTCAATACTTATTGCATTATAGATAATGTTTTTGTTGGTTACCTAGTATCCTCTTGAGGCACCTGTAAGCCGTGTAGCCCTGCAAACCGGCGAAGAACACCCCGTACCAAATGGACCAGAGGTTGTTCAAGTGCACTCCGCTGTTCTTCTTCGATTTCTTGCCCGTCGACAGCGACTCCGTGGACTTGATGGCCTGGTAGCTGGATTTGCTCGAGTCGCTCATTTTCTCGATTGATTTTTTGATATCATTGTTGTTGTCGAATGTCGATTGGGCGCTCTGTAACGAGTGCATAACACCTCAGACGGGATCGCCCTGCAACAAAGAAATCGAATGCGTCAGTTTCAGCTACGCCCATGGGCTCTAAATTGAAGTAAACTGCAGAGGGGCAAATCGCGATATGGATTCGTGAGTGTTGCCCTCTCAGGATTTATAGGTTCATATAGAGAACTCTATGTAACGTTCGCGTTTTATTACTGTACCATAAACGCTCTATATGCCTGCTCCTATTCGTTATATAGAGTATTTAGAATAGCTGTAAAACGAAACAAATTCCCTAGTCACTTCAAATTGGTATTAAACATTATCTTAATACTCGTTATAAAACGAACATATAATTAACGAAATATGAACTAATAGAGGTTTGGATTCTCGTGGGGTTAAGAGAATCCGGCCGAGAAGGTCCAGGAGGTAATCGGAAACAGGGGTGCAGTCCCCTTTTTGGCGGAAATGCCAGAAATTAAGTAAGTTCAGACGATGTTAATTTACGAGCTCGAGTCGCCCCCTTAGTCGAGGTGTAACACGGGGGTTGGACGTATTTCGGGAGACGCGTGGCGGAATAAAGCCGGTTTTATTGTAGCGGATCTAATAGGGAAAACGCCGGGGTATTTTTGTTGTGGAAGATAGGCGAACGGGATTTCTAAATAGTGCATTTTTAAAAATAAACAAACCGGCGCGGCGTCACAAATGACGTCGTATATTACAAAGTCGGGGATAATATTTCATGGAAAAAGTCCAGGGAAAAATGATCTCTCTGTTTCCAGCAGCGTAATTTATACCCGGGTAAATTTATAAAGATGGCAAAGAGAAGCTCGTTCTCGTTGGTTACAACGTACGAGTATACGTAAATATTTATTATACAGTATAGTGTATCCTAGGATTGAGTATCAAAAAGAAAAACATTTCTCTACAAAAAAATTCGAAACACCATTAAATTTAATGACATCCAGATTTAGGATTTTTTTAAATAAAAAAGCTCGAGTAAAAAGATCTAATTGCATATTAATTGAATATTAAATCTGGAAATGAATCTTAAAAGTGAATTACATACAGTACGTAAAACACGAACTCACCCTTTCCTTTTAAACGCATAAAATTATCACGTAAAGCAGACACTCTCGAGCGAAAACGCTTTGCATTAAATATTCCGAATTTTCCGAGTTTTTCTCGCCTGATTTCATTATCGAAGAGCGACATTAAGCACGACAGGTGTGCGAGCACGTGTGCACACTTTTAAGCTGAGTGTTAGAGTGGTTTCACGTTACTTTTTTATAACGATTTTCCTCGTGGAATCAATTATTTACTAGTTTGAAACTATTTTGAGGCAGTAACGTTAAATTTTAACAATAAAGTAATTCGTTTTAAGCGCAATAATTCCGCTTCAATTAACTGCGAGAATATGAAAAAGATAACATATCCGGAAAGGTGCTCGTAAGGAAAGAAAGTAATTGTTGTTTGGCCGGAATTGACGAAACTGGTCGTGACGTTGATCGATGGAGACCTATAAGTTGCAAAGAAAAACTAAAAGGAAACACAAGTGACTGCTCCGGCCGCAGGGAAAGACAAATAAGCCCAGTTTATTTTCCAGTCAGGCGAATATCGATGTTCTGCACTTGCTGTTTATTTTAAAAAACAAAGTCGAAGCTGTTCGTTCGTTCGTTCGAGTTTATTGGACACGTTATCGTTACAATTCAATGTCTTTCTTTATAATTTAAATCATTCGTAAAATTTAAGTGAATTGGCGAATAATATAATAATAATTAATGCTATATTTTTTCTTCTAAATTATTTGTATTATTTCACCCTTTTCTTGCTGTCATTATTTATACGTAAGCAAATATTTTTAGTTAACTGTGTGTTTAAATATCGTATAAATTTACCAGATTTTAAAAGGACAATTAGAACCGCTAGAGCAGGGCAAATTATTCAAAATGAACTATCAAAACATCGACAGAAGTCCTCAAATTTTGCCAAGTTTCAGTAACAGTAAATTTTTCTATAATTTTTAGCACTGCGGGTATTAGTACACTTGTCTAATTTATCGGTCAATACACGAGCAGTGAGAGATTTATCCACCGTTTTGCTGGTTTTATCTTTTAGTTTTGCCGAACTTTGGGTAATCGGTAACGAAAAATCCTCACTATCGACGAGTTTGTTGATCTGTTCTTTTTTAACGAATATGTAAAAGTTTGAGTCTTTTTTGATGTTCTTATTTAGGTTGGGATTTTTGGAGTTTCTGTGCATGCTGAACACTTTTTTCAAATCGCCACCCTCTATAGCTCCATCTGTTTTAACAATTATCGTCAGATTAACGTCTTTACTTAACGTTGTTTGCGTGAGTTCGTCGCTATTTAATTCTCGGTTAATATTAACGTTAACGTTGTCTGAATTGTTGGTTGCATCTTGGACCGATGCAAGTAAGTCCATTGATTTTTTATCTCGTTTCAGCGGGTTTTTTTGGACAAATTCATCACTCGAAGGAGTTTCTTTGAAACTTTTCACATACATGCATCGATCGAAGAAAGGACTGTTGGTCCAAAGCAATCGCGAGTTAATCTTAGTCATATCATAGAAGAATACGTGAGGTTCGTTAACGCTACACTCGCTAATTTCTTCGGATTCTATCCTTTCGCGGTGAATTTCCTCTATTGCCGAATTGACGCTGGATTTTTTGTCCACCACAGCGCCCAAAATAGACGAATTCTCGCTGGATTCCGGAGTGTTGTAATGCATGATGTTCTTGATGCTGTGGAAGAAAGAACAAACAATGTTTATCAACTTGGAGCTGAGGGTTTCCACTTCAGGTAGAGGTAGACTGGTGGTTGGCGCCGGTTTTACGCTTATGAGAGAAAGCTCCTCCAATATGGGAACGCTCATTATGCTCTGGATGGGCGATTCGATGAAAATATCTCTCGATGTCCAAATGTTATCCACTTTAGTTCCGTCGAATTCCTCTTTTGTATTGTATCTGGTGCGTTGTTCACTAGCAATAGATTCTTCTGGTAAAATATCTTGGTAGAATTCCATCGAATTAGAGTTCATTCTTTCAGTATCGATGTTAATTTGTTTTACTACTTGATCGTCTATTACTTCTTGGATAAAATTACCGATTGAAGTAATTGCAGTATTAAGTTTATCTACTGAAGGTTGCATTTTTATTGTATTTGGTGATTCGGTGGAATTAATTGTAGGTTCCTCTTCAGAGTGTTGACTTAGTATATTCAGTTTTGAATGTTCTGACTTAAGTTCTTCTTCAGAGCGTTGAATTAGAATATTCAGTTTTGAATGTTCTGACTTAAGTTCTTCTTCAGAGCATTGAATTAGAATATTCAGTTTTGAATGTTCTGCCTTAAGTTCCTTTTCAGAGAGTCTTGAATGTTCTACCTTAAGCTCTTCTTCAGAGTGTTTTGAATGTTCTGACTGAATAATATACACAAATTTGTTATAACGGTCCATGTCAAAAACCCTCATACCGTTATCGATAGATAACAATTGCTTTATATCATTCAAAATTTGAATTTTATCGGATTCTGTGTTACTATTATCTCTAGGAGGTTTTTCTTGTTTGTCGGAACTACTGGTGTGATGTGAATTTTGTTCTTTTTCGTCGTTTTCTTTTACGTTGACTTCATTATTGGAGTTTATTAAAATGATATCCTCTTCTGTGCTCTTTACGCTAGATTCTGTTTTATTTGTTTTTTCACTAATATAAAGTAGATGGAGTTTCGGCTGTTTAACATCGATTTCTTCTTCAGTTCTTTTAATCGCGTTAACACAGTAATATTCTGAACTATTCTCAATTGAATTATCTGTACAAATACTGCAAGTTTGATTACTTTTTTCTTCATTCTTGCTAATATCATCTTTATTGTAAGCTTCTAAATCGTTATTTGTAAATTGTGTAACCTCATTTCCTTCACGTTTGTCATCAATTTCTTCCTCAGTCTTCTTTTTCATGTCCACTTTCATCTTTATAATGTAAATTCTCTTATTCTCGTTGTTGATTTTGTTCGAAAAATTAACAATTTGCACGTCCATTTCGCCAATATTTTTCATCGGTTCGGTTGTCGGTTCGTTATCGCGCTTAATCACTTTGCATTCTTGCTCGAGATTCAAGTGATCTTTGAGTTGCTCGAAGAAACTCTCGCCCAATATGTCCGTAAGGCTGATGGAAGGGACACGTTCCGTTTCCACCCCGATGTCGCTCGTCGTGCCCCAATGTTCATCATCGTCCGGCGGGAATTCGATTTCCTCCGAGTTGCACTTCCCCGAGCAGGCGCAACCCGAGTTGCAACCTCCACTTCTTTCGCCGCACGTACACACTTTTTCGGTGTTCAAAGATTTATCTATCATGATTCCTTGGTTTCGATGATTTAACGGCACATTGTAAATTGATTAGGGCGGGTTTCACTTCTGCATTGTTAACGATGGATGTATTTTTAACGGGAATTTAACAAGATAATGATTTATGATGTGATGCTTTGAATGTCACTAAGCAGTGACTTCGTCTTCTGTTTATTATCGATATATTTTCAATAGTATTTTATTTTTAAAACAAACGGTTAAATGATCGATTTAGGGTGGGTTTATTACATGCAAAAAAATTCCAGAAGCTGCGCGCAATTCCATTATAAAGTTTGATTTACGACGTGCCATTATTTGAGCAGGAAATTTCTGAGTGTTCTGAGTGTATCCGCGTCCTCACATTTCCCGGCATTAGAAAAGAAAAGCGAACTTTCCATTAGGTATAATGACAAAATTAATATACTTAATTAATAACCCAAAAGAATTCCTATTCCTGTATAGAAATAAAAATGGATAGCGTGTGTAAGATTATGAATGTAATAAATATAGCTCGATAAAGCGAAACGCCGGAAAACATCTCGGAAAAGCTACAGAGAGTTTCCTTATGGGGTGAAAGAATATCGAATATTAGGGCGTGTGATCTTATACGTGATTTGCTCGACTTTTTCCTGGCACATTTCGCAGGATTATATGATTACTGTAACCGCAAATAAATCGTGGTAGTATAAAAAAATATCATGATTATACGATTTAGAATTACTACGTGATTTCGGAATTCCTCTACAGGAGTAAAAAATAAATTAATAACTGAAGGGTCGATATTGCATGAGGGAATTCATTAAATTACTGATGATAATCTGAACAATCGATCCAGAATTTGCATATAAATCTATTCCGCTTCCGCTATACAATATAATTAAAGTATAAATTAGTTTAAAAAATCATTAATATATCTAATAATAATTTAATAAACAGAAAAATAACAGTCGATATTTCCGGCGAACTTCTGGCGTATTTCAACCATTGATTTACAATTTTATAAACAGGAACGCATTCTTAGAGTAAATAAACCGTATTTTTAGCGAAAATTCTAGTCAGGCGCTGAGGTAGATGTTATTTATTATCGGTATATTGGTTTTTTCTGCTCCGGCTCGCCTGATATATGGCTTGGCAAACTGCCATCTTCGAGATTAAATTGATATATAACTGGACCCCGAGTCTACGCGACAGAATTCATACAGGTGCATTTATTCGTTTCAATTTGTTGTACAAATTCTTTCATTTCCATGCAAAATAATCCACAAACAATTCGGCTTCATTCGAAACGTTCATCTAAATCAATCTACTAAAATTCAAATAAGTAATTAATATGTAAATTGAGTTAAGAAAAGCGCAATAAAAATATTAAGAGTGACAGGACTGAAGCGATAAATCATACAAAACAAATAAAAATTTAACGAGCTCCCGCTCTTGGTTGCCAATTAAACCAATACTTATTGCGTTTTAATGGAATTTTCGTTTTATAGACGAATTTAGTTTCCACTTCATCGTTCGATTCTCCCTTTCTCTGGTACCGGATTTATTGCTTGTTTACTCGACGCGGAATTAGATGAGCTAATGCGATCCGCGCGGATAGAAAAAAAATCTATTTCCAGAGTCCACTTTCATTATACCTACCTCTAAATTTAAACGCGCTTCCTGGTTACTTAAAAACTACTCGAATTTCCAGATACAATTAATTTCTATCCGAATACTACACCTATGTATCTCGTTTCCGATGAATAAATTAAAGCGATTTGTTAAAGGGGAGTAATTGTGTCGGAATACACAATGATCAATCTACCTGTGTGTAATTATTCTAGAGGAATATTAATTCTTAGAACGTTTTATTATAGTGTGTTTAATATTTTGGAGTGTGATTTTATGGCTGCTTTAGCGCGAAAGGGGTATTATTTATGAAAAATTTAATAATAACGAATTAAGAAGAAGTGTAAAATAATTATTACTTTAGGTATTTAATCTCTGGATAATAATTGTATTTCACGTGCATTGTATTTTGTATAAATTCGTTTCGAACACAAAAGATAGCCATTGTATTGCGAATACAAAAGGCAACACTATTTATTAAATTAATAACCACCTTTAACCCTTGTAAAATTCCTTTCATAGAAACTCTTTTGTATCCATCATAATATACATTAAATTCTTTTTACAATTCGGAATGTGTCTACTACGTTCTCGTAGTAGAAAGTAGGGTTGATGAATGCCTAATAAATTCATCCTTGACCCGTATCGAATCAATCCAATTCGATTCGCGGGACATTGAATAAAACATCACTTTTCCTGCAACATGCATCACGAAACTGAAAGAATTCATTTCGTTTTCGTTTCCTCGTTTTTCTTTAAATAGCTCATGAGCCGGTAACCGAGCAAACAAAACAGTTTACAAATCATAACAATACTCAATTACCTACATACACACAACGCTTTTATTATATTTCGAGCTCATAACTATATTGGAAAATGTTGTACCGTTTTGAAACGGGTTTTGTTTCGGGAAATTGGAAAAGTTAATGCCGTTTTTGAGCGCCTCATTCCGGCGCAACAAATGAGAGAATCCATTAAAAAATGTAGGCCAAGCGTTTTCTTTTCAGTACCCTCGTTGGCAGGATGAAAAACCTTCTTCGAATGGCAGAGCAGCGTTTGATATAAGAGGTAGGAATTGTTAGCCGATTGAAAAGAACTGTTTAAAAAGCTTCCCGACTTAATAATAACTTTCCCGACATGGTATCATAAACGAATCGTTAACTGTTGACTTTCTTTTCGTGAAATTCCATTCGATTGCTCTGCAATATTCTTGAATATCGGGAAAACTTATTTATATGTTAACAAGTGTTCTATTTCCTTGGCGCGAGAGATTCTTTTGTGGACGTTGGTTTAATTACATGGAAGCATTCGAGCACGTGCTCGATTTTCTTCAACCCCTTTGCGCAGCCGACCATGCAAAAACGCTTTCACCCCGATGTCGAGATCCTCCACACTCAAGCGAACTTTGTTGCAATAACACCTGTGACAGGTAGGCTTGAAAAATCGACGGATCATTCGCCCGAAAAATCAAAGAAAAACCACGACAATACGCTCAAGTGAATAGTAAAAATGAATTCGGTAGCACCAGACGAATCTACAACAATTCATTGTTACGACAATGTTTTCTTAATTTTCGATCCTTCTGATAGTAAAATAAGAAATAAAATGATAACGTGAAATCCACCAGATTCATATTAAAGCTCTTACGTGTCCGTTCATAAACGAATTAGAATCGCCAGTGAAATTTTTCCACGTAGATACGCCATTGACGCATCGGAAAGCGGCGCTAAATTTAATTATTCCTCTTTCCTTTAGGAGGAAATCCCGGCAACAAACGTTCGATTCGATCAACATTTCGTTCCTCGTTTTGCCTTCGTCTAATTTGTTTTAGTGGATTCCTCAATTTGGCGGATTACAAGGCGCTCGAAACTTCCCTATGTTCGAGGAACGTTTATTGAAAACGGCGCTTTCGTCAAGCAGATTTTTACCAATTACATCCCTCTTATTTCATTTCCATTTCACCCGAGCTAGTTTCGTTAGAACAATCCTTTCACTAACTAATCGATAAGATGACATAATGAAAGATATTTCTTGTAATGGAAACATCAAGGAACTGTCACACACTTGACAATAAATACATCAAACCGCATGGTTGTATCTAAATTCATCGTGCTATAATCATTCTCATTACTGTTCAATGTGGTCATCTTGTGTGTGGCATACACGAACATGGTGCACAAATACGACGAAGATGTCGGGTTGTCCAAGCTCTTGTGTTCGACGCACGAATTCCTCATCATCGACGAGACCTTGGAGGATTTGAAATTCGACGATGCGGACGCGAACGCGATCTGCACGGCGACACAAGCATCGCTGTCCAAAGCGAGCCTAGAAGCGACCGCCGATTGCTGCATCGGCACCAGGGAGCTCGTGCGCGAGAACTACAGCCAAGTGAGCAAAAGATCCGACCAGGAATGTGATTGCAGCTGCACCAGAACGTCGAGCTCGGACGACAGAAAGAGGAATCCTAACTGCGCCGCCATAAAAACAGTATCTAGTTTAGTAGATTGCGTCCCATCGAGATTGAGTCCGGTAACCTCTACGAATTGTTTATGTACGAGTTGTTACAATGGTTCGAGTAACGAACTGGAGTCCGTTCGTGATATTAGTAATAATTTGAGTTTGGATTGCAACGAATCGGTCGAATGCTCGCGCGCCGCCCTCCACTCCTGTTGCAGAGTGAAAGACATCATCATCAACGTCATCGGCAACAACCAGCAGAGGAACATCATCATGGCGAGCGACAGCTCGAACAACGATAGCTGTCCTTGCGCCGTGAAAAGCATAACGATCGACGTCGCTGATACTGCTAATTCCAGCGAGTCTAAAGCCCAAGAAGCCGACGAAAATGATGAAGATGTTTGTCGGTGCCAAGACGAGGAAGAAGACAAATTGGATGCTGTCTGTAAATCTCTGATAGTAAGAAATGCAAATGTGGCGCCCTTCGTTCCTTCCATCAAATCCATTAAATCCCCGACGCACGTGCATAAGAACTTATCGAGTTCTAAATGCAAATTGCTGGCCTGCGCAGATTCCATGAGGCACATGTGCGTGGATTCTTTCGACGCGTCCGTTTGGCTGGCGCTTAATAAAACTACAAATACCGATGATAAAGGCAGCGTAATCGAATTGAGTGGCACAGATGATATGGACACTCAACAAGAAGATCATAAATCATCGAACCAAAAAATCAGAAAATGCTTCAACAGCCCTAATATAGCAATTATTCCGTCCAAAGACCAACAACCTCCTGTAGAAGCCAAACTTAAAACGAAACCAAAGTCTAGTAAATACGGGTACAAAAGAAATATGGATACGTTTCCCGGCATCCTCCGCTCGAAGAGGAAACCCTACCACGATTTGGAGGACACCACCGGCACTAGTCAGTTACTTTGCAGCATTTTATCCACCAATTCCGTAGGAACCTCCACGCTCTTTATCGACACACTTCCCAACCGCCCGGAGAGCAAAGACAAAGACATCCAGTCCAACATTGGCACCCCCACCAATCGGCCCTGCAGGGACAAAAACGAAGGCACCACCGATTGTAGCATCATCTGGGGAGATCTTCCGCTCGTCTCCAAGTGCTTCTCGTGCGCCAACAGGAATTCCCCATCTCCCAACAACACCAGCTTTGATTGCGATTCAGGTACATATTCTGCTCTTTGGTAAACCCTGGTTGATAATTTTTTGTTTCCAGAAAGTATATTCCTTGAAGATCCAGCCGTTTATTGTACCGGTTGCGGTACGTCGTACAAACTCTACAAGTTCCAGTCGCTGAAGTCGTCGAACCAAAGCCATTCGTGTTGCGACAAGTCGGAGAAATGCGATTGCAAAAATAGCAGCCTGGTGACCATGAAGAAGGAAATCGAGACTTTGAAGAGGAGCGTGGCCGTTTTGAACAAGAATTTACTCGCCAAAACACCAAGCAAAAGCGTCAGCGTGCAAATGAATAAGGCCCTAACGAAGCTATCTTTCGATGGAAGGATCAATAGGGGTGTGTTAGATAGTGCGCCGGTGGTGCCTTTGAGTAACAGGAGAGGACTGCTTATCGCCACACCCAGCTGCAACCCCAAGCGTTTGGAACGTACCGATTCCAAAGGATTGAAGAAAGTTACCACCAAAAGCGCCAAGCTTACAAAAGGTACATCTAAAGAGTTTCATAAGAAGTAATTAGATCGAATCATTCTTCGATACACCTAGTTGCAATAATAAAGAAATTTTTAATTAGTAACGTGCATTTTTAAATATTCTTACTTATATTCAGACCAAAGAAGATGCCTCATAAATGTTGAGTGAATAGTGAACGAGGAAAAATTCTTCTTTAATGAGTAAATATCATCTGATTGAAAATATAAGACAGGCTTTCTTTTTGTAATAATCAGGGTACTTCGAGGCAACGAACCAGAAGAAAGAAGAATGTAAAATTCTCCGACAGGCGATTATAAAAAGCGACGTTCCCGAAGGACAATAAAAGCGCACGAACGGATTCTAATGAGATTAAAATGTCGAATTGCCTCAATAAAATGGGACATATACAATTTCTAGAGGGTTGTAATTCAATTCTTGAGCCCCGCCAGAATAAGAAACGGTTCGCATTTTACGAATGTCACGGAAAGCCGGCGTCGAAATTAAACTCTTATAATGGCGTTTATATTAAATCATTTTTAGTGTAGCAGAAACAACCCAGAATTATCAAGTAAAATGGAGATGGATGAATAGTAGAGAGTAGAATATTAGTTGTTAAGGTCGGAACTTTTGAGAAGTATTGGAAATGTTGGGCCGAAAGTTTGATTGTAATAATTGCAGATATAGCGATAATGACACCATCAATCTTTTATTATCGTTATCGAAATGTTTTATAAATCCACGGGATTTTTCTAAGTACTAAAAAGTCGACTACTTAAACACCACCGCCACTTAAATCTTGCCGCTTTCCTCAACCGGTCGCATCGCAAATCGACCCGTAAATCCCCGGTATGTTGTTCCTGAGCTCCTTGACTTGCTCGACGATGCCCTCCAGCTGGTACTTCATGCTCTTCAAAGCACAATTGCTGTTCGTGCAAACCTTACCGGGCGTCAAATCGCTCTCTGTTTTAGTATCGAATTCGACGAACAGCGGATGCGACGTGGAGGTGAGCTTCTTCTCCGAGAACTTCTTCTTCGAGGGCGTCAAGCACACGTTGGAAACGGATTGGAACTTCGCCTTGTGCACCGGCACGGGGATCTTCGATTTCTTGCTACAACTCGGCGTGAAGCTCCTCGACGAAAGGTCCAATTCGCCCTTTTTTAGCGTTACCTCTTTGTAACTGGGCGTGCACCGCAATCCGCCCGATCGCCGTTGGACTTTTTCTGTTGTTGATGAACTGGTTAGATCGTTCGGCCAGTCGTATTCTATTTGTACGGAGTCCAATTTTTCGCCTATCACCTCTTCCACTAACAGAACGTCCCAGGAATTCGAAGAATTTATGTCCGAATGTTCCGAGCACATATTTCTAATTACCTTAAAATTTATTCATTTTCTTTGCGTTCGCGGGAATACGTCATGTTGATTGATAATCCTGCAAATGACGTAACAAGACATTCCAGTCACATTAGCTAGGTTGTTTCATTTTTATAAATGATTTAATTAACTACAATGGTGTCACATGATTAAATAGAAATTTAAATTGTGGATTTTTATTTAAGAATTCTTCTGTATAAACTGAATTTATAGTATCTGCGGAACTGAAACTAAACAATGTCTCGTATGCTGCACTTTTAGTAAATTAGATTCCTCCTCTTGGGTTTAATTTAAACCGCTGCAATAGAGGCTTTACTTGTATTATCCCTTTATTTCCATGGACGTTTTTCATTAGCTTCCCATTGTTATATACGGAAAATTGCTGGGTAAAGAGTCCATTTTATCCTTTTCTTCTATTTTTTTGCGATCCGTTTTCGAACAAAAAAAAGGGAAACTCCTCGGCGTTTTCGCTCTACAACAACTAACTTCTTATCTCCGCTGCCATTAGAAAAATCTGTAATTTGTCTTCATCACGAGAAACTCCCGATTAACAAAAAACTCGGAACGACCCAACGAAAAAGTTCGCCGGTTTTTCACGTTTTGAGTCATTCACAACTCTGAATTGATCCAAAAATGTAAACAAATCGAGCAAAAATAGAGAAATAATATACAAATGGGATTATTGGTAAATAATAAGCACAGTATACGATAATGAAGAAGAACTAGGAGGAAGAATAAAAGTATAGAAGAAAAAATGTTGAATAAAATTAAGAGCGAGTGGAAAGAAATTGTGTTGAACTATAAAATTTTAATGACCCTCTCGAAATTTCGCGTGGAACGCGAAATTATGATAAGCTGGCGCTTTCAAGCGGTAGGGTCAAAATTCCAGCAAACAAACTCATTCAGTCCGAGACCCGACTTAAAACTTCGGGTCCATTTCGCTAGGGAACGCGGTTTGCGAAATATCGCCCCGTTTTAGCCGGTCATGAATTAAATTTCCATTTAAAAACCGAGAAACCGCAAATATTTGCTTCCGATTCTATTTTCGATCGCTGGAAAAGTTAGCGCCGAAGTTTATACCGAAAACTCGATAAATTCGGTATTAATTACATTGTAATTATCAGAAGAGGCGAAGTAATAAGTCACCCAAAGAGGCGAAGACTCGATTAATCAAGCAAACAAATTACAACGCAAAGAGAGAGGAAACTTACCAAGTTCAAACTTTCCTAATGAAGTAATTAAATAGAAGTAATAAAAAAGTTACTCATTAAACAAAATTAATCAGCATATTGTAACTATAAATATCGTTTTATTTACTGTATAGTAACGGGAAAATGAGCATCTTACCGGCTTCCACGCGCTTCCCATCCTCAGGCAGCACTTTTTCCCACGACAAACAATACCTGTATATCTACAATAGTCAGTTCAGGTCGAATCGAAATCGAAAACCGGCGTCGACGACGCCAAAAAAAAAAGCTCCAGACCCGGCGTCTATGCAGCTTTCAGTCGGCGAGAGCGAAGATTGCGCGTCACTCGAAATGCATCGCTGGATGCTCTTCCGCGTTCTCCTGGAACTATTCCTGCCGGACGTCGACGTCGCTGCGAGAGCGTCGGTGGAAGGCAGTTTTGATGAATCGCCGGCGAGGGGGGAAACGGGCGGGCGTGCGCTATCGGGCCCTATCGATTTTGCATCCCGGATTAGAGGTGGTGCCTTCGGTGGGGGAGGAATCGTTACCGGTAATTCTCTTAATAGTCCAGAGATGCAGTTTTGGGTTATTTATAAGCATAAGCTCTTTGGTGATTAGGGGTTAGTTTATAAATATCGTTTGAAAGGTCCTTTGGAGAAAGAGCTTTTTTAAAAAAGCTGTTAATGAGAAAAACGGAATATTCTTCGAGGAAATTATAAATTAGATGTTTCGAAATAGTATGATATATGTATGTTGTACAATATTCAACAATGCTGTTTCTGCATTAGTAATTCTAAGATTTGAAAACTTTAGTTAATATAAAAATAATAAAAACATTAACAAAACATTAACTTCTTTGAAATCTAATACTACAACTAATTTAAAGTGTTATAGTAATTTGCGATTTAATTATTAGTAAATTCAATTTAAAGGACTAAAGCGACGCATGAATAACAGGTTCCACCTCTACACGTTACAATAGGAAGTCCCGTACACACAAGGTGTTCGATGCGTTCGGTGCATTTACTTCATTTATTATTCGTAAATGGCTCGTCTTCGTTTGGGCTCTCGTCCTTTTTATTTCCTGCCATTTTTCGCCGAGTCGCCGGAACGGGCGCTCCAGGACAATGTATCAGGATTTGACTGGTTTCAGTAATTTCAGACCTGGTACTTTAACTGCCTAATTGATGAAGCGTAACGCGGTCGAACGGGCGTGATAAATGGTCAATTTGGTAAAACATACAGGGTGGATTTGTATTTTTTAACAACATTTACAAAAAATGTTGTTAATTAAGTTTACGCATGATGAATAATAATGTTTGACTAAAGGCTCTAATGAGATATTCCCTTTCTCGTAAATATTTACCTAAACATAGGGACATATTGCCAAATGAGTAAAATATTAGGCACCCCTGTCGACGTTTAAGGAACAACATAACCGTATATCATCCCCCCAAGAGGTGCGGGAGGCAACCCTCCAATAATTACGTTCAAACCCCTAGAATGCAGCAAAACTGTATTACTTCCTTTCGTACCATTACAGGGTGGATTGACAAACTAATCAAATCCCTGTTTCGTTGTATGAATGTTACGAAACGAATTACTTTCTACAAATCTAGCACGCGCAATTTTAAAGACATTTTTGGCAAGTGACAAGGGAATTATGTGAAGTACAGAACGAGAAAAACGCTGAATTAAATCGACTAACCCTCGATTACCTAATCGGACTTATAACTCGAACAAAAGTGGTATTTCTACGCGTAATTAAAGGTTGAAGACGGCGCGCGATAAATTCATTTTTCGTAAACACTCGAGTTAATCGAGTGGTCCTTATCGCAGGAGCGAGGCAGCCAACCGCGAACGTCGCCCGTAAACGACGCTCCGGAAGGCGCGACGATAGGCAAATGCAATTTTCCGTCCTCCGCGACTTTTCCGAGAGGAAAATGTGCTCGTCCCGTCGCTCGGTTTATCTAGTCTCTCGTGTGCACACACGCAAACACTCTCAAGCTGCTAGCGAGCACTTACGTCGCCCGGTAAGCGATGCTCCCGGGATAATTTGCGGATTTGAATATTGATGATAAAATTGATCGCACAAGGTGTAAAATGTCCAACTGCCTACAGATGTTTCGAATAGGTAATAGAAGATATGTGGCGGGTTATGAATAAGACATAACCTACAGCCTTGTAGCTGGATAATTAGGTGCAGCTAGCACCGGGGAATTAATTAAGCCGTACCGCCGGCACGTTCGCGGTATAATTTTATTCTAACGCATAAAATTCCTTTGGGAATAATTGCTCGAATAAAACGTCTTCGAAGTCGCGAAGAGTCTTAAATCCGAAACGAGTTTAACCGCATACCAGCGCGATTTTTAATTGCCGTCGCTATTCAAAGCGGAATTCTTCTTGTTGAGCCAATTTAAAAAAAACCCGAAGTGTCTTCTTCTTTCCCCAGTTCGACAGCCTCTTGCTCATGCAGGCATCCAGTTACCGGCAGCACCGAATAGCTTCGACATGTAAGGACATGTATTAAAGAAAGAAGAAGAACAACGCATTAAATTACCGAATTTAATTTAAACCAAGATAAAAATAAATATTCCACCGCTAATCCAAATCTAAAGATAATTTACAATTAAGTTGTTATATAGTAGATAAAAATCTGTAGAATAAAAAGTTTTAATTAACCGCATCTCGTTTCGCCCGGTTCTTTGACGTACGCTCTTCTTCTTTTTTTCTTGCGTTGTTTTCCTCGTTATTAAGCCGACTCGAACTTTGCGGCATAATTGCATACCCGGGAGATATGCAGGTAAAACGACGAAAACAAACAATCCCAAGTGTATTACAGTTTTGTGATTGTATAGGTGGGTTTTTAAATGATCGTGAATGGAAAACAGTGAAAACAGAGGCGTACAAATATTAAGGATTTTAATTTTCAAAAACTGTAGATTTGGACTTGGAAATTTGGTTATTTTTGGTCACTATTGTTGGATTTTTTCAGTTAGCTAATTAATGATTGTTTGAATTGAGAACATTTCAAAAGAGGTTTAGGAAAAAAAATTCTTATAGAAAACACCTCTCCAATTTTTTATAAAAAGTACTTCTCTGTGCCCCAGGAATATCGGAATAAAACGCAATAAAATGAGCCTACAGTGGGACCATTTTAATTTCCTGAAGTATATTAAAGAATTTCGATTGAATTTCGGATTCGGGTTTGTTTAAAGCGCAGTTTCATAGGTGTTTTTAGGCCGAGATCGGCGACTCTGCCGGAGCGACAGGTGTCTGCCCGAGAAGAGCAGTGATTGGCCGCACATGGTGCCCGAGAAGGTATTCGTTAAGCAGCTGCATCGGGCTCTTCGGACGAATGCACACAAAACGCACCGGATTACCAGATTTCCGTGGAGGTTTTTCGGGTGGGAGGGGTGGATTTTTGTTATCGTTTCGCAGATACAGATGATGTATAGGTAATGTATTCGAGCCGAATTTCGTACAGGACCGGCGCTAATTTTCGAGAATTTAACCCTTTCGAGTTTTTAGTGCTGTAATCAACTAGAAAGGGTGTGAAATTGGATATTTATCAAAAGATTATGAGGTGCAGGAATATTAAAGATTTATGTTCCCCCATATAAAACGAACTTAAAATTTATCGCTTTTGTTTTGCTGCAGCGGCATGTAATTTTACAATCTAAATCTAAATTAAAATGTTCGATACAGTTCCGGTTTTATAGCTTATTGTTTTATTATAGCTTACCTATTTTATTTTTATGCATTACTATCTATCATTAATAAATAAATCGTCGAATAAACTGCATGTGTAACACTACACATAACAGCGAATTATGAGGCTTTTAATGCTATTTTGTATATCGGTAAGAAAATCTTTAATCAATTTTGTTGTATTTTTTAATGAAAAATTATTTTTAAAAGGCGATTTTCATTGCATTCGCGACTCAAGCACAAGCGCAATTTATGGCCAATTACAAACCTGCAACTCCATCACGGCACAAATCTGGGTAATGACTTTTAAATAATAAAATCACTATATTTTTTATACTACACTTATACTTTTTATAAAATTTATAGGCATCATAGAAGTTTCAAAGGTCCTTTTGTATTAGACCCAGCATAGTTAAAAGTATATAAAGTTTTGCAACATTCCTCAAATGCAATAAACTAATTTGTACGCTACGTTGTAATTGTACGAATCCTCATTCCTGCGAATTCCTGATAACAGAACAAAAGGGATACTTTTCCCAGTGCATAATTCCAGTTACTCAAAATCAGATAAGCCCGTACACAGCATGCTAAGTAATTAGCGTTTTAACTGGTGCTCCGTTTTAAAGTTCATTATTTCCAACTACCTTATCGACGACGAAATCGCGCTCACAATTAGCGAAATTTTGAAATTACAACAGGAAACTCCAGATATTTTTTCTTGCGCGCCAATTAGATTGGCGGAATACGAAAAATTAATCAAAAATTAAGCCGTCTACTTACCGAAACGCGTCGATTTTCAAACTCGAACGATTCACTAATCACGAATTCCCGGCCGGAAAAATCGCGAACAACGAGAACGGGGAAAATATTCGATCGCTCCGCTCGTTCGAGTACTCGGGAATTAAAGGGACCCGGAGTGAACGCCGCACCTACCGTGAGGAATGAAGACCGACGAGAAGCGAAGAGCGGAAAATGAAGAATGAAGACGAGACCAGATGGCAGATGTGCTTGGAGTTATCTAACAGGGAGCGATGCGACTGCACTGAAACCACAAAGTCGCGTTTAATTTTCCAAAATCCATAGCATAATTTTATTTATCAAATAATGGAATTTGAGGTACTAGATTTAACCATTATTACAAAATTTTATAAGGACTAATTATCCACACTTTTTGCTAGTTGCAATCAGTCTAGCAGTGGGCATAAATTTCTCAAAAAGAAGTGGCTATATATTTTTGAGTTTGTTGGTAAGATTTTAAAATGCGACAAGGATTAAATCGCTCTTGTTGTGTGCAATAATCCCGCGCTATTGTTAAAGGTACCAAACAATACCTACACCCATACTTAAAGGTATACCCAATAGCACTTAAAATCAAAAGAGGTTGCGAGAGCATAAATCATGTCTGCGAGAAATATACAATATGCCCCACTTCGGGCGTTATTTATTAGTTCATTATTTGGAAATTAAGTCTTGTAGGTATAGGTATAGGGGAGAATAAAAAATGGCAAATGTGACAACCGAAAAATGAGCTTGTGCGTCGTTGTTCGGCAAGAGAGGTATATAAAATTAATAAGGCGTTAACACCATCAATTATACTTAGAATCATAAATTCTTCCGAACATTAATATCCACCTAAATGTATTTTTTTATTAAAAAAAAAGGAGCATACGGACTATAAATCTATGTACCTACGATTTTCAATCATCGTACAAACCGAAGAGGCTCCAGTTGTACTCGAAATTTGGGCAAGTACCCCATAGGTATATAACGATTATTTTATCGCTGGCGCTGTTCCTTTATCTAAATCACGTACGCGAATGGAAATCGCGGCCGCATGAGCCGACATAAAACGAAAATTAGTCGAAAAATCAGTCTGCATACAAATCAAAAAGGCGGACGACATACGGCAGATGTTGAACCCCGAAGTTTGTAGACTACTGAGAGATAAGGCCCACACCTAATGACTCTTGCGGAGCGACTACGTTTACCAAATATTGTTAAGTTACGGAATTTAAATCCTTTACATTACTTAGGACTTTACATTACTCCTTTCTCCCAAAATAAGGTCGGTATATTTAAAAAACAAGGGTTATAAGACCAGTAGGAATGGTAGAAATGAGGAGGAGAGTACTTGGGGAGAAGGTAAAGAGGGAGATACATCTGAAAAAAGTATAGCACATGTTTAGAAACTACATTTTTCAGAAGCAGTCAAACTATTAAAAGCTAGATAGAAGCTATCATAAAGTAAAATTAATAGATACAGTAAAATTCAAGAAAGGAATATTATAATAGACAATGGAAAGAAGAGTAAAGGTAGGAAAGGAGTGGATAGATAATATTGCAGGTTTTCTTTAAACCCCCATTTAAATATTTTCCAAGCGAATGCAACCCTACAATATATCAACATATTCATCTAGCCTTTGGGCTAAATGGTGTGTAAACGTAGCCGCTCTGTTAAATACCAGATGACCAAGGGTCCCCTAAGGCACGATTAAGTTACCTAAAGGTGTCTTTTTTTTTCGGTCCGAAATGTGTTTCTTAGTAGGTAATCGTCTGGCATGCGATAAAACATCCCTAGTAATAATGGCCGGCAGTATGTTTAAGGCTTTATAATTTCGGAAATCCAAATTGTACGCCGTAAAATTTCGGTCACTGTGTTACACATGGCTGGTATTCGTTTTATGTGGGTGGGGTATTTTAATACTTTCGTCGACGTTTCT
Organism: Phyllotreta striolata; assembly: GCA_918026865.1. NCBI lineage: Eukaryota > Metazoa > Arthropoda > Insecta > Coleoptera > Chrysomelidae > Phyllotreta > Phyllotreta striolata. Next base: position 4,320,720 of record OU900098.1, on the reverse strand, counting down.
AAGTGAGGGGTCGTTATAAATGGGGGTTGTGTGGCAATAAGTAGAATTAATTGGATTATTTTGGGTTGATTATTTATAAATTAAATTTGTGTGAATATAATTTTTGTCTCTGGAAAAAAAAGATCAGAGTGATGCAGAGTATCCTGAAATTAGTGGTTGATTAGTAGTCAAGAGTACCCTAATATTTCCTTAACTCAATTGAAAAATGCTACTAAAAGTGGCAATTTTATTGTAATTAAAAATAAATTCAATTCATTTGAAAACCCTCAACCTAACAATACCTACAAACTCTTTAGTAACTGCTTCATTGTTCATCACATTCGAATATTATTTATGACCACTGCTAAAATTATTATTCGCCAATATCAAACAAAGCGCGAGCTGGCGCGTTTAGGCAGATATATTTTTACGTCAATCAAACGCCGGATAAATCAGGAAAGCGCCGCGTTGAAGCTGGCAAAGCGTGCTATCGGCGCCGCGTCAGCTTTACAAACGCACAAAACCTGCCCTGAAACGTTGAATACGCCGGGGATTAAAATCGTAATTCATCACCAGTGTACGCATTCGAATGGGGATTAATTTTACTGATAATGCTCGTTTTTTTTTTTTGTTTAAAAGAGGCTAAATTTAAAGCTGGGCTTCACCACTACTCCACTTTTGTGTCAACTCCTTTCGTTTATATTTTTGGGCTTGAGTATTCTTTTGAATACAAAATTGTGGTTGTTTTTACCTCTATACATATGTATATTTATATTATTTTCTATTTTAATACTTAAACGAAATTCAATTCAATTTATTTTGTTATAATTCGCTGTATTCTGGCTGGGTGGTATATTCGCAAAAGGCCTTATAACCAAAGAAGAAGAACCGAGGTTTTTTCTACATTTATCTACTTTGCCCTGCACAAGATCAAAATTTATAGTTCTGTGAAATTTTATCTCAGTTGCGCCACCTACCGGTAAAAGAAACAAGTCGACGGTCGATTAATCTCGCTCTCCTTGACGAGTGCAGTTGTACAAAAAAAGATGGCGATTGTTACGCCATTGAAACTAACCTGTAACTAACAAATACGAATATGTTCGAGGAACGTTGGAGAATTCGTGCCTTAAACTAATGAGTAAGGAAAATATACGAGCCTTGGTAACGCTTGGCTTACATGCTAGTAAACTATTTCTAGTACCTGAATTTTTATAGGGGTACAGGTCGTCCCGACGTAGCGGGCCTACTTTAGCCTGCCGATTCGGTGATTCAGCGATCTGCCCCGCAAATGATAAACAAATTGTAAAATATTTATATTTCTGGAAGTCGCAGCTTTTTAAAACAACAGTGGTATTATTTATTTCACAATAATTTATTATAAAACAATATTAAGACTAAGAAAAAATGAACAACAATTTTTCTACAAACACAAAATTGAAAAAAAATCTATAACAGTTTCATACAATCATTTCAATGTTTGACTCACGGGAAAAATAATACACAAACAATTTTTGCAGTAATTTTTTTATAAACAAGTTACTGTATGTGTATCATCCTATGAAGATGAAAAGTCTATTTCTTTTATTACGATCTTCACGCTCTCCCTTTCACCCCGATTTCTTCGCTATGCAACACATTTAAAGTACCATAATTTCCACAATACTCGAAAGCAACACCGAATTCCCCTCGAGAGCCTACCTAAACAACGACAATTTTCTAACGCCATCCACCCTTCCCGACCCATTCAACCCGGATTGAATCCACTCCAATGTGGGCATCTTCCTCAAATCTCCTCTAGCAGCCACCGAAGGCTGCGACTTCAGCAACCTTTTAGCCACCCTTACCACATCGTCCCTACTGACCTTATCGATCTCATCAATGAAGTACTTGGGTCGTTTCCTCATCCCCGAAGCCAGCACTTGCCTGCCGATATCTTCGAACATCACCGGCCTGGATTCCAAATTCATCAGCAACATAGACTGCAACTGCGTTTTAGCCCTGGCCAGCTCGTCATCGGTGATGTTGTTGGGCATCGATGACATCTCTCGAACAATCACCTCCACCATATCTTTGAGGTGATTCGGGGGCGCGCTGGCGTGGATGCAAAACAGCCCCGTGTCGCTGTAGGCGTGATTGCAAGCCGTAGCGCTGTACATCCAGTGGTATCGGTTCAAAACGTTCACGTACAATCTGGTGTACATTCCTTTACCGGGACCGCCGGCGCTGAAGGAACCGCCGCCGCCCATCATTATGTTCAACACGCACATGGCGATAAAGTCAGTGTCTCGATGCGAACAGCTCTCTAATCCTATGACTACGTGTGATAGTACGGGTAGACCGGCCGAGGCGAATTGGGGTATTTCGCACTCCTCTTGCACGAAGCCTCCCGTGTACTGAGCTATGCTGTCGTCGCATTTGTTGGCGTTGTTGTTATTATCGTCCCATATGGGCCGGGTGTCTACGAAGTGCCGTTGCACGTGCTCCACCAGCTCGGAATGATCGACTCCTACGCCGGCCACAACGATTCTCTTCGGAGTGTAGTGGTTGCTGAGGTATTTGAGGAGGATTTTGCGATCGATTTTGTGGACGTTGTCTGCGGGACACAGCTTGGGCAGGCCGAGGGTGTTGTCGTTGTAAGCTGCGGCATGAATCATATCGGTGAGGATTGTTTCTTGTTCAGGGCGCATGTTGAGGGTTTCCAGTTCGAAACGTACGGCTTGTCGAGCCAGGTTGACTTCGTCTTCGGTTATACGGGGACGCACCGTAGCTTCCGATAGTATCTCGATCACGTCGTTTAGACCTAGACACAGTGAGTATAGTTTAAAGAATTAAATAATTATCATATACTCGATTACCTGATGTATATGCAGATGCAGCGTAAATGAAGGTGTCCCTGGAAGCCTGGCTATCGCAAATACCGCCGTGCTGTTCCAATTTGTTTATCATCTCATCTTTATCGGGGTAGCTTTTGGTTGAATGAAAGGCAAGTTTCTCTAAAAAATGTGCTATTCCACTGGGATAGGCCACTTCGTATCTCGACCCGGAGTCTATTACGACCCCCACAGTGCAAAAGGCGCCGAATCTATTCTCCGAGGCAACAGTTAGACCATCGGAGAGTATCGTAATTTGGGTCTTTTGGTCTTCTTCTTTGAAATTCGTGTATATCGCAGCAGGCAAGTTTTTAACTGGTTCGTTCATTGGTGGCATATTCGTAACTTTGATGTTTTTGAGATCTGTAATTCCCGATTTATCGCTGTTGGAATTACTATTGGAGAAGTACCGTTTTGTTGGCCACTTTTCTTTCACCGAGTTGGCGGAATTGGTGGATATAACGCTCCATAATCGGGATTTTTGTAAGAGGTTTTTACTAACTTGTGACGCCATTTTGTGTTTGTTTATTACACTGTTTAGGGTTCAAATATCTAGCTACAACCGAAAATGCATTAATTATGTAATTCTTGGTTAATTTATATTACTTACAGACAATTTGACGAATTCGAGCAGGATGTATGAAAAGTAATTTTTGAGTTTGAGAGGTTACAGGACTGACAGGTGACAGCGACATTAGTGACAGAACAATTGAATTGACACAGTATTGCCAACATATTTTCAAAAATAAAAAATGGGGAAATATTCAAATTAAAAAACACGAATAAAAAATTATCCACTTTCTGTTATTATTCTTCCAAGCATTATGCATTAGTAAAAATACTAAAAACCCCCATTTATTCACATCTAAGCACATTATAACTTCAAACTTTTTATATGTATTGTACCACAATTTTTATCGTCTTTTTAATAAAACATTTTAAGTTTTCTCAGAATCGGAACTATCACTATCACTATCTGATATTAATATAACATCTTGAACAGTTCCTTTACAGTTCTTTTTTAAAATGTCTCGAATTTGTGTCAAGGGAGTTATCTTTTGGTCTAGTGACTTTCTTCGACTGCGCTCAGGTATTAAGCTGAAAATTATAATCAATTAAAATCATTTAATTAAAATATAAGAAATCCAATACCTCGTTTCTATTTTTTGTGCATTATCATCCTCAGGTTTAACAAATTCTATTCGATTCTGTAGAATTTCCCGAATATATTCTATGGGTAATTTTTTCTTTGGTATTATTTTCTTTGGCTTGTATTTCGATACGTCGTTTCTTCCCTTCTCAATTTCTTTTATTCGTTCTCTCTTCTCTGAAACTCTAATGAAACTATCAATATTATAACATTAATCACAATTAGGTTTTTTAAATTACCTTTTATTTGAACTGGCTATGTTATTAAGAGTGCGTTGGAGAAATTGTATGTTGGGCCTCACTCGAGGTTTTTCCCAAACTCCTTCTCTTACTTTACTGTCCTTTATTAGAGCATTGATTACCTCACTACAAATAAAGTAATTTTATATTAAAAGGTGCTATAAAACCAATGTTTTCTACTCACTCATCAGATACTAAAGTTTTGTAATATTCTAAATTGTTTAAGTTATCCATAGTGTAATTATTGTTCTACTAAAATTACCAATTAAATAAAAAATAGTTATTTAAAATTATACATTTTTTGTAAACAAAACTAAATGCTACGTCAAAGCTAGGACAAAGAAGAATGGATTCTGACATATGACGTTCATGTCAAATTTGATTAATGACGGTCGCTGAATTCCTGCTTTGACAAAGGTCCGTAAAATGTAAAAATTATCAAAAAAATGAAATATTTTACAGAAATAACAAAACTATTGAACTATTTAATTAGTATATACAAATAGGGGTGAACTAGAAGCATTTATCTATTTACAATTTTATTTGAATTAACAAGCGCCATCTCGTTTTTGACGTTCGAAACGCACGTCACATGACAACACGTGAGCAAATTCGATAGTAAATTTGACAATTTTCCCAGTTGTAAAATTTTTGCGGTTTGTGTTAGACGTATCTTTCTTTACACGGAGAAGATGTCTTACCCATCGACTTTGAACGCAAAACAGGCCGCACAAGAACACGTTTTAGCCGTGTCCAGAGACTTCGTGTCCCAGCCAAGGCTCAGTAAGTTCTCCAAACGTTATTTAATCTACAAATCCGCGAAAAAACGTCCGATATATTGGGTGGGTCTGGAAACTAATGGTGGACTAGTACGGGTCATATGACCAAAATTTTCTTAATATTATCGATTATTTTTAGTGTTTCTGGACGTAAATGTGTTTTCTACATCAGGCCGCTCATGTATTAGTCTGTTTATTGCGGATTAGTCGATTTTGTAACTCCTAGGGATCAGCTGTTTATGTTATCATGTGACTGGCATCTTATGATATGCCACTCCTCATAAAAACCTTTATTTTCAAAGGGCTGCTGTTTCTTTGATTGTACTATTATTTATTTAAGAGCAATTACTTTGCAATATTACATTTATTTTTAGTTGCATCAAATCCAGTTTTAATTCCATCAGTTAGTTATATTACGACGAATACTAGTGCATGCTTTTAGTCCTAATTAAATTCATTTTTTAATTATATCCACTTAATTATAAGTAATGAAGGGACCTCACATATTTGAATTACAATTGAACTTCTACGATTATTTATTGTATTTCGTGGGGTGTAATTTAATGTACGAATATTCATTGTATGATTATTATTTCAGCCTACAAAACGGTGTCCGGTGTAAACGGACCGTTGGTTATCCTCGAAGATGTCAAATTTCCGAAATTCAACGAAATCGTCCAGCTCAAACTGGCCGATGGCAGTCTACGATCCGGTCAAGTACTGGAAGTGAGCGGCTCGAAAGCCGTAGTACAAGTGTTCGAAGGTACTTCGGGAATCGATGCCAAAAACACCATGTGCGAATTCACCGGCGACATCCTCCGAACGCCCGTATCCGAAGACATGTTGGGCAGAGTGTTCAACGGCTCTGGAAAACCGATCGATAAAGGTACATTTCCTGGGATTAATAATTAACTCGTACTAATCGAGGATCGATTTAACGTATTTTTAGGTCCCCCAATTTTGGCCGAGGACTTCTTGGACATCCAAGGTCAACCGATCAATCCGTGGTCGCGTATCTACCCGGAGGAGATGATCCAAACCGGTATCTCCGCCATCGATGTGATGAACTCGATCGCTCGTGGTCAGAAGATTCCCATTTTCTCGGCGGCCGGTCTGCCCCACAACGAAATCGCCGCCCAGATTTGTAGGCAAGCCGGTCTCGTCAAGGTGCCCGGCAAGTCGGCGTTGGACGATCACGAGGACAACTTCGCCATCGTGTTCGCCGCTATGGGTGTCAACATGGAAACCGCTCGGTAAGATAACGATCTACGTTCGTTACGGTGTGTATTAATTTTTCGAACGTTGCAGTTTCTTCAAACAAGATTTCGAAGAGAACGGTTCGATGGAGAACGTGTGTTTGTTCTTGAATTTGGCCAACGATCCTACCATCGAGAGAATCATCACGCCTCGTTTGGCTCTAACAGCGGCCGAATTCTTGGCCTATCAATGCGAGAAACACGTGTTGGTCATATTGACTGATATGTCTTCGTACGCTGAAGCCTTGCGTGAGGTTAGCGATACCCCAAAAAGGTGTCTTTATCGGTACTAAAGTTGATTTATTCGCCAGGTATCCGCCGCCAGGGAAGAAGTACCCGGTAGACGTGGTTTCCCCGGTTACATGTACACCGATTTGGCCACCATTTACGAACGAGCCGGACGTGTGGAGGGCCGCAACGGCTCCATCACCCAAATTCCCATCTTGACTATGCCCAACGACGATATTACTCACCCGATTCCCGATTTGACCGGTTACATTACCGAAGGACAGATCTACGTCGATCGTCAGCTGCACAACAGGCAAATTTACCCGCCCATTAACGTCTTACCGTCGCTGTCGCGTCTCATGAAGTCCGCCATTGGCGAGGGCATGACCAGGAAAGATCACTCTGACGTTTCTAACCAATTGGTGAGTGCTGTTGTATATTTGATTTACTATATTTACCTCTCACAGCAATCTCCAGTGATCTTAAAGCCTTCAATCTACCTGGAGATCCCTCAACAATTCTCCCCCTGGAGAATACTCTTAGAGATCGCTGTAACAGTAATCTCCCTATAGAATCCTGGACAATAATCTCTCTGTGAGATACCTGCACAATAGTCTCCCTGGAGATCCCTGGGCCATAATCTCCCAGGAGATCCCTGAACAATAATCTCCCTGGAGATCTCTGGACAATGGTCTCCCTGAAGATCCCTGGACAATAGTCTCCCTGGGGAATATTATCCTTGGAGATCCCTGGACAATAATCTCCCTGGAGAACACTCTCTTTGAAGATCCCTGACAATAATCCTCAGACAATAATCTGTCTCAAGAATTCTGGACAATAATCTCCCTGTAGATCTCAGCACAATAATCCCCCTGAAGATCCCTAGGCAATAATCTCCCTGTAGAATCCTGGACAATAATCTCCCTGGAGATCCCAGGACAACAATCTCCCTGAAGATCCCTGGACAATAGTCTCCCTGGAGATCCGTGGATAATAGTCTCCATTGAGATTCCTGGAGAATAATGTCCCTGTAGATCCTTGACAATAATCTTCCAGGAGATAATCTCCAGGTCCAAATGCATAAAGTTGGATGCATAATTAGTAAAGGAGAAGTGCATAAACCATTTTAATATCAGCGTCAAGCAGTCAAGCACAAAAAAAAGTCTTTTAAATCTCTTCATTATCTTTATTTCAACAATCTAATAATAAAATGAATGTGAATTTCAGTACGCTTGCTACGCCATCGGTAAGGACGTCCAGGCGATGAAGGCCGTGGTGGGAGAGGAGGCCCTGACGCCCGACGATCTGCTCTACTTGGAGTTCCTGACCAAGTTCGAGAAGAACTTCATCACGCAGGGCAGCTACGAGAACCGTACGGTGTTCGAATCGCTGGACATCGGCTGGCAGTTGTTGCGTATCTTCCCCAAGGAAATGTTGAAACGTATCCCGGCCGCCACGTTGGCCGAATTCTACCCGAGGGACTCGCGTCACTAGTTTCATTGTTATGTAATAAAAAAGAAACTTTGTATATTAATAGGGCAGTTTGTTAGGTTTACAAAATGGTTCGTTTGGAAGGTGGTTTTTTCGTTTGCGAATTTACTGTTGAACAGGCTTTTAAATCTTTGGAAATTATCACGATTTATGAACGAAAGAATTATCTTCTGATATTTTTGTAAATTATTAGGAAACGCCCTTCCATAGGGAAAGTTTTAGGTTTGTTAATGAAGTCCACTTGTACCGATTAGTTGATTTTACCAAATAATTTTAAGCCGATGATATTTGCGGTGTAATTTTTTTTTGTAAATATTATATGGCGCCTTTGAGAAAGGCGTTCAATGTATATTAATGCAAGTTGTCACCCTCATTTTGCTGTTTTGGGTTTTTTTTCCAATTAGAAGCGATGAATTATGCAAACATAATAAATTTTAATTATAGAAGCAAAATGAGTTGGTTGCACCATGTGAATTAATTTCCTAATTTCAAGAGTCTAAAAAGTACCCTTTCCATTTATTTAGATGAAAATAAGACAATACTATTTTTATCATATAAGTTGATATTTAATTTTTCATTGATTACTGTTTGCACAATTGTTATTTCGTTCATGGTCCTGTTAAAGTGGAAAGTTTACATTCCATATTTAAATGTCATTGCCCTTGTATAAAAGCAATACAAAAAAGCATTGTAGCATTTCGAAGCTTTTCAGTATTTTTAATCTAGATGGTGAACAGATTCATTTCCTCGATGTTGGTTTTTGACATTTTCGATGTTACTGTAAAAAAATCTAATTTTATGTTCATAGATTAGTGTACAAAAAATATGTGAATAAACACTATACATATGTTGAAATTTATTGTTTTTTTTTTTCTGCTAATGGCGCCATTTCATGCGGAATATCTGATCCCATTGATAAGCACTTGAGCAGCAGGAGGTCAAGTGTACTCCTGCGGCACTAGTACTTAGTAACAGGGCAGAATCTCGTCCAGACGTTCCTATCGCTCCTTTTCTCTACCGATTAACGCTTGTTTTGTATCTCCATTATTAGGCTAAATATATTTACAGCAAATTTGTAAAAATATTTTTCTGTTATCTGCGCTAAAAAGAAAACAAGGATCTGTTGACTCTTATAGATAGTCTTTATTATTATGACTGTAAAAAAGCAGATGAATGGATTTATTGTATGTATAAGTGTAATAGGAAAATTATTTAGTTCAACCTTAAATTTATATACTGTGTGTTTCAAAGCACGTGTCGAAATTGAAAAAAGTGATTCATTGGTTCAATTTATGAAAACGGCTCTTTTCGCATGAATCATTCTGAGATACAAGGCGTGGAGAAATGAAAAAACTTGAGACAAATTTTCGCTACAATAATACTCAAACTTAACACAACTAAATTTAGTAAAAGCTATGAGTATACTAAGAGCATTAATCGAAAGTTAGGATAAATCATTTGGTATATTTTAAATTTATATTTTAAATGTTGTTGAATTTTTGTACCTGATGGATAATTTAAAAAAATATTAGTTCATTTCGTAGGTAATTTCATTATGAAACTTTTTTTACTCTTTTTGTTATTTAAAATTCTTTGTCGTTTTGATGAAAAACGCTACTATTTTACGCTTCTATTTTACCTGCAATGCAATATACTGCAATATATTGCACTGTGTGAAAACTATCTTACTGATGTATAGCGTCTATTCAGGTGGTTATTACTTGGAAATGCAAGATAAATGCCCAGTATAATTTTGAATATAGCCACTTAAACGCTTACTCATATCGCTCATTATTTTTCGTTGAAGTCACCGGCACCTTTGAACCTTCATTTCGACTAAGTACATTAAATGAACGTCCAACTCGCCGATATAACTCGAAATTTTCAAAGTAATATTGCCGGTATATTACGTAAACTATATTAATCTACAAACTACCTACTTACTAGAACAAACAGCTACATAAACAATGGAAGTTCGTAATTAAATGCGAAAATGGTCCCAATTGCACTCACCTTCCTGAATTAGTCCTTGAACGTTATTTATACCCGATCGGATTGGTAATTGAAAACCCTAAAAAAACTCAAAATTGAATTGTTCCACTCAAAAAAAACCGATTCAAATATCATTATTTTATACAGTTATTAACTCAATTAACGTTCCCGGGGGTTCCCCAGATTCCACGGCAAACAAACGCACGGTTAATACTCGAATGCAATAGTAAATTCTAATACCATGACCTGCGGGTTCCGCGATTTTCGTCGACTTACTGAATACATATTATACGCCAGGAATACACGTTTCATTCAGTATTGGGTTTCGTGGAGAGGTCAAGTGATTCGACCCCTTGTAAATTAAACGTCTGCCTGCCTGTTGCTTAATTGACGACGAACTTCTGGGTTCTACTAATCTCGAAAAAATTCTATCTAACAATGACTCTAACCCACATATCGACATATGTGCGATATGCTGGGGTGGAAATCGTCAAAGCGTGAATTTTTATCCATCCCAAAAAATTGGACTCGAGTACTTGAAGATTATGAAAAACATGGTGGAACGTGAGAAAAATCTGTACTTTGTACTTAAATTTATTTATACATATATAGGTAGGTAATTAATAATGGTATAAATGAATTTTATTATAAACTATTTACTATCAAGAGAAAAGAATCCAAACTTATAGCTTCCATTTTTAATGCCTATATTGATTGTAGACGTTCTATTTTTAATAAGTTATCGTTATTTACTGTCATTTTCAATGTATCATGTTGATAACAATTCAGATACTAGCTATCAACAAAAATGAGAATTTTGAGACGCGATGTGGTTAGAGAAACTGGCTCTTACCTTACAGGCGCAACGTGTGCAATCTTTTTCTTCGTGGATACATCGAAAAAGCGGTATTTTTATGATCGTGCCGTATCGAATGTAAGTCGCATTTACACCGATGAATGACTAAAAAATCAGTACATTCATCCTTCGGAAAGAATAATACCGATCGAGGGTCACGGTATCAACGGGTCAACGATAAGATTTTCTTCTCTTGCGTCAGGTCCGAACTTGCTTCAATAAATTCCAATTTCTATTGGTTTATATCGATTTTAACACCTACAGTGCGTTTTAAAAGTTGCTTAGTACTTAGAAATAACAATGATTGTACTTTTATTAGAAGAAATAAACCGCAGCGAAAAGATTTACAGTAACTTTTCTATAAAGTACACTCGGGTAAGATCATCAATATTGAGATAAATAGGGTGTACATTTTTTTCCTTACAATAATCGGAATGCCGTTTGAATTATTGATATGAAAATTTCTTAACTATTGTACGTGATATAAAATAATCTAAAAATTATGCAAATGCAATCCAATTACTCACCTAACTCTTTATTCCTAATTTCTAAATTTATTAATAGTGCGAGAAATTGAATTGTATACATACCTCGTTTGCCGCTTAATATATTTTGAGGTAAACTAACAAAACGGAAAATAATTTGGACACCTAGTATTGTAAAACTTACACTTTCGATACCAAAGTTAATAAAGTGTATCCCGCAATTTCGAAAATTCTATAGCAATAAACCGAACTAGTCACTACAACTAGTCACATTAAAAATAATAATTTAATCTAATGAAACCAAAGATCATACAATACGTACTTGTTTTATTGAATAAACACTAATAATCGAATAGAAAAACCCATGAAAACCGTTGAAAATCTGCAAGAAAACGCGACGAGACACGAACACACGACAAAAAACGTGGCAACAACTAGTCCGTTAATGAGCCACAATTGGGCTTATATTCCGAGCCCACATCCCCGCGTTAATTTAAGTTAAATTAAGAGATTATTTCCTTTTGTGCACGTTATTATTCTATTGTAGAGATCGTTTATGGGCTTTAACCATCACTTGAATGACGCTCCCGGTCGCGATGTAAGAAAGAAATCACCACGTTATGCATATATAACGCGAGCGAAAAATATTATAAATAAATAAATTGCTCGATTAGTTCAACACGTTATAACATTGTCGTTTTATTAATCTGTTCTCGGTGCGAAATTCTCGCCTGTTTAATAATAGAATATAGCCCATCATGAGGCGGACGTGTGCAAGAAACTCTCTTTCCTCCATACCAGTATTTCCCCCCTGCAATATATCTAGCAATTTTTTTTTTAACTAACTAAAAAAAAATCACTGTTAAATGGCAGTTCATAGGGGGAATAATAATAAAATCTAGTAAACTATAGACGATATAGTTACCTACTAGAAGATGGGAAAATAGCGAGCACTCTACACCACTGTTTTCTGGAGACGTGACACTTGACTTATTTCGTTTATTGAATTAAACCGCCCGGTATGCGATGCATCGCCTTAAATGAATCCGCATAGAAAAGAACAATGCTCGAAATGCGGGTCTCCTAATGGACAGGAAGCCGATCAAATGAGGAAGTTGCATTTAAAAAAAATTAAATCTGACACCCTACGCTTCGTCAAGTCGAATTACCTACTCCTATGTTGCTCGGGGTAACGAGCGATTTGCAGTCGTCTGCTGGATGTATTGAAGAAACATTAAGCAGAAGAACCCAGGTGAATATCGGAATCATCACCTTTGGCTCACCTACTTAGTATTCATTCAATTTCGGGACGGTCCAATTGCGCGCTCGCCCACGTTTAGCCGTCAATTACGCGCAATTAGCGCTTCTCGGATGTGTAAAATTCGTTAAATTTAATTGGAAAACTCGGATTGGGACTTACCGCATTCGGCGGGTAGTTTTCTCGTTGCCATTCGATGCCACAAAAGTCGAATCCACGAAGCGCCCGTCCCTTTTTAAACCGGACTTTTCCCGATAAATCTAATGATTTCGGTTTCTGTAGAATTACAGTCTATTGGCTTGTTTGTACAAATTGCTTTATCACTATTATAAACATTTGTTAATTGTTAAGGAGGGTTCCAAAACAAGATAATATTACGTTGACTCAATCGCCTGTTGATTCTAGTTCAGATAATTTACAAAATACCATCGGGGTGTTTTATTTTACTACCTATAATCATGCGGGGTGGAAAAAATTAGTCATCTCTACAGAATAAATTACAGTGAAATTAGCCTCGACTTGAAAAGTATCCCTTTTAGCTGTGATAAAACGAACCACACTGTATATTGAAAATACTATAGCTAAGAAACAATTTCTCTATTTCCTTTAATAAAAGAGAGTACTATTTGTTTGGTCACCCAGTACATTTTCTTCAAGTTAAACGTCACTTTAATCCACAGCTCACTTCTCCAAGAACTCTCCTAAGTTCCGCAGGAATTTTTGAATGAAACAACAACCAACAACAATATAAAAAACGTAATTCTTTTATTTGTCATTATGGCAATTACAATCTTCGGTGTGTTTAGCATCAACTTCCCCGCTCTGCACCTCGAAGGAATGCCGAGATTGCTTGTACTTCTTCTTCAACTCCTTCCGCAACTCCTCGGCGCAGAGCCGAAACCTGCTGGGGGATTCGAAGGCGCCGGGGCTCAGCTCGTTGAGCAGCCTCCTCAGCTGCTCCGCGTGGAGGGCGAACGTGGATTTGGATCCCAGAAGCTTGTCGTATTTTCTGGAAACAATCAGAGAAAATTGTCAGAAGATGACGCTTATATGAATCGCCCTGTACATATTATCGGTGGTATCGGTTTAATCGGGTATTTGTTCGTTTGTGTTTGCCTGTTGATTAAAGGAAATGTTGCCCTTAAGAATAGTTTTTGTTGACGAAGATTTTGCTATTAAAATTCTAATTGTTATCGGTAAGTTTGCGTGTACAGGGTGAGTCAACCAAGTATTGGAAATATCGCTTTATTCACTCTCCTCTATTCTAATATTTACAACAACCAAAAACAATTACGCATTTAAACAAATCATCATTAGTTTATTGTCGTTGTGCAATCGGTAACAGAAACGATGGCAAATCAATCCCTTAATAACGCTTCTTCTTTTTCAGCAAAGACGGGTCGTTCTTCTGCGAACTGAGTATGTCTTGCAGCTTCCTCGAGGCTTCTTCGAACTGCCTTCTGATCAATTCCAAATCGCACGGAGTCAATATGGCGCAACTGCTAAATAATTCAAAGGATATAGAAAGTCGAGTGGTAGCAAACAAACCGGTACCTTTGCTTGGAAGGGGAACTTTTGATTGTGAAATTTTGTTGCTCAGGTTTAGAACAACAGGCCATTTTGCTGGTAGAGTCCAAATGTTGTCCAGATAGCAACGGTTGAGAGTGAGGGCCACTGCAAAAGGTCAAAATTTCAAATTATTTGGAGGGAAATTTGTGTGTATGCACACCTTTGATTGGTGGTTTTGCACAGTTTTCCGTGGGAGCTGCTGCAGGAGCAGCTGGAGTGCGGTTTAAGGACAGGTGCGGAATTCCAGGAGCTGCAGGATTTATCCGCGCCCGAATCCATTTTCATTGAATACTGAGATTGCGGCGCGCTGAAATTAATCTAATGAATTTTGTATTAAATTAAATTTAGAAATATTTACCTTACGCTGAGCTGTGTTGCTATAGGTTCGCTCGTTTTAGTAGGACATATTCCCTTTTTGAAGCTTTCATATTTGCTAAAATCGCATTAGATTTTTTAAGAGTGCTAATTATCTTATTAAATACCTACCACTTTACCTGTTATCAATCGTAACGTCGGTTTGAGTAAATTTTGTGTTCGGAGGACAACTAGAAATTAAAGAGAATTTATAGTCTTACCAAAGTCAATTGAATTCAATACATTCAACAATGATCATGGGAGATACATTTTATTATACCATTGTCAATCTTAATGCAACATGAGCAATCTAATTCATATGATCAAACATAAACTTTGGAAAAGCTATAATAATAAACAAACTTACGGACAAGTGGAGGTTCGACTCAGCTTCGCATTGATGAGCATCTGCTTCTGGGTGCAATAGTACCTGTCCAGGTCCTCCAGCAGCTGGTCAAGCTGGTGGTCGTCGGCGAAATCGGCGAAAGAGGCGTGCGAGAGTCCCGGGTGTTTGGGCAACATGTGATAAGATCCGCCTGGAGACTGCGAGGATCCAGCGTTTTGGTTCTGCAGGAGCATGTCGTCCGTTTTTCTATTGAAGTGCCTCGTGGTGGTGGCGCGATGGGTTTTCCTGGAGCGGCTCCTGAAAGGTATCAGATGCACCAAAAGTCCTGCACAAGGGACTTGTCGCCAATAAAGCTGGGCAGCAGTTTAGAATAGAATAGAGCTATCACAGAAGCACTGAATTTGCATGAAATCGTTCACTTACACCACGATTTTGATTACGTAACGCAATATCACCAGAATCACTACATTATAGATTATAGGTAGTCTATCGACTTATACTGACCCTTTTTTAGAGCTGACTGAAGATAGATTTTCGGTTTTTTTGACGACGACGACGTTCCTCTTTCTCATGGAACTGGGAATTTCGATGATGGTTGTTTCGGTGGGGTCGATCATCCCCTTGGGGATGACCACCTTCTGCGCGGAGCTTTTCTGCGAACTCATGCCGAATTTTTGCCGGGATTACATTTTTTCGGGAAGAGATGATTTAGGACGTTTCTGAGTGTCATGTAGTGATGTGGATGGTATGAAAAGAAGAGTAATTTTCTGACATTGACACGTTAACGATGTTATAAATTTCATTCGTACAATTAAAATTTTCAGTGAAGTCGCTCAAATGACATACAGAAGAATCATAATTCCCAAAGGAACCATTTTAACGAATCGAACGACGATCATAAGGATACCGTACGATTTGGATTCCGATGCGGTTGTGGTGGGACCTCAGGAATCAATTTACTTGGATTCTGATGCATCTGACATGTCTTTACTGTCTCAGGAATACCTCCAGGAGTCTAATTCAGTTGATAATTTAGGTGATTCTGAGACACCATTGTATTCTCCGGATATACAAGATGAGATGGAATTGTATGCAACCCTCTCGAAAATTAGAAAAAAACACCCTTCTTATGAACACCCAGTTAATCATCCCTTGTGTTACTCAGATATTAATGGTGATTTTGAAGATGACCTCTATAAGATTGAAACTAATTTAATAAATCGAAATGTATCTCGTTATCCTAGAAATTACCATGGACCAGAATCTTTGAAACATGTTCCTGTAGAAAAACCTATCGTATTCAAGTCGAATTATTCGTATGATGCAAGTTCAAATACGCTTTATGATCTCGGTGAATTATCTAGCGACACTAACATTCTCAATATAATTCAGTGTGATGAACCCTACGAAAAGAATGTTTATACGCAAGTAGAAAACAAATCCGATGAAATGAAGGATTTTTCGCAAATTTTTCCGGAAAAAACATGCGTTCTCCAAGGAATTGATGAAAATGCTACGAAGTTACATTAAATTACATTTGTGTTGGGAGAACTAGCATGTAATGCAAACTGTGTTGCATTTTTTAGATACAAAGAACAATTATAATATTTTCAATATTTCTGTAATTTAATTGAGTATGGTTAAAATATTATAATTTTTAAAATTCCCGCACTTTATTTCAAAAACATTACTGTCAAATTCGAATTTAGCTGTCAATAGTGACATTTCTTCTTTAAAAAAAAAATGCCTAACAAATTCATTTATACAGCCAATTTTTACGTCAAAATTTAAAGGCTTTACGCGTTTGTTTTTGTTTACATTTGGAGTCTGGAAAACACAGCATGTCAAATTAACCTCTACCAAACGTAAACAAACTTCAATCAAATAAACACCGGGTTTTATTAAATTTTATGAGAGGTTCGAGGAGCGGTTTTCGTTTTAATCGTTTTCAGTTAGCTGCCGGTCCGCTACAAGAAACAGTCGAAGATGTCTCAGAAATTTTTCGTTAATCCTTTCGAAGATTACAACGAAGCCGAAGATCACATCCCCGATGTAAGTATTATTTTCTTCAGTTAACAGTGTCTTGTTTCTTCAGTATAAACGTTGTAGATGGGGATTGTACCCAGATATTGCACTTGCATCGAAGACAGATGGAGGAGCACGGAGGAGCAATTTCAAAATTTGGATTTCAAAGATTACTCCGTTTACACTGGAACATCGGGGTACGCTTTGTTGAAGTTGAAGAAAGAACCAAACATTCCTAAAAATCTCAAAGTAAGTATAGTTTTTATTTATTCACTATAAAATCATTCCCTTACGAAAATACAATTGATATTTTTACTGTTTAGAAACATATTCCGGTAAAGTTTGATTTTTCCTATAGGGTGCCGCACAAAGTCTAAACAAACCATCTAAAAATATTCTTATTACAGTGTTTATTCTCGCCGCTGGAAAACTAGTAAATTCGCACCATTTTTATGTGTTTTTCTAATGCCTCGCTTCAAGAGATGCGCCTATAAATAGCCCGATACAAAGTAAACATTCATTACCACCTACATGATAACATTCGCCTTGTATTCCAGGAAATCAAAAAGCTGTTGTGCCTGGACAAGCTGAAAGGCAGACGCCACACGTTCCTCTGCGGCGACGCCGGTCCCCTCGCCATCGGCATCGTCATCAACGACAAACTGGGCAAGCACGAGGAAGTCGAACACTTGCTCGGCAAGTACGTCCCCCCGTTTACATATACAGGGTGGCCCAGAACCCACGACCCACCGGGAAAGGCCTTATGGAACCGACAATGGAGATGCCAAAACTGTAGCCAAGGAATAACATTTTTCATATTTTCATGTTTTCGGTTACAGTTTTGGCATCTCCATTGTCGTTTCCATCAGGCATTTTCCGGTGCGGCGTGAGTTCTGGGCTACCCTGTACATCAACCAACACCCTATATTGCACGTCCCCATTTCATTTCCAGATTAACTTCCCTTGGTAGGGACGTTTTGAACATACAGTCGGACCTGCCCAACGAGTACTTGTACGGAAGGGCCGGTTATTTGTACGCGATTTTATACGTCAACGAAAACGTATCGCCGCCTCCTTTCGAAGACCAATTAATCACCCAAGTGGGTATATAAATCTCTGTACATTGTCGGTCTACAAGGATGAGGAGATAGGAATAATGCAAGTGAGCTGACTGTGTCTCACTGCGAGAGTATAGGGTGTAAAGTTCTCGGCCTGAATCATTTAGAACTGACTGAAACCATTTAGAGCGCTTCAGGATCATTTAGAACTGCATAGAACCATTTAGAACCCTCCAGAATCATTTGGAACTATTTAGAACGCTCCAAAATCTTTTAGAACTGTTTAGAACCATTTGGAACGCTTCAGAATCATTTACAACTGTCTAGAACGATTTAAAACTATGTAGAACCATTTAGAACGCTCAGAATCATTTGGAACTGTTTAGAACTATTTAGAACGCTCCATAATCATTCAGATCAGTCTAGAACCATTTAGAACGTTCCAGAATCGTTTAGAACGCTCTAGGATCGATTAGAACTGCCTAGAACTAAAGATTTTCACTTAATAAGGAGAACAATGTAATTTTTCAACTGAAAATCGCGGTCTTCCATTGTAGAGTCGAAATTTTTTCACCTTAGCCTTGTATGTACTGCAAAAAAATTCACTTGAGAGTATGATGCTAGAGTATTCTCGAACAAGTACTCTCCTACTTGTGGTATTCCTATATCTACATCCGAGCGTGTCCCAAAAAGTTGTATACAAATGGGGAAATTGATTATGGATCTACAAGTCGTGTAGAAAACGTTTTTGTGAAATGTAACTTTTTGCGACACGCTGGTAGATCACAATCGATTTCAATCGATGCGCGTTTGTAGCTGATCGAAGCGATACTGGTTTGCGGTCGGGACGTGGCGAAGGCGGGCTGTTTCAAATGCCCGTTGATGTACCAATGGCACGACAGCTACTATTTGGGCGCCGCTCACGGCCTGGCCGGCATCCTCTACTTGCTGTTGCAAGCGCGCAGCTACATCGCCGAGACGGATTTGAACAACGTGATCCGGCCCACCATCGAGTACCTGTTGACCCAGAGGTTTCCCAGCGGAAATTTCCCGTCGTCGATCGGCCGGGAGGCCGATAAGTACATGCAATGGTGCCACGGCGCTCCGGGGTTCGTGTACTTGTTGACCACCGCGTATAAAGTTTTTCAAGATACGAAATATCTACAGGCCGCTTTGGAATGCGGTGATGTTATTTGGGAAAGGGGGTTGATTAAAAAAGGGTACAGTCTTTGTCACGGTGTATCAGGAAACGGTTACTGCTTCCTGGAGTTGTATCAAACCACACAGGTACAATATTACTAGTTGTTGGTAATTTTTAAGTACTAATTTCTTGGTAATATTTGTAGGAAAGGAAGCATTTGTACAGGGCCACCAGATTCGCTGAGTGGTGTCTGAATAAGGTGAATGAACACGAAGAACTCTCCCCTGATAGACCATTGTCTTTATTCGAAGGCATAGCAGGACCCATGTATTTCCTTCTGGATATGCAACAACCTATGGAAGCCAAATTCCCCGGTTTTAGCCTCAGTTACATTTAAATACTATTTATTTATTTTTTGTATTTACAAATTGATGTTCAAAAATCGTACTTTCTGATATTAAACGTACAGTATTTGTTTGTAATTTTGCCTAAGAATTAAACAGAAATGACAGAACGCGACAAAAATAGAAGAGTCACAAGTGGTTTCCTTTGACAAAACTGTCATAAGGGTTTCCGACGATCGAATGAAGCGATTTAAATATGAGCCTGGACAGTTCCTCGAGCAATAGCAGCCACCAACTGGGCAACAGTTTCGTGAAGATCTTCTACCGCATCCACCCGGCCGATAAATTGCAATTCGACACGGTGAAGTTGCGGAGCAACAGCAGGATATACGTGAAGAAGACGGTGCACTTGAAGCCGGACGCCTCGGATTACTGGGAGTTCGAGACCGACGGCGTGTTCAACAACAGCAAGCAGGAGGAGGTGTTCCAAAAGGTCGTGGACCGTTCCTTGGAAAAGTAATGACGTTCTATTGGGAGATTTCGCGCGTTGATTGTCGAGTTTCAGGTTGGAGTACGGGCACAATGCCGTGATTGTGTGCTTTGGAAAACCCGGCACTGGGAAATCGGCCACTTTAGCTGGATTGGAGTTTACAGAAGAAGTATAACATTTATTACAAACACCCGCTCGTTTTAATTTTATGTACTACCTTTTCACGATAGAACTACGGGTTGGCTCCGAGGATAATAAAAGAGTTGCTGAGGATCAAACAAGCGCAAAAGAACAGGCGCATCTGCATAAAGATGTCGTACGCGGAGTTCTCCAAAATGACAGTGTACGATTTACTCAAAGAGTACCCGCATTGCGTCAATGACAACATGAAACTATCGCAAAAACTGGTCAGAAAGAAGGTCAGATCGCAATTGGAAGCCCTGAAAGAACTTTACGCCGGTAAACACAGTTTTGTACCAAAAAAAAGTTACTTTACTGCAAAGATTGTGTACTATTTAAATGACTTGGTGAAGAAACTTTAATTCACTCTTATCCTTTGCAGCTGAAGGTCGTAAAATAACAAAGAGAGTAAAAAACTACATGTCTCATGTAAACAACAGCGTTTTAACATTCTACGTAACCACAGAAGATACGGAATACAACATTCATAAGCAGATAACAGGAAAGGTTACTTAACTGCACAGTCTAATGGCGCGATTTGAACTAACAACTCTATTTACTAGATTCATTTGGTGGACATGGCTGGATCGGATTGCTTTGGATCGATATCCAGCATGTTGAAAGACAAATACGAAATATCCGAGGCCAATTTGAACAAGACCTACATGGAGCAGTTTTTTCTGGCGCTGTGCACCAGGTCCAAAGAGATGATTAAAATCAAAAGTAGAATGAACCCGTTCATTTATTTTCTTGGAGACGACCTGAAAGGTCAAAGCGCTTTGAGGTACAACTATAACTCGCGCTTCTTGAAGTTTTTATTATAACTTTTATCGTAGATTTATTGGACACATAACAACATTGAAAGAGGACGCCACGTTAACAGTATCTATGCTGAAGTTCGGTCAAATCGTCAGAGGTTTCAAGCCTACCATAGTTAATTTAGAATACGAAATCAGTCCCGAACACAAATTAAAGTATTTGCAGGTAAACCGCATACATTTTTATTTAATAAGCTAGTAATAAACAACAAACGCATCGATTAGGACAAAGTAATCGAACTGCAAAACGAGAGAATCCAAAGCTCGATACTCCTCAATCAGGACATGAGCATCTGCATGAACTGCGACAGAATCAAACACCTCAAGAAGACAGTCAAGGAGTACCTCCAGAACCAGATCAGCGAAATCGAAGTGATGTCCGTGGCGGACGCGTCCACCGTCTTCAGGCACTTCAAGGACTTAGTGGATCAAATGGAGAATGAAATCAAGTTGCTCAAAGACGCCAGTTCGAAGAGGGACTCGGACACCTCCATACCCGTGAAAAAAACACTGGTACAACCCAACGGTCCCCTTTCATAAAATTCTTACAATCGATCGTTTTAAGAAAAAGAAACGCAGCGGCACCTCCGTCCAAACCGCCGTCTCCGAGCAAGTCATCCTGCTACCTGAAGAGGATCACTTGAGGCAACAGATCAGGCAACACACTAAGATGTCGGAAGCCAGTAGGTCTTCCACCTCACACATCTTCACCTCTTAACATCGCCGCATGTAATTTACAGAGAGAGAGTCGTACTCGATGTCCGAATTCTCCATCGGCAAGAGCAAGAAGAACAAATCGCGCAGCGCCCTGGCGAGGGTGTCGTTGCGCCGGCGCTCCTTCTCCGGCAACGTCAGCAACGAGCAGTTGGCCGATCAGTACGTGGTGCCCGACAACGTGCCGGAGAACATGGAGGTGTGGAACGACTACGTCAAGAACAGCCAGTACACGCTGATCGCCGAGCAGTACAGGGAGAACGAGAAGAGCGTCCTGGACTCGTACAGCGAGTACATCAACGAGATGAAGCTGTTGCAGGAGTACAAGCACCAAACGGAAGCCATGAAGCAGGAGCTATTGGAAGTAAGATAGTGGATGTATCTCGATGGTAATTGCTTTGCAACATTGCGATGTTCCAGGCGAAGGTGCTGATGGAGTTCAAGGAGAAATCGGGCGGTGTGGACGAGCAGACCGAGCAAATATTGAACGAGGCCGATTCGATTTGTATGAGGAACATGGTGAAAGCGGAGAAATCGATGCTGGACCAGCAGGAAATCGTCCTGAGGTGTCTGTCAGAGTTCAAAATCTACCTGAACAATCGCAAGGAATTGAAGAAGAAACTGAACGAAGACTATGACAGTTACTGCAAAACCAAATTGAACATGTCGCTGCCGGCTGCGAAGAGTTTCAGCGATTTGGATATGGTGAGTGGGGCTCGAATAACATGCTTGTGTAACATATTTATTATTTCGTTTAGATACCCGAAGCGCAACGGATCGAAATTGACGATAAGTGTAGAGACGAACCCCACGCTAACGTGGACAAAGAGGTTTTGGAGCATGAAAGGAAGAAACAGCATACGATCTTGACCAAAGTTATGCTGTACGAAAAGAAGAAGATTGAAAGGGAAAAGTATTACAACAAGCCGTACCGTTTGGTACCGCTTCCGGTCCATCGCGATGCGCCCACTCGATACAAACCGGTTGCCCCCGATTGTCCCTGATACACATTCTAAATTATTAATAAAACATCCAAAGTCGAAAAAATAACGCTTATTCCTTACATCTCTAGTTCGTACGTTTTAAAATGAGAAATGACTAAAGTTAATTCCCAACTCTATTAATACGAAATGTCACTAGTGTCACCTTTGACAGTTTGTATTTTTAATGTATCATCTTACGCACCTTAAAGTACCTCCAAATGTTATATTACAGAGTGCTTATATTTTTCATACTACAATGTGATAATAAAAAGAATGGTTTTGAAACACAAAGTTTAATATTAATTACAAATCTTATATCTAAATATTTTATAAAAACTAACATTTCCCAAGAAAAATAAAACGATTTATTGACAAAAAAAGAACCAAAGAACTCTGAATTTATGAAATTATAATATGCAATAGTGGAGTAATCAGACACGCTAGCTTTTGCGATAGCTAAATTATCAAAAGCTAAAGAATAAAGCATACGCATACGATAATTCAACGAGAAAAATATGTAACTGTATGCTGTATTTATTTAAATAAAGATCACCAAAAGGTTATGAAGAATGGTAAAATTGGGGATTACTACTGTTTGTATAATGGAGACGAATGGATAAGACAATGAAAGGATATAAATGAAAACCATTTAGATCTTCATTAATTTCTTTTGTTACATTTTACTCCACCACTTAGCTACTGAGACACACGATTAGGTAATGGCCAATTACTGATATGGGAAAAAGAAGGTAACATGGCAAATTGAACTGAATAAAATATACACAAAATAATAAACTAGATATCTTAACAATCAGTCCGCATCCGTTTCGGTTTCAAAATTAGTAGAATTTGATTCCGTTACCGTACTAGCCATAGTTGTTGTAGTAGCTATTGTTGATTGACTTTCACTGTTATTTGATACCGATTCATTGTCATTTGCTAAAAGAAACACCCAATTCTATATTAAATCCACTCTTGTGGCAAACAATGGTATGAAGTTATCATTTTCAATTCTAATTCTACCGTTTACAATACATTATATTGGTTTGAAATAATACTTACAAGGGTAAGTGACGTATTCAATTTCATCCTCGTCCTCATCATCATCATCTGTGTCATCATCGTAATATACAAAAGTATTTCCCATATGATCTTCGATTTCTTGGTCTGCTTCATAATCTTCATCATCGGGAATGTATTCCTCATCATCCTCATCGTCCTCATCATCATCTACATAAACATTAATGCCGTCGTTCTCATCGAAGTAATCTGTGCTATCAGCCCAATCTGTTTCGTAACTAATGCCCCAGTCATCTTCATCATCTTCATCATCATCACTCTCAGTAAGATCCAAGTTCTGTATCAGGCGATTGTGCGTTAACTAAAAATGAAAGCTTGTTTAAAGAAAGAGCTTTTTACGTATAATGTGATATCCTTACTAATGCATTATCTGAAATAGGTATCCATTCATCATCCCGAGTGTCTATATCACTGTCCCCCCATTCATTATCAACTTCGTAAGGGTTACCTAAGAACTGAGGAGGCATGGTTTTGTTTAAACTGTTTTTATAAACTCTAAATTAGACTCAATTCTGATTTAGAAGAGTCTCTAATGATTCCGTGGTGGCTCCTTCGGATGGAGTAGGCTTAGGCTTATCCTTCCTGTTGGACTTCTTGTACCACCTTTTAATGTGAATTGATTTGTTGTTTATTTTTATCTTCTTTAGATCCTCAATTGCTTCTAGCAGTTCCTCCTTGCTCCGGAACTCGGCGAAACACCAACGCTTTTTCTGACAACAAAATTAAATTTCAAATTTTATGGATACTATAAATTAGCATATCATTTAGATAACAACAGTATTAATTACACAAAAATATTATCTGTTGTATCAAATGGAACACGAATAATGCCTAATTTAACGCAGTAACTCACCTGTCGAGGGATTTGAACTTTAACAATATTCGGATGCAAATCTTTGATAAATACTTCGTCTTTGATGTTTATTGGCAAACGGATATACAATTTGTTGACTTCAGAACTTTTTATGCTGGAAATATGCGAAAATCGAGTTATCATCAAATTCATGTGAAGCGAGCATAACCTCAATAAATTGCAAAATTGTACCAATGGAATTATTTAAGGATAGCTCAAAGAGCGACTATTGCGAATGCAAAACTTACCCCATAATTTAATTGGAATGTTTATAGAAAACATGTGTCTGTTGGAAACTTCCGTTAAATTTGGAAAATACTCAAAATAGAAATTAGTAGCCAAGTCAAAATGTGTCAAACGTCTGATTCTGTCATCTGTCATTCGCAGAAAAACAGAATGGCCAAATCACTGTTGCCAAACTGTAGATTCTGAATTCAGTGAAACAATCGTCAAAGAATTAGTTTTATCTTATCTTTTGTTAAAAGGAATTATTATTATGTAATTGTGGATTTATTTTTATTAATATTAATGTAATTTATTAAAGCATAGGTCCTATGTTTAAAGAATTATGCAAATCAAAAAATTAGCAGTTTACGATTTTTTTAAAATGGTTAGATCCACAGGAAAGTTTACAACGACGGCAACGCGGGCAGATAATGTGAGGTTTGCGTTTGTTTCGTTTCATCCGCACAATAATTGCTAATCCAATTAATTTGTCCTTGTCTTATTAGTGGTCGATCCATATTCATCTCTTTATTCATACCAAATGTCATATGTACTGATCACTGGCCTCTTACGTCGTCCCCCTTACGGCAACCCTTAACTTCTTTAAAGATGGAGGAAGGCGGTTGTCGTCTAATGAAAAGTAAACAATAAAACCAGTAAAAAAAGGTCAATTTCTAGTTTTATAGACATTACCAATTTGCCCGTTTAACAAAATTACCGATACCTCCTCGATAAGTTGTTAGATAATAATTTGCCGAAAAAAATTTTTACATAACCTCCAACTTCACACAGTAAGTACAAGAATGTCCAGACCTCAGACAAACTCGCACGTGCACCAAGATAATTCAGTAGTAGAGCGAAGACTGCGGCCAATTTATGGTAAATTTTTGCCTTGTTTATTAATGAAATATCGAATATTTTAAACTCTTAATAGTCGTGCCACGTTTTAAGGTTATGATATGATCTAGCACCTATTTTACATTGTTCATTTTCCAGACTGGCTGGATAGCGGTAACAACAAAAAAGCGTTGCAGGAATGCGAAAAGGTGCTTAAAAAGACCCCGACTTTACAATGCGCCAAAGCTTTGAAGGCTCTCACGCTCCATCGAATGGGCAAACAGAACGAATGCAATGCTATTTTAGAACTTTTAACTAAAGAAATACCTTCCGATGATGCCACACTGCAAGCCATGGCTCTCTGTTACAGAGAAATGCAAGAACGTAAGTTATTACAATTACGTTATAATACGAGTCCATTAAACAGAGCATAAATTTTAGTGGAGAAAATCTGTCGACTGTACGAATTGGTCGTTAAAAACAATCCGAATAACGAAGAATTGCATACCCACCTATTCATGTCGTACGTTCGAATATCCGATTTCAAATCTCAACAACAAACCGCTATGGCTTTGTACAAATCGAAACCGAAAAATCCTTACTACTGTTGGGCCGTCATGTCAGTAATTCTTCAAGCTACAAGAGGTATTTATCCCAATCTGACCATTTCTATTTAACTGATAGTCAACATTTACAGGTGAAGGATTGAAAGATGCGCAAAAACAAAAGCTCCTTCTCTGCCTCGCCGAACGAATGTTCACCAAACTGCTCAACGACAACAAAGTCGACGCCGAACAAGAAGTTCAACTCTACATAATCATTTTAAATCTTCTGGAAAAGTACGAAGATATATTGGATATCTTAAATGGCCCGTTAGGTTCGAAGCTGCAATGTACAAATATACCACAAGCCAAATTGGAGTATTTGATAAAATTGAAGAAATGGAGCGAGGTTAACGTGATTTGTAAAGGCATTTTGATTTACAGCGTCGATCGCTGGGACATTTGGAAAGAATACATCAATTCGATGTTCCGTTTGATACCTGCCGAAAGCTCAATATCTGTAACTGGTTCATCTGGAGATGATGCAGACTCTCCAGATGACACTCCCGAAAAAGCGCACGAATTTATATGCGGTATCGTTGAAAACGGCACTGAAAACGGTACGATTACGATGTTTCATACAAAATCAAATAAAACTCACGTAATTTATAATTTTAGGCTACTTACTTCGAGGTCCTTATTTGGCGAGGTTCGAATTGTGCTCCAGATTACAAGAGAAACAAATGAACTACTCCGATCTTCTGGGCGACTTGACTGAATTGTTCATTGAGTATTTCCGAAAATTTGGCCACAAGCAGTGTTGCGTTACGGATTTGCGCTCGTATTTGAAACTGCTGGATTCCGATAAAAAAATCGATTTGTCATCCAGATTGATCAAAGACGTGGGAATCAGTTCAACGGGCGTTCCGCAAACGGTACGATATAACCGTTTGCATAAAATTCAATAATCTTAAATATGTTGTACACATTTCAAGGAAAACCAAATGCAACGACACATTTGCGCTTTACAACTATCCAGATTGTGCGGAGGGCACCGAAACCTTCCCACTGAACATCTGAAGGCTTTAATCACAGCTTTGTCGTTGCACTACCAGCACGGTTACCAAACCTACGGGATGAATTTACTACCAACTGATTTGGGCCCGTCTGATCCGTACGCTCTAATGGCCGCCCATTGTCTCTACGATTTAGCTCTGGCAGAGAACAGTTCGAATTGCATCGTGGTGGCGCTGATGGTACTGGAGAGCCTGTTGAAAAATTCACCGAATAATTTCCACGCCAAATTGCTGGCTATCAAATTGTACCATGTTTTAGGTATAACTCGATTGTATAATGTGTAGATAGCAGCAAATTATTTTAATGTGAAAATTTGTAGGTGGTGGAGTTAGTGCGCATGAAATGTACAACAGTTTGGATGCGAAGCATCTGCAATTGGATTCTTTGGGATACGTACATTGCGCAAGATTACCAACAACAGGATTGTTTACGTTGTGCACGAATATGTTCGAGACGACTTTGAAGTTCTTCTCGAGCAATTACAAAGATGTATGCTAAAATCTTCTAATTAACTCAAACAGTTAGAGTAAAGAATGTTTTGTTGTAGAGCTCTGATCATCTGACGTTCTCTTACAAGTTCGGTTCGTTTACGAAAATAGAGGAGTTTATGGATTTTAGGGAGAGGTTGAACAATAGCTTGCACTACAAGACTGTCCTAATAGATAAGGTTATTTTGAATTTAGTGGAATGCATGTCATTGGAGACTTTGTATTCATTGAGCATATCGACCGATATTAATTGGGAAATACTCCGGTAAACGAGACGTTCGCTTCCAATAATTCCATACTTATTTTACGTTGTTTTGTAGAGACAATCACGATCTCAGTGTATACAACTCGTGGGATCCCGAAAGAATCGAGGCTCCTCCAGAAGATTGGTCCGATGCCGGCGATTTGTTTCTTCAAAACATTCGTTTTCTGAAACTCAGGAGTTTTGTATTAACCGGAATGGCTTCAGCGGTGAATATCGTGAAATCCCTGGACGGTGTCCGACAAGAACACGTTCAGACATTGAAAAAGTTACTTGAAGATTGGAGAAGCTTGTATGAACAAACGGTGCAAGATAATCTCGTTCCTATAAAGCAGGTATGTTGAGGTCGATGTGATGATGTTTTAGCTGCATTAATAATGTTTGTTTTCCTATTAGAGTATCTTACCTCTACCGTTACCGTCGAGACTGCACGGGGCGCTGTTGGCCCCATACTACAGCGTATTTACTTCATTCTTCGAATTCCTTCTCGCCATATCCAGTGATGATAGTAATTTATTAGATAAACGTACAAAGATTGTGGAGGATGAGCTCGATAAACTGACGAACGTTTTGAGAGAGAATACGTTAAAAAAATCCAATGATTTCTTTGATAAACGAAAATCTATGGAGATTGCTGTAAATTGTGTAGAGGTATGTAAAATACGTAACAATAATCCGTTTATTAATGATGATTTTTTTAGATAATAAGCATATCATGTGTAATTTGCGCCCTTTGCGGTGAGCTAGTCAAGCCGCTTCAAGCGAAGAAAGGTAAAAAGAAGCAACCCGATCCAATGGGTAAGGAGTACGTGCAAAGGGCGTCGGAGAAATTGAAAACCGAAATGGGACGCTTTTGTGATATCTTACAAGACTGGGTGGAGAGTAATCCGGAAGAGGAGTTGGATAGGAAATTCGATAATTTGAATTTGGCCGTTAGCGAGAACGTTTTTGAGAAAATTTTACAAAGTTATTCAGTTTCGAATAAGGAAATTCAGCTTATTTTAAAAACGAAAATCAAATTGTTGACATAGAAACGTTTTATGTAAAATAACAATTTTTACACGAGAAAATTTGCTTTTGTTTTAATGGTATTGCGTTCGAAAAGGTTTGAACAAAAAAAAAAAAGATTAGTTTAAAAGGAAAAGTAATCAGAGTAGTGTGACATTAGGAAAAAAATTCAATCATCTCGAAATCTTTTATTTCAGAATTTTACTCTACGTCATATTCAAACTGTACAAAATATATATAATTTTACAATTCTTCAACATATTTATTGTTTTTGTATTTCCTCATAAAAAAACAACAACTATTCCAACACGATTTAATATCACTCTTTATTGTAAATACATCGGATTTAGAGCTAAAAGAAAATTACTATCAAACTAATTTAAGTTATCAAACTTAAAAACAACACAACTTGCAATCTTAATAGAGAAAGAACCCTACAATAACTAACGACAAATCATGTAAATTGGCACTCGTCATCATACAATTAATATATGAATAAGTATAAGGCACAATCGGCACAATCTCACATTCATCCTCATTCACCGAGAGCTACATTTGCGTGTCGCTTTGCTCCTTCTCACGCTGCCGCACCGCCACCGCCGTCTCCACCAGCAAATACAAGCACTTAAACTTATCTTTGTCTTCGCCTTCGAGCGGGTCGGTGCTCATCAATTCGTTCACCGGATGCGTAGGAATCACCTGCACCTTCGGATTGGAGAGCGAATGGGGCATTTGCGGTAGATGGGCCAGCTGCGGGGTGTTCCAATAGTCACTGCTGCCGTTTTTATCGTCCAAACTTCTACAAAATCAAACGCAAATTTTAATCAGTACGAATTGTAAAACATTTGTGGTTCCCCCCCAGATAATTTTATAGTTTAATTGAGGCAATGAAACGGGTATTTTACTTACGCAATCATCGAACACACCAACTTAATCTCGAATTGATCTTGTAATTAGGATTGAACAATAGACAGGGGCCACCCCGATAAATCAGAAAAAAAAGTTCTTACCCCCTATTCGCCAGATGATTAGAAGAATCTGTAGGCACACCGTACCTGATGACAGTTTGCCAAGGCGTGAATTTCTCCTCTTCGCTGGGGCTCGAGCTCTCGTACTCGTTCGGACTGTCCTCCTCCGATCGGTACATCAGCGTCATGCTGTCTTCGTAGTCGTGATCTAGCCGGATGCGTTTCCCTTTGAGAATCTGCAAATCGCCGTTCCAATTCACCGTAGGGGGATCCACCAGGTTGACGCTGCTCAGTTTCTTGCCTCTCCTCGATATGGTGTAGTGCAGGGGATCGTGGCCCTCTCGTCTAATCATCTCCGGCAGGATTCTCCTGCGGGCGTTTATGAACCAATTGCACACTTGCAGGACGGTGAGGTTCGCCTCTTGGGATAGGGTGAGTTTCTCGGCGTCCGAGGGGTAAGCGTTGTATCGGTGCTCGTACAGCCATCTCTTCAGGATTTTCACCGAGTGCTTGGGGAGGTTGCCTCGGCGTTTGCGCACCGGCGTATTGTGACTGTTGAGATTGACCATGTTGTTGAGCTGGTGCTGCGAGATGAGAACCTCGTGTTCCTGTTCGGAGCCCGATTCATTTTCGTCGGTGCTGCTGCCGGATTGGAAGCGCTCGCGATCTGCAAAATAATTCAACGGGTCCATTTTCGTTTCGGCCGACTATTCTAATCTACGGCAAATATAGGAACGTATAAATAACATTTTCATGACAACCCCCCGAAGACAGTTGAAGTTGACAAAATAATTTCCCTGCCAACTCTGACGTTGACTGCTTGTTTGTTTTTTTCGTAACAGCAACAATAAACTTAACTTACACACTGTCCCTTTAGTAAATGTAGATATCAATAGAGAGATTCAATGATATTGCGAAATTTAAAGTTTTGAAATTCAAAATGCTGAAAGCACGTTTATTATGACATAACTGACATATAAATGACATCTGACGCCTTGACAGAAATGGCTACCTCGTGGTTTTTGTTTATTATAATACCGCTAAAAATTCGACAAGCAATAAAACGAGCATTTTGAAATTACAAAACTCTTACCGCACGAAAATAAAATATAAGCAATTTATAGGCCACATAAAAACAAACGATTACTTACGAACTTTCATCTTCATCGTCGTCGGAAGAGGGAAGAAGCTATCTCGAAAATAAACTTAATACAAAACGTTACGCTCAAATAAGAACCGCAATTAACTGCTATATCAATGTATCTTCAAAACACTTCAACTTAATTTACGATTCTTTGCGTTTTTGTCCTAATTTTAATTCAACAAACACGGCACAAATGAGCTTCCAAGTAACACTAAAACAAACAATACTGAGCTTAACAATAAGTTCAAACGCCCATTAACCGTTTGAACTTATGCAAATTATTTGTCTCTAATTATTACACGATAACCGAATGAATTACAGTATTTTCACTACTAATTAAAACGAAAATTGATTGTCACGCGTGCTGTAAGTTGACAGTTTAGATTAGATTGATGGCGGTCTTCTATTTTAGACGCTAACGCGCATGCGTATGATACCAATCCCCATTGGTCAAAATCTGACATTTAACATAACAGATCAAATTACAAAATCACGGACCTGTCTGTGAACTGCTAACAGTTGTGTAGGGAATTTTGCGATCACGATTGTGACATTTGCTAACAGTTGTGAATGGGATTCGTGATTCGTGTCGTACTTTAATCGCTTCATAGGAAAAGACCATTTTTTTTAAATTTGTATTATTATTAAAAAATTCATAATAATTTAATTTTAAAACAACATTACATTACATTAAATTATACATTACACATCCAAATATCGGTAGATTTCTTTTTGG
This sequence comes from Phyllotreta striolata, assembly GCA_918026865.1. Taxonomy (NCBI): domain Eukaryota; kingdom Metazoa; phylum Arthropoda; class Insecta; order Coleoptera; family Chrysomelidae; genus Phyllotreta; species Phyllotreta striolata. The sequence continues at coordinate 4,288,895 of OU900098.1, read as the reverse complement.
ATTTCTTCTTGGACATGTTCGCTTTGACTTGCGGGAAGTCCCGGATAAAAATATTCCGGTCGAATTTCACCAGCGTTCTTTCGTATTCGCATTGAAACGCGTACACTGATTGCACTGAATCGAAAATCTCCTCTTTGTTAAATCCTATGAAACTTTCAATAAGTCCTTCAGGCAAACGGTGCTTCTCCATTTTAATTTTCGAATATAACTCATCATCATTCATTATATTTGTAAAGGGTAAAAAATTAATTATATTCCGACTTTCGATGAAAGTTCCTCGTATTTAGGGATTTTATGACGTGTCGTTGAAGTTTGTGGGTTTATTTCTTATTGTACAGGGCATATTTAAAATATCATTGGTGGATTAGGGATTGGGAATATTTTTGATATATCTCATAATTGTATATAAATGTGGAGCAGAAATTTGTTTATATTTATAGGAAAATTAAAGTTAATTCTTCCGCAAAATATGGTTGATTTTGAAAATTTTGTTAAGAGTTATTTAGGAGTTACAAATAAAAATGTTAAAATGAGTTATCAGCAAAACAAGCATCGGAAAAACTTAAATTTTCTCTTAAACTATGAGATTTCAGAAAAACTTTAGTATCCATTTTGGTGTTATAAATGGATGTGTCGAATAATTTCCACTCGATTTAACAATGGACATTTTAAACGCCAAACACGGGTTAATTTTCATTTCATAAGTCATTATTTTTGTTCACAACTATTCGCATTTTTCCATACGCTTTTCATCAACGATACAAAAATGTCTTGCCGGCAGAAATCCAGTAAAGGCCAAAAACCGATAAAAGCCGTCTATGCCAGATCGATATTCGATTCCAGAGGTTTCCCGACAGTAGAAGTTGATTTAGTCACTGATTTAGGACTGTTCAGGACCGCTGTTCCGGCGGGAGTGACCTCAGGTTTTAATATTTCAACTACCATTTCCTCCTTTGAATTCCTTCAGAGGACCCTTTATCCAGTAACAAAATCTAATATTTTCCACCAGGTACTTATGAGGCCTTCGAATTGCGCGACGGCATCCAGAACGATTACCACGGCATGGGCGTCTTCAAAGCCGTAGACAACGTCAACAACGTGATCGGCCCGGAGCTCTGCAAGCAGGAGATGGACGTGACCCAGCAGGAGAAGATCGACCAATTCCTCATCAACATGGACGGCACCGAAAACAAGCAGAAATTCGGCGCCAACGCCATCCTCGGCATATCCCTGTCGGTGTGCAAGGCCGGCGCCGCCAAGCGGGGATTGCCCCTCTACAGGCACGTGGGCGACCTGGCGGGCAACAAGGACCTGGTGATGCCGGTGCCCGCTTTGAACGTCATCAACGGCGGCGCGCACTCCTCCAACAAGCTGGCAATGCAAGTACGATAATCATCTAAAAGTCCTCGCTAATTTTAACTAGCGATTTCGCAGGAATTCATGCTTCTACCCACCAGCGCCTCGTCCTTCACCGAAGCTATGAAAATGGGCTCCGAGACGTACCATCACCTCAGGAACCTCATCAAAGAGAAGTTTCAAATGGACTCGGTGGGCGAAGAGGGAGGCTTCGCCCCCAACATCGCCGACCCCAAGGAAGCGCTGTCTTTGATCGTGCAGGCCATCAGCACCGCCGGTTACGCCGGAAGGATCGACATCGCCATCGATGCAGCCGCACCACAAATGTTCAAAGAAGGCACGTTTAATTCTAATCCAGTTTGTCTCAAAATTTCCATTGGCATCACTGACTCCGACCTGCAGGTTTGTACGACTTCGATTTCAAGAACCCGGCATCGAGCAAATCGAGCTGGAAGAAGCCCGAAGAGCTGCTCAACATGTACAAGAGCTTCACCACCGAGTTTCCGGTGGTGTCCATCGAGGACCCGTTCGAGGTGGAGGACTTCGACTCGTGGTCGAACCTGGTGAAGCAAATACCCATACAGATCGTCGGCGACGAGTTCCTCGCCACCAATCCCAAGAGGATCCAAAAGGCCGTCGACAGCGCCGCCTGCAATTGCCTGCTCATGAAAGTCAATCAAATCGGTTCGTCGGGAATATGTCGCGAAATTAGCGTTGCATCCATTTTAACAACGGTGGTCTTGTTCTAGGTACGATTACGGAAGCGGTCAAGTCGCATTTGCTGGCGAAAACGAACGGTTGGGGCACGATGATCGCCTGTCGATCGGCGGAAACCGAAGACAATTTCATTGCTGACTTGGCCGTGGGGCTGTCTACCGGCCAGATAAAGGCCGGGGCCCCTTGTCGCTCGGAACGTTGCTCCAAATACAATCAATTGCTGCGCATCGAGGAGGAACTGGCCAGAGACACGAGATATGCCGGCAAAGCGTTCAGGAAACCGGTTTGAATATTATCGTTTACCGTGTACTATCTGTATAATTCGTGTGTAATGTAACGTGGAAAAAATCCAAGTATATACAAAGTTAACTGCTACGTCAAACTTTGCGTTACCCATCTACTGCGTACTACAACGATTAATGAAGCTCCGAGAGAAGGAAAAGTAGAGGATTGCTCATGCGAATGTTCGAGTTCGATTGAGCGATCCTTTGCTAATGCGCTGCTTGAGTTTGAGCGACGATTGCCGGGAAATTTCGACGCCTGGTCGGGATCGACGACGACGCCCTTCAGATCGGGAATTTTCATTATGCTGTAATCTCGATGTGTTTCTCCGACGAAAAGGCGACGGAAAGAGATCGAATCTCTTTGATCTCCCGCAAAGGGCTCAAAAAGAGACGATATGATGTAGGTTTCTCGCGTAATTGTTCGGATTTTGTACAGTATAACATGTAATTACACGTAAGTGCGTAAATTGAGCTAGTATTTTTAGTAAGTAAAGCAATAATTATTTATAACATCGGTAGTTTATTGAGTTTTTTTTGTAGCTGCTCGATATGGCTGGTATGAAGAATATTTTAGAGGTTTTCCCGAAGTAAAACGAACTGATCATTGATGATAATATTGGAAGCCAAATAAGTATAAAGATATGGCCAAATGCTTTTCAGGAGAGTTAGATTTTGGACTGTAATTTTTTTGCTCATCGTTTACGTAATTGGTATTTTAATATTAACAGTATTATCTCTGCACGATACCAGAGGAACCGGCTACAAGGTAAATCGTCCATTTTTAATCCCGATGTCAATACTGAATTTTTACCGACTCATTTAACATTCCAATTCCTTTTAGAGCGGTTCGAGCGTACAAAGCAGATTCATATCCAAATCGAAGAGCTTCGAATACGGTCTTCCCGGCTTCAAGCCGCGCCTGCGACGCCCCAAAGTGAATTGGTGCACCGATTTGAAATACATCCACCCACCGAGACCCACCGTCGCTCTAGCCTCGTTTCCCGGCAGCGGCAACACCTGGTTAAGATACTTACTTCAACAAGCCACAGGTAACTATCATTCTACACTCTGTATATAGGTACCTAACTTATAGATTGTGCGTGACGTCACAACTCAGTAATTTTTGACATATTGTGCATTCAGTGTTATGTTTTTTGTAGGTTATCATACGGGGTCTGTGTATAAGGATTATGGTTTGAGGAAAAACGGTTTTCCGGCGGAGAGCGTGGCGAACGGCTCGGTTTTGGTGGTGAAAACGCACGAATGGGGACCGAGGGCTAGGTGTAACTTTTCCAAAGCCATTTTGCTGGTGAGAACTCCCGCCGCCGCCATACAGGCGGAATTTAACAGACAGAGCGGCGGGCACGTGGGATTCGCCGCTCCCGATCGGTACAAACGACTGAGAGGACGCTGTAAGTTACCCTTTTTTGAGTGGTAATTGGGGGTATTCACTTCATAATATGTTCACTGCGAATATGTTTAGTAGGCCCATGGTTTGGGTTATAATTTTTTTAAGTTTCCCTTAGATCTTTTCCCAGCTAGCTCTTCCATCTCTTCTTTGATCTTCCCCTTCTTATTTCTTCATCTATTCCTCTAGTGTAATCATTTTTGGTATTCGCTGGCCCTTCATTCTAATTTTTGTGCTTTCACCACACTCACAATAGTTGGCTCTCCATTCAAATCTCTGATTAATATCTTCTGATGTCATCTGCTTTCCATATACCCTATCCTAGGCCATCTTCCCCAGTCCCTACCCTTACCGTCTTCGTGTATTCTTACCTTTGCTGTTCTTGAGATGGTTTTCGCTTTAACAACGTTGTTTAATGCATGTGTATTCACTTGATCCCTTAAAATTTCTTAAATCCTTTAAGTAGTCCTTAAGCAATCCTTTAAAAATAAAGTTTGTGCTCTTCCTGGATGGGATTTTCCTCCTTGCAGATTGGCAGGATTTCGTGGCGTCGCAGCTGAGAGGATGGCAGACGATGAACTTGGACTGGCTGTACAACTTCACCGGCCCCACGCACGTGATATTCTACGAGCAGCTGGTGAGCAGCACCGAGCACACCTTGCGCACCGTGCTGGACTTCATCGACGTGCCCGTCGACGCGAAGCTGTTCGAATGCGCCATCCAGAGGAAGCAGGGCATCTACAGGAGGCAGAAGAGAGCGCTGAACTTCGATCCGTTCACCGAGGGCATGAAGGCGAGCTTGAAGCGCGGCGAGAAGCGGGTGCTGGACGCCATTTACAGCGTCGCGGCGCCGACGGCTAGATGAAAACATATCTTTGATTGGGCGATGATGTTTTGTACATAGCAGGTTCGCTGCAAGTAATGTTGTAATGACTTGAGGAGATCAAACATCTAGGTATACTAGGGTTACTAATAAGTTCCTGTAACGTCAGAGCTGGGTAAACACGGACGTTGTGAGGTGAGTAAAGAGATTTTTGAGCAAAGCAATGGTGGGATTTTTCAAAGGCCTCGCTCGATTCGGCTTTAGGGCTTTTAATTACGGCTTACTGTAATAAGAATAAATGTTAAAAAAAGTAGATTCTGTGATATATATACCTATATTTACAGCTTTAGATAAATGTTTTTTTAGTTATATATAGGTAAGTCGGTTATTTTTATTACCACTATGTGATATTTTCGAATCGTTGTAATTTTTTTGGATCATTTTATGAGAAATGTACAGAATGAAATAGGCTTAATGCAAATCGTATATTTAAGTTTATAACGAAGCAATAGTTGTTTCTCATGATTTTATCGTACTGATGATCGATTTTTACTTACGAAATTTGCTCAAATTTCATAATTAAAGTTTTATTTGTATATTTAATCCTGAGCAATCACCGAGACGCTGTTTTTGTTGCATACAAATGCTCCTAATAAAATGGACAAATAATTAAAAAGAACCTTTCGTAGGTAAACTAAATATTATTTAGTATAATGAAAGCCATAGGCTCCTATTATTTAAAACTAAAGAAAGCGACATAAAAATAAAAACGTAAAATGTAATAATTGTTGATTTGTTGAGAGATATATATTGATGAAATAAAACGTTTTACCGAATCAATCCTTATTGAGGTGAAGTTCATTTTTATCTTCCGCCCTTTAATGAAACGAAAGACGAATAACTTAAGAATACTTTATTAGTGTTAGATAATATTTCCAAGCCGAATATAATAAAATAAATCAATTTTTCTCAACAATGTCTTCTTTTGCTCCGTATTAACAATTGAAAACCAAAGGTCGTCTAATCGGCTATGCCTATAAAAACATTTACAAAACGAAAATTCAAAGTATTGTCTCATAAAAATGCATCATTGTAAATACTTTAAATATGTATGTCTAAAAGTTTCACAGGAAATTTTCACGACAAAAAGTTAGTTTTATACGATACAGGCGAAAATCCTAAATAATTAACCCTTTAATAATAAACTAATCAATTCTTCTAGTACTTCATTTACCGAGTTGTGGAAGAGAACTATTTTGAATAAATAGCGTTTCTGTTTTGAGGTAAATATTTAGAATTTTGACTGTTGAATATCTAATTTTACGTTGGCTAATTTCTTAGAAAACTACGTTTTTAGAGAATACTTTTAGTTTCAAGTCAAATCCAATAATCTTCCATCGTTAGAAATAAAATTATTCACTGAAAGAAATAGATACATATAAAGAGAAAGAGAAAGTTTGTCATCTAAAACCCGATGGAAATTTTCTACTATAAAACCCTTGTAAGAAATTCACAGAATTAATCGTATCGACAAAAAGAAATCTAACAGTTATCTTACAATTTATAATACCACAGATAAATTTATACGCAGGCAAAATTAAATTTTTCAAAATAAATCCACCGAATAATACGAATTTTCCATGTTATTTTGGCAATGCAGCAAGCACTTTTTTGACACTTTGTCTAACACACAACACAAATGATTGAAATAACAAGAAAATTCGATAAGTATATCTAATAAGTTTTAGCCTTGTTTCAGTACACGAGTACATCTAATAGTAACAGTTACGACCAATTTTCTAACAGTAACTTCCACTGTAAATCCCAACTCTATTCAATATCTGTCCTTTTGCTGTTCCATAAATCATTACATGTTGATATCATATAAGTTAGTTAATCGTTAAAGAGATGGGCCAATTATTACAGTAGACTTTACATACATACTTCAAGCTTCAAATTAAGCCAGCAAAGCCGCTTTTTTAAATGCACTTTCCACAAATTTCGCACGATTACTATAAGCTTTCGCATACGTGAAACACAAAACATTTCGAACACAACAAATCAACCCAAGATAATCCGTAGACAAAACGATTTTTACAATTTCTTGTACCAGAATAGATAGTGATCACCTTCCTCGATCAGCAAATCATCCACACCTACAATATAAACAAGTATTTGATTAGTAAGACACGCATATGATTTGAAGGAATCAGATGATTACATACACCCCCAAATATATGGATGGAATCATGAACATTAACAACTCAAAAGAATTGATAAACTGAAAAAAGCAGGAGTATATACAATATGTGGACGAAGTGGAAGAAGAGAATGAAGAAGAAGATGAAGAAGTGGATGAAGAAGAAGATGAAGAAGAGGACGAAGAAGTAGACAAAGAAGAGGAAGACGATGAAGACGAATAAATAGAAATAGAATAGGTTTAAGTTTATCCAAGACTTACCAACAGGCGCTACCAGCTGATTAGCAGGCGGCGTCAGCGGATCCGGGAGCTCGGGCAGCCGGTACAGCAGCCAGTAATGGTAGCCCATCGGCTCCTCCTTGTAGCCGGCCAGGGTGTGCACGTAGTGCCCGTTGGGCCATTCGGAGGCCTCGAAGGCGAAGCGCTGATCCGTCTCGGAGGCCAGCTGCATGACGTTGTAGAAGGACGTGTTCCGCGGCGCCGTGACGCTGATGGTCGCGTTCTCCGTCACGTTCGAGCCCACCCAAAGCGTGTACGTGACGGTGACGTTGCGTATTTCGGAATCGTTGCCGTGGTTCGAGAAGGATTTCGTTAGGCCGTCGATTTCCACTAAAAAAAAAATCAGATATTCTCCTCTAATAAACTACTCATCTGCAGTCTAGAAAGGCTTCCCAACTGTAGGTTATAAGCATTACTCATACAGAGGAATTCCTAGAATTGGATAAGCCATTTCAAGTAGAAGATTGGATCGACAAGTACACACAAATTGTTTAGGTTTACCTTGATTGTCCAAATCGCTGTCGTATTTGCCGCAATCGGTGTTTCTGATATGTCCCAGGCCTCTTTCTGACAGAGCGAGGACCACTTCGGCGGTGAGATTGGGGTCTGTGAAAGCCCCGTCTGGGTCTTGCTTGGATTCTATGTAGGCCTTTGCAGCGCTCCGGTTCCAGTGGTTGTTGATCTCGTTCATGTCTTGCAAAGCCTACAAAACGAAAAAAAAATAATCTTTGATGAATACATTATTGCGTACAAAGTGATTACCTGTAAGGTCAAAGCGGTGTTATACAAATTGCCGAAGCCGCCGTCCTGTTGCTGTTGCCTAGCCAAGTTAATGCTGGGTCGCCGGAGTGTGTGCTGTAAATTCCTGTGCCTATGGTCCTTAACGATGCACCTCAAAGCCAGGATGGTCATCGCTACCGTATCTACAACAAACGTAAATCCGAAATTACCCTCTGTATCCGTCGCGAATTCGTTAAGTTTTCTCACGAGTTTAATTATACCAGCGGTAGTCGTAATCCCGCTCCAATTAGCCCGCTACCTAATTGCGATGTTAAATCGCCGTAACGAAGCAATTTCACGCTCACCTATGTTGTGGTCTTTGGCGGTGTTGGCGATGTCCAGCAATCGCCTGATTTGCTTCTTTCTGACGTGCGCCCGGGCCGTGCAGGCCGCCAGCGTGGCGTAGGCGAACTCGATGTCGTGTATCGGCTCGTGGTGCTGCAGGCTGCCTATGAGATCGTGGCCGTGGAATTGCCGCGGGTCCGAGCACAGCGCGCACAACGCCAAGCAGTATTGGGCCAGCTTCGGCGGCGCCACGGGGATCTCGTGGTGTCTGAAACAATACGCTGAAATCTGATCTCTATTTCGTTGTTAGTAGAGTAGGTTACCTCCACAACATGACGACGATCTCCACCTCCATCTGTTTAAGGGAGAGCTTGAGCTCGAGGGCGTTGGTGTGTTCCCGGGAGGCGAGCTTCAGCGCTGTGAGTACTTTAGGGGTGTCGTTCCTCCAGCCCCAGTCGATTTCGCGTTGCGTTTCCAGCCATGCCAGGGCTTTCTGGACTTTGGAGATTTCGTTGGCTTTCTCCTTTTCGGCCTCGTGGGGGTCGATCGTGGAGGCGGCGGTGCTCGGATGAGCCGTTTCCGTCGTCTCTGCGGCACACGGAAATCACGGAAGGAATTAAATGTAATCCGGATTTGTTGGAATTGTAAAAGTTAACTGTTTAAAGGATAGAAGCTATCGAACCGGGTGATTTATTCCTCGCTATGCCGCCAGAAATAAAAATCAACTAGCTACGATTTATATTGGATTAAAATCCCTGCGAATTGGGCCGTAAAGCGTAACGAGGAAATAAATAAAGGTACGGGCCTTTTCTAGTCCTTTGCCCTTTGGGAACTGTACGTGGTTGTCGAGAAAACGGGGTTTGAGCTGCCGATGTGCAGCCTCTAACACATTGGCGTTACCAACGCAAATTATTTTACACTAAAAAAATTCCAAACTGGACTTGTACTTTAGCTGGTCAAACTTTGAACTATCCAGAAATTTATGACTTAAATTAGTCCCAACTCTAATCTGGATTTTAACCAACGTGGTGTTCTCCATCCTTTGAAACTTTAAAATAACGGTTAACTTTACCCGAGTTTCGAATTCTCGCCGCTCATCTTGCTTGTTGTTTGGCATGAAAGTTTCAAAATTGAAACCAACTAACACATTTTATTAGGAAACTAACGTATCGTCTCCATCAACATCGGTGAATTTTTAACGAGTATACTCGTTTTCGCCTGGAATATTCCGATGGCTTTACCTGCTAAGTGCAATTTTCTATCTGCCGCAGTTAATTATTAGGATATCTCGACTCCCGGTAGATCAGAATTAGTGAAATTTTAATGACTCTTCGTTCCATATCCATTTGGCTGTTTCGCAGGAATTACTGCAACGCTGCGCTATCTTTATTAAAAGTTCATGTTACAAAAATGTTTATCTCCGGCTTTCTAATTTATGAAATTCTCCTGCTTCCCTTATATTAATATATCCAGGTAGTTATTTAATGGAGAACTTAATGAAATAAGCGCTTTTACGATGTTTGCTGTAATTTCAAAACGATTTGAGATAAAAACATGATGTTTAGCTCATTTTGTAGAGCAAACTCTATCCTGCATTCCAGCAAGGTAATAATTCCTGCAACATTCGCGTAACGCCATTGAATCTCTGGCATAGTACCTTTCCGAATTTCCGCAATTCCACGTTGGATACGAAATTGAAAAATAGATTGGGCGAAGGTGCGGGGAGAGGAAAAGCGGCGAAATAAATTACGCCGTCCGTTAAATCGACTGTTCACCTTATGCTCAAGTAAAAGTTTCCCTTGCGATGGAAAGCGTTTCTTTAATTCGATAAAAAAATTTACACGCCCCGCCGACATCGGCCCTCCGGTATTTTTTTATTCGATTTCAACTGGAATTGCGATCGTGCGGGTGCCTAACAGAAGACCTATGGATAGCGGTAATTAAAAAATGGTTTTAAACGCGCTCGGATTCGAAAACTGTACAGAACATAACAAAATGTTATGTGTCAAGCATAAGAAATGCGTATTTTTCTATCGATTTCTATTTCTGCCAGTCATTGGATGTTAGATGGTGTCCCTACAAATCCAGGTTATTTAGTATGTAATTGTTTGTATTTGCAAGCGTTTATTGTTAATAGATTGGAATATAAATTCAATATTTGTAAAATACTGGGCATAAAAATTTTATTTCGAAAAGCAAGTTATAGAAAAAATCCGTTTGAATCAAACGTTGAAAGTCAATTTTTTTTCATTAAAATGTCGCTAGATTTCTGTTAAAAAAATTACCTATCGTGATTTTAATTCGAAGCGATATTTCAAATTTGTAAAGTGAGAAAACGTGCAGGGTGGTCGATTTAGAAATATCGCATTTGAATTATGAACCTTTTGATTTTAGGTATTTTCATTGAAAAATCCTTGGCTTTTGCGAATTCGCCTGAGCGTAGCGAAATTTCTATGATCTGCAACCTTTTAAAATGCCAGAGCTAACGGCCCGCGAAGTGGCCGAATCATTTCAGTATGAAACAAAAATAACGAAAATAAAATAGGTCGAATGCCACTATTTCAGCCCTTTTAAAAACCCGGAATTTTATTAGAAAAAAACCATCAACATACAGCATAAAATTCCGGATTAAAATTTAAATCTCGTTAAATTGTTAAATCAACTTCTTTCGAAAACTTGAGCGAATGTACTTAACGAAAAGTTCGCGCGAATTATCTTTAATTAAACCCCTTTATAGGGTTTAATACGCCGCTTCTATACAACTGTAAGTTTGTTAAAATTGTTATTCTACTCGATTTTCATCCATAAATTCAACACACGCCCGTCTCGCTAATTAAAAATTAAACGCGACTAAAGTACCTACTTATGGCTCACCAGAAAACTCTCTCGATTTTTTACTTCCCCATATAAGTGCTGTATTATTCGAGCTCGAAACTCGAAGCAAAACTCCCTCTACAAACTTATGAAACTTTCATTCTCTGCTTAACTTCACACCCACTTAATGTACGTATATTTCCACATAGAGCCCAGTGGTGTGCTCGGATCTCAAGGCTTTTTTAACCATTTAATCCCAGAATTATCACCTCGAGTCGGCGAATTTATCACAAGCTAATTTCTTACGTAAAAACGTATAATATAAAAGTTATCCGTGATATAAATTCCTCGACGATTTAATGAAATATTTACAGCGAATAATTTTTATCTGGCGGACGGCACGTACACCTAACGACCCCTTTTCGACGAGATTGCGGAGACCGAGTTAAAAATTAATTGGTTTTTTTAAGCAAAAAATTTACCTCTGATAATGTCGTTTGACGTTGATGAGCGCTGGAGTTCCAAGTCCTGGGAATAACCGAAAGCGACCAATGAAAAGCCGACTATGAGGGGAAGATAAACCATTTTGATGTTAGCAAAGCACCATTAAAATCTGAAACCAAATCTGATGTTAAAATCTAAATAACTCTACAAGACTTATTAGGCGTCAATATTGAATTAACAATACATTAAATATATACAGAACGTCTCGGTAATCGGTAATCCCATTCAAACAGGCCGTGCCTTAAGTAATTGCTTTGTCCCCAACATCTACAACTCAGCAGTTTCTCTTATTTCAGCACGCCGGATTTAGCGTCAATTCTAACCCTTGTCTAGGCGTATTTCACACGTCTCGCCGGCTGACGTTCCGTTATCGATCATTCCCCGTATAACATGCCGTTCCGGAATTCCAAATTAATTTCCGACTATGAATTACTTATGCGCCTAAATTGTCTCGTGATACGGCTGATCTACTACCCGGTCAGAAATCGGATTTATGGAGAGCCTGAGAGCTTTAATTTAACACTGTTCCTCCGCCAAAATTGCAAATCGATAAGAAACTTTAATAGTGTCGCAAACTGGAATTCGAATCATTTTTAGGAATCATCCTGTATGCGATGACTAACCTATGTTCATCCCCTTGAACTAATATAATAAACTTTTGATATTTCCCTTGGTGTTTATGTCGAGGACTCCGGATTAGATTCGGATCATAAAACTTTATTAAAATTTGTACGCGAAGCGAAGCAGGTTACATATTTTACACAATAACCATTTATTTCGGAATACTTCGGCGTTCGCAATTTTTTATCATCGAGCGGTCTCTCCGGTTTTTTGTGAGCATATCTTTATTCATCATCACGAATCAACGGGGAAAAAAACCCTTCACTACTTAAGTATTCATCAGCCATTGAGGTTCGCATAATTCCCTAATAACAAACGCTATTATCTGCGAAATATTCTCCGAATGTGTATCTCATAAACAGCTAAAATAATATTTGTGCCTCACTGGATTCCATTCTAGCGTTTTTTTTATTCATCACAGGAATCCCCGCATTTTTACACATGTTTCGCCAAAGCATGACTTATTGCAAAACGCTTTTTATAAATTCCTCTCTAGTTTCTTACAGCGTCCCGCGGGAGTTTACCCGCGGAAAAGGAGCCGGGAATCTCGACCGGGGTTATCGGCGTTTTCTTTTTTTTATTACTAGCTATGTGCAGGTCATAAATAGAAAGAGGATCCGTTTGTTTTTAGGCGCTTTCTTGCTTCCGATTCGGACGCAAACAAGAAACACGGCAAGTAATTCCCCGAGTCCCACGTATACAGTTCTGTTTTAATGGATATTAGTGTTGGTGAAGTAGGGAATATTCGACTCAAGTTAGTGCAAATATATTTGATACATCACCACCCTGTATAGTGAAAAAAATGCTTGCATTAGAGCTTTGATGGGGTTAATAAATCGCGAGATTTTCATTTTGCACATTCGAATATTACATCAGCCGCTAATTTGCTCCGGTAATTCCGGTTTTCAACAATCTGGCGAACCTCGGAGCGCGCTGATTTAAACCCGGCGGGAGAATTTGACCGGCAAAATCGAGCCGGACATTCGGAGATAATGACGATGGTAGACCGTTTCAATTTTCGCGAATGTCGTTAATTAAAAACCGAATTTTTAGTTGCGATTCTCGCTTCGATGAGGAACAATGCCTGGCAAAAAAAAATGTCTATGTATCCGGGGGGCTTTGATTAAAACGGGAAAAAATACTCTGCGCTGCGATACAGGCAGCTCGCAACAGCGGCTTCATTATTTTCGGTTAAGTGGAGGCTTGGACAATGGAGAACGGAGCTGGGAATTTACCTTGAGCGCTTAATAATACGGCCCGAGGGGCGATGAATAGGAAAAAAAGTCGAGAAAAATACGGGTTAATGATGATTAGAGCCGTTCAAGGCGTATCTTTATCTTTATTCCATTATTAATTGTGATCTAAATGAAAGGAAATTATTGCGGAATATAAGGATGCTTCATTAAAAATAAATTTCGGGTTTGTAATTAAACGGATTTTTCGTTTCGCGAAAAAAAATCGCTGATAAAATGTTCTAAATTTAGATTTAAAGTCGGTGCAAAGCAACTATCAGCATTGTGCCCAACTTTTAAAAATAAATACACAAAATAGTTTAAGCTTAATACCTGCAGAATTTAATTTGATATTAAAAAATTCCTGAAAAAACTCTCTTTTTTTCTCTCATTGAGGAAAATTCACCAATAATTCTTGATTGATCGAAAATTGCTCTAATAGTATCCCTTTTCTTACAAACTATACTTCCAATTCCCCGTCTGACGCGTCATTAAAAACGTAGAAGTTTTTAATTAATCGCCGGTTTATTTGCGCTTTTATTTTCCCAAATTCGAATTTATTTTTAATGAAACGAGCACACAAAACGGTTAACGCTCGATTGCGGTACATCGCCGTAATGGAGCCGGGAGTAATTACTAGAATAAAAAAAGTTTGTCTCGCGAATAAAGGTGGGAATTCTAGTTCGGAAAACGGTACTTGAAAAGGCGCGACTCGCGTTTAATTGAGGTTTTCTAAGATTTTTACCGCGTACGAAAGGATCAAAAGAATGCAGGCGAACAATTCTTTTATAGTCCTATAATTTCGCTCTCGAAACTTGTATGTATGATACACGTCTTTTGTAGCTAGAATATGAGATTTCGATATTTATATTTAACGAGAAATCGAGTACGAACTCGAATGTAAAAAGGCTATTTTCGTTTGTAAATCAATTTTCGCTAGGTGTGTAAAGGCAAAATCAATATTCCATTCTGCTTTCGATGGAGGTTTTCTTTAGAAAAGCTTAATCAACGGTGTCAATCAAAGTTCTATTCACAAAAGCCGCCAGATGACAATAATTTAGCGACACAATAGCCATTATGTTTCGATGGAAAATGTTTCGAAGCTCGGAAACTTTCTTAGCATGCGAGCCAGAACTTGAGTAATTAAAATGCATTTCTACGTGACTTATATGGCAATGTTTCGTCTGGCGATAGCTGCAGTTCCGGGAAATTCAATTCGAAAATTCGCATAAATAACGTCATTCAAAAAAAACTGTTGTTTTATTATCCAAATATTGACCCATCAACAAATTTAATAAAACAAGAAACTATACTAATTTCCGTACAATTTAAAAACTTTGCGTTACCTTTTCTCCCTGCATCCACGCCTCGACTTCGGCAACTGTAACTGGTTTAATGGAGATCCCTGTTTACAAATAGGGAAACAATTTATCAAGCAGGTGCGCAGGGTATTGGAGGTAAGCGTTTGCAGCCAATTCGATCAAAATAGAGTAATTGAATGGAATATAAATAAGGAAGAGAACCTTACCGTCCACCTGATGCGCATTCAACGATAACAACGTCGAACCTAATCAAACAAAAAGGGCCGTTTGCATCTTTATTCGAATCGTAATGAAATTGATTCGGAGAAACCCGCAGAAGAGTAACTAGGCTTTTAGCAAAATAGGGAAAATTTTACTTAATTACGTTTCACCAGTACAACGGCCTCCTCTATTAAGCACACAAGCAGGTTAATTATACGATCTAACGAGTTTGGTATCGACAAACGCGATATAACAAAAGAGATATTACGAAAGTTCGGCGAGAAGTTGCGCGTCTTCTTGATTAAAAATCACAATTTTCAACTCGAATTGTTTACTTTTCGAGCAACTTATTCGACTCGATAATCGCCCAACTTCGTACAGCCAACTTTTTCGATAAGATCCCGGAAAATAACCTATTGAAAGTACTCTTACTAGTTCTGAAACTCCTCACAAAACTCCACGGAACGAGTTCTATAGAATCTCTAACTCGTGTAGATTAAAATCAACTTTCCTCTCCATCTATATCGCAAAAATAACGTATTTAGTTTGCAACAAAAGTGAGTTTTTCACGTATGATTATGAAATACAAGCATTTCACCTACCTATATAATATATACCTACAAAATACGGTATATGCATACAATAATTTATCTCTGTTATTCAGCGATGTGACCATGCATATTCATTCAAGATAAGGACAGATTTATTAGGCCCCATCAAGCAAACAAATCCCAACAAAAAGGGCAATCAATTAACGCTATATTACACGGACGTACTAAATGCGAATCCTAATCGAATAAACGACGTTTCGACGGCACAATTGCTCCATCATCTAGCGAAAAGGTAATTTAGACAAACGAGCATTTTACAGCCAGCCGTTGATTCGGAAAAGGAAGATGACACAGTCAATTGCCGTTTGATGAATGAATGCGCCTCGCAATAAAAGCCCGGTGTCTGCTGAAGTGAGCGTTAATTGGTTTTCGATTACACGGAGAGCCGGGCGATGACGTGTGCTGTACCAACAGAGGGATGATTAATCATATTTCCATTGGCAAGCGATGGAGGAGAAAAAACAGTGGACACTTAACGGGGAAAAGTCGAAGAAGTCGATGCATTCCGAGCGATTGGATGTGTGAACAACGACCTGACGAATTCGACGAGGAAGTCATTTAAGGGTGGAAGCCGTACACAGGTCGTTATTCCCCGTGAGTCAGCGAATTTATCAAATATTTAGGCCGGCGAGACGCTTTGTCGATAAAAACAAAACCGGCGACTGTCCAATCGAATTTTGTACTGACTTCTGGCTTACAAGAGTCGCCTACAATCACCAGTTATTGCAATATCATGAGGAAAATAGGGTTGTTTCCATTGGATGTCTTTTTGTATAAGGAAAAGATCAATTCAAAAAGGAAAAATCACTTCAAAAGTAGATAAAATCGGTGCTCCTATTATATTACTTTTTTAAAAACAAACAGACGTCTACATGAAAGTTCTAAATTCTCCGAAAGTTTTGCAATTAAAAGCAACATCGAGTGTAAAAAGTTACCCTGTAAACTCTAGGACAAATGATACATCATTTACTAACTCACTATATTGGGTCTCCATAGGCACTTCCTAGATTCGCTAGAGACTTCCTAGACTCACTTCGAAGATTTTGATTAAACTACCTTAATGTCCTCAATTTTCCCTAAAAAGCATTCTACTAGTATTACGTGCTTTAAACCGCATCTCCGAGAAGATCAGCGGAGAAATGTTACGAGGAAAATAAAAATTTCAATTTCGTGAATGTTCATCGAAGTAGCTAATGAGATTTATGAAAACTTTTGATTGTTCGGAAATTGTAGAGAATAGTTTTTCTCCGCGAATTAAAATATACAGGGTGATTTCGTATTTCATGCATGTTTTTTTGTATTGCAATATATCTTTGCAAAAAAGTTTTGTCCAAAAGGAAATTTCAATTGGTTCTTTTAATAATTTGTATTTAGTAGATATTTATAAATATTGGTGTAAATGTTTGCGGTATAATACAATTATGTATGTATGTAGATCTGGACTAGACATTACTAGAGCTATATCTTAACCTACTTGTGTACTTTTTGTACAAAGTATTGTGCTTTATACATATATTTTCAACTACGCGAATTGTGCCAGGTCACACGGACATAGTTTTTATTGATTAATTCGGCATTGAAATAGTAGTTATGGAAAAATGATTTCCACATAATCCTGAAAGGAATCGTTAGATTTTATAGTTATAGAAAAAACAAAGTATTCAAAAGATTTTGTAACAATAGCAAGTATATGAAGAGGTAATTTTTGTCCTTGTAATTTACATAATTTTTATATCAAAAAATTATTAGGTAACTTTTTGGACAAAGGAAATATTTGATGATTTGATGATTTATATCGAAATATAATAAAATTAACTACAAAAAACAAAATTAATAGATTATTAAAACATTTACATTCAATAACAAAGCAACTTTATAAAATCTCTCTACCCACTTGCATATAAACTAACTTCAGGAAGTTAGTCTACAAATACATGTTAGGGGACTTAAAAATAAATTCGCCAATCATTCCAATCATAATACATCCAGATTTCCAGTCCAACAAAAAAACCGGAAACTCTTCCATCAAACCCATTCAAAATTCGTGCGATTCATTGGCGACACTCATTCTACATTCTACAAAAACAATAGGCCACATACATGTATATCTACTTACAAGACCAGACGACTTCGCTCCTCTCCGACACCAACTGCGCGTATGGCGTGGTCTAAGCAGACTGGAAAACAGATGAAAGGCAAGCGCCACCTAGATTCGAGTATTTTCCAGGATTTTATCGATTTCGCGAGTCCATTCATTTCGGCGTGTAGACACCGCGACTACTAGATCATGAACGGACGGGCGTTCATTAGAAGAAGGAAACAATGGAAATCATTTCCCTGGAACAAAATCCCACCACTCGATTTGTTTTCCCAAACACAATACTCCCCGATAAAAGCCCCACAACCGTTATAAAAATATAAATTGTCGCATAAAAACTACTCGGAATAAAATCGCTCGGGGTATTTAAATTATCGTTTATTTATTTTTTTTTAAATAGACCGCCGAGCTTATTACGAGTTTCGACCTCGGTTTGTTTTGTTCGTTCGAATTTGAATATGGGAATTAAGGATTCGGCGTCGGGGCGCGCCAGCTAATCCTCGAGGAGCGCCATGTTAACCAGATTAAGAGCGCCGGCGGCGCAAATTGAGATTTCCACGGAAAGTATGGTTAAAGCTCGAGCGCTCCGCGCCGAACGGGAGCTCTCATAAATCGAAGAGACGCAGGTGTCACTGGAAAGCGCTGAAGAAGCGGGATAAGGATCTTCAAAAATTTTAGTATCTCCAACTTTTAATCAATCCGGATTAAGCGCCCTTAGGTACTTTACCGTCGATACTAATTTGTTGTAAGATGATGGGATATAAATCTAATTTGATACCTCACTAATTTGGGATGAGGTTAAAGGAAGGATTTTTTTTATATTCCCTACGCCCATGTGTGCGTGAAACTAAACCGTTTTTATTAGATTTAATCGCCCAATGAGTCATAATTTGAGCGGTTTACTTCCTTTTCAGGGAAAATTAGCCAAACATCATTAGATAATGTCCGCCTTTATTAGAGAACTATTATTAGACTTTGATGTTCTAATACATCGCAAAGTATCTAACAGAGATCCCTACTTTCGCATCGAATTTCACCGAACTTATACTCCTCCAGGAAAGAGTATAAAGATACCTATAAAATAGTCCAGTTAGAAGTGTTATTAATAAAATTAACTTAGCTATAATTATCATCAAATGCAAAAATCCTGGAGAAATAAGAATTCATTATAGAGAAGGAATCTTATACAATAATATCAACTTTAAAACATTGAATTATTATCTACCCAACAGAGTATTTATTTCTATTGTTCATTCAATATTTCACCTCGTAATGTCACCGCATTATTACCGTGAACTTATTATAAGTGTGATACTCTAAGAGACCGAGCTAAAAATCGCCGAAAAAAGCGAAAGAGTGTCCCTTTATATACGAATACGAGCTCGTATAAAGGTGTTTTCGGAGAGCTTTGAGATCGGATTAAAGGAGATGAAAGAGAAATCCGGGCACCGTACGTCAAGGTAACTCGATATTTATACATCCGGTAACGCGTCTTAAAAGGTCGGTGTGGGTTCGCTGGAAAATCGGCCGGTTTAGGTTCGGGTTATCGGAGAGTTTCGTATCAAAAAAAAATAAATCTGTAATATATTTACCGAGGACACCCTTTTTTATTCCGATCCTACGAGAGCACGCCTAATTACCCATTGAAATTCGTTCGATCCGGAATCGTACAAGCCGCCCCTTTGAGGCTATTTTCCGATTCTCCGCGTGTATGTATGTGCAAGGTAACCCCCTTGCATGATTAGACGGCGACAACGCACAGAGAATAATTAATTAGAGCCGCATCTCCGTGAATTGAAACAGTCTAAAGGGCGGGCCTGCCGGGGTATCCATCTTAATTACTTACCTTCGGCGATGCATTAACCCTTTGCCGGGTTCATGAAATATTACCATTCGCCCGACAAAATGGCGTGACTGAATAGGTGGACGATATTTTTTTTATCGTGAAAATCTATTACGTCTGTTTTATTAGTTTATTACTTTAGTTTTATTTATGTTTATTGGCTTTTTTAAGGGTTATTACATGTTTATTATGGCATATATAATCGGGTAATAAATTAACACATATAAATAAGCAGTAAATCCCTACAAGCATATAAAAAAATATTTATTTATTGATCCGGAAGGTGTGAAGTTCATACTATAGTAAATTATACTATACAGGATGTCCCAATAAAAAGTAGCCACTATAATTTTTTTATGCCTAATTATAAAAACATGCGGTATTCGCAGATATATTTTATTTTACTACTATAACTTTTTGTTAGAGTGGCACAAAAATTTTATATCGCCTGTACATGGTGTTTCATAAAATCCCCTCTTTTAAATTCACATTAACCAAATTTTATGGAATAGGACATCTTCTTTTGTAGAATAACACAGAATAACATGTACAAATAATACATTTTTGAAAAGTAGAAGAGTATATCTTGCAGTATACCTCTAAATATGCAGGGTGTTCCATTTAAAAAAATTGGTTGCTGTGAATTAAAAAGAGGAGATTTTGATGAAACACCCTCTATGGATAATGCATAATTTCTGTATCACTGAAACAAAAATTATATAATAAATAAAATATATTTAAGAAAACTGCATATTTTTATGATAATAAGGCGTTTAAAAATTATAAGCTCATTAAAGGGGCTACTTTTCATTGGGACACCCTGTACTTTATAAACTTATTAAAAAATCTTTAAAGAAACGTATAGTGTTGTTCAGCGTTGCCACGTTGAACTTTTATTCTTCCGCATACGTGATTTTTCTAATAATTTTTTTATACTCGAACAGCATATTTTACTCGGCCTCTCCTTGTCACTTTCTCCTAAACTCCTTACGTTGGGAAAACTCGAACTCGATTCAGTTCGTGCGTCGACTGGGAAACAAACCGACGCGAGAACAACCCCAAACAGCCGCCGTCAGAACTGAGCCCCGCCGGGGGATAAATTGGCTTAATATGAAATATGCGGGTCGGGACCCTTTTCCCGTAAGCCGGGGCGCACTGGCGTGATCGCGGCGACTTCGTCTGGACGGAATTTCGGATAACGAGCGTTTAAATTCACTTTACTCTCCTATACGGCGAAGGAGAACGTCGCGGTCCTTTAACAGGTCCATTGTGGAAACGAAATTGCCCGGAGAAGATTTCGCGGAAAAAATGCAACGCATATAATGGAATTTGTAATCGCTTGGGAGTTTCATTTCGCGTTCATTCATCATCCGCCTTCAACGAATGCAAGTAAAATGAGACTTTATATTCATTATGTATACGTTAGGCTGGCAAGCGGAGATAACTGGTCGAATATGTTGCATTTGCATAAAAATTAAAAAATGTAGCGTACAAAACTAACGGTTTTGAATGTTAACGTGCATTTATTTGCATAACAATTTTCTCGCATACAGGATGATCAGTTATTTCTTTACAAATTTTTCACCCTATACAAATTAAATTAGCGATAAATTAGGCACTATATTAGTTGTTCTAGCGCTCCTCCTGGGAATTAAGACTATACAGAAACTCGTCCAAATTTACCGACTACACTTGCACAATAAATATCGAACCTCTTTCGCTATAGGGGAAAACTAATTACATACCAACTTTAATAATTGTTGACATTACCGGGGAACATGCACCGCCGCTTTTATCCATAGTGGCTAAATTAATTAGTTTTACAACGTTTGGCGCGGGTACACATTAGACTCGATTTTGTAGAATGGCTCCACGGACATTGTTATAGGTGAGTATACAAAAAGGGTATTGGAAAGCACTAATG
Organism: Phyllotreta striolata; assembly: GCA_918026865.1. NCBI lineage: Eukaryota > Metazoa > Arthropoda > Insecta > Coleoptera > Chrysomelidae > Phyllotreta > Phyllotreta striolata. The sequence goes on along the minus strand of OU900098.1, from coordinate 4,267,593 downwards.
CGAGAGGTATAATAGAGCGAAATACCGCTGATTTTATAGAGCGATTCGATTTCAAAGGGGAAGGACTTAACGAAGCTAGTTCGGAATTTGAGAAGAAAATAATTGAGGTGTGCCTTAATTGGGAGTTTCCTTTCCTATCTGTGCTCGTTCTGATCTTGTTGATATTCGTTCCTTTATCGAACAAATCTTATTATATTTGTGCAGTTATATTATTGCTGCTCTAAGGAATCACCTTGTAGTACAATCTCTGCTAAATATAGGCTAAGTTATTAAGTTCGAGGGTTAACTCTAGGCCCGGGTAGGTATTAGGTATCCAATAAATTTATGTAAGTACATATTAATTCGATGTGTCATCAAGAAATTCCGTTATAATTATGCGCAATAAATTACAGAATTTTTTATCAAGTTAGCAATTAATGTCAAAAATTTCACATAGATAAGCTTTTTAAGTTATTGGATAAATATATACATATAATTACTGTTGATGAAACTGTTTTATTTACTCACAATCAGTACGTTTTTAATTACTTGTTTCTATTGGTAATATAATAAATTTTTCAAGTCTCCCCATTCATCTATCCTATTCATTACTTTTCCTCGCAACTCCACCCAAACACATCTGTTCCTGCAATCGAATAACGGAAGGTACTTACATTATACGTACAAATTCATACGCCCAATAATTTAACTGTTGCTCGTAGTTAAGAACGCCCAATTCCCCTGAATTTATGTAGCGCTAACTTTGATAAACTGCCTGAAACGGAATCAGTAAACAGGATTCGTTGCAAAATACGAAATAGGTTATAGAGCTAATCGTCCGCGGAATTTATTATTCCCTACATTTATGCAGCAGTATCGCGTCGCATTAAAATTTGAAGTACTTCATCGCTCCGTGCGGAAAGTTCGGCTCGATATGTTTGCTTTTGGAAGTTTATAATGGCTAGAAATTAGAGACTCGGAGCGTTTATTATTAATACAGTTAAATTTGATTGATTGATACATTGACAAACGAGGAAAGGATTATTTATTTGAATCAAAAAGTGGTACATATGTATTTAGTGGACAATTACGTTCGTACAAATAACGCTTTTATGAATAATTCTACATACTTCTACAATCGTCAAACGGTAAAAATTGAATCCTTTTATACCGCTATTTACATTTCTTTTTGTAGACCTGAAACGAATGTCGGATATTTGTTTTCCTCCCTTCCTCCAGCCTGTTACACACCTCAATTCGACGTCGGTACGTTAACTTCAACAATTTTTTTCCTACCTGTCACATTGTCGAAAGCAAACAAAAGGCCATTACTGTAAGTTTTCACGTATTTGCGTTGATACGAATCAGTCAGGTGCACGTTGAATGTATTTGTTTTTGTTTCTACGTACGTATAACGACGTTTACCGGGCGAAAACGTACGTGTTTTGATTCCTTTCGAAAAACATGTTGATAGTCATTCGCAGGCCTCCTGTCGGAAAGTTGCGCAACTCTATCGTGTCGGCTCCATTCCGTTGGGAACCGGGTTTATTCCAATACTATTATCGCCATTTAGATCAATAGAAACCCCGTCTTAATTACCAAATTACCGCCTTCGAAATCCACTCGGAAACTTCTTGATTGTCTCGTAAATCCGGCAATGATCGTGGAGGATTTGTACGTTTCTACTCCGACGTTCGAGGCCATTCAACCTCTGCTCATTACATCCAGATTATTCGGCTTGTTTCCCATCAGCTACAAGAAAAACGGCACCAACTACCGCTTGAAATGGTCTTTGGTGTACGCCGTATACAGCTACAGCCTTTGCGTTGGATTGGGTAATTGCTCTCTTTTATTTCTTCATCTTGAGCTTCACCATTTATTCTAGCTTATTCTCCACTCCATAAATTTCTTCTACCTTTCCCATCATCAGCAACACTTTTCTTTTTGACATTACTCACCACTATTTCCACCATCATTACAAGAAAATACTAATATGTACCAATTTGCTGGATGAATTGGCGGATATTTTAGCTTTGTGGACGATGATCGGTATGAGTTTAGACTTGAAAAACGATCCTGAGCATTCCCTGAGGATGACCGACGAGAAAACGAGATTCGTGACCGGAGGGGACGTGAGCATAGTGGTGATTATCGTAATATTCGCGACGGCGACGTTGCATTTGAAGATCAAGAAATTCTGGAAGTTGATGATAACGTTGAATCAAGTATAAAGCGAATTGTTTGGTTGGAAACTGAATCGATTGATGGGTGATTGATTTTTAGGCTGATAGCATAATCCCTTTGAGAAATTCCAAGCGTTACAGGGACGCTTCTATACTGTTCATAGCTGTGGTGGTGGTTACATTATCGTTGATCCTGACGTTTGATATATCCTCTTGGTTCGTGAAGTTGCATGCGAGAGGCCTGAATCCGCTTGATTATCTCCAATACTACTTCGCTTTTTACCTAAATTACAGCATAATGATAATGATGGAGGTGTTCTATTGGCACGTGATTTATCTGATTAAAATTAGAATATCCCTACTCAACGGAGATTTGCGCAAGGTGAAGGAAAAAATCAATTTCAAGGAAGGGAATTATTTCTTCGAGAAAATTGTCGGTAAAGTGTATTTGGATAGATTTTCAAGGAGTTCCAGTAGACAAACAGCTTGCCTTTCCAGCACGGGTACTATTATTAAAAATGAAGAGAATAGTGAATTGGGTAAAAATCGTTGCAAAAATACGAAGTACAAAATGTATGTAATACATTATTTTTTTAGGTAAAAGACTTATAATGTTATCTATCCTTCATGATAAAATTTTCGAGGCAGTGACTATAGTGAATAATTCTATTGAATTTTGCATACACGTAAGTTATAAGTTATATTTTACATAGAACACAAGAAAAATTACACTTTTATTATAGGTGGTAATGTTAAGTTGTCTTCTTCATTTAATAGTAACGCCTTACTTCTTATTAAAAGGCATTATAAAGGAAAACAGTGGCACTTACTACGTGCTTCTGCAGTCAGCCTGGCTGATAGGCCATATAGGAAGAGTCCTTATTATCGTTGAACCTTGTCAGTACTGCATCAATGAGGTATCAAAAATTTCTTTAAGACAACTCCTATTTTGTCCTAAAAGTTTTATTTTTAGTACAAAAAAACTTCGAACCTCATATGCGAACTTCTTACCTACGAAGTGGATAATGAAGTGAAGAAAGCTGTATGTATATTTTATTCATGAATTTAAAACAACTTACAGGGTGTTTCAACACAAGGATAAATCAGGGTGAATTTAATGGTATAAGCCATAAAAGCCACTTTTTCTGGATATTAAAATAGATATTGCTTGTTATGAAACACCCTGTTTAGAACAATGAATTTACTGGGAAAATTCTAGATGACGATTTTATCGCTGCAATTGAGCTACTGCAAATTGCGATTTTCCTCTTGCGGTTTTTTTAAAATCAACAGGTCTTTATTAACTTCGGTAAGTACATAAATACCTGCAGGAGTGGCGAAACTTGTTTTACCGTAATAATTTTAGATTGCCGGAGCTGTGACTACTTATTTGGTGATTCTATTTCAATTTAGCGACACGTAGGTGAAGGTACAGTTATTCGAAAACAGCATAGAGTACTACTATTTTCGAAATACCACTTGAAAGATTGCAGAAATAGACTTGCACTAATAATTTAGGCAAATAAGAATTGTATAGCTCAAAAAGAAACTAGTATCTACATTTGCGAATGAACAAGATTTTTGTAAATTGAATGAGAATATAAACTATATGTGAAGGTACACGTGTGGGTTGTTTACTTTGTTAGGGAAAATATTGTTGTTAAAAATTCTTCGGTGGATTATTTCTATTCGTAAAAAGGAAAAGTGCGCTTTCCCGACTATAAACACGCACAAAAATATTTACATTTCCTCGTTTTATACTGTTTTTTAACGCGATTGAAAATGATTTCCGCGTTTACAACTATGTAATATTTAATTTCACACGACATTGTTTACTATAAAAGTTCATTGGAACTATTTTGCAGTGTAATTGAATTTCCCTCCAAATGTTTGCTACAAAACCATTAGATTAACGTAAAATTCTATCATTAAAACTAATTTTACAAGTTAAATTTTATTGTAAATAAATCCGTCAAAGACACCAAACACTCAGAATAAATATCCGAACAATCGCCATCATTTTTACCAACCTTTTCTGCCAGCAGCAGTTTCTCTGAAAACGTCCTCTTTTTCCCGGTCCTTTCTGTGACCTTTCTCGCTTGCGATACGTCCAAGGAAGGCCTTTGGTAGGGCAAATAAAATAAAACCAACCGAATCGATATCAAATTAATCCACTTACGTGAAAATAAAGTGCACCAACTTCTCCAGCAACGTCTCCTCGTCCTTAATATGCAGAGGGGTTTCAGCGATTTCGCAAATCGTCCTGAACAAGCACTGCTCGCCGTCCAATCCGAAACTGAAACGAAATTTCTCAGCCGGTTTCGACCTAACCAAATCGAAAGCTCATTTACCTGTCTAAAAACTTCACTATGTACTCGTAAACCGTCTTCCTTCCCATATAGAAAAACGACGCCTTATCCCGAGCAGCTATCGTCTGAGGCGTGAAATTCGACAAGTTATAAGGCATGGCGTAGTTCGCTTGAGCCGCAAAGCTCAGATTAATCGACCGCCTTGGCAACACCAGGGGCACTGTTAAACCAGTGCTGCACTAAGATAAAATTATAAACCCCTTTGATTTTTATTCCTATCTAGAGGGCAATCCTTTGAAGTATTCCATAACTAATTTCAGTAATAAAATGTTCAGTAGTAAAATGGGTCTACAAAACTAAAAGTGTCTAAAATAAACTATAAATTTTATATGGAATATTAGTTATGAAATTGACCAAAGGGTTAGAACACCATGTATTGATGAATAGTAACTTACCTGCACTACGGAATACCTAGGGAATAGTAAATATCTTTTGAAAAGCGCATGTTGGGCTTCAATTTGCGCGTTTGTAACGAAAATAGTCATCAGTAGCCACTTGTACATTTTTATTTGGTGCTGTTTTGATTGATACAATGTCAATTTTCGTATCGCAGAATATTCTAAAATGTTGTTTGCGCTTTCAATTAGTCCTGACGCCTTAATTACTGTTAAGAAACAACGTCAATCTTTGACGAGCATGATTCAACGGTAAACGTAACAGTATTTTTGGTTTGTTTGTTTAAAGTATAACGTTATTGTGTGTGTTGATAGATAGGCAAACTCGTCTAATGTATATGTTGTATTACTGATATATTTAAGTTGACAATTCGATTAGAATAATATGTGTAAAATGAACGATAATATTATTGATCAGTTAAGTAAAATACTTTGCTTTATCAACAACTAACTAGTAAGTTTGACTAAATTATAGGTACAGTAACTTTAATAGCATATTGTGCAGGTAAAAAAATACAGTACTTTTATTAATAAAAAATTTATTCAAGTATAATAATAAAATCGATGATACAAATTATAAAAAGTTAAAAAAGAAGCTTACACAGGTCCATAAAAATCTTAAAACAAAATATGCTAAAACCACTTTAGTAGTTTGGTGGGCCCAATACAACCTGTAATTAAAAGAAGTAATTACCACAAATATTCTCCATAGATATAAAAAATTCTACCTTCTCCATTTAACATTAGCAGCCGGTAAAGTGTCCATAGGATCGTTAATTAGAAACACCCGTACTCCTCGTAGGTAAGCTTGGAAAAACATATCCCAATTCAGCTGCCTCAGGTCGCTGAAGAATATCCGATTGTCTCGGTCGCTCATTTTCCTGCACACCCGCTGCACGTTGTACGATTTGAAAGTCCAATTTTTCAAGGCGAAGTAAGACAATACTTTGCTGAATTTGTTCACTTTCGAATACACCTTCATCATTCTAAAAGACAAAAGTCAGGGTTATGTTTCGACGGGTTCAAATTTATTAACTTCTTACTTCGGTTTTTTGCCTATGCACAACAAGGCGCCGTCGACTAAAAGTGCAGGAACTGTGTGTAAAAAGAACGTGTAAAGAGTATACAACAGCAGGTTCTTCTCTAATATCAAGCAGAAGTACCATATGGCTTTCGCTGATGGTATACTAAAACCGTATTTCAACGAAGTGTTCATGAAGTACTCCCAAGTTATAGGCTGCAAATAATTACATTAGATAGAAACAACACACATAATTTACAACTTACGCAATCGTTACTGCTTTCGAAATTGTATATCGGAATATCGAAGTCCTTCTCGTTGATTACGGCGTCGAAAAATTGCTCGTTCACGTCCCAAGCAGCGGCTATCATCGAATTAACGCACATATCCACCGGCACGATATTGGCGTTAGAATTTTTATCACAGTGCAACGTCCTCAACAGACCAACTCCAGATCCCGCTACCACCCCTGTGGCCCCGTACATGTTGTTTATCCAGGCGCGAACCGGCTCTTTCACCGTAGAAACCACTGGAAATGGAGCAGAAAATGGTTTAAGAAACAGCGGTTGTTTTGATTTGATATGCGCTCACCTATCGAAGGGCGGGTTATTCCTACTGGTAAACTCTTGCCCAAGTCCTGCACCACACTTTCGGCGATTTGCTTGGTGAAGGCGTACGTGTTTGGGTACTTTTCTAAAATCCTGCAATTTATTAAAAGTGTTTACATTACCAGTAATAGTTGGAGTAAAATTAGAAGTGAATAGTGAGAATAAGAAGAGGAAAATGCAGTACTTACGTAGGCACTAAATTGTCTAATAGTTTATCCGAAAGAGTATCGCTCATAACCAGCAGTTTCTTGTAGTCCATGGCCGGTGGATAAATCCTTTCCTCGATGACGGGCTCCACGCAATTAGAGTAAGCAGTGGAAACGTGTATGTAAGACTTGAGTTTGGGCATCTCTCTGGCAAGACGTAGCATATCCTGGGTAGCTCTGACGTTGATATCTATGGCGGTTTTCAATTTCTCATCGAATCGTACCGTGGCAGCCACGTGAAACACAATGGTCACCTAAGGAAAACCAAGTACTCACAATTTATAGGAATAGCACGGATGTAGGTACGCTTACGTTTTCGATCAATCTCTTCCTATCTTCCAAGGATAACCCCAGATCGGGTAGCGAGCAATCGCCGGCCACTCCGACGACCTTGTGCCGGAACTTCGGGCACTCTTTCTTCAGTCGCTCGAAGACGACTTCGTCGAAGATTTCGTCGACGCGCGTCGCGACGGCTTTGCCCTTCTTGTTCCTGACCAACAGGTACACGGTGGAGACCTCGCCGCAGGATCTGAGCAGCTTCTCCAGCAGGATCTTGCCGAGGAAGCCCGTCGCGCCGGTGATCAGAACGCTGGCGCCGCGGTAGAACTCCTGGACGGGCGTGAGGTTCTCGGGGTCCGTCGAATCGAGGTTCTTGGGCTCGTGGTCTCCCAACAATAGAGGATCTGGAATTGGGCGATCCATGTTATTAATTGTGCGGAATATAAAATAGTACATAGAAGTAGTTTACTTATACCGTTTTCGATAAATTCCATTCTGGCTAAGTACGCATTTAGCAATGTTCGGTTAATATTTAACGACAGGTATGAACTCTAATGTCGTTAGAAATTTAAAGTATCGTTTAAATTTATCGCGAACCTATTAATTATTCCATTTATCGCACGTAGTTTTTATGGTTTTGGTTAATTAACCCCCCCGTTTAGGAGATAATGGTGAAGTTGGTAAACGTAAACCAATAATTCTATTTCTAACCTTGAGGTAAACGTTACTTTTACAGAAGTAAGTAACTGTTTATCATTATTTTTAAGCCGTGAAAATAATACAGGAAGGAGCACGATGAAGCGTATCCAGCAACAGGTATATTACATAAATTAATTAATTTTATAGATGAGCTTCGAATGGAAAATTGTAGAGATTGTGTTAATTTTATTGCTCTCTAATAACAGAAGTGTTTTTAAGTTGTTGTTAATTGTTAATTAAGAGTATTAGGCGATAAAATAAAATGTAATTAAAACTTCAATTATACTATCTTTAATGACTCTAAGTGGAAAATTTTTCTTAATGTTTTCAGTTCAAATAATTTACCTACTTTCTTCCTTCAAAATGAAGTCTCTACAAGTTATTATACAGGGTGCACCAATTGTAGTATACAAGGTGCGCTTAATAACCATTAATTTTTCGACGCTCAAAAATTCCACCCGGTATAATCGTTAATTAAAAAAATCGTCACAAATTAGATCTAGGCAAATTCCGACTTTGACTTAGAAAAAATTTGGATAGACAAATTAAGCCACAAGCCGTGTTTACGTAAGTAAATGGACTTCTTAGTATGCAAGCCGAAAAACGTTTCATTGATTTGCACTTACAACATTGTTTTGTCGTAAACTTGACCCGTTTACAACCGTTTATTGGCTAGGAGAATGCTGATATAATCGAGATCGACTAGAATCCATTAATCAACGTAAATTAGCTATTTGGGTAAAAAAGGGATTAATTCCTTTATTCATAATATTAAGTAAGTGGTTGATTGGGGTATTATTTTAAATGCAGGAGGAATTTATGTCGCACTGAATCCAAAAATCCCCGTCATATTTCCCAATTATTTTAATTAATTTTTTGCATGTTACTTCTTAAATTTTGACATATAATTAATGAGTTCTCCAATACGAGTACGAGTAATTTAATAGATTTAACCTGAGTGATTTTGTTACCTGAATTCTTTACAAATACTTATCCACGTGTTATTCCTTGTAAAAATCATTACGAGTAAAAAAATCATCTATTGTGAAGCGTACAATTTCATTAATTGCAGTTGAAATTCAACCGACAGCTTTTAGATAGATGCACGGCATTGACCTCTAAGCCGATGAAAACATTTTTTTTTATACCGTAGGATTATAAATTAAATGAAGCTAGGCAATTTTATAATACCGTTTTTTCCCATGCGAGCGGTGCGAGTAAATAGGACCTTGGGTCAGTCGCGGAAAATTTGCCCATTAATAACAGTCACGAATATTTGGCAAAACCCTCAGGCGGGTTGAATGACATTAACTATGTACAGTTATGCTCGTTCAAGACCAAAAAGTACTCTTAGCCTATCTTGTATGCCTATTTATATACTTACTACAAAATATACAAAGAATAAAAAATAACATCCATCAAAGCTGTTCAATATGTAAGGTATAAAAAATGCCTGAGCCCGTGTAGAGATTCCATTAGTAGGTAAGATACATCGACAGTTAATTATAGTTTTATGGATATAGGATTCTAATTAGTATGATCGTCATTGCAATTAATCAATAAAATCTAAATTTACGGTTTTTTCGTGTTTTTTTTAGGAACCGAATATATTATACCTACAATTTAAGCGTTATATAAAAACAATTTGTTAATGCTTTTAAGAACAATTCGCGGATAACAAAGTTTCGTTGTTAGTTGGAAATAAAATTACAATATTCTATCAGTTTTATTGAAATACGTAAGAAATAATGCATTTATTCAAGAAGCATTGTCTTGTGGGAAAACATAATTTTTATTTTACTTTTACTATGCCTCTATTACGTGGTATGACCAATCTTGGGCTGTCCACGAGAATGAGCGTTGAATGCAAATTAATGCTTAAGTTATTGGCATTATCGTCTTGAAACGAGAATTTTTTAAAGGTTTGGAAATTTTAAAGGATTTATTCTGCGGGGTTGTACAAGTAAAATATATAAAGTTAAATTATAATTGTCAATGCTGCTAATGGCATTTTTGCAATACTATTAATAAGCGGTTTTTATTGCCGGCACATTATTTTATAATTTGCATAATGATTTTTGCAACAACTTATTTATGTTTGTAAAAAAACAAAAATAAAATAATAGCCGACAATTGATTTTCTTTGACACCATTATTAAAAGTTCAACGATTCGATTCCGGTAAACAATTATTATTTAAGTGCACTTTTAAAATTTTTAAGGAATTACCAATGTTATTTTATACTCATTTAGGATGAGTTAAATTGTTGTTAATTAAAAAAAAGTATCAATAAAAACTGTTTAAATTTAAGTATTTGCCAAAAACAACCAAATATTTTTTGAATAACCAAAAATACCCACTAAATTGAAATTAAAATTTACCTGATATAGTCATGTTGGTTCACAAAAAATAATCGCCGAATGTTAAGCAAATATCTATCAGCTTGGTGATTTGTGGCTTTCCCACCAGGAAGTACCGATCAAAACTAAATCACCGAAATGTCGGAAAGCGATTTTAAATCCTCCCGCTGTGTCGTTGTCCTACCATTAATCTGGATCGCACGATTGGGCTTCCACCGCAAGAGGTTTTCGAATCGATGCGATGCGACAGCGCGCTCGACTGACCACTTGCAAAACCTACACCAGGTATATTAATGCAATATCCATTCACCACACATTGTTATCGTGACGCTAAAAATGTCAATTGTCATTTCCTTGCATTCAAACGAATAGTCAACTTCTTGCAAATTGAACTACAATGATAACATAATAAATATTAATGACATTGATTGGTTTATAATAGTAATTTGAAACGAGTAAACCGGTATATGTTTCTCATTGACTTTGTTTGGAAATTGCCATAAATTTTCAGTTATTTAATACATTCGATAATCTAGTTAACGAACTATAAATTATTGTCTTTGGCTATTTCGTATGCAAAGTTTTGTAAAAATTGAGCTTATACCGTCACGTTTGTCGTATTTTTCGAATGGTATAAAAAACGTATCCTGTCTTGTAACAATGTAGCTTTTGTTTTCGATTTCTGGCATCAAAATGCGAAAAAAAAGTATCCAAACAATGGAGGTCTTTTGAATATTAGAAAGAAAAAAAACCCTAAAAGCGTATTTAGCGGTTTGGTTTATGTTAAAAAAAAAGTAGGCTCATAATTGACGTTGGTTTATCTGACGTCTCCGGTTTATATTACGTCGTGTACCTATTTGAAATTAATCGTTTTACAATTCTCGGAATTTTTCCATAATAATAGAATCACATCGGGAAATTTTTCCAATAATTTGAAGCTCCATTCGTACTAGAATTCTGATTAATTTGTATTCGAGAATTGCTAGTAAGGTTTATCACTTGTTGCTTTATTTAGCATTAAAATAATGAAGGCCAACGAATACCAACATCAATAGAGACTTTACAAACTATCTATTATTTTTACTTGGAGTTAGTTATAGCAGTCTACTGCAAGTGCTCGTTATCAAATACTCGGACAAATAAAATAGTACACATTTTTATAAAGTAAATACGTATAATGAGAACATTTTATAGAGTATCTTATGTTGTAGTAGATGAAGATGTTACTTTCAATCCAATATTTTTTAATCTTTCTCCACTATATTACAAACGTTTGAAAGCCTTCAACGAATAATACGACTTAAATGAATATTACAAAAGGTGTGATAAGACTTACAGGGGAGGTGAATACGTTAATAATGTTTCTTTCTTAAACAATTTTCAATTAATTTACAATTAACAAGTGATCTTGTTAGGAGATATTTAAAGAAATATTGAATTGAAAAGGACACTTCTCCAAAGAACTTTCGCTCTAGCATTTCTGCTTCTTTCTCCTCTGCTTCAACATCGCCATCTCTCTGGCTATGATGTCCTGCTCCTCCATGTGTTTGACCGTGTCCAAAACTCTCGAAGAGTAACCCACCTCGTTGTCGTACCAAGATACCAAATGGTACGTTTTCGGATTGAGCATTTGCCCCGCAGAGGCGTCGAACACCGACGAGCAGGTGCTGCCCAGGAAATCCGTCGACACCGCCTGCTCCTCCGTGTAGCCCAAAACGCCCTTGAAATCGTTCTCGGCCGCCTCGCGTATGACGCACTTCACCTGCTTGTAGCTGGTGCATTTCTTCAGTTGCACCGAGATTGACATGACCGAAACGTTGGGCGTCGGCACTCTGTACTGGATGCCCAGGATTTTCTTCTTCAATGCCGGTATGACTTTGGTGACGGCGTCGAAGGCCTTCGGCGCGGTGGGTATGATGTTCTGGAAGGCGCCTCTGGACAGGCGGTACTGCTTTCCTACCGCGTCCAAGACCTGCTGGCCGTGAGTAACCGAATGCAAAGACGTCACCAGTGCCGATGCGATGCCGAACTTATCATTCAGTACCTTCGCTATGGGCGCCAGGCAATTGGTGCAGCAAGCGCCCAACGAGACTATCTGCAAAACAATGGGGTTTTTTTGTCGATAACAAGGTGCGGATTCAGTGAAATTCACCTTTTCTGATGACTTGTATTTCTTCAAATTTATCCCGCAAAGGTACATGGGTATGTCGTCGCTCAGGCCGCAAACGACCGCCTTTTTAGCACCGCCACAAAGGAGTTTGTTGGCTTCGTTTCGACAAGTAAACTTCCCAGAACTATCCACAACGTAATCGACTGAAGTATTTAGCCACGGCACCTGAAATTTCATCGTTAATATACTTCTATTAAACCAACCTCACAATGCTAAAATATTCACTGAAATATACTATTGAACCTTATTACTTAATTAAATCATATACAACTTCACATACTGGTGATTAGCGTGAATTTGTTTGCATCACAAGCTTATTTCTTAGTTATCTCAGTTAACGATTATTGAGACGAATTACCTTGGAAGGATCGCGTTCTCTGTATACTCTGATTTTCATGCCGTTAATGTTCAAGCAGTCCCCTTCCGGGACGGCTTTTCCGAAGAATCGGCCGTGGGTGGAGTCGTGTTTGAATATGTAGGCCAAGAAGGCCGTATCGCAGGTGTTGGGCTCGTTGATGGCCCTGACCTCCATGTCCCTTTCGATCGCCAGCTTGAGGATCATGCGGCCGATTCGGCCGAAACCGTTAATTCCTAGGAAAACCATGGTTCCGATATCATTTCATAATCAACTGAAAATTTTTAAATTAGCGCCCGCTTAAAGAGGATTGAATGAATTTTTATTTGTGAATTGTCATTTTTTGCGATGGTGACAGACAGGTTTGTAAACCGTTGTAATAGAGAGACAAATTAAAGAGACATTCGCCTTAAATTGGCACTTCTTTTTTATATTTTATTTTTTTAATGCCATTTTTTTAATGAATTTGTCGCGTTTGTTACCAATTTATCAAGATACATGCTTAACAAACAGAAACTAATTCCGCGAAATCAATGAGGAATAAACAATTAGGAGAAAAAAATTATTTCTCCACAACTCTGTTTGTGCGACGAGAAAAAAATATCTCCTAATCGCATTCTGACCAATTTATTCCTTTGACCCCTTCATACCCTATTTAGATATAAGATAACAAGCCTTTTACACAACTAATAACCCGCTTAGTTGTGTAAACGATGCGTACTAAAATAGTTCTATTAATTTTAACACTCCAATTACTTCAATTATGTTTAGGGGTAAGTTCCTACTTTATAATAGTTACTGTTTCATTATTGTCAGTACCGTAGATTTACATACCGACGGAAGAAGTACCCAAGCCTGCGTATACAGCAGGAATAAAAACGACATACAGGAAGCCATCGAGCCCTAAAACCCTTCAAAATTACAGTAAAGTAATTGTACACAATCGGCCCGATTCTTCGGGTGCACGGTATGTTGTAACGCACGAACAGAAAGTGCAGAACGTTTTTCCTATTTACAATGCTCATAGTTACGGCCAGAGGCCTCAACAGGGCGACAACATCCTGCAAACTAGGTCTCACAAAGGTAGAAATTATTTTTTTTAGTCGATTATACTATTTTGATTAATCATCCAAATTCAATTCAAAGCTCTCTATCTAAGTATTCAAGGTAAAAATAATTTAATTATGACGAAATATGTCTTGTTTGATTAGTTTTCCTTGTTACTACAAGTTCACTAAAGTGGTGAAATGGTAGATCTTTTAAAGAGTCTCAATTTATCACTTGGTATATTTTTTATTTAGTAATTAATGCATCGCGAGGATTTTCAACGAACAAACCGAACAGGACGATTATAAAACGAAAAATCGAGACGAAAACTCTGGAAATTTACGAGAAATGCCCGACAGGCGCGACGGGACAATTCATCTACTCGCTATCTTGCAACCAATTTTTGAACTGTTGGAAGGGCAGGGGCACCATCCAGAATTGCGCTCCCGGCACTTTGTTTAATCCCAAAACATTAGAATGCGATTTTCCAGACAAAGTCGAATGCGTCACAGGTGAATGAACCTATAAATTGTAGTTGTAACAACATTACATCGAGGTAACTAAATTTTAGGACCGACTTCGAACGTTTTACAGAATTTAAGAGTCGTCAAATCGATAGATCAAGCCTCTTGCCCGGAGGGTTTCTCCGGCATTATTCCGGATTATTTCGATTGCTCCAAATTCATAAATTGCGATAACGGCAAACCGAACAAGATGGACTGCGCTCCGGGCACATTGTTCGATATGAATAAAAATATGTGCGATTATCCGGACAAATGCACCTGTTTTAATGGGCAGAATGTTATAGACATACGGGCCCAACCGAATCCCAATCCGCACTATGTTAATGTAAGTATTTTGTACAAAATCTGGTGTATTTTATCAATATTTAACTGATTTATACAGAATTATGATGGCTATAATATTCAAACACCTTGCAATCATCAAACTCGTAATTGCGCGCAAACAAATACAGGAAGCAATTATCAACAAATCACAACGAATTTTCAAGATGGATACTCCACAAACACTCACCAAATAAATGATCAACATCGCTGTAATCCTGCTGTTCAAAATTGCAAGCAAGGTGTGAACGGTTACAATCAAAACACTTACGAACAATCCGGAACAAACTACAATTACAATTATAATTACCTCCAAAAATGCAATCCATTAACGGAACATTGCAGTGACCAAGGCATCGTCAACACCAACGATTTGACCAACCAGGGAGGTTGCAATCCTCGAACGCAAAATTGCGCTAACAATTTAAAACCGAATTTAATATACACTCAACGATGCACTTCAAATGGAAATTGTGCGCAAGGTCAAACCACTGTCGAAGAAGAAAACGTAGGGCAACAGCAGACAATCGATTACGAAGACAGGAATGTAAATATCAAAACAACTTATTGTGATCCAAGCAATAACCAAAACTGCAAGCGAACTAATGCAGTAAATAACCAACACCATGGATATGTACATAACCAGAATAACGGTCAACAAAATTACAACCAAAATGAGAATTGGAGCAACCAACAAACTGGAAGAAATGACCACAACAGGAATAACGGGCAATCACAACCCAATTACCACAAAATTTGCAATTTGAATGATAATAGCTGCAGGCAACAACCATCAGTTATAACAACCCAACAAGTAAGTCAGCTGCTTTAGAACGCAATTCGAACAAAAATATGATTTTTTAGGTAACAAATACCCAACCTGTTTGTCCGCACGGGTTAGTCGGCATGCACAAACATCCAACCGACTGCAAAAAGTTCTTGCAATGCGGCAGCGGACAAACTTTCGTTATGGACTGCGCACCGGGAACTCTGTTCAACGCGAAAACCGGAATGTGCGATTTTCCCTACAACGTCCAATGCGAAACTACCGCTGGACAAACCGATGAATCAACAAATCAGCAGTCCAGCAATTGGGGTCAATCCGTCGATCAGCAATCCCAAGGAAGCTGGAGTGGACATCAACAGAACAACTGGGGTCAAAACACTAACATCAAAGTTTATCCAGCTACTACTACAAGTACAGAACGTTCGCATTGGGGACAACAAACGAATAAATGGGAACATTCAGGTGCTAACTGGGACCAATCCACGAACAATTGGAACCATAATACTGTCGATAATCACAGAGGTTCCCCAGTAACTCCTACAAGTACAGAACGTTCTAATTGGGGACAACATTCCAATCAACAAACGAACAATAGAGGGCATTCAAGCAACAACTGGGGCCAGCAAATCGATAATGACTGGGGCCAGCAAACCGATGATAACTGGGACAAACAGTATCCTGTAACCGAAAGTACAACAGGTATGTTCAAATACAGCGAATATCGAGCCATTGAATTAAAATAGCATATCAATTTTGCAGGATTTGTTAGTAGACCCTCTCAAAGACCACTCGACTATGATGACATTTATAACCCCAATGATGTTAAAGGACACGCAACTACAGCTAGGAGTTCTTGGCCACCACCGTATCAAGTAAACGACAACGATATCGGTCAAGTTGACTACGTTTTCACTTACGATGACGGTACTCCCGTTACATTAGAAGCCGATAACATCTTTGTGGCCCAACAGAAGAGAAGTACCAATTGCGAAGACTCCGATTTTAGATGCACTCCAAAGTTGTGCATATCGTTAACCATGGTTTGTAATGGAGTGAGAGTAAGTCGGTAAACCTTAGAGCATCGTACATAATTCTTAAACAAAAACTTTATGTAGGATTGCGTCGATGGTAAAGACGAATTGAATTGCCAGGAATACACTCGCCGATTCTCGGTCACCAAAAACTCCAAATTAGTGGTAGTGGAAAACCAAAGATGGCTGAACGTGACGCATTCCACTTGTTCTTTGCTGTGCATCCAAAACACCAAATTCACCTGCAGATCGTTCACTTACGACAAACGAAGCAGCACCTGTTACTTGTCCGATAAAAACATCGGTTTGTCGGGCGCGCTGCAATCGCACAATTCCAGCGATTACTACGAACTGAAAGACGGCAGCGTGGACTGTTCGGATAAGTCGAAATATTTCGAGTGCTCCAACAAAAAGTGCCTGACTAAAGATTACTTGTGCGACGGGTACGACGATTGCGGGAACAGGGAAGACGAGAAGCATTGCAGTCCGGACAAGTTCGGCTACAAAATCGCATTGGCCGGCTCGCAGCAGAAGCATGAAGGAAGAGTGGAAGTTACAGGTAAATGATGGTTATCAAGAATACTTCAACTCTCAGTAAACCTGTGCTATAGGTACTAATCAAACGTGTTTAAAAATGGAATTCTTCCTTGCGCCTTTCAGCATTCGGTAGTACCGGCTACATTTGCGACGACGGGTTCGGAATACAGGATGCGAACGTGATATGCATTGAACTGGGATTCGAATTAGGAGCTGCAGAAATAAAAGGCCAATCTCAATTTGCCAAAGATCTGCACGAAAGCAGCACTCTTTATATGATAGACGACCTTAATTGTAGAGGAAACGAATCTTCAATCATAGGTAGGTTTACTTTAGGTCCTTTAATTTTTTCTGCATGTGCTACGATATCTTCTGCGTTTTCCAGATTGTGAGTTCCCTGGATGGGGCGTGCATAATTGCAGAGACCAAGAAATAGCTGGAGTTGTTTGCAAAACACCTCAAGAGAAATGCAGCAACGATTCGTGGAAATGCGATTCGGGCAACGAATGCATCCCGTTCGAATTCGTTTGCGACGGTGTGGAGGATTGCCTTGATAATTCCGATGAAAAAACCGAACATTGCGATGTAAGTTAATTTAATTTCTAAGGGTTCTTACAATTAGAATAATTAAATTTGTTTTTCCTAGGGACCAACGGAGCTTCGTTTAGTAGGTGGTAAAGATTACTTAAGTGGTCGAGTAGAAATCAAATACAATGGCATCTGGGGCACCGTTTGCGACGACGATTTCAACGACGATGCAGCCAAAGTCGTGTGCAAGAATTTGGGCTATAAAGGCATCGTGGCGGTGAAAAAAGAAGCTTACTTCGGAGCGGGTAACTCTTCGAAAACCCTTCCATTAATTAAAAAAAACAATATAATAATTAATCGCAGGAACCGGTCCGATTTGGATGGATCAAGTCTCGTGTTTCGGCAACGAAACCGGATTACAAGAGTGCACGCATTGGAATTGGGGCGAGAACAACTGCGAACACAGCGAAGACGTCGGTGTAATATGCTCCAACGATCTTCAGGATATCAAAATCGAAAGACACTCCAATCTTCCTATTCGAATCGAATCGGGTCTACCCGAGAACTGCGGTTACAGGAAAGACAACCAGTTCGCCATACACGATGCTATCCAGGCCAGGGTAATCGGCGGCGGTGTAGCCAAAAAGGGAGACTACCCTTGGCAGGTAACATTCCCATTCCGTACGTTTCGAAGTTTCGAGTAAGAATTTAATTTTATAGGCCGCTTTAAAAGTGAAAGTCAAAGAAAAATCTGCGCATTGGTGCGGGGCCATTATAATATCCAGCAAATGGGTACTAACGGCAGCCCATTGCCTGCAAGGCTACACCAAAGGCGCTTACGTAATAGTAGCTGGTGACTACAACACCGAAGAAACCGAAGGCACGGAACAACAAAAATACATCGACGAATTCTTCATACACGAAAAATTCCGGAAAGGCCACAAGCTAAACAACGACATCGCTCTGATCAAAGTCAAGGGCAGCGGTTTCGAACTGAACGACCACATCCAACCGATATGCTTGGCTGATTCCAGCACCAACTACAACAGGGATTTGAACTGCACGATATCCGGATTCGGTTCGGTTAAAAGTGGCGTTTCAGGTACTCATTGCGGTACTTCAATTACCAGTTTTATAATCCCACGTTTCAGCTTACTCTCGCAACTTACTAGCAGCATGGATACCTGTACAATCACAGGATATCTGCAAGATGCCGCACGTCTACGGCGAGGCCGTCACCGACAACATGATTTGCGCTGGATCAATGGAAGGCGGTCTGGACGCCTGCGATGGTGATAGTGGCGGGCCTTTGGCTTGCCTGGATCAAGGTAACCTTCGATATTTTCATCGCAACTTTAATTTAATTCGTTGGTTTTTGCAGGAGTTTTCACATTGTACGGCATAACGTCCTGGGGACAGCATTGCGGCTACGCCAATAAACCAGGTGTGTACGTTAAGGTAGGAAACTACAAGGAATGGATAGAGGACGTGGTATCGAAGCATGCCGAGTAGTTACATTTATCGGTGAGTAATTCAAAATTAAGTAATTCGAACATCTTTATCTTTATCCAAACAGAACTTAGAACAAACGCTTAGTTACATTTTAATTAGAGTAGATACAAAAAAAAACAATTATTGTTCGAATATTAAGTACATAAACATTGAACGATTATTAGAGAAATTAATGTAATTTACAATACATGTAGCATGTTATTTAAATTATACAAAAACTGTAAATTAAATATGAGTATTTTAAAATATAATAAGTACCTAATATAGTATCTTTTAATAAGAATTCCCCAAAAATTGCAATACTTGTTATATATCTTATGTATTCTTATATTTCTTAGTTATATAAATGATATTTTTTTGAAACATGTTTGAGGTAAATTTAAAAATTAAAAATATCAACACACTGTTATGTAAAAAGTATAAATAAGCTCATTAATGTACCTAAATTCTATAGACTTAGGGAAGGATGCCGAGTAGTAACATTTATCCGTGAGTAATTCAAAATTAAGTAATTCGAACATTTTTATTTTTATCCAGAACATAGAACAAACTTTAGAACAAACATAGAACAGAATTTAGAACAAACGTTTAGTCACATTTTAATTAGAGTACACAAAAAACAAAAGGACGTGGTATCGAAGCATGCAGATTAGTAACATTTATCGGTAAATAATTCAAACTTAAGTAATTCGAACATTTTTATTTTTATCCAAACAGAACTTAGAACAAACGTTTAGTTACATTTTAATTGGAGTGGATACAAAAAAACAGTAATTGTTCGAATGGTAAGTACTTAAGCATTGAACGATTAAAGGGCTATTCTGTGGAAGTTACGGTAGTGTCCCTGTCTCATCGACTCATCACGGTATGTTTCTGAGCAATATTGGCATGGGAAATAATCAACATCTTCATGTTTGTCCCTCTTATGTTGATACATATGAGCGTGGGCTCTAAACAGCCTATCGCAATAATCGCATTCAATAGTTAAGTGCTCCTCCATGTCATGCTCATCCAAATCTTCTTGGGAAGCAAAAATATCATCGCAGTAATTGCAAGGAAAATGATGTTTAGCAACCTCATGTTGATTCATAGCATTGGTGGTTCTAAACAGCTTATCACAATAATCGCATTCAATAGTTAAATGCTCCTCCATGTCATGCTCATCCAAATCTTCTTGGGAAGCAAAAATATCATCGCAGTAATTGCAAGGAAAATGATGTTTAGCAACCTCATGTTGATTCATAGCATTGGTGGTTCTAAACAGCTTATCACAATAATCGCATTCAATAGTTAAATGCTCCTCCATGTCATGCTCATCCAAATCTTCTTGGGAAGCAAAAATATCATCGCAGTAATTGCAAGGAAAATAGTGGACAGCATTGCAATGTTGCATCATGTGGTTGTAGGCCCGAAATTCTCTGTAACAGTAATTGCAGGGTACCATTTCTGCTGATTGATTGAAAACCTGAACGAGGAAGTGTTATTATTAGTTATTAATAATCTATCATTTATAGGTGTTTCTTAAGCAAGAGGCAATATTGTAGAGGATTTGGCACGTATTAAGTGACCCTCTTTAGCCTTAAACACGTAATAATCATAATAATAATAGTCTTTTTTAACGTTAATCTCAACGTTCTTAGTTACTCCATAGTAACAATATAAAAATGTCAAGTCAGACACGTCTTTAACTTTTAAAAGGAGCGCTAAATACTGTGAATAGGAAATTTTTATCGATTTAAGACAATATTGCCTTTTTCAATACTCGCCTTGAAATACCTGTAGTTTCTAAATTTTTAAAATGTTCATTATTTAGTAAAACATCTATCGGCTCGATAAAATATTTTTGCTTACGCGTATCAAAATACGCCAAGGTCAAATTTGATGTTCACGTTCAATTGCACAAAATGCATTTTAATATAAACATGAGTGTATACGTAAACTGAAAACGACAGATTAATTTTATTAAAATCATATTTTTCATGTTAAAATTTTTTATGATACGAATTGTTAATTTACTTACTCCTAATTAAACCATTGAATAATCAGCAACAGCACAGGATGACTTTATAAATAGGTGTCATCTAACGAAATCTATATGGAAATTGTTATCGGTTGGTTTGTTGATGAATGATAAATGCTCATTTATTTTTAGACTAATAGGACACAACAATTGAAGCCAATAAATGTGCAAAAGTAAAGTTTCTGTGAACCCCCACTTCAACAATGAAACAACATCTTTCAAAGTCAAACTCTGCTTCCTTCCATCAATTTTTGGTCTCCACCCATGCAGGATCAACAGTTCAAATTCTTGTTTTAATTTTTAGCAATGTAAGCAATTTTTTAAATGTCGCATGTTATAACAAATTAATGTAATTTAAAATACATGTAGCATGTTATTTAAATTATACAAAAACTGTAAATTAAATATGAGTATTTTAAAATATAATAAGTACCTAATATAGTATCTTTTAAAAAGAATTCCCCAAAAATTGCAATACTTGTTATATTTCTTATTTATTCTTATATTTCTTAGTTATATAAATGATATTTTTTGAAACATATGTTTGAGGTAAATTTGAAAAATTAAAAATATCAACACACTGTTATGTAAAAAGTATAAATAAGCTCATTAATGTACCTTAATTCTATAGACTTAGGGAAACATGCCGAGTAGTAACATTTATCGGTGAGTAATTCAAAATTAAGTAATTCGAACATTTTTATTTTTATCCAGAACATAGAACAAACTTTAGAACAGAATTTAGAACAAACGTTTAGTTACATTTTAATTAGAGTACACAAAAAACAAAAGGACGTGGTATCCAAATATGCAGATTAGTAACATTTATCGGTAAATAATTCAAACTTAAGTAATTCGAACATTTTTATTTTTATCCAAACAGAACTTAGAACAAACGTTTAGTTACATTTTAATTGGAGTGGATAGAAAAAAACAGTAATTGTTCAAATGGTAAGTACTTAAGCATTGAACGATTAAAGGGCTATTCTGTGGAAGTTACGGTAGTGTCCCCGTCTCATCGACTCATCACGGTATGTTTCTGAGCAATATTGGCATGGGAAATAATCAACATTTTCATGTTTGTCGCTTATATGTTGACACTTATGAGCGTGGGCTCTAAACAGCTTATCGCAATAGTCGCATTTAAAAGTTAAATGTTTGTTCCTGTCGTGCTCATCCAAATCTTCTTCTAAAGTAAAGTAAACATCGCAGTAATTACAAGGAAAATAATGTTTATCATCCTTATGTTGACACATGTTATTGTAGGCTCTAAATAGCTTATCGCAATGATCGCATTTAAAAATTAAATGCTTCTCCCTGTCATGCTTATCCAAGTCTTCTTGTACAATAAAGTACTCATCGCAGTAATTGCAAGGAAAATAATGCTTATCATCCTTATGTTGACACATATCATTGTAAGCTCTAAACAGCTTATCACAATGATTGCATTTAACAGTTAAATGCTTCTCCCTGTCATGCTTATCCAAGTCTTCTTGTACAATAAAGTACTCATCGCAGTAATTGCAAGGAAAATAATGCTTATCATCCTTATGTTGACACATATCATATGAGGCTTTAAATCGCCTATCGCAATGATCACATTTAACAGGTAAATGCGCGTTCTTCTCGTGCTCATCCAAGTCTTCTTCTAAAGAAAAGTAATAATCGCAGTAATTGCAAGGAAAATAATGTTTATCATCCCTATGCTGATACATATGATCGTAGGCTCTAAACCGCTTATCGCAATGATCGCATACAATAATTAAATGCGCGTTCATGTCGTGCTCATCCAAGTCTTCTTGGGAAGGAAAACTATCATCGCAGTAGTCGCAAGGAAGAAAGTGGGCATCGTTGAACTGTTGCATCATGTGGTCGAGGGCCCGAAATTCTCTGTCAAAGTAATTGTAGGGGTCCATTTCCGCTGCTTGAAGGAAGACCTGAATGAGGAAGTTTTGTTATTAGTTATTAATGTTCTATCATTTAGTAGGTGTTTTATAAGAGGCAATATTGTAGAGGATTTGGCACGTATTCAGCGACCCTCTTTAACTTTAAACACGTATTTAGAGAGTCTCTATCTTTAATGTAAACAACGTCCATTGTTATTTATTATACTCGATAATAAAAATATAAAAATGTACAGATAAAAACACGTATTTAACGTTTAAAAAGAATACAGTCTTTTATAAATGGCGGTTGTAAAAACATCTGGGTATTTTTCACAAACCGGATTTTATTCTACATTATATGATAGATACACTCCTATATTTATACGGAAATTTTTCTCTAATTAATATATTATTGCCTTTTTCAATACTTGCCTTAAAATCCCTGCAGTTTCTAAATTTTTTAAATGTTTACTTTTTAGTAAAACATATTAATGTTCTGATGTTCACATGCACAATATGCATTTTAATTTTTAATATACACATGTGTATATGTAAATTAAAAACGACAGGTTAATTTTATTAAAATACTATTTTTCATATTAAAAACTTTTATGATATGAATTGTTTTTACTTACTCTAATTAAACCGGTGAATTATCAGCAACAACACAGGATGACTTTTTCAATGACATCAAAAGAAATCTAAAGAAATTGTTATCGCTTGGTTTGTTGATCAATGGTAATTAGTTTATTTTCAGACTAATAGGACTAGGACCATAGACAATATACCAATAGGACACAGCAAAAGCAACGAAGCCACTTGAATACTTGCAATAAACCCAATAAACCTTAAGTACGAATACGAGTCGAAAGACGAACGAAAACGAAAGTAAAGTTTCTGTGGACCCCCACTTCAACAATGGAAAACGTCATCTGTCAAAGTTAAACTCTTCTTCGTTGCATCATTCTTTGGTCTCTACCCATGCAGGAATAACAGTTTAATTTCTCATCTCAACTTATAAATTAAATCGAAAAATAATGAAAAATAATTATATTAACCAGCAATTTTAATAAATAAAAGTCGCATGTTATAAAAAAATTAATGTAAGTTACAATCATATAGCTTGTTATTTGTGTTATACAAATTCTGTAAATTAAATGAGTATTTTCATATAATAAGCAGTATGTTTCAAAAATAATTCCCAAAAAATTCCAATACATATTACATTTCTTACAGTTATATAAACGATATATTTTTTGAGACATATGTTTGAGGTAAATTTGAAAAATTAAAAATATCAATACTGTTATGTAAAAAGCATAAATAAGCTCATTATTGTACCTAAATTCTATAGACTAGTATTGAAATACACGAGATTGAAATATCACAACATCCACTAAAAAAATAAATCACTATTGGGTCATTTAAACTATTATAGTAATATCTGCGATTTAAAAATCTGTTATACACACTTTTTCTACACATCAATAATACATAACGAATAAATATAAAAAATGCTTTTAAAACAGACTTACGATAATTTGTGTATAGGTACTTAATGATTACTTTTAATATTGTAAAGATATAGCTTTTTTTGTTCATTTAGAATATCCAATATTTCTATACAATAATATAAGTATATAGTTTTTTAAAACTACGTTTTATAGATTGATATTATTGTAGTCAATCTTACCTAATTTTAAAAAAATATCCACAATAACAACTCTAATTATGTGCAAGGTTCGTAGAGTTTCCTACCATATTGTGCCACATTTGCATTAAAATTATAACCTTAATATTAGTTACTGTTAGTAAATATGCAGATATGAAATTTTGGGTCATCTTCACAGTCATAAAATCATAAAACCTAAGCACCTAAGCCGCTATTAATCTCGCATTGATCTGCGCCTCTTCTATGATCAAATTGATATCTTCCCCTTCCGCTTGTTCCGCCTCGTCCAGCCACTGTTTTATTTCAGTAGCGTACATGTGGTGTTGCAAAACTTCCCTCGTCCTCCTTCGTCGTCCCACATAAGCCACCACTCCCTAAACAAAACACATGTAATAAAATAAATTCGAGTGCAAATTTATACTGTTTACCCCGACAATGAAATCGGTTTGAAGCGTTTCCAGTAAACGGACTTCGTGAATTTGAGATTGCAGAGATACCCAATCCACAATGACTTCCTCGTGAAGCATGAGTTCCTCTGGAATATATGTAAAGGTTTAAATATGTGAAGGTTGTGCATAGACTAACAAGGATTGCTCAATCTCGTATAAACCTCTGTAAACTTATTTATGACGTCAGTAAAAGACAGTTCAATTGAGCCAATCTTGTTTAATCTATCATAACTGGGGAGTGGTAGGACTAACAAGGATTGCTCAATCTCATATAAATCTGTGTAAACTTATTATGACGTCATTAAAACATAGTCCAATTGAGCCAACCTTGTTTAGTCCACGATAATTGGTAATTGGTTTTCTTTTTACCGTCTTTTTTTGATGTCTGTTGTTTGTATTGGATTCTGAACCGGAACGCTTCCAATACCGAGGCCACCACTATGGTTAAAACGACCATCGTAAACAGATAGAAGAGCATAAAGTACAATCTGGAGTACTTGTTAGCAACCGAAGCGTAGGCGTCCATTACGATAAACCAATTGTTCACCACGGTCAATTCGAAAAGCGTCACGCCTGATATCAGTAAATTGGAGAAATTGTTCAGATAGTAGTATCCTATGCCGCTGGAGGTTCCGTTAGATTTGTAGAAGTCCTCGACGGTTGTATTGCTAAAAATAAAAAAAATTGCTCGAATAATGCAAACGTAAGGCGTGAACATTGAAAAAACTTACACGCAGCAATTCTTCAGATTGTATGGTGAAAACAATTCCATGCCGATGATCGCGAAGAAATAATACATCACCATCATTACGATGCCCGTGGACCACATCAGAGGACTGAGTAGCACCAACGTTCCGAAAATATCTCTGTATCGTTTTTTGATTTTGAACAATCTCAATAATCTGAAAGTGTTCAAAAAATGATTTAATAGTCCATATTTATAAAAATGAAGCATTTACTAAAGTAAAAGATAGCGAAAGGTAGGATTCTGGAGCGATTTAGTTTGATCTAGCCAATTCTAAATAATTCTAGACAGTTCTAGATGCTTCTGGAACATTCTGAATGGTTCTAGACAGTTCTAAATGACTCTGGAGTATTCTAAATTGCTCTAGCCAGTTCTAGGCGATTCTGGAGCGTTCTAAATGATTCTGGAGAGTTCTAGATTGATCTAGACAGTTCTAAATTACACGAGGCAGTTCTAAATAATACTAGGCAGTTCTAAAGGATTCTGGAGCGTCCTATATGGTTCTAAATGATTCTGGAGTGTTCTGGATTGATCTAGACAGTTGTAAATGATTCTGGGGTGTTCTGGATTGATATAGACAGTTGTAAATGATTCTAAATGGATTCTACAATCAAAAATACACAAAATTTTACGTTACAAACTGTGCGAATCCTTTTATTTTTAAGCAAATTTCCGTATTTTTTTATAAATACGGAAAGCATATAAAACCTTTTGCTTTAAATACCTTGAAACAATTCCTTCATTTTTTGAAAGCAAAAGGTTGTTTCTTTTAATAAATACGGCCTAATAATCAATTTCCATATTTGTAGGTGATTAATAACTTTACCTAAGCGGTCTTAATATAACAACAATGGTCAAATTAGGCATCATTGTTAATAAAAACGCCCCGAACAACGCCATAAGAGTAACTGATAAATCGAACAAATTCCATCCGGAAGACGTATACTCCGCCCAACCCAGTCCAATAATTTTTAGCACAGCTTCCAACAAAAACACTGCAAACAAACACAACATTCGTCAATAAAATGCGACAAGAAGATACGAATTTACTCACAAAACAAGAAGAGATAAGTATCCCAAGACGCGCAAAACAATCTAGCTCCTTCTACTAAACTCGACGAGGTTTGCACGACTCTTATAAACATAGCGATGCCATTCGTTATAATCAAAACGTCTGAAATAAGGCAATATTAAACCAAAAATATCATAAATCATACAGCTGTATCGTACAGACAATGTGTTCGAAAAACCTCCAAGTCACCGCCGTTTTAGCGGACCTGCAGAACATCCTCAATGGAGGCCAAGCTGCCGAAAACCAAGGATCTATCGGCGTCTTGTTCCTCCATCTTAACGTCAGGCTATCGTAAACGTTAAGAAACTCGTCTTGGCTCAGCTGGCCGCTATTCGATTTGTTCAATTGCCGGAATATCAATACTACATCTCTAAGTTCTGCAAAACATGCATATAGTGTTTTAACATTAGATATTCCAGCTTGGAAAATAACAACTAACGGTAAAATTAGTTAAGTAACCTACTGGTCTTTGGTGAATAGTACCGCATTAAACCGTGGAATTGCTTAAATCTGATATGATTTGGCGTTTGCTTGCTGACGAGCAGTCTGAAGGCCAATTTGCAGGCTTGTCGTTTGTGCAACAAGAGCTTCCTAAATTTGTCCTTTTCCAATCCAGTGAAAGTTTCGTACACTACGGCAAGCATCTTAAAAGCACCAATTAACAATTGTCACAATTATTATTTGTTATTAACTTACCAAGTTCATCAGTACATATAGTACGGTGGAAATGTAGGAGATGAAGAAAGCAGCGCTCCATTTGGTTATCGCGTACGAGGGCATCATTACGTCAGGAAAACTACGAAAATTAGGATATTATCCCCGTATTCAGAAGTATTTTTATAACCAAATGGTTTTGTAACCAACGATTATATATTTCCGAATTTTAAACATGGCAACGTTGCTATTTTGAAACAAGATGAAAATGAGGTAATGGTGTTAGTTTTTGTGATTATTCTTCTTCCAATTCAGGCATCAGAATCAATATTCTAAATAGTTTTAAATGGTTCTGGAGCGTTCTAAATGGTTTTAGACAGTTTTGAATGATTCTGATGCGTTCTAAATTGTTCATGAGTGTTCTAAATGATTCTGGAGAGTTCTGGAGAGTTCTGAATAGTTCTAGACAGTTCTAGATGATTTTAAAGCGTTCTAAATGGCATAAGAATGACAAAAAAAATTAACTTCACTCTCATCGTGTTTAATATTCAAATAAGCAACGTTTCCTTGTTTAAAATCGGAAATATATGTATAATCATTGGTTTCAAAACCGTTTGATTATAAAAAACATCTGAATACGGGGGTAGATAACAATATTACAAGATGAAATATTCTTACTTTGCAGTAGTCAACAAGACGAACATACTAACAAAACTGTCACCGAGGGTCTTAAAATAAAGATTGGTCTCGTGTCCGCTGAACAAAAAATATCCGAGTAGAGCGTAGGAACAAACAAAGAACATCAGCAGCCCCAACATGTCGAGAATCGGAGGCAATGATTGAAGGATTTGTCGAATGTATCTACAAATTATTTATTAATTAACAATAGTAAGTCATTAGTTAATTGTAATTACCTCCTCACTCCTCCGCAAGCTCTCGTATCGACTAAAAAAATGGGTCGCAACGCCCTGGTAACTCTAAAATGGGAAGACTGCCTAATCAATACCGTAATAGCTTCCAATACCATAATCGAAAGTGTAACGCACTAAAAAAAAACGTTACAAAATGTACACTTGACCTCAACAGACTAAAAATATAATACTCACTTTCACCATAGTCCTTTTGTGTCTCAATATGGTCCTCCATCCAATCCACCTCAGCTTCATCATCAACTCCACGCCGATGCCGCCTAGCGCTACCAATTCGAATGTACCGTGAATGCCCACGGGGAAATCGACGTTTTCCAAAGAAGGCTTTTCCACCAGAGCCAGCAGCAGCAACAGCATGGAGAAGAACATGTCGAACCCATAATACCAAGAATTGTGCACCAGCAGGTAAGCAGGCAGAGCGGAGGGGTGACGAGGATGGGAGTCGAATTTTTCGTTATTCGCTCCTTCCTGAAACGTTTCAATTCAGGAGAATTTAGTGGAGTGAGCAAATTAGTGCTGATGCGATGATGAGTAAAAGACTGCATGTATTATTCCTACAATTTATGTGTATTGTGCATGACTCATTTACATCAAAATATAAAGCTTAAACAGCTGTTTATAGAATGCTTTTTTGTACTGTATTGTTTGTATGTTTTACTTGATTGAATGGGAATGAATGAAAGTACCTCCAAAAATATTGCAGCTTCGTGGTAGTTCATTTCCCAGTGATCCATGTCAGCGAGATCATCCCTGCTAAGGCTGGATCTACTTCCCATTTCGTCAATTGGATCTACAAATGTAAATTCAAATGTTATTATTGCTTTACGTGCATTCTTGTAAGTGTAAATAATTACGCAAAAACATGGTTGGCTCGTAAACCCTTCGGCTACCGAATCGCAATCACACCTGTTCATTTCGAGATATCGTAAATTAAGGTAAAACAAATTAAATCAAATAAAATCGGAAATTGGAATATCGGTAAACGAGCAAAAGTAGCGCTTATGTCAGCCGATTTTAGAACCCGTTTTGCGATAACAAGTCAATTCTATTGTGTAACTGATAAGCCTTATCTACGAACTACACTTACTTGTTGTATTTGAACCATATGACACATTGTTAATATCTTCTGTAAATCGTTTGTAGCCGTCATCATCAGGTGAACCTCTGCTCGTGGAAGCCATTAACGAACTACTAACTGTCAAAATACAACGCCAAAAGTTAGGCAACTAAATTCATCGATTTGTAAAATTGGTTGCGTACCTATATTTTTTTATTTTAATTGTTTATATTTTTGGGTTGGTAATAATAATTTGTTTCTTAAATATGTCAGCTGTCAATTTGCAAAAAAACAAAAAAAAGGAAGTGATTAAGTGAAGATTAATTAAAGGAATAAAATGAATAAAGGTAACTAAATTTAAATGAATTGTTATAAATAATCTTAAGTTTGTAAATTTACTGTTGTATAGTCTTTCCAAAGTCAAATGAATAATACATATAAAAACCACCTGTAGGACTCTTCTTTTATGTGTATCTTGTACAAAAAGTTTATTAGTTTATTCGAAAATATTAAAAATATGGTTCCTGTAGTAGCTTTTAGCTATTTAACTTTATAACAATCGTTGATTTAATTGGTACATTTAAATCATATTGAATTGATTTTGGAAAACTAATGTAAAACACTTAATTATTCCTAATTTAAATTCTCCTCTTAAATAATTTAATTATGAGAGCTATTCTTGATTAATAAAAGACGACAAATTTCTTACTTAAAGGAAACATCTAGTATCAAGTAGATGAACACCTCAATGCACCAACTTGTATAAGGTATGTAGAACTTCTATATTTTTTAACTAAAATCAAAATGATTATACAATACTTTACAAGTGAATTGATGTATAAAAAAACCACATCGTGTTACGCTTTCTTTGTTACAATACTCTTCTACTGAATCACTTATTGTTGATGATAATTGATTGTTTATTGTTTACCAGTTTGTTTACTAGTGTTTAAAAATATCGCCCTTATAACTTTGTTATTGATAAGTACTAGTTACAAACTTTGTTCTATTTAACAGCGTTCTTAATTCGTTTTGATTATTTGGTGGTAAAAATGAAAGTACAAAGTTGGTGAATTTTTCTTTATTTTACAAATATCGCGAAGGCACAAATCTCAAAAAAATAACCACTTAATAATGAAACTTAATACACAGATACAACCAAAAATTTATACATAAAAGTTCAAAAAACGAAAAACCGAGAAAAACGCTCTACAAACTTATTCACTTACACACTGCTTCCTGTCTTTTTCTTCCTAATCAAAATCCAAAATTAAAATTAATCTAAAATCCCCTTCGAATACTTAATATTGTCATTGACGTGCTTAAGCCACTGGTTTCATACGAACGGGGAGCATATGCGCTTATTATTTTTTTTATCGGGTTTCTCTCTAAAAATAATGCCAAATTATATTCGAACTGCCAATTTTTTTATAACGTGATATGCGGTTATTTTTACTTGATTATTTAACGAAAGTGTAAAATGTCCTTGGCATTTCGATACACGCAAAATATTACAAATTGGGCTCGGCATCTCTCTAGAAACATTCAAAAGTATAAACTACAAAACAAAATCGCTTAAAAATTATGCACCACTAGATACAATCGAAAGGTGATGTACACCTAAACCTATTCGCTAAATTTGTTAACAACATTTAACAATAAAAAAAAGATAAAACAAAATTATGTATGCAGGTTGTCCCGTTATTTTATATCTATAACAACTCGTGCGCGAGACGTCCTGTATCATTTATATCGTGCACCATATTCCATTCGAAGCATTTTCGGTAAAACATCAGTCGAATAAGCTAGTTTTTACCGAAAATACGGCCCACGTTCAGTCTCCAAATAGGCCATACTATAATATCTATTTCATAAGAATTCAATCGCCAATCGAAGTTTCTTCAATAAGAAGCGACACTTCGAATTCAAATGAAACAAAGTATTTTCCTTTTTTTTATTTTAACATTCTCAACAACAATAACAATTTTTGAGCGCCGATTTCCATCGGATTATTAACAGCCTGTCACCGCTTCTTATGTACATAATAATGTCAAGTCGAATATTAACATTTCGCATAAAAAATAATCATTTTAACACATGGTAACGGTACATTCAACGCAAACTGTATTGGAAGAATTTAGAATAATTTGCTAAGAGAGCGTGTAAATTTTCGGGTTAGTTAAAAATTCGCACCCTTGCTCCATACCGTTTCGGACTCGATTCGATTTTATTTTTGGCGTTTTGAGAACATTGCTTGATCACAACACGTTTAAGTACATTTAAAATATTAATTGCTCAACAAGTTTTTGTCACGCACAGAGGCAGATTCGTCGTTTTTTTCCGTATATTATGCATTTAAAAACATTTAAATCGCTATGTACAGAAAACAAGTTATTAAATTTTTTACGAAATACAACGAACATTAAATTCTGCATTTCATAAAAATTATAGTAGAAAGTATCCGGATAAACTGTGTTCCTTCACAGTAGATACTCTATTAAAATTTAGTCGTTTCAACAGTAATCACGTCTAAATTGTGATTTTTAAGTAATAATTGCGACTTTAGAAGTGTTGAAAGATTATTCGTTTAAATTTAATTAGCTATATTTTTAATTATCCAATTTAATAAACACTTCTAATATTACAATTATTCACAAGTTCGTATCATTAAATACGAACGAATAAATTAACAAAGAGATTCTTCGCAGGCTTGATTATCACATCCTCTTACATATTTTTTTACATTTCTAACATTCTTATCTACCTAATGCGAGCATTTTAAATTGAAATTAGTATACTATATTAAGCGTAATCCGGCTTATCTACAACCCTAAATTAAACTTACCTACTATAATTGCCAAGAAAATTCTATAGGTTTTTAAAAATTATTTTTAGATAGGTACACAAACTCTCTGTTCCTAATACCAATAACTAATTTTATATAGCGTTGAATAAGAGATTGTGATAATTTATAAAGATATCTCCGTTTGGATTATACGGGGTGTACGGAAACTTGATGCAAATAATTTATGGGCGAGTGAGTAGGTTAAAATAATGTTAGTTATTTATGTATATAAAACTTTTTGAGATATTTATGATATAAAAATTTCCTAGTCACTTACTCGCTTCACAAATTATTTGCATCAAGTTCTTAGTCGCCCTGAAAAATTTGTACGAATAATTGTGGTGTTCTTATAAGCTTACATAATATTACAACAAACTGCTCTATGAGGTAGTTTGCCGTTCTTTGGGTGGTTCATGGTTTTGGTTTTTTCTCGCACTTCCTTCTGCAACTTCAGATAGTCCTCGTTAGTTCCGTATTTGCTCTCGTATATCTCGATATCGTCTTCGTCGTTTTTGTTTTCGTCGATCTTCAAATCCTCCCAATATTCGAGAAGATCTTCGTTATCGTCGGCCGTTTTATCGATCTCGTCTGCGGTGAACAGAGTAATTTCGTCATCGTCAACACTAGCACTCAGTTCGCGGGAATTCCCCGCCTCAGTGTCACTATTAGTATCACTGTCGCAGAATTCCCTGTAAATCGTGCGCGGACTTTTGAATATTTCCACGTCGGGTGTGGTTTCGCGCGTTTTGCACATCCATTCTTTAACTGCCTCGGTGATGGGATAGAGGCTCTTTGGCTCCTCAGCTCGATTAACGATGAGGCGCGAATTCTCTAGAAAAATCTCCGACGACTCTGAAGCAGGTAATTCATCATTAGTTTTGTTACGATCTAAAGTTTGGTCTTCACTTACCGGATCCGATTTAACTAGAGGAATTTTGGTAAAGTCCGGCGACTTTAAGAAGCCCACTGGTTCGGGTCTGGACGTTAACGGTACCTTGCTGAATACGGATTTGAGAAATCCGTCTGTTTCGTTTATGTTTAGCGACCGCATCTTTTCCTCTAGATTGCTATACATGCCTTTTTGGATCATCTTTTCTAGTTCGACGGATATTTCGTCGTTGGTTTTGTCTGCTTCAGTCGCTAATGTCGTTTCTAACAACATATCGTATACGTCTTCAGCGGTATTTGAGTTTGTAGAGCTACACGCAGCAGAGCCGGTCGCTTTCGAAGCTTTTTTCTTCTTCTTTTTGTTTTTCTTTTTATCTTCTTCCGGCTCCGGCGTAGTGTCGGTTTTTATAATCGGTTCTTCCTGTTTAGTTTCGATTACCTCTTTGGGTTTATCGAGTTTTTTAACGATCTTTTTAGTCGGAGTTTTAACCTCTTCGTGTTTATTGTCGGATAGATCGATATCTGTGATGATGACTCGTTTAGTGGCAGGTTTTTGAGCGCCTTTTTTCGATTTCTTCTTCGACAGTTGTTTGATTTCAGTCTCATTGTTAATAATGTCTGGCTGATCGTCGGTTTTCTTGGGCTCATCTTTCGATGGCTCTTCTTTTGATGGTTCTTCTTCTGTTGGTTCTTCTTTTGTAGTTTCTTCTTTTAGTGGTTCTTCTTTCGTTATTAATTCACTTTCGATTTCCGTAACTGATGGTATGTCTCGAATTTGTTGTATTTGAATATTATCCGGTTCAATTTGTGCTATGGAATTAATAATTTTTTCGACGTTCTTTTCATTTGGTACAACGTCGACTAGCATATTCACATCGTAACTTTCGAATTCGTCTTGTTGGTCTTCTTCGATTTGCGTTGGTTCTTCTATCGTAAGAATTTCGTCGGTTTCATCGAAATTTTTGTTTTTTCTTTTCTTTCTGCTCGACACCGGTATCCATTGGTTGGGTACTTTGTTGTTCGGGATTATTTTCGGCGACGGAGGAATTGACGTGTTTTCGACGGGGTTGGAATTGGCTTTGAACGCGTCCGCATAGTGTTTCTTGACGTGCGTAGTCTCGACGTTGTGTTTCGGACTTTTGTAAGCATCTTTGGGTTTCCAGTTCTTTCTGAAGTTGTTCCTCGCAAATTTCGCGTCCGAATCAGTCTGTATAACGTTTGCGATATGTTTGATTTCGTTGGTGTCCGTCGCGCATTGCCTTTGCGGGGAATTCCTCGGGCTGTTGTAGAAGTTTCTTTTGTAGTAGTTCTTGTATTTGAAGGATTTCTTCTTGGGACTCTGTTCGACTGGTTTGTCGTCGTTTTCTTGTTCTTTGGCGGCTTCTTCTAGTTTGGAAACGATCGTAGCGATGTCGATCGTTTTTTTGCTGTTGGTAACGATTTTTTCGGGTGGTTCGTCTTTGGCAGTGTTCGAATTCGTATCACAGACCTTCGAGTTTTGGTCGTTCGTCGTCGATTCCTCGACTTTCTCTAGGACGTCTTGGCCTTTGGGCGGGCCGGCGGCGAAGTTGACGAAGTTCGGCGGAAACAGCTTGGGATCGGGAGGTATGAAGTTTATCGGTATACCTCCCGGTGGGATAAATGCTGGGTTCATCTGACCGTTGAATGGCACTATTGGGATTTGTACGAAATTAGGCGGAACTTTGATGTACTGAACGGGACTGAGGGGGATTTCCGGGGTGGTGCGGTACGCTCTCGGTACGAATTCCTCCGCGTCCGGTTTGAGGTCGTACTTTTGCTGCTTAGGCGGGTCCTCCTCGACGTATTCTTCCGGCTTTTCGTCGTTGACTTGGACAGTTTCCGCGTTGGTTTCAGCGACGGGACTAGATGGCATAACTACCGTTGCTTCTACGTGCGTTAAATCCTCGTCTTCGCTGCATTCGGTGCTGTCGTTTTGATTGTTCGTTTGCGATTTTGATACTTTTCGACGCCTGCGTTTCTTTATCTTTCTGTTCGTATCCGATGAATCTGCAATGGAAAAATATAACGTAATTCTATATGTAATTAAAATATATTAAAATACAATAATGCCAAATACCTATTTTTAAGTACAATGAATCTATTTTTCCGTTGACTGGCGCTCATCATTATTTAAACTAATTTCATAGGTACGAAACGCATTTTTGGCAAGGCTTCAAGACGTTTATACTCTTATGTCACACGCCTCTTTCCTCTCGCCTTTCGGCTGCTATACACCGAACAAAAGTTTGACAGCGACGAGAATTTGCCCTATCTACCATTCAACCTTACTCTATTTTCGTAACCGCCAAGTTGAACCACTCAAAAGCAAATTAATATATTCGAATAACCATTAACTCTATCTTAAAGCGCAGAAATTTAACGGCCGCGTTAAAGCGGAAAAATGAGTAAATTTCCTCAAGGTTGGAATTTTACATTTTCATAATTATTACCTAGTATTATGTTATTACCTAATTACTATGTACTTTACAGTGGCGTTTCTTGGAATCTCGCAAATGATGCGTTTGGTTAGATTTAGTTGCACAAAATTATGTAGGTGTCTCCTTGGGATGAGATGTGTATTGATTGTTTTTATTTTATAGTTGATTATAATTGTTAGCGTTGTACTGGTGAACAAAAATTAATGGAAAAACACCTTTTAGTCATCCTTGAACCTACTTTGGCTAGTCTACAAGCAACGATACTATTCTGAATCCAAAAATACCATCATTTAGAGCATATCTAATAGAATAGAAATCATTTAGCTTCAAATCCAAAAGCTAGACTAAGGAGAAAATAAAGCGGCACCATCGATGAACATAACGTCCTATTAAATTACTATAGCCAACCCAATTTGTATAATAATCAAGTCAAATTGGACAAGTTAATATTAGTGTGAAAATAACCGTTAATTAACATGTTAAATAACACTTTATTAAAATTAAATCGCCCGTATTCAGCGCCTCTGTTTAACTTTAGAGTGACTCTAAAGTCGCGTCTTTAACTCGACAGATTTATATTTATACATGTCACTTACAACACTAGTTAATATATTGCATTAGATTGGCCCTTGCAGGAGTTTCTGCAACTGTCCCCCCATAACTTTCTAATAGAAACACAATCAAGCTATGAAGTTCCTAAACTAAGTTAAGCTAGCTGGTGAATGGGAAATATACCTTCGTTCGGACAAACGCCGTCGACGTAGTAGCCGGGATAGACCATGTTGTAGACGCTGTGGTGGCCGCTGTAGTCGGAAACGTTGTTAGAGGCCTCTCCGCCGCTCAATTCTTGACTAGTTACCTCTTCATTGTTCGGACTCGTAGATTCCGTCTGCAATTTAAGTTTCCATTGAGCAAGCTTAATGAGCCAGAAGGATTTAGCTTCGGCAATATTAAAAAACCGACTGCGAAATAATTAAGCTATCAACATACCGGTCTAGTGTATCTAATGTTAAATATAATTTCGTCAATCTTCAGCGCGGCGTCGTCTGCTGTTGATTTATTTATTTTAGAGCTCGTTTGTCGCGTCTCTGCCAGTTACGCGTTTTTTTTTTATTTTTTGATTTATTCCTGGGGAATTCTGTCAAAAACTCTATTTATTTTCGAATTCTGAACTAACACATTATGTAAAATCTTATCTCTTTAATTAACCCAACACCAAATGGTTCACAAAGAGATAATATTGCATCGAGTTCTATAACACTTACAAATAATCATAATTATTGATGACAGTTGTTATCGGTTAACCAGAAATCAACTTATTGTTCTTCTTTTTTTATTTTTACTCTTGTAATTAAAATCCTTCCGGATTTATTTATGGGTGGAGGATTTTCGACTCGTTATCAGCGTTATTATATTGCGTACGCATTTTAAAACTCGTTAAATTGTTTTATCAAAACTTAGGAACCTCGTGATAAGACGAAATCCTATATTACATGTCGTCACGAAAATAAATGACACAATTATTCTGGCAGATAAGAAAGTTTATAATAATAAACGGGCAGTTTCAAAATTCTTAACGATTTACAATCTCGGATTTTAAGGTTTTTGTAATATATTCATTTCTTTTTGTTTGGATACGACGACTTTTATTAATATATAATTAGATTTACGATATAAAAGAAAACATCTACTGAGGTAGTTTAACGAGTTGAATCAATGCCATTGCTCCAATTTCGGATGCTTACTCATATCTCCATAATACACCTAAGTGTAAATAAAAATTCAAAAAACAAATTTAGGTATATTTAATTTTAAGATAATTTAAATTTCCTACAAATTGTTATTTTATATCTATATTTGCCGAAATGGAAACTAAAGTCATGTTCCTAGTGAGTCATAAAATAGACGAAAATAATATTTGGCTAAGTATCAAATGATCAACGATATCTGATCGAACGCTTTCCAATTAGCCGAGTAAACCGGGCACATAATTTAATTCATTTTATCTATTTATGCGATCAATAGGTCTTCGATTGGTCGAGCACTCGCGAGCGCTAATTCGCGTGGTTCGATTCATAATTCATATTTCGAGAAATTCTAATTTCCCCGGCAAATTATTCCGTAATGATTTTAGGAGTTTAAATTTTACCCCTCATCGTCACTTGCGATGTTAATTCTATTATTACGGCCCCTTTGTGTTCTCGCCTTTCGGATTTGTGGCGGGTTTCTTACATGAAAATTTATGTAAGATGGGCAGATGAGGAAAAGCTTTTAGCCTGAATATTTTATGGCTTGCCTCGCGAAGACTATGCCAAAAAAGACCCATTCGAAGGTGCGAGCGCGGAAACGTAATTTAATTCTATACAAATTGAATATTTGTATGGATGTTATGAGTTAAGCTACTCTGCTGAATTATTTGATACTTACCAATGAACCTGTGCTGTACCGTTTCGATTTAGAGTTCGAAAACTCATTGTAGTACGTAGGGGGGTTGTACAGCATTAAAGGATATGGCTCAAAACCTGTAACAAAGTTTATTTCGAATAATTATCATATATGGCAATTTACTAATTATTTATTTTCCCTCGACTTAATTAATTTCGCTCTATATCAAACAACGATCTTGGGTAAGCCAATTAATGATTGTATTACATGCATGCTAGGAAAATTGTCAATAAGCAATTTTCTAAATAGTCCGATTATATCATTGTGGATTTTTCCACGAAATGAAATGAACTCAATTACTCAATTAATTAGATATTCGTAAAATTTAAAAATGTTCATAAATAGTACTAAGGTATGAAACGGAAAATTTTAAAGTTTATTAGAATTTTTCAAACTACATACTTTGAAACGAAAATTTATAATTAATATTATTTAGGTAAATTTATACTTACTGTTGACGTAGTAGATTCCGTTTTGATCGACAAAACCATTAGGGAAGACAAATTGCGAGTCATAATCTAAATCTGTAAAGAAAATACGAAAATATTTATCACATTTACACTAGAAAATAGGACATGAAAATAAACAATGACTGTTCAGAAACCTTAAATATGCATGTAAAAATTACAATGTGACAACACTGCTTTAGGCGTCATTACCAAACTAAATTGAATCTATATATTAATTAATAAAGAAACATTGGTGTTCAAGGGATTATTAACAATAGTAATAAGCATCTAGCATTTTAATTCAACAAAATTTGAACTCAATGAGAACAGAAGCGCAATTAACGTCAA
Source organism: Phyllotreta striolata (assembly GCA_918026865.1). NCBI lineage: Eukaryota > Metazoa > Arthropoda > Insecta > Coleoptera > Chrysomelidae > Phyllotreta > Phyllotreta striolata. The sequence continues at coordinate 4,228,764 of OU900098.1, read as the reverse complement.
CACGAACTCAATTAACAATAGCCATTTAAAATTGAAGTCAATACAGGCTGGTTGATTAGTAGCAGTTAATGGTAAAATATGCTCGTTTGTTAATAACAATCGCAAGGAATTTAAAGTGATGCAACTGAAATGCATTACGCACCTGTCGATTGATGATCAGGAGTACCGTTGCCCGTTGAGTTGCTGGTAGAAGTGGTCGAAGTACCAGTAGATGTTTGAGTCTGGTAGGTTTTCGGCTTGTTCAAGTAACCCTTCTTAAATAGAACATCTTGCCTAGGAGTCGTGATTCTAGTGTATTCATCTGCAATAGAAAGTACTTTTTCAATGACGGAAGTTTCTCCATTATACGCCAAGTAGATAAGAGAAGTTAATGGGTTTACCAAAAAGTGACAAAACTAATAATAGCTTTATTATGTTATTATTTAATTAAAGCCATTGTAAATGCGGGCTCCCTATAAAAATGTTACGATATTGTGTAGTGTAGACGATGAACTCTTTTTTGATTCACACGAAACGCGAACGCCGGTTAGGAAATAATTAAAAGTTTTATAATTTATAACACGAAATTGTTTAGCTACATCATTTTTGATAATAATGTTTACTCGCTATATTTACTGGATGAGCGTACATACTGCTTTGTATTTGAATTTCCCTATTAATAAAAGTTCCCTTCGCATTTCCCCATTCCTGTTAAAACTACTGAATACTTTTATATCTACGCTGTATAAGAGATTGTCCATTTCATCAATTACATCTACTTTTTTACGATTTTATTATCTCTTCTTTATGATCGATCTGTCTCTTATGATAAATTTTTAAACTGAAATAAAAATCCTCCTGCCATAAACTACAACTTCTATTGACCGATCTTCGAATTACACATTTATACACCCACAAATAACGTACACAAGACGTTTCGTATCGATTGGTAAACACATTTCCCAAGTTCTTTTATTTCTGGAACAGAAATCATTTGTCTCTCTGAAACCGTGAAATCATATTCTTTCCGTATCGCTTTGTTTTATGTAATTTTCCCAAATTTTCGGACCGAGTTCAAAGCAAAATTCGTCTTAATGAACTTTTGAAATACCAGCATTTTAACGAAGAGGAACTTCCTGTATTTTTTGTACTAATTAAAAGTCTGCTTGATTTATTTTGGATATACAGGGAACGTTCAATATTTTTTTCTGTAATTTAATTATCTTCACTTCTTATGCTGTATTTTTATGGTAATGTTTCACAAATTTGAAATATTATTTGATAAGCATAAATGTTTCGTTGTAATTTGTTTTCGATTTTAATGCTGCACTTAATAGGCCCGTTCCACTTTATAATTTTGTTTCAATTTTCTTTCGACTATTGTATAAAATATAATTGACTAAAATATTATTTCGACCTAAAAACATCAATAATATCCGTCCTAAAGTTGTTTTAACTTGTAATGAGCGGAAATTCGAGCAAATTGGAAGCAATAAGCTATACGAAAAAAATTAATAATATCACAGCACATACAATCGCAACCTAATATACTATTCCAATGTCTAATGAATACCTACTACAAATTGTTTAATATTTGGTTGTCGACATTTCATTCTGACTTTTCTCCGCTTCAATTTACTCATCCCCATTCGCTTGTCGTGTTGAAATTTTGAAACTCCTAAGCTCAAATATTTGAGCGTCTATTACCGTATCCATTTGCAGTCAATGCACATGAGTAATTTGAGGTAGCGATGCTAATTATAGAGCAAACATTACGCATATACCTAGGAGGTCGACGGGGGATGTATTTACTAAGGCGCAGCAAACATATTGTTTGTTTATGCATATTTTAAAGAAATTGATAATGATAACTGTTAGAGTGACAATTGTTTGGTTAAACACGACATCATAATTCGACAGTGGCACATGAGCCCATTAAATAGTGTTAATACGTGGCATTAATTGTTAGTTAGTCATGACGCCATCGCTGTCTTAATGTGAGCATTGTATATGAGTGTTTTGATTAAAAATTTGGAAATTGAGTACCGATTTGAGGGCGTGGGAATCGGTGCATGTAGTATGTATAACGAGCGCTGTCATGTAATCCAGCAATTATATTTTAAAACGGAATTACATTATATCGAACGGAAAGCACTTTGTCAAAGCCGATGCTGTTGTACACGCGATTGATGGGAATATGAAAAATGTAACAATTCGGTTCCGGAGGGGCAATCGCTATATGAATGAAATATTCATTTCTGTTACCTTGAACCCTTTTGATTTATTATAAGAGTACAGATTACCCAAGTAAATCCGGTTCTGGAAAATTAGTAAAACTCCTCTTAATTCGACACGCGCTTTGTTGTTGATTTTCGTGAGATTAAGGTACAATACAAACTGATTATCGATTCCCTAGATATTTGCCTATTTTTCGTACACTAAAGCTATTATTTACACACCTACTTAAATTCCAACTGCTAATAGTAAAATCGTTTCGCTAATTATTGTCTCCTATACGTTTAAATTACTTTTTATAATATCCCTTAGACAAATAATTGGCAACAGCAAGCGCACACATTCAAGTGATAAATTGTTCTATTTGTACTGTGTTAATGCATGATTAAACGTCAATAAAATACCCGAAAGTTTCATAATGTCCCACGCCTGCAATAATAAAGTTGTAATGCATACCTTCATTAAAAGTAATTTTATTTTCGCTTGTCGTACTGCTGCTTCTAGTAGATTTCGCGCTATCATACTGGTACTTTCTTCTGGGCGTCGATTGACTGGAATACGGTAATTTGTAGTAAGATTTCTGCTGAAACGATTTAGGTAGTAGCCTCGGACCGTTGGTTATTTGCGACTCCTCGCTGTCACTGTGTTCGTCTAAAACAAAAAAAAATATTTATACATTAGTCCATATTTATAAAAATAATGCATTTACTTTGAAGTAAAAGGTAGAAGCAAAAAGTAAGAGAAAAAGGTTTAACCATAAAACTTTTTGCTTTAAAGAAACAGCAGGGCCCTCGAAGCGAAACCTCTCTTCCTTCACTTCTTTTTTATGCATATACCTTTAAGCAATTCCTTCATTTTTTGAAAGCAAAAGGGTATGATTTTTTTAATAAATACAGCCTATTGTAATCTTCAAATGAAGAGCCAAACACATTGAGGGAGATTATACAATATAGGAAGAAAATGTTTGCATTTTTATTGTTCTATACATACGTATAAGTTTTTAGTTTTATTTAAAGGACAACTTGTATATACTTCGATCTGTGAACGTGATGTTATTGTTAACTGCTTATTGACTTTATGTAACGAGAATTCAATGACAACAGGATAATAATTATTAGTAGGTTTTTTAAGAAAAAACTACAATCGTTTATTCAGTTGCATTATTTAATTATTCGTTTCAACCGAATCTAAGGTCATTTAAAAAATTGCATAATCCTGCAACTAAACTGAAAATTAAATTATAAAAAATCGAAGCTTTAAATTAGCCGCAAATTAAAATGTGCAAGGAAATTGGACTGGTATTTCGAAAAAAATCCACCTACACGAATGCAGCAGACTGGTCTAGCCGCGACGATCGTAAATCATTTAAACACGTTTAGAGGAAAATTTTTAGAAAATTTTCACCCGTGACTTTATCGCACCTACAGCTCGCTCACGTGAGGAATTAATCCGATAGAAATCAAAAGCGGTGCGATGTTTTGGTCATGAAAGGTTCGGTTATTAATAGATTTTAATTGCCTACGAATATGATGCGTGGGGAGCACATGGTTTCCTCGACATGTGATTTTTCCACTTATAAAATGCATTCGGTCTGCCAGGAATTTACGACCAATAAGTTTTCAATTATGTTATTCAATCAAGGTCAGTTTCTTGCAATGCTTCGTTATAAATGGATATAATCCGAATGAATTGAAAAGTTTGATTGTATAAATTCGTTTCATTGATTACATATCACATAAAAAAGGTGCACATTAATCCCGAATTATAGATTACTTTTATTATGTATTACACTGTGCAGTCCATTGTATTGGTATGTGGGTAAGTGCACACGTGTTTGCAATATTAATAAAATCATTAACATAGCGGTTAGACTTTAGAGGGAGGAATTTTCATCCCGCAATAGCACTCTTTCTTTTTCCTTTATAAGGGACTAATGGTAGTTTTCTTTTTTGCACCCATAAACCATATATTGCGTACAAATTTACACTTATGTGTATTTGCAATTATTTCCTAGATAAAGTTCCGATTAGTATATAAAACTATTATTTTTGATGAGTATATTTATCTAGCCGGTTAATAATAATCTATAATAATATAATGAATGATTTCATAGCACATATTTTTGATGCAAAAGATTTGTAAACACCAGATCATTAAACAGTTCAAAATGGATTCTAAAACGTTGAACGTGGTATTTTTCCTGTTGAAGCTCGACTTGACGAGAAACACCGGTGGTCGATCGACAAAAAAAACTGAAAGGAAACCTTATGACTCCATTTGTCATGAGGAAATAATGTCTTGCCAAAAGTTAAATAACCTGGTACCTACCTATGATTAAAATTATGAATGCTAAAAATACATGACGCGAGAGTGGCATGTAAGTACGTCGTCGTGTTCAAAAAGCCATTAACATTTTCATACATTGTTTGCAGTTAAATTGGAAATTTCGAGTCAATTATAGGATAGTTTTATCAGTGTGATAAAAATAGCGAATACCTACTTCTAATTAGTTATTACCTAGAAAACTGTCGTGTTTTTTATTAATCCAATATTAACATTTTTGTCGAGTTGATGTTGGATATTCACGTTAAATTAGTAATAGACATTAAAATATTAACATTTAATTTTCTATGCAATATTATGGGTGAATACGAACTAGGTAAAAGACCGTTTGTGGTTTTGTAAGATGGTAAAACCGGCCGGCATTCCCTTGAGACTCGCTCACACACACACACACAATTCTATTTTAAAAAAAGAAACACATATTACTCGAAAACATTCGAAATCACATGCTTTTAACGTCAATGCGTTTCTCTATTTCCATTTCGACAATCGCTCTAAAAATAACGGCGGTTCGTAAATTATTTTAAAATGCCGGGAGAAGAGTTTCACGTGACACCTCAATCGCTGGATCACGTTTTTATTTTGGCGATACTGCAACGGGAATTTTAACATTTTTATTTTAATATTTATTGAATAACATGTGTAAATCACTTAAAAACATATTTTGAAGCATTTGTTTTGCATTTCGGTATCTATCTAAAAAGCGTAGAAATTTATATTTTGAGTATAGATAATTGGAGTAAAAATAGCAAATTGCATAACGTGAGAAGTGCAATGAGAAGTGCATTTCTTCGGAATGGATTGGATTCTCATTGCAATAATAATTGTTTGCGGAAATTAATAATTTTCCGGGATTTGTATGATCTAATATTATTGACTTTCGTTTCTTATTTTATATTTATTCATCAAACACGTGAGTAAACAGAATTGTCGTGTCTCTTTCACGGTTCGGAAGTTCCAACTCCCCGCGGTCGATACGGAATAAACACGACAGAGGACTAAAAATACGAAGAAATTTTGTACCCTTGTAATGTTTTCTTTTAGCTTAACGCATAAAAAGTCAGTAAATAATAGTTTCCATTATTTAATTTGTATAAATTCTATTTTTTAATGCACTTGACAGTGTCAAAAGTTTAGTGGAAATGGTGGCATCACTGATGTCTCGACATGAAAGTTTGGCTCCCTGTTAAATCCAGTTATTTTATATGGTATGCCGTAATATATTCTGGAAACGCTATAATTAGATTTTTGCAATTATCAAATATTTGAAACCTTAGCAAATGTAGTAGCAAGATTCTAAGAATGGCAACCTTGCTCAAGGAAGTAGTTAGGGAGCCAAAAATATTTATGGCAACGATATTGATATCAGCCCATTTGACCTTTTTTAATTATTTGCGGTTCGGGGAGCACAAGAAAAAACACGCTGCGCCGATATAACGGCGATCAAACGAAAACAATATATGAGAAAAAATTAAAACTTGTTTATAACTTGTTTGTTACTATTGCATAATATTGCATTTTATCAGTTATGCAGCTAGGGTGCAAATTTCGTTTGAACATTTTTCTGGTACAAAGTTACACGCATTGCTTTAAGTCTAGTCATTATGTATTTTTGGAATAACAAATAATATCAAAACAATTCGAGTATTTTTCTAATTATCTTACTTCGGTTTTAATTGAACTAAAATTAATTTAATGATAACTCGATATTTTTCCTTGGTATAAATATAAATATAAAATCTCATCAATTCCCGTTTATTCTGTGTTTTTTCGGGGTTATTCGAATAATATTAATTGGGACTATTTACATTCCCATTTTTTACGCTGGACAATATCCTGTAAACTTTTCGTGATTTTTATTTTTACAAAATAGTTTACTTTCGGGAAGCCTACTTTTTTTGAAAAATAAACATATTCCAGCCATTATATTTAGATACCTTGACATGAAAATATGGAGACTAATTAATGTGCAAGTGGAATTGAGAATTAAGATAAAAGCATACGGAGTAACTAAATAACATACTGACGTCTACGAATGTATTTCTGTCCGCAATCGTTTCATAATAACATTATTTATGATTGTGATTTGAAAATAATGCTAAAAAATAATTCCAGACCACTAGGTATACCTTTATTTATTTTAATACAATCATTAAAAAATAGTTCGTAACGTCATCTATGAATTAGCGTGAATGCAATATACCATAAATATGAATAAATCGATTTCCTTCAGTGTTTTTGTAAGGGAAGATCATGCACCTTTAAACTTTTCTGAACTGACTTCCTATTCGACTTATTTATAATCGGTTAAAAAGTGGTCGAAAATAGTAATGCTTTCGAAGGTCCAATGTTCCACAACAACGCTAGGAGTTCAAAGTTCAAACGGATCGATATCTATTCTAATTTCTTTTATGAACGATAACGAATAGTTTATAATGAAATGCATCTATGAAGGCCCCATCGGATGTGATTTTTTTTAAAGTCTAGTCACTAAAATGATTAGGATCTTGGTAGGGCGATAACTTCAAAACTATCACATATTCAGTGACTTTTTCTAGTGTTAAACAAACCCGAGAATATTTCTTTTTATAGATAAGATGGTACTTTACAGATAAAAGCTGCAGTTGAATGTTAGTTATTGTGAATGTATTGCATAGATTTTTTGTTGGAAATGACTTTACCTATATTAGAAAAAAAGTTCAAGGTTGGTACCACATTATAACAGATTTACTGTGAAAATGGTACCTCATTATGAGAATCTAACAGAGTCGCGTGACTGATTTCGTAAATTAAATAAAAAATTCTAACCGTTACCTGGATTATTGTGAGTTATTTATTTATAAAGTATTTTTTTAAATAAAGTATAAGATAAACAAGCTCAAAAGTTAAATTAGCATCCATACATGTGCACTTACAGCTGTAAAAAATTTAAATATGCATAGAAAATAATTAATTTGTTTTTTACTAGATTTAATTAAATTAAATAATATACAAGAAAAACAAAAATTAATTACAACTTGTGTAATTTTTATAGCCTGCAATCGAAAAAAATACAATAGAAACCTAGTTTTTGCGATTATAATAGGCCATAAATTGAATGTGAATTACTTTCAGGTTTTTTTTTTCAACAAAAAAATATTTTACAATATCGCCAATTAAACTTAAATTTGTTGCCTTTTTTATTGTGATAAGGTGTTTTACGCATAGGAATAAACGGTAATATTTTTTTTGAAAATCGAAATGTGTGGGAATTGAAAACTATTGTTAGTTTTTTATTCATTATCTCGATTCTTTTCAATATCCGGCGAAATAAAATATTTATTGGTAACTTTTATGCCAACAGCATGCATATAGCATCTTTATTGCACGCCCTGCTAATAAAATAACGTCATAAAAAGGTAGATAGAATAAATTTCTCACAAAAGGGATTTGTATAAACTCTACTAAATTGAGAACATTAAGAAAAAACCTTACTCTTCCACGTGTTACTGTTTATTTGATCTATTTTTTCTATGTAGAGAACGCATTAAGTTATAATTAGGAGGCTAACACAGCGGCATTTTGTTTATTGCACACAATTGAATAATTTAACCAGCAATTATTGTTTAGTTAGAATTTATCCGTAATGAAATTTTCTACTATTTACACGTTGCCACTGGCATTTGCTAGTTTAAACTAGCAAAAACCGGCAGGTATTACGTTTAAATCAATTCAGTTACAGAGCTCGTTTTAAAACGCTACATTCGATTTCATTACAAAACAAACAACCGATTTCCAAGCGATTGGATTTACATGAAAATCAGACCGTAAAAAAGAACGATCCATTGGCATTAAAACTACATAATGTATAAAATGTATGTGGGAAACAAATTTAAGACCGAATGAAAACTTGCGTGTCATTAATATTTTCTAAGTAAATTGTAATAAAATCATTAGTGACGATGATAAAAACCTTCTTATTACCATTTTAAAATTTTATCGCGATATAAATTAACTCTTAGCAACCAGGGGGGTCGTTTATTTATAATTATTATCTTATAATAATTAAGCAACTTATAATATAAATCGAGTATCTTCAGATAGGATATATTCCATGTACTCAACAAAACAAAGAAAAGCGATTGTTTAAACTTATACAAACAGCAAATTTAATCGATTACACTCAACAAACTATAATTTTTTTCTTAAAAATAGCCGGTAAGCTATTTCTGTTGTTAAACACAACATTGCTTAACGCCACTGGTGATTATCCTAGCTTGTGCTTAACTCATATTTTCCTAGACAGACAAACGGTTTTGTCATTTTTTCCTACATATACTTAACGTATCGAAGTCGTTGCCAGGGTCTAGGAAACCGTGTCGTCTTGATTGATGACTGTCATGTGGCAAACAAAATAAAAAAGGATTCGAACATACGTTCGGTTGATAAAAATAAATCCAAATGAGTTATTTAAAAAATGTCGGGTTTCGGAATAATAAGTTCCAAAGAAACTAAAACGTCTACGACTGGATTTTCCCCCAACTTTTATTGCGTCCTGTATATGTATGTAAGTAGACTCGAAAAGTAGGGAGAAAATAATTCGTATTTTTTTTCGAATCCTGCAAGTGGATAATAAAAGATAAAAAATAAAAGATAAACATCAAATTGGGTTTTAACGACACCGATTTTACCGTAATGTAAATAGATAATGATTGTAGTTCGGAAATTGTTTGAAGTAAAAATCAACCAATTCAATTATCGGAATTACCACAAACCAATACATAACATTGATATTTGCCCTAAACTTACACTATTAAATTTATTAAATAACTGAATAGCAAGTTAAATTGAGTAAGTTGTATGAGGCATTAATTATTTAGGTACTTTACTATTTAGTTTATTTTACTCAGCTGATCAGGAAGGTGTAGGTTACCTCCGGAGGTTTCTGTAGAAAATTGGATTGGAAAACTCCGAAAGCGTTTTAAAGCAATAAACTAAAGTGAGAATTTAATTAGCACTCCACCCGCCCAAAGTCGAACACTTTGCCTGATAAACAAATTATGAAGAAGAAATCGATGCAGCTCGTTTAAAAATCGAGCGTAATCAATGCAAAAATGTTACTTAAATATAATTGTTTGTAACTAAAAAAATTTAGTGCAAATTTGGAATTGTTTTAAATAACTTTGATTAAAGTACAGTTATTTTTGCATACCTGCGTCCAATCCCTTAATTGAAATCTTTCAACAACTAATTACACACACGTATTAATAGTTTTTTAATTTAATTTGGAATTAATTAATATTGTGTATTAAATGTGTAATAAAACTCGAATCGTTAATTTAACCTTGTTACTTTGATTTGCTATTAAACGTGATTAATTAAATACAATATCGATGAAAGTAAAGAAAAAATACATACGATTTGATTGATTTGTTTTTCTTACGTTGTCCATTAATATCAAAAAACTTTTGGTAACCAAGTTTTGTTATTTAGAGGTGTGTCTCTTCAATTTTGATAGTTTAAAATTATTTAAATCAGGATATGACTCTTAATAATTAATGATTCTTGGTTCGGAAACTATTGAGACACTCTTAATGGATAAAATATATGTATACACATAGGGTAAACTAAAAAATGGATATAAATTTACAGTCACACGGCGTTTTTTTACTTTGTCGACAAGTATTTGTAGTTTGTATTTGTACACTTGAAATCATTCTTTAAATAAGTAATATCAAGTTCTACATTTTTCGACGTTTACATAATATCGCTAAATAACGGGTTTCGCTAATCAAATTCTAGATACATTTTTACTCGGTATTTACACATTTGAATTTCGTAAGATAATGTTCCAAAGGTTTGTTTGCAGAGCCTCTTAAAATCATATTAAATTTCCTAGAATGAGCATAAGTAACGCGAAACGCCGGTAAGTGTGTTTGCTTAATGATAAAAATGCGGTGTTACACCGTTGTGGAGATTAAAAATAACATAAAATGCACTTGTATGCTTTTTGATAAATGCGTTATCGTAACGTTCCCGTGAAAGTTGGAAATCACGATGCAGTTTCTTCGACGGTTTTAGGCCCTTATCGATTCAAATGCACTTCCGATAGTTTCTACATTTAGCTCGATCGAAACTTCTCGATTTCCGTATGGTTAATTACGCGATTTTCTACGTACAGGTGCCGGTTAAAAATTATGCGGCCCCTTTGGTGTTTCAAAGTAATTGGAATTTATCGGGAGTCGAATTTCGATTTTATCGTCTATAATAAATCGACGCGCCTAATAAAAATAAATGTTTGGGACCTAATGCGAGTCATTCGGAATATTTTTATCGGTAATCATAACGTATGCCTAATGTTTCTATTAATTTAACGATAAGCTCTAGTATCTTAACAAGGCATTTCCAATGCAGAAGTTGAATTTTCGTCCTTAACACGTGCTTAGCCACAAGATAATTAACAGCTCCAATAAACACATTTTATGACCCCATCCAGGCAGGAATAGCTCTTGAAATGTCACTCGGGTATGAAAACATTGTTTGGATTTAGTAGATGGAATTTAATTGTAGCGATTAAATAGGTTTAAAAGGATCGAGAAGTCATCGATATATTTTATTTCGTCAAGGGATTATGGTGAGTGGTTCTTCCGGAGTCAGTGGAATGCTCTTCAATTGAATACTTCTAGATTTATTTAAGAAAATTTGATAAAATTTATTTACTTCATATTTATTTTGTGCTTATTAAATATACTGGAATGATTATAACAACTGTAAAATGTTATGAACAAATGAGGGATTTAAGTCACAGTAAAAATATCCCAACTAACTCAAAATACCGACTTAGTATATTCTATTTATTTGTTGATAAATTGGAGAGAGTTAAATGCGAATTAGTTTTTAATTTTCTCCAAACATGCAATATTTCCGGGTAAATCGTAAGCGTTTATAATAAATCCTTTAATTCCCCAATCAACTTTAATTGCCAAGTGATAAATGAAAATATAAACTGTTGGATTGGAACTCACCGGTAATTTCCAAAGTACGCCACCTAGTTTTCCTGGCCTTTTTTCCCATTTTCTCAAAACGCTCCTCTTTTCGAAAATTCCCCACCTACCATCAGATGCGACGGTCTTTTCGAAAATACCGAACTCTTCGAACCGATCCTTCCGGATTTTCCGGAAAATTTCTTTCTCGTCAAAAATAATATATCCCGCGTGTAATTTCGAAATCTAACACAAGCACGATCACATAGCTTGAGCCGGAGGTTACGATTTTATTACAGCATGCATGACCCGTACGCTCGATGTTACATAACTTCTAACCCCGTTGTATGTAACATTATCGACTAAATCGTCAAAAGTGCGTTTCCACTAACCTAGCGAACGGCGGCGAAATAATATATTTTGAAGCGTTCGGTTTTCCTCGACGCCACTCGGCGCGGAACTCTTTTCATTGATCCTATACCACTTTGATCCGGTATAGAGGCGGACGCGTTTGGAACGCCTTACTGTAACTGCTCCTTTTCTAATCATCTTGGCACTTAGCATTAGCAACAGAGTAAATACGTCTGTTATTTAGTTAAAGGACAAGACGCTAAAGATTTGTCGAGTGGGCGCTAGGATGGATATTGATTTTTCTGTGTTAGAAATTTATTCAAAATTGTTGGAATTGCATATAAGTTTTTGCGGATGTACATACTACTTATTTTTGGTAGAAATTACATAAAATCCTTTCCCTGAATTTTCACAATGTTTTATATCAAAAAAACCTCTTTTGATCCAAAAATTTCCACTCGTATTTTACACCAAATAATCCTTCTATCAAGGAAATTTACTCTGAATATTTATCCTATTTTCTGGTTGCTGTTCGAAGTTTTCCAACTCTTTCATTTTAATACTTTGTTTTTCGAAGTTTCCAACTTTTCATCTTAATCAATCTACTTTCGTACATTTTGTTTTTTTCTCTATTTCTCTATACTTACGAAGATTCGTTGCTTTAGGAACTATTCATTTTGATCAAGAAAATATAGGTCATTGGGATAAGTTTAATTTCACTGGTATTTTTCTCGACCACCTCTAGTGCCTTGGTGCAATCGAGAACATGACCGGCCGATATAAGACATCGCTTAGTTGGTGTCATTAATAGAATAGAATGTTGATAATATTGTCTTAATCGTTTTAAATAACAGTTTTTCGGGCCGAATTTTTGGATTTTTGTTTGGTTTTGTAACATACTGGCGTTTTCGATTGTTTATTAACCATTAATTGCAGTTAAATTGGTTATTAGTAATTACGAAATATTGCATAATTTTTAGTAACCATAAAATTTTATGCACGATATGGTAACTACAATAATGATACTTTTTTTGAACGACTATTTATTTTACGTACGTACATACTCGAACACATTACAATTGTTTTAAATAACAAATTGATTATTATGAGAAATATGCAAGGTGTTCCAAAATTCACCTACAAATTAACTAATTATTAATTTTCGAATCTTAATCACAATCTAATTAATACAAGAAATAATAACAGTGTGCTGTACTGTATTATACATACTTTTCACATGGACAATAGTATTTTGAACAATTTTACATGAAAAATATATCGTAAAATATTCAAATAGGTATACTTTTTATAATTTATTTTCAAACCCACTTGCATAAATTTATATCAGGAAACATTATTATTTTTGCTTTAAAATGATTGTTGACTGCCTATAATTATGCAAACTTTACGAACTTTTTAATTTTAAACAACACAATCTTTTATTGTGTACAACTTACATTATCTTCTAAAAACAAAAGTATAAATAACAAAATTTGACCCAAAATGAATAAATAACATTTGCATTTATAACACGATTAATATTTATGTATTAAAAAATATGTCAATTTTCTTTCTCTTATTTTTTGCCTTAATTTTAGTTCAATATTCTGCGGAAAGTAGGAGGATTCCCAATTTTTTTGTACACTATAATAATCCCTAATAACCTGATAAGTAATTCCTCATAGTTAATTGGATATAATACTTTTTAAAATTTTATGAATGAAAATAGTACTACTAACTACTTAATCTATGGCATGGCATCATATGATTTACCTACTCATTATTACGCACATATCACGAGCCTTTTGTTTACACTAAAATACGATGATCAAATAAATTGTAAGTTATGCAATAATAATTTACAGGTCGAGATACCTCTCGACTGCGAGTTTATCTCATAATTTCTCAGTTTTAAATAAACATTGATTTATTATTAATTCCTCGTTTGCATTCAAATTGTTTTGAAATGAGAATTTATGAAATGCACTTGTTATTATGCAACACACATTACACAACCTGTATCTTATTGCTAACTAGTTTTCCTTAAGAGTAGAGGCCATTATGATTGTGATAATTAAGAAGAAGAAAAACACCCTTTTTTTTTAACAGTAACCTTTGACATTTAACAGCTGATTTCAGCGATTTTATGCTCGATTACAACGAAATTAGTTTAAATTTCGCAAATAATATTAATTCAACGCGCAAATCCAGAGTTTTTATATAGATTTTTTTAGTTTAAGTAATGAATTTACCGGAATCCGACAGCGAAGACGAACTACCTCCAGGTTGGGAAGAACGAGTAACCGTGGACGGAAGCGTTTACTATGCCAATCACTTAACGAAAAACACCCAGTGGACCCACCCCAGAACAGGCAAGAAAAAAAAGGTAAGAACTCCAATACTCGATATAATTAACCAGGTTATAATATTAAGTTTAGCATAGTATTGAGTGTTTCAATTGTGCATTGCAGGTGTCTGGAGAACTTCCATTCGGCTGGCAAAGATGCGCCGATAAAAACACAGGAAAAGTAATATACGTGGATCATGAAAACAGACGAACGACTTACACCGATCCTAGACTGGCCTTCGCAGTCGAAGAAAAAGAACACGTCAACGATTACAGGCAAAGGTTCGATGCTTCGAGTACGGCCTTGCAGGTGCGTTTTTACCCCGACGAGTTGCACGATTGTTGTGTAATTTCTCTAACGGAATTGCAGGTGTTGCACGGAAGGGACTTGAACGGTAAGGTGGCTTTAATTACCGGAGCAAATGCAGGCATAGGGTTCGAAACGACAAGGTCTCTAGCCAGACACGGTTGCAATGTGATTATGGCCTGCAGGAATTTGGCGTTTGCGGAAGAAGCAATAAATCAAATAAAAGAAGATAAACCTATTGCTGGGGAAAATTGCATAGCTATATTTTTGGACCTAACATCACTCTCTTCTGTGGTAAATGTAGACAAATTATCTATGAAAATGCAACAGTTTGCTGAGAAAAAGTGCGTTTTCTTATAAGTAAATAAAAAATACAAATTCTCTCAAATAACTATCATTAAAAACAGCTTTATTTCCGTACTGGTGCATTTCTTGGCTTAAAATAATTTCCTATATGAACTCTTAATTATCGTTTTTGTAGATTCAATTTGCAAATACAGTAAAAAGCAAATACGACAGAATAGACATGCTGATTTTAAACGCCGGCGTTTTTGGGCTTCCATTTAGTAAAACTCAGGATGGATTCGAAACGACATTTCAAGTGAATCATTTATCGCACTTTTACCTTACAATACTGCTCAGACCGCTGCTGGTCAGCGGATCGAGGGTTGTCATCGTATCATCGGAGTCGCACAGGTAATATCCAAACAAACAATTATATTAACTCTTTGAAATCGTGTGTAAATTTGTTTAGATTTGCCGATCTAACGGCCGAAAATCTAACATCGCTCACTCTTTCGCCCGAGTTGCCTAGTAAATATTGGGACATGATGGCCTACAACAACTCGAAATTGTGTAACGTTTTGTTTGCTCGTCGCTTGGCGAAAAACCTACAAGCCTATGGGATATCGGTGTTCAGTTTACATCCTGGCAACATGGTTTCGTCGAAATTGGCTCGAAACTGGTGGCTGTATAAACTCCTGTTCGCCATCGTGAGACCGTTTACCAAGAGTTTACAACAAGCCGCTAGTACTACTGTATTTTGCGCTACTGCAGAAGAGCTGACTGGTGTTACTGGTATGCATTTTTTACTAGTTTTAAAAAATGAAGCCGTTCAATATTGTTGTTTTGTAGGTGTTTATTTCAACAACTGCTTTCGGTGTCAGGAAAGTGATGCAGCAGGAGATGATGTTCTCGCCAATTTACTTTGGAGCACTAGCGTAGAGATGATACAAAGCGTGTTGGGAAATAATGCTCCCGGTTTGGAATTTGAGAAAACTTAATGACGTCATCGTTAAAAGAAAGTAAGAAATTTTCAAATTAATATTTTTTAAATTATAAGGATTCACACTGTATAGGTATGAAAAAATACTTTCTCTGAAATTTGCCAACTACTTGTAAATATGTTCACATTTGTCATATATTTTCTTCCTATTCTACTAGTTAGTAATACCAGTGGTATTAAAAAAACTACATTTTAATAATTTATGGCAGTTTTTATACATATTTTGGTCTAAAAGTTTATACAATCATTTATAGTGTTTATTAAAATAAAACAAATTATACAAATCTTTTTGCATATGAACTAGCGGGCTCGGCAATGGAATATTTAAAGTTACAAAAATAAAGGGATAAAATCAGTTTACTCGTATACATAAAAGTTAAAAAAAATATTGACGAGTCCGCTGGTGTACAATAAAATAAATACAATTATTTACAGCACTGGTCGAGTGACAAATAAATTAAAAACTAAAAACAAAAAAAAATGGGATATAATTACTAGACTAGTTAATATTGATATTATGTATATGTAAAGCTTTTTACTATTTTTTATAACATTGAGAAAATAACTAACAAGTTAATTAAAATTTGTGTCATTTTTGAATCATGAATGCGGTTAATAATTTTTTATGCACATAACCTTTTTGCCAAAATATGTTATAAAGTTACATTTTTAATAAAAAAAAAAGAGTTTGTTAGTTAGGAGTGGATTTTTTAATCTGCAAAATAACTTAAAATACATGGCCTCAATATGAGGCATAATTAATTTAAAAAAATGGGTTCGCAATTTATAATACCAATAAAACCAAAATAAGTTTCTTTTTATTTTGAAACGGCAGTGTTATATTTTACCGATAGGATCACAAAATTGTCATGATTAACTTAAAATTCGTATATTTGAGTAACAATTATTAACATTTATTTATATAAAACTAATAATTCATAATAAATTGTTACCATCATTCGCATCTCTTTTACACACTAATAAAAGTCGGTAAAATATTCAAGTGAATATTCCAAACCCATTCTTTTTTAAAAAGTATTTTGGTATGGCATCTGTTTTCATTAACCTATATACTTTAATAATTAATTTTTTAATGTTTTTTAAAACTAAAATACTGGGCAGTTTATTTTTTTGTATAATACAGTTTGAAGTCTTTTTTGACGATACGTTTGTTTATTGTTATTTATTAGAAGGTATCGTTTTCCAACGTAGGATTCGCTAGCTATTACCTTAATTTGCAACGAACAGGAAAATATTTAAATTTGTTATCTTTTAAGGTAAAATGCCGGAGAACCGTTTGATTGTCTTGTCCCCTTTTAATAATCAGACAGTAAAAAAATACGTACGGTTTTGCTTGTACATTCATCTGCGTTTTAATTAGGATTTTCTTGCGTATTTATTACCTTTCCGGGCAAAGCTGAAACATCGATTTACATAGCGGTTGTTTGGTCTTATATCTCTCTGCCTGAACACAATACATATCCAAATATCGAAGAGAACAATCTAGGTTATTTCTACTGCAAGACCTATGTTAGGATCGGGAATGCAATTTCCGCAATAACCACCGCATTTACCGGAAGCCCTTGTATCCTGGAAAATAACCATACATACAGGATTTTTTTCAAACAAGTCCAATAAATCAAAACGCTCCAGAACTCTTGTTGTAATAAAACTTTAGTGAAAGATAATTTATACTTACTGATCGTCGAATTTGCGCTGATGCATACGGCCCTAATTTCTCCCATCGCACGCTTTTGGCCAGCTTAAACGACGTGTGCATTAGGTCTATTTCGAATTGCCCCTGCGCGCAGTTCTGTATCGAACTGTAACAATCGCCGGCCGTACCGTAGGGTACGTGCGTGCCGTTGATCTGCTTGGAGAAGGTGAAATCTTCCCCGATGATTTTCATCGTCGATATGTCCAATCTGACCTTCCAGAATTTAGTGAAACCAGACCTTGCGGAACCGATATCCTCGCACGGACAATCCGCTCGTCTTTGTCCGCCCGACGGACACGATCGTTCGTTATTTAACCTGGAAATAGTAAATCAGTATTATTTTAGTGGTATTGCCAGCTGCGCGAGCTTTTACCTTTTGCCGTATATTTCCGCGTAATTCAAGGCATCGGAATGCAAACTGATGTATTCCAACGGTTCGGGCGTGTCCATTTTGTAGCAATGGATTTGTACCGGCCTACCGTGCAGTAATATAACATAGTCCCTGTTCGTTTTGGTGCCCGTGTAATGTTTGATCTCCCTGCAACTCCTGTAGAGGCACTTCCATTGGTTGCATTTTCGTTTCCTCGGCGGTTTTAGGTTTTTACGGCAACGGTACCTCGGCACTTTTTGTTTGTTCCAAGCGTTTACGCATTGAACGGCGCGCACTTGCCGTCCTTTTTTCCCGCACCGTTGCGAACACTGGAAGAATTTATATTGTTTAATAATCGAATGTTGAATACAAATCGTTTTATAGTTTACCTGTTTCCAAGGTTCCGTTTGCCATACGAATTGGTCCCCGCAATGCGACAGAATACATTTGGATGTCGTTGGTGGTTTGGTTTTTAGAGAGCAATAGTTGTGGTGGAAATGTTCCGGCAAAGGTACCGGGTCTACTATACCGCCTTTGTATACCCTGTGGCATGTCACGTTGCGTTTTTTGACGCCAGTGCCGCACGATGCCGAGCACTACAAAATAATTTCGATGTAATTTTTTTGTCTTCGTCAAAATTAGCGACCCGCATTTTTGGAATGCTATCAAATTGGCAATAGCCGAGCTAGAAACGTGAGATTTTAAGCAGATTTTGCTCAATAGAAGTAACATTTACTTATACCCAAAGGGGATGAACTCTTTGAATGGGGTAATGATATTTTCTGCAGTCTCATTGAAATAGGTGGTTCAACCCCTTTGGGGGTAAATGGGGTGATGTTACTTCTGAACATCGAAGATGAGACATTTGGCTAAGGCCTCTTAAAATTTGACGTCTCTGACACGATTATTGTAAATGTTATAGCTGGGCCAAAAAAGTGAGTCCACTAATTTTGACGAACAGTGTATAAAAATTAAACTATAAACATATTAGTGGAAAGTCTGTGTATCAAAGAATATTTAGAACGACAAAATCTTTCCGCAGAGATCTTCTCAAAAAGATTTCCACTAATATGTTTATAACCTAATTTATTGGGCATACGTATGTACCTAAAATAGTTCAAATTTATAATACTACAGTGCATTATTCTACATAATGTATGTATAGATTTCTACACTACAACATAAGCACATTTGAAAAAAATGAGGAGTTAGTATAATAGTGCAAGATTTTCGTTTTGTGATAACTGCCTCTCCCACCGGTAGTAGTACCTTCTCCATGTTCATTTGCCATTCCAAAAAATATTAACAAAAAACACCTGCTTTACAGTTCCTGTACAACTACTGAACTCATTTCAAACGTACGCGTAATTGGTAAAGAAACATCGTTTGAATAAAGTTCAACGTGCAGGGAAACTGTACGTCAAAAATGAAAAAACTTACAGCCGACCAGTACCCCTCGATCCAGGCGAATTTGCAGCTATACCGTTCGCACGGTCTCGTCGTTTTCGGTTTTTTCGCGTGTTTGCAAAACGCGTCGACGACGGTAAGCTCATTGAGAGCGTCCTCGCACTGTACGTGACGTCGCTTGGTGCCTTTGCCGCAAAAGTTGGAACACTTGATGTGGTGAAACAGAAACGTGTACGTAAGGAAAACGTGACATTTGCTTGGTAGTTAGTAATCAAATTTAAAGCATGGTACACTGTAAGCTAAATACAAAAACAGGAGGAAGAAACGTGTGGGGACTAATAAATATTACTTTAAATACAGTGATTTGTACAAATTTTGTGTTAGAATGAGCTGAAACTCACCGGTTTCCACGGTCCAATTTTCCATCGGTACCGTTTGTCACCTTTTTCTGATAAGCTGAAGTAGTCTCTTGGTATGTACGAACATTCCGATAGTTTGCACTTGGTCGAATTTTGAGGTTTCTTTGCAACGTCGCAATGATAATCTTCTACCACTTTTCCTAGATAAAAATATTTATTCAACTAACTTGCAAAAGAAGCATCCTCTGTACAACCTTTACTTTTAAGAGCTACCTAGAGTCTTGCTGATCGAGCTCGACTAATCTCTTCAAATAGTATTTATGAAATTACCTGAACTATCTGCACAACCGACTTGCCGGTATCTTTCGCAGTTCGCATCGCACGTTCGACTCCAATCGGCGGTTTTCCATTTGGGACAAGCGATCAGGTTGCAACTGACCACGTTGTTCGGTTTTGCGGTCGGATCGCACATTTTCCCGTTCTCCTCGCCGTTATCGTCCAAACATCTGAAGTACTGCTTCCTCTTACCGCCGATACCGCAAGATTGCGAACACTAAAAATAATTACTTTGCGTGTTAGAAACGGGATCATTTTTTATATTGTGTAGGTGTATTTTACCGTAGACCAATCACCGCCGACCCATTTGTATGTTCGCGTTCGCACAAACGGTTCCTCAATCGCGTTGTCGACGTCGCTCTTTATAGAGTATCTTCTCTTGAAGAAGTTGCTCATAAACTGCAAATTAAATTGTTTTACAGCGTCTCTATTCATGTTTATTGAAGATTATTTTCTATTGTACTTACGTCGCATTTCTTTTGGTAACAAGGTCTGACTTCCGTGGGCATTGCGATGTCCCTGCAATAGCTATCGTCTATGATCTCTTCCGAATCGAACGTCTTGCAAACGAACACCCTTTTCTCCACGCCTTCGCCACAAGTGGCCGAACACGAGTGATAACTGTTCATCGGGGACCATCTGCACGGGATGTCGTTACATAATTCCCGGTGCGGCGGTTTCGAATGCACGTCGCACGCGTAGTCGTCGTGAATTCGGCCATCCAACGCGCAGTAGTAGGTCAGATTTCTGTAACCTCCCCCGCACGGTCTCGAACACTACGGATTTGAACGATTCGCAAAAATGTTAACGTTACGTTTGTATTTTTTTTGCTTACAGATGACGTCTCGGCCAATGTCCAAATAGGGCAGTTTTCAGTATTACATATCTGCTCTATGATCAATTCGCTGTTATTACAATAAGAATCATCTATAGGTGTGTTACTGTCATCGATGCATTTCGCCGTTCTTCTCTGTACACCTCCTCCGCACGTTTTACTGCACTAGAAACCAATATGTTTTACATCAATTTACAGTGAGACAAGAATAGCTGGAGACGTGAGAGTCTGCTATTGCTGGCGCAGTTTACGTTTATAGTTATATTTATCGCACTGTAGAATTTACAATAGACGGATAAAGATGGGTAAGTATTTTAATAGAAAATGAGAATGATAGAGTATGAGAACGTTTGTTTGCATTTTTTTGATTTCATTTACATTAACTTGATCTCATTATTCACGTGTTACTATTCCCTTGACAAATTTAATCATTGTGAATCACGTAGGATATAATAATTGTTAATGTAAGACTCGAAAAACACCAATCTATAAATTTAGAAATGAATTTATCGCAAATTGAGACCAATATGTACTATTTTTCTTATGTAGAAATCCAAATTACCTGCAACTGTTAGAGTTCGTTTATTTTAGAAAAAAATGCTCAAAATTTAAAAACTTTGAGCGATTTTTTCGAATATCGCAAATTCTACAGTCATCAGGATACAACAGACTGATTGATACAAAAATGAAACACCAATACGTCTATATACTATTACTAAGTGTCAAAATATATTATAGATGAAAACAATTTATGTCGAAGCAATTTAAAAAATATATATTGATGTGTCAAATTGAAAAAATTATACATTATTTAACACTTACCTCTGACCATTGCGAATAATCCCACCTAGTCGAATTACAAATGGTATTGCAAGTCTCCCTGGCCGTCGGCGGTTTTAACACTGTGCAATGTTTCTCGTTAACCAATTCGTTGTAATTTGGCTTATTTTTATCCACTTTCATGCAGTTGTAATAAACATTACGAACTCTGTAAAAAATAATGCATTATACAACGGTACTAACGAACATCACTATGAGACAACTACATTGGCCCGTATTCAGCGCCTCGGTTTAGAGTGACTCTACAGTCACTCAAATCCCTAGATACTTCATAACAACAATGTAAATCTGTCAAGTTAAAGACTTGACGTGACTTTAGAGTCACTCTAAAGTTAAACAGAGGCGCTGAATACGGACCAATAAATTTATATATAAAAACCATTGCAACAGATCAAAAAAACAACTGGAGAAGTATTGTGTATGCTTACCCTAAACCGCATTGAGGCGAGCAGGCGCTTTTAGATGCAATGTTCCACGTCAATTGGCATTGCATGTTGCAGTCCCTTTCTTGAATGGCGTTGTCGTCCATGTTGTCGCATAAGTGCGGCTTCACTTCGACGTCGGTCAGCAAATCCATGCAAACGGGTTTCCTGTACTGTTTCCCTTCGCATATAGAATTGCATGTGCTCCACGGTTGATTCGGCTTCAGTCGCCAGGCGTAGCTGTAATCGACTCGGTTAGGTGAATGTCAATTTTTTTTATATAAATCCATTGTAATTAATGAATGAGTCGAGCGGTAGAGAAGACCGTAACATTGGAGTTTACGTAAGCAGGTTATACGATTAAACAAAAAGCTTTTTATTATAAAAAAAAAAACGAATTCTAATAATATACTCGCGTAGGCAACAAAATACCACAAATTACCAGAAACGTAGACCCACACACCACAATAAGTAATAGTTACAATTTACAACTTACTACATTCAAAGCGTATAAGAATTTTAAAATATACCTTTTCGAATATCCCCTGTAGCTACTGTAATGATATCTCGGATACCTGACAACGAAACATTAAAAAAAATCAACATTATAAATAAATTTAAATTCGACACGGACTCGGGGCGTTCAAATATACAATTTTGGAACCCAGCCAATAGTCCTTAAAAGTGAATCGAATGAATGAAAATAGCGATTGAAACAATTCGTTCGCAAAGGTTACTTACCTGGGCGCCTCCTTCATGTCGATGATGTATCTGTAGCGGATGTTCGGCGGCGACGAATCGTACGACAGCACCTGTATGATCAAATCCTTGGGCAACTTCCTGTGCTTCTCGCTGGCTATCCATTCGGTGGAGGTGTTGGCGCCGCTGTATTTCAACTTCATGTTGCCGAATTTGATTTCGCGAGGGTCCATGTTGATGAGCCGGTCGCCGTTGAGCAGGAATTCGCCCGTCTCGCCGTCCGTTAATACTGAAAATTCACAGTTATTATATGGAATGGATGTATATTTAGTAAAGTTACCGAGATAAGTGCTGTCTTTGGTTAAGTACGGGTAAGAGTATTGGGATATGTTGATGTTGGAGCTTCCTTTTGGTATTCGATCGACTTTGTTGTAATTAGGTATAGCCGTTGCGGTTTTGTTGTAGGTTTTGGTGATTTCCTGGCACCTGCTGTTATCTCCTCCGCATATACCGCATTCATCTATTTTAAAAGATTATTTATTAGATGATTGAATATCAAAAAACGATGTTAGAGGTATTACCTAGCACCATGGGAGAACCGAGAATGTTATCACAACCGCCTTTCAAACAAATACCATTAACACAAATACCGAACCCGGTGGGTCCGCATTTCGTACCATCTATCACCTTATCCATCAATCTAAAACTCGGCTTTTTATTCGGAATGCAAAACAGCTTACAATAATCCTCCTGATTATCCCCGTGCAGCGCTAAAAACAAAACCGAACGTAAGTAATTAACGACCAATAACAAATTCCCAACGAGCTAACCTCTATCGTAATCCGGCTCCCACCTGATCTGATCCGCCAAATTCAAATTCTCAACGTACTTCCCGTTGAAATCGGCGCACTGCTTTTCTCTAAACTCGACGGCGCCCGGTTCGCAATCGGACGTATTGCACGACTGGTACCGCACGTTCTCGCCCACGCAGTACGAACCGCCGTTCGCCGGCTTCGGGGAATCGCAGTACCGCCTGGACACCGCCACTCCACCGCCGCAGGTTCTGCTGCACGGCCCGTACCTACAAATTACACACAACGATGAGTTACCGACACTTCCATTAGAATCCTAAAGTAGTGCATTTTTTTTAATTTATTTTTGGTGTGTACAGTTACAGTTACATTTTTTATTGGATTACTTACGGTTCCCAGGGTCCCCAACCTCCATCTCTAGTTACCAGCTCGTGCTCGTATCTGCATTGTCCGTTGAAACAAACTCTAAAAAACCGAAATTACCAAAAATTGATTCGTTATTTTGCAAATTTTCTCACCTTCTATCACCGCATCTGGTACCATCTGCCCAAGGTACAAACGTGGAAGTACATTGGCTTTTGTTAGCATTGAAACAGTACAAATACTGACAAGGCGTCGACATCTGAGAGAAAAAAAATAGTTTTATAATATAAAAAAAATCTAATATTAGTTAATTATCGCTTACGCCAGGTGATAGCCACTCGTGCGATCTGTAGCCTATCAATTCCGAGGTTTCCGTGGAGAGGCACACCTTCGTTCCCGGTCCGAATTCCAGCTCGCACTGCTTCTCCAAATCAATCTTATCGCCCGGCAAAGTCTCTATGTAGGCGTAAGTGGGCAGGTAATCGTTCATCGGCGGCTTGCTCAAACAATTCGATCTTTCAGAACTGAAAAAAAAACCAATTCCCATGAAAGTAAACTTATGCTAGCAAACAGGAGTGAAGTAAGTCGGCGAATTTAACTTGTTCTCTTCAATTTTTAAAATATCTAAACGCTATAAAACAATTAATTTTTCTCCCTTCGACGAGCAAAATTTCCTGTATATAGGATAACCAGTAATAGCTACTGCAGCTTTCAGGAAGTGCGATGATTCGATGGAGACATTGACACGTAAACGCAAAAGAGGAAACGAGCTTCTCCAGCGCATCCCACCTGGTCTGGCCGTCGGACAAAGGCTCGCCATTTTCATCGGCGAACCCTAAAAGGAAGTTCCAGTGTCGACCCGGATTTTTTCGCAATTTCTACGAGCATTGATGAAACGATGTCAATTAAATTCCGAAACGAAAATAAAAAAATATCGAACAATGCGCAAGCGGAATCGGGCCGAACGTTACACTGAGAAAAGTCCTTACGAATCGAGCGTAGACAATTTTTTCTCAAACAACTTCAATGTTGACCGTACAGAAATTGTAATAAGGTTTTTTTTTGTAATTTTTAGCGTACGTGTTGACCTTTGCAAAAATGTGCTCGGAATCATGTTAATAGCATAGGCCGGTAATTTTTCCATTGATCGATTATAGGTATTAAGGAGATAACATAGATTGATTAGCGTCGTTGGTCAATCGCAAACCCATAATTTAGAACTGTTTTCATTACAACCATATAAAAAAAAACGTACCGTGAGAAATAATACCGAACGCTACCACAAACAATCTACTAATACAATTTTACTAGAGAACGATAAAAAAACCAATTATTAAATAAATTAAATTAACTCACTTTAAAAATTCAGTGACGTAATAACTGGAACAAGGAGACCACGTAAAGGACCTCTTGAACACAGACGTCATAATATTGTTCGTGTTGATGCCCTTGTTAAATCTCTCGCATTTCTTATCTTCGTCGTGAGGCATGCTGAAAGAGGACTGATTTAACGAACACACGAAAGGCTACTTAGGGACTAATAATTACCCGAGTACGTGCCCAATTTCGTGAGCGATGGTAAACGAAGTGGCCAAACCTTTATCCTTAACGATGGCGCATCCGGACTGGCACATCGAATCCACACGAGCTACTCCCAACGTCGAGCAGTGCTCGTTAATGTCGTTATCGTTCCTGCAAATGGTGTCCCTACGAAGAAAACATTACAATTAATCCACTTATTGGTTCCAAAAAGGTTCTGTTTGTGCGTACCTGGTCAACAAAACGGCAACGTTATGCGACCTATCTTGTATGTTGAGTCTCGTCCAATTGCAAAAGTTCTGTAACATTCCTGCAAACGCGTTCTATTGGTAAATTAGCGGCATCGCGATCGATTTTTTAATCTCACCTGCTGAATTCGTATTAGAAAAATCCAAGTGCGTCAACACCTCTATGCGCACCAGCGACACCGAAATCGCGTTACCTATCGTTTCTTCCTGATACAAAAACGACACCTGCAAATAAACTCTCATCAAACCTCTTCCAACACAAAGCACACCTACACTTACGTGTCCCATAATGGTTAAAATGTAGTAGGTCAAATCGTCCTGTGTTACGTGATACTTCACCATAGTCCTGTCGGCCACGATCAGTACTTTTACGTACGAAACGTTGCTTATCCTGTTGATGTTGGTCCATTTGGCGTTGCGACGCGATCGCGGCGCCTCTTCAGATGGTTCTTTATCTTCATTCGTCGCGACGCCGCAAGTACCCTCGAAGCCGTCGGCGTCGTGCAAAGACCGCTTCAATCGGTGTGTTTTGGGATTATCCACGACGTCGTCGATCACGATGGTATGATTCTCTACAAGATTTATTTCATTAGTGAGTATTCTTCGAAAATCAACCGAATCGTTTGTACAGGTGTGCCGGGTGAATTATGCCTACTTAATATTAAACAAAATCGATCATAAATAATCTCGATGGAATCGAACGCTTCGTAACCACCTACTGCTTAATCTTCCACATCAAAAATTCGTCGTACAACGCTTTAATGCATTAGAAAACTACGACGTTTATCACAGCCGGTTTTTACGTACGGGAATATTTTATAATTCGTTGACAACTATTTAATAACAATCCGATTAGAATGCACACGAAACGTCAATCAAAGCGATCGCCCGTTGGCGATTAGATGTTATAAGGTCGGCGATCTCGAGAGATCGGCGTTTCGATTTGGGAAATATTTATATGCATCTCGGGGCGTTACACCTGTAACTCTGCGAGAACGATAAACGCAACTCCGGACGGATTTGCCGGTCGGAGATTTTGTTTTATGGGCGGTTATTACATAGCGCAATATCGCACGGGGGTGCCGTAACTTCCTTGCGTTAGGCGATTGGAACGAAATTATATGGAAAATGTGGAGAAGATGATGATGAATAATATGTGTAATAAGTTTAAGAGGGTATAAGAGTGAAGTAATTTGTTATGAATTTTCATTTTTCTACGAGTTAAGAAAATGGAAATAACTACGATTTACTTGTACATAATGAAAGTTGGTAGGAAAATAAAAATAGGTACATTTTGAAAGAAAAGCTTAGGTCTTCAAGGTGTGTTGATTGATGGAAATTTTTGAACAACTCATAATTTATGATAAATTTTCATTTGTGAAGCTTGAAATAAAAAAGGATTGTTATTATTATTTATCTCTTACAATTCAAGGAATATTGAAGAACACATCAAAACAGAGGCATTTTGAGAAAAAAGCTTTGGTCTTTAAAAATAAACTGCTCCACAAAAGTTAAGGAAGTTAAGGAAGACCTTAGGCCTTCAAAGTGTGCTGATTGATGGAAATTTTGAACAACTCATAATTTATGATAAATTTTCATTTGTGAAGCTTGAAATAAAAAAGGATTGTTATTATTATTTATCTCTTACAATTCAAGGAATATTGAAGAACACATCAAAACAGAGGCATTTTGAGAGAAAAACTTTGGTCTTTAAAAATAAACTGCTCCACAAAAGTTAAGGAAGTTCTCAAATTTTGCGATTATTTTAAAAGTTAGACTTTTTGATCACCAAATTTTCAAATAGGCGAAATTAAATGTTTTCTCTCATATCTGAGTGGATTTTTTGCCCCTACCTCTACATCTCATACTAAATTTGGCGATCAAAAAACCTGCAACTTTTAAATTAATCTCAATATTTGTGAACTTCCTTAACTTTTGTGGAGCAGTATATTATATTTGGTAACTTTCCTCATATTTTTTGTTTTGAAAGCTTTCAGTTACAATGTCTTAAAGTCTTTTGAGCGTGTTTCGCCCTGTAAAACAAACATCAAAATTTACTCATTTCGAAAAGAAAACGATGCTCTTCAAAATCCCGAAATTTACAGCGTTGCCACGTCACAATTTTTTCTACTACCCTCAATATTTTCGAACAATTGTCTTCGCTATTTTGAATAATTGCAACAGAGAATGAGCGAATAAAGAAGGATCGTTGGAGGAATAGCGCACCGGCCGGGAATCTGATTACCTCGGTGTTACAGCGGTGCCGGAGCGTTCGAGGAGCCGTGCAGTCTGGTGCTCCCATCGACAGCCGTCGAAGCGGCTCTCGCACCAAGTCATTCGCTCTTCGTTCGATTCTTTTTCTTTTTAAACGCACAATGCCAGTCGATATTTTCAAGCACTAACTGCGCTTACGTCGCGAGTTAAGTGGTCGGTTTGTGCGGCCCATCAGTTTTTCTATTTTATTTTCCGCTTGGTTATTCGTTATTATATGTTCGCAATTTTTCAACGACCTCGCCGCGGGCAGGCTCGTCTCGCCTGTACCGGGTGGTCTAATAAGATCTCGGTTTGGCTCGGCGTGGTTCTTTTTATTTTTGTATAAATAATAATTTTTATGTTACATGTTCGACTTACCGCTATTTTCGTAGAAGGCGTTCGAATCGAAGGTGACGTCGTTGAGTTTTCTGGTCGCGTGAGGTAGTTTTTTAATCCGGTGAATTATGCTGGTCGGGGAACCTTCGTCGAATTTCTCCGCCGGTTCGATGTAGTAACTGCTGTCTTTCGCCTTAATATAACCTGTCTGAAACAAAAGGACTTTTTATATTTTCCATAATTAACAATATTAGCTTGTTGAGAAAGTGTATTTACTGATCGATAGAAATACTTGAAACTGAGTCGTATGCGCAGACTTGTCTTAATCATTAGAGAGAATTTGACAGAGAAAAAGGCTAAGATAAAAGTTAATTCATAATAAAATAATCCAATCTACGCATATTAAATAATAACAATTTAAAAAGGTTATTTAAAGGTTTTTTTATTTAAGATTTTCTGCATTTTTACGTAATAAAGTTTTTTCGTGATAATAGATTATTTTTAGATGTATTTCTTATTATTTCAGAGGATTATTTTTAAGGATAATTTATGATTAACGCCATATATTTGAAAAGAAATTTACAATATAAATTGATTTTTAATGCTTATTAAAAAAAAACTAGTTGAAATAAACCATTTGAATAACATTTAAATACTTATTAATTTACAAGAAATTTTCAAAAAAAACATTCTTAAGATGTTTATGAGAGAAAAATTTTTATAAAAATCATAGGTGATTTAATCTTTAACATTTTCTAACATTAAATATTGCTAAACAGTATAATTAAATTAATGAAAAATTAATATCTATACTAGAAATATTATTAACACACTCTTACAATGTAAGTGCAATAAAATGTTTCCAAGAAATCATCCATTAACAAAGCAATTTTTGCCATAAAATGGAATCTTTTATACATGTGCAGGAAAAAAAATCATCAAAAATTTGGCAACACTGACGAGTTTCACCAAAATTGGAAAGGAAAATAAAAACGATATCGAATTAAATCGAGTGGAACGGGTACAGCCCACCCTTTGGGCCATTTCTGCCTTATCTGAAATTCGACAGGGCGTTCATTTTTTCGCCTAACCCACTTCGGAGGCCTCGAAAGCCGAACGGTATTTTCGCGATAACGCATAACGAATTATCGCGATATTATTTATTTACAGAAAATTAATGTTCTATCTTTTCGAAACGCAGAAGGAACGTAAAAATCGACGTTATGTAAGAGCATATACGCAACTGTTATATCTACAAGGCTTTCTTGAACCGAGTTTGTTTGCTCACCATTTCGTTTTCAATTAGATATTTAGGATGATTTGATTAACAGCAATAAATAATTTTTATAGGCCCATAAAATTAGACGCGTTACCTGTTAATTGTAGAGGTTCTGTATCCGTTGGGTATTTTTTATAAATATGCTAATGCGAAAAATGAGAAGAGTTCGCTATATTAATAAATTGCTGAAATTATGGGTTAGCTTCGCAGATAAATTCTGTTAATTTAGAGGAATTTTCTTCCGTTAGAAAACCAATTTGTGTACGCATTAAACGAATTATGCTAATAAAAACGATTTCTGATTAAAAAAATTGATAAACACCAGCGGGGGTCCTTTATAATTGGCCACATTTTCGGTCCGGTATGCGAGAATTCCTGGTCTCAGTTTTCACTCTCGAGTCGGTATACATTTTTTGAAAAACTACACACAAGCAGGAAAAATATTCGATACAAATTGCAAAAAATTCTCCAATAAACATACAATTAGATCTATTAGTAATAGATTGATGATTATAAAATTATTTTTTGAGGCCAGCTCTAGTTTAATTAAATCGTATATTTGAAACATTCATTCCCGTCCAGATTCGGATCTGGCTCTCGTCGATTTTACGAGCTCGAAATCGGATGGTATCCGCGAGATAAGATCGCGCCTCGACTTTCTAAACAGCCAAACATCAATATTATGTCATCCGAATTTAAGTAGTCCGTATAATGAAGCGCGTTTTATTTATATTTATTACCTTCGGCATCGGACCGAGTAGAGGTATGTGTTTTATGTTAGTTTTTATGTTACGCACAAGGTTTCCATGTCGGATAAAAGTCTTATGGAAGGGTATGTGTGAGGAAAAACTTTAGCCAGATTTTTTTGAGAAATAATCAAATCCGGTAAGCTCCTTTCCTTCGGAATACGTTCGAGTCAATCAAAGACTTCTACAGCTTTATTTTTCGAATCTCCATTACGTAGGTACAGTCCAAAGTAATTTATAGCAAATAAGATTTATGCACATCACCTAGCGCTTACAAAACCGCTAATTAACAATAAAAGAGTACATTTTCATCCGAATAAGGAGAGGTATTTTCAATTAAACTCCGTTAATTGCCGTAGTTAAAAATTCAAGGTAAACGCGAGTTAATGTACTTTTCTAATATGCGATTTACATATAATGGGGTTTCCATCCCGTACGTGATTAACTTTTCCGATTCCTGGTAGTTATTTTTTTTTATTTGAGCTACCGGTATGCGTTTCACGTGCGGTCGAAACGCATTACTCACGATATACAGGCTTTTTAAATCATATTACAAAGGTAGGGCAATCGCAGAAATCATAAAGAAACCAACAATTCGTTCCGGATTCAATTTACTGACAGGTAAATTGTGTACGCCTTATTTATACTAAACTTCTAAACAGCATTCCTGAAATGTTCGAATTAATCGATTCGGATATTTTATGGCTATTGCAAAATTCAACAATTAAGAAAATGTAAATAACTACTACCTACAGTGTAAATGTGAGCATAATTTACATGAACTCAAGAGTGTCCCAAGTGATAATTTAACAATAACCTACCTATAATACATTCACGATAATCTGGAGATGATGTCAGGTAATGAAATAACGCGTTGCTGCCACATTTAAAAATTCATATTATCCAGCTGCGCTAACAATAAATTATTGTTCTTTTTATTACTCTACCTCCTAACAATAACTCGTCTTTCGCTGAGTCCACTTATCCACTCGAAAATAATTAAATTTCTCCTATTGCTTCGATCTAAAAATAACGAAAGACCGAAAAAAATATCCGTCCTTGACTGTTACATAACGCCTGGTGTTAAATACCTGCATCTATTTTTTCATTAGACCACCTATTTATATGATAGTAGGTACTAAAAGAATAGTTTACATTCGATCACTTTAGGGATCGACAACTTTTAAATATAACTCTAAACTAAGAGTATAATTTTGACTTCTTAAATAGATAATACCACAATCCAACTGCGCCCTGTTTCAGCCCTGACTATATTTCTTACCTGTTACTTATGAACACGTCCAACTTTAATACTTGTCAATAATATTCATGAGATACGAATAAATGCATTTTACTAGAGGTGAGCGTTTGTAAAATAACATAACTGTTACTTTGAGACATTGTTATTGTATTTCTATAGAGATGTTTAAGAACACCCAAATTCACAATATTTAAAGTCACTACAAAGGATTCAGTGCTTTAATGCAAATTATTAAGAGCTTTTTACTTAATTTTTTGCTTGTAATTAACATACATTAATAGATCTCATTAATAGATAGAATTTTCTAAGCTACTCTTTCCAAGCAACAGATAATGTATGCTTATAAGTTAGTGGGTACATCTTCCAGAGCCTAGAATAAATTTGTTTATGAGATCTTGAACTAGACATACCACCTGTCCGGTATATTGAAAAGAACGTTTCGTCGGCTCGCATGTTAGTTTCTTGTTTCCATACGCGCTACGCACGCACGTAATACGATAAATTCCCGAATCTCAAGGAAACCGGGAACCGAAAAAGTTGTAACGCTACAGGCAAATAAATAACGCAGACTAAACACCGCGAATAGGCGCAACAATTTGTTTTCGGTTCGATTATTTTTTTTTGCTCCAGGTGCGTAAAGTTCGCATCTGATTGTCCAGAAACGCTGTCCAGAAATTCGGGCGCGTAATACAAACAATTCGTGTAGCAAGATTGAAGTCTTTTGTGTAAAAATAGGACGATTGTTTGATGGTTTCGGGCGAGTTTCTAATGAAGTTGTAAAACTCGACGGGTGTCAAGTCACGACGTCAATCATTCCGTTACAATCGTTTTTGATTGCACGAAATTTTTAAATTAATTGAAATGTCTATAAAAATTAACATCTCAATGTTGCTTGCAGTTGTATTAGTTCATCAAGTTAATCAAATAATAATTACAACTACATACTACATATTATTTCTTACTTGAGAATGCCAATCTCAAAAAGCGCGTGTATCAAATTTCAGGAGAATAAAAAAACTTGTTTCCAAGCAAAAACTTTCATATCGACTTGATCAAATTACCATTAATTATTTTTTTTCACGACTTCTTTTTTCGCAATCGCCATATAACCAAGAGAAAAAATCAACAAATCTATTAAATATTAGACTAAACAACCTCGATAAGTGATAGTGGATTTCAGCAATCAAAAAAATCATATGACATATAGCGTAAACAGAATTGCAAAGTATATTTATTATAAGAAAACTCTAAAATAATAGAGCAGTAGAGTAGAGTGCGATGTGTTGTGGTTCCACGTATGTACAGCTATACCTGTTGCTCTGTATACATAATTTAATGAAACTTGTAGATTTCTCAACTATTGCAAAAATTGTAACAGACCATTAACAACGCGACTTTGTAGAATTTAGGGTGTCGCTATTGCAAAATTTATGCATGTGCATGTGCACAAATTTCATTGCAGCTAAAACAACATTGTTGTCCTCAAACACCAAATAAACGGGTGTTTACGCTACCGATCACGTTCGGTTAATTCGCCAATGACCAAAAATTACGCGGGCCGGGCGCGATTTTCGATCGGGTAACTACGAATTTGTGTAATTTTCGTTTTACGATTCGCGGTAAAAGCTCGCGATTGCGTAACATCTGGTTTATTTACGAAGGAAAAAAATGTTTAACGAGTTTTATTTTCGAATGCCGCAGTTGTGGATTGTGGAATCGGTTTTTTCTCGGTCGGGTTTCATGTGGCTTCAAAGTCACCAGAGATTATAAATTAAAAAGTTTTTCAAAATTTAATTCGTGACCCATTAAGCATGTGTGTTCGCAGATGCGTGGTCTATGCGTATACTTAGATACGGATTAATTGCTAAAATATTGATATTATGATAAATAAAATTAGTGTTGAGATCAATTTAATAACCAGATATTTTCCCTACTTTTATACCGTTATTCGAATTAAATTATAACAATTTTTTATCCCTATTTTTCTACAATATCAGTAAATATTTCATCAATTCTCTTAAAATAAATATCTTGAATTTCGACCTCCTAATAGTATTCGTGGAGTTAAAAAAACGTTTTAAAATTCCTCTTGTTTGTTCAGGATTCGGTCCTATTCACACATTACCGAAATGTTTTGATAAGAAATCACGAGATGACCGTATAGAAGTTTATTTTCAACGATTTTTTTTCCTGCTCTTTGTCCGTTATCAGAATTTCTATAGAAGAATGATGATCATTTTGAAAGCTTTTAGAAAACCAATCCTCCTACTATCGCTTTTTTTATAATTCTGGGAAATATACTTATTATTAAGTAGTAACCCATCAGATTCTGATCGTAAAAAAATATCGAGCTTGCGCAGCGATTAATACGACCAATAAAAAGAGTTTATAAAAAATACTGATATTGAATTCCACGCACAACATTGTTGAGCCTTTTGAATAATTAATTCTTCATCCTTAATCCTGAATGAAAGGCAATATAAAACTGCGTTTAATGATCCGTATGATTCGAAGTAAAACGTATAAATCTCGACTCGTACACGCGAAAAACAAGAGGCATTATAAATGGGCCTTCTATGTAACGTGTTCACCGAGTTGAAAATTGCTATATTAATTTCGTTATGTTACATTAATTGTAATTAATTCGGCTTTGTGCGGTTGCGTATCGGCTTTATTGGTCATGCAAAATTCATGCATATTTATTGACTTATTAAATTCTATATGGAAGCATCGACGTTTTTTTATATTCGTCGTTTAAACCCCACCAGGAAGTAATATTTATCAAAGGCGAGACTTCATATAAAAAAAATACAAAGAATATCTTGTTTTTACGGGATGATGTTTTGCAGATGCAACGACTACTGACCCACTTATTATCCGAATCCGATAATATAAATAGAAAATTAACGCGTTGCATTTTCTTCGTAAAAAGTATTTATAGAGATGTTTATAATTAAAAATAATCGATTTGAAAGATTATTAAATTTATACTGGAATAAAGTGCAAGTGCGCGACAAAAATCAAAACAATAACAAAGTTCATTCACCAATTTTTGTATAATTGCGTGGTGTCATCTCTGAAAATAAAAGTGAAAACCATGTAGTATACCGCATCAACCTATTGTATTCTCGAAGCGTTTGTTCTAATAATTGTTATCGCAAACAAAATAACGAAACATAAATTCATTCGACTCCATTGGACAAATTGTTATTAATCGATATTTTATAGCCAACTATGCAAAGCATTTATAATTCTCCTATCGATCTATCCCCTTTAAAAGCTCGAATTTTCCTTGGAATGAAAATTAAAACTAACTGACGTACAAGGAAGGATAAAATAGCTACATTGTATACAACATTTATCAACGTGGATTATATAAACGCAGGTATTCAAAATAAATATTGAATAATTTCGATAATCCGACCACATGTTCGTTTATCCCGCATAAACGAATTACTCACTTTTTTTATTCGAAAACCGGTCGATCCCGAAATAACCAATAGTATATCGTAAACAATCCGAGATAAAAATTACTTACCATTCCGTTGCAAAGGGAGACTGTGACGCTGGATTCGGCCTCATCTCTGATTTTCCCCGTGTAGAAACAGCCCGATAATCTGCGGTCGTGTTTCGTTTTTTGAGTAAAATTCTCATTGAAGTGTGTTACAATCTGAAACAAAAATACACCGTACGAAATCTAACTAACTTTATGCGAGAAACGGTAGAATTTAGTAAAGCAGAGTATTACTTACCTGTTGATTGTTAAAAAGCAAATTTGCAGTTGTTAGACCCATACACTACATGCTATTAAGTACAAATCTAAAATTTTTAATTGAATAAGTTAGTAGACAGGAAGAAGGTGAAACGTATTTTTTATGTTTCCTTTATTTCACGTTTTTTAGCTTAAAACTTATAAATCATGTCTATAACTTAATAGAAACGTTAAGAAGCAGGTGTTTATGCAAATAAAAGAAAACGCAAAATAAAAAAAAACAATAAATTATATTTTCCAGCGAACTGTCAAATTCATAATGCAATAATAATCCAATTAAAAACAAACTTGTTTTATTAATTGAAACGTATGTATGTAATTATTGAGATTTTTTTATAGAAACAAGCCCATTGATTTAGCACATTCATTGACAATTCCACCAACACAATCGAATTATTTCGAATTGAACTTACGTGTAAATTTGGCGCGACGAATTTCCCATCGTAATCCAATTCTAAGATCAATTTCTTACCGAAAGCATCGATTTCGTAAAGAGGATGCTGGTCCCAGGATTCCGCTTGTTTCTGTCTAAAATGACCGTAATGGTATTTTATAGATGGATTTTCTGAAAAGAAAAAAAAAAGGATTTCCTATCATTCCTACTGGCTAGGCGTTAATACAAAAATACTAGCTTCTCGATCATTCTGTATCTAAGAATATCGAGTTCACCAGATTTTTCTGATGGGTAAATATCAGATGTATAGTAGAATATAGTATAGTGAAATTCCATGAAAAAAAAAAATAAATCCCCAATTCTTTTAAACTTGCTAGATCCCTAAAATTACTAAAAATTCAATAAGACAGAAAACCCTTCATAACGAATATTTATTTTAGTTGAATTCAGGATTGGTACGTTCGAAATTGACGATCCTTCGGCATACATCGCCTCCGAGAAATTACTGATGCTGTTTTTTCACATTCAACGAGATGATGATTTGGGATAAATAGAAAAATTCGGCGGTAACACATCCGTGTCGCCGTCCCGTTACGAAGAAACCTCGACCGGAGTTTTTACGACCGGCCGGAGTCTTAGACGCGCTTTTTGAAAAAAAAAAAATTACACTTTACGGGCCTCGCGGATGATTTACGGGCGAACGGCGTCAAACTAACAATCCGTTTTATTTATAGCGATATTTTTTTCCTCTGTTTCGACGATCCGGAGAGGACAGTAGGACACGGACGTAAATCTCATCGCCGGAGCGTATATCATAATTACGACGTTTTTATGAAATTTTTGCTTGTAATTTTTAAGTATGTACTCACCGCCGTAAAATACGTGCGAAGTGATTTTCATGGGCTTCACGAATTCTATGTCGTCGGTCTCGATGTCATCCAAGTGCGTTTTCTCGATTATTTCTGCAACAAAAAAATTGTAAGTAAAATTAACGTAAAACATACGCTAATGGACATTCTTGATCTCTGATCTCTCGGGACTTTTGAACTATTTTAAGTGCGTTTTTTTATTACCAAAAGAAGCGGCTTTGATTATGAGAAGAAATGCATCGTTTAATGCTAATAGTTCTTTATGCGTTTACAATTAAGGAAAGATATAAAACATGCCTATTAATTAAAAGGGAATTGGAACAAATAAAGCGGATAATTATGTATACTGTTTAGAAGGTGATTGATCCCATAAAAAATCGTTTATTTCGCTCGTTATCTAATCATCTTAAAGGACGAGCATTTTAATTACGAGTCGATAGATTGAAAGAAAACATTTACATCTTTTACAGAATGACAATTTCTATTCTACTCATATGAATTTCACTTAGCTATTTTTAGCCGGATTTTTGCAGACGATCGATGGAATTGCACTTTTATAGTACATAAGCAAGCAATAAGTATTTTAATTTATAATTATCCAAAAAAATCTATTAAAATATTAATGATTAATGAATACTAGATTTTGAAGCTGATGAAATCAATGAAACTTTTAAAATTTATAATATTATAATAGCCTGAGAATGGCCCGCTTATAGTAAATGCATATAATACTTATAAATTTAGTGATTGATGTTATATTTCGACCTATTTAACCATATTTTACACATATTTTCAATTTATATTAAGTGAAATTTCAACCCCATTTAAAGTTCATTCTACCAACCTTACCTACATACTATCGCCAATGTTTATGTCTATAAAGTCGACGCATTTTTGCAGTTCGCCAAAGCAATAAATATAATTTTCTGCCTACGCGCCCAGCTAGCGGCTACAAAGATACAATGTCTACAACTCGCGGGGAATTCTATCGGATTTTTAAATTCCGCACTACTGGACTTGCTAGATTGATGATTCGTCTGATCTAAACCAATTTATTCCAGACAATACGAAGAAGATTAGGTGCGTAACTATAAACAGATTGGTTGTTTGGTTTCTACTTTGTCATTCAGAAATGTTTAAAGAGTGATTTCTTTCATTATAAAAATGCTACTATTACTGCATAGGCATTAAAAATGAAAATATATGTACTAGGTAAGTGATGTCAAAGTATATTGAGTAACCTAAATTCGGATATTCCTTATCATTCTTACTTACTAATAAATTAAAATAATTTATGTTTTTCAATTAACATTCAGTAAATTTTATTGACCATCATAAATAATAAAATTAATCATCTAATCACGAAGTTAATTATACAGAGAGAATTTCTGAACAAGACACAATTGAATGCCGGCAAAAGTTCCTCGTTCGCTTCGATTTTAATTCCATCGAACATAAATGTACATACGTCGATATGATCTTCGTCCGGTTTTGGACGATTTATCGAACCAATTTGTTTCGTCTTTTTATCGACGAAATTTATGAAATATCTGCGCATTGTTCCTCAATGCAAGTAGGTATATAATATTGCAACCGCCCACGGTGTATCGCTTTCTTTGCAATGAAATATCAAGATGTTCGAAATGAATAAGAGCCCGTCCGGCGAACGCGAATCGGAAACTCGTAAGCAAGGACATTGCCGGTTGTACAAACGACGTTTCCTGTTCAAATATACGTATTTTATTGATTTAAGATTAAGGCAAATTATTGATTTTCGTACGATTTTCTACAAGTTCCTGTTCAATCTACTACAGGCTAACTAAGCGTTAACATGTGGGCATCGAAAAAAAAAGGTTAATTAATAAAGATTTCACGACGCTGTAATTTTTAATGGTACCCGTCGAGAGATCACTGTAGCGATAAGTTCGTAAGTAAAGTACTTACAAAGTGTCCTACCGCCACGTACTGGTTAAATTAATCGTGATTAAGTTGGTATGCACCGAATAAACGCATAAACACCCAGAGTTTTTAGCAAGCGGCCTGTTCCATAATTTTCCACAGGGCGTTTAATAATAACTACGTACATTTTTAATTTCTACACATATACTATACCTATTCAACGAGTACCAACAATTACACACTCGTCTAAAATGTCATTGATATATTAATTGTCGCTTCCTAGTTTGCATTAATTATAATTTATCTGCTATCATAAATCACTTCGAGTGGTTTTTTTGAATGAAGTATTCGAGCCTCATAAACATATAGAATTGTGCATTGAAATTTGCATATGCCTTCCGACGGTCTTATCAGTTTGTTTATTTTTCCGTTATATTGTTGATGGCATAAAATGAATAATTGCTTTGCTATATCTACCTGTATATAAAGAATTAACATAAATAAGTTGATTCAGCTTAATTAAAATTATTTGTATTAGCGTAGTAGTTTTCTCAGTGTAGTATCGTAATTATTTATTACAATGTTACGTAAATGAATTGTATAAATATAAATATTGTAAACTATTTTTTTATCATGAAATAATGTGGCGCCAAGCTCCTATCACTCATTCATACATAACCTTCCTATTAGTTGAAACGAATTAATTGCGGCATTTCAATTTGCAAAGATATGAATTATTTTATTAAAAAATACTCGATTAATGTTGCCCTTTGAAGCAATGAAACGGCGTTTTGCAAATCAATTCGTGTTTACGATAAGGTGATTTGTGAGCACCTCGGGCAATATGTATCTGCTAATTTGTGCGATT
The DNA here is from genome assembly GCA_918026865.1 of Phyllotreta striolata. Classification (NCBI taxonomy): domain Eukaryota; kingdom Metazoa; phylum Arthropoda; class Insecta; order Coleoptera; family Chrysomelidae; genus Phyllotreta; species Phyllotreta striolata. Next base: position 4,189,331 of record OU900098.1, on the reverse strand, counting down.
ATTCTAAACAAATTTCCAGTCGAAGGTTGTTATCCATTTGGCCAGTCGTAAATTTAGTACGATTACTCATAGTTTCGGTTCGATTCGAAGTTTTCAGACTTACAGACTGCTCTGTTGGTACACCTGTCGGAAAATTCGCACCGCAATGGAATTTATAATGTATGAAAATGAAATTTTTATACATATTCAAATGGAATTGTTCAACAAATTACCACTTGTTTACGTGAATAAATACACGTGTAAATTACAATTTATCTCTTTTTCATGATTACAGGGCGATCAATAATTTCTTCAAACAAAAATGTTAGTTATCCACCATGTGTATAGTAATTTATCACGACTCTATACTCAAAAGAACCTTGGTTTTTTTTTTCTTTTGAAGATAAAAATTAATTGCAGAATGTTGCATTATTGTTATACCTAATAAAAATGTAATAACAATTAAGGAAACAGCTGGATACATTTGAATTAAAAACGACTAATAACGGAGGTAATAAAAATTTTCGAGTTTCTTCTTATTACACAATACGTCGAATTTAAGTCGATAAATTTACGATTTCGATTCAGTGCCGATGGTTCCGATTCGATGTGGCATTGAAAACGGTCTCATCAACAGTATTTCCTAGATCTCATCTGCGCGATAATGTTAACGAGTTTAAATGAAGACGTCTAATTATGCGTTCAATCGGCGAAGAGAGTCACGTTTACGTTTTAAAGCATACAGGATACGTTTTTTTTATTACTATCGAATCGTACTCGCTGTGTTAATTAAATTTCGGCAAGCAATTAAGTCTAGTCCAGTCTAGACGTTCGTTAGTGGCATATTAATTATTCATTTTAATTACATCCACATGTTTGGCATACACCAAGCGATCAAATATGATTTCAGAATAAAATTCTCATCTTCTGTGGTAGGTACGAATCAGCAGTAATCTTAATAGCAGTTGACTAATCGCTTGTTAATTTAATTAGTTTGAGATAACCCTAATTAGGTATATCACTATTGACATATTAATTCTAAAAAAAATATGTTCGAAATAGCGTTCTAAGTAACCTTGACCTCAAGGATTCAACGCTGGAAATCGGACAAACGGCCCATTAACCTTTTGTTTGCTCCAACATATTAAATTGGCGTAAATTTCCGATATTTTGTAATAATATAAATCAACTGCACCTTTATCATCATCTGAGCTAATGATTGTACAGCTAATTAAGTTTTCCAAATTCGATCATTTCTACTCAAACGCGGATTTGTTCTCACGATCTTAATAGTATTACCCAAGAAAACAGAGCTATGATTACAGCCTATTATAGGAGTTAATCATTGGATCAATTCATAATTTAATATTGAATTAAACAGTGTAATTTTGTATAGAAAAATAATAAAATATCTGAACAGCTATTATGATTTCAGGATATTTACTATCAACAATTGAGTTAGTTATACAGCAATAAATTAAATTAAAGGTAAATCAATGCCTCTTAATTATAGTCTCTATAATAAAAACAAGCATTCGGATAGAGTGACTGACAGATAATGAAATATACATGCAAAATTACTTAATCTAAAAGACGCTAAAAACTATTTGTTTACTAATGCTAGTTATAAACGAGATAATTATAAATAAACGCTTTTAAGTGGACTCTATTAGATATGAATAATATATCATTATAGACGCGGAAAAACCTTATTTTACTTCCTAATTTCGTAATTCGAGCGACACGACATGATGGTTTGATTACATGAAAAACTGCATCCAATTACATTAGTAAACAAACGAGTTTTTAACATCAATTAAAGTTATCTTAGAGCGGATTGAGAGAAAAAAAATCGTGAAGACGGATCAAGGACGGATTGTAGATACTTACACGATAATAGGATAAAAAATACTGCGATGTTTGAGGAGCTTGAATTAGTAGTTGATTGATGAAATTGCATTGTCCTTATTTACAGGGATTTAATTAACAAGAAGATCGAATGATGAACGATTAAATGTCGATTAACGAAAATATGGCGAGTCTGGAAAAGATTGGCAGACGGCTCAGCGTTATTTACTTGTATAATTTGGCGCGCCTAATAATAACTAATTTTATTTTTATATGCGACTACCCACGGTAATTGTCTACCCAAATACAATACAGGGCGTTACGACTTACGACCATTTTTGAACATATATGCCCACTCGCCTTTTCGTTGAATTTAATCGTTCAATTCGAACGAAAATTCGAATAAAATCGTTAGTAACCACTCAATTCTATCTTGTTTTGAAAGAAAAAATTTTTGCGAAATTGCATGTTATAAAAAAGCAAATTCTTGACTCGAGAAAGTTTATTTCTTCTTTATCTTTCAACAGACATACAACAAAGTAACCTAAACAATCCGCAGACAAACATAATCCCAAATTCCAGTTCCTCCACTAAATCTCCTGCTAACACCTCTCCGGTGTTAAGCAGCATTGCAGAAATAGCCAGACGAAAGTGACGGAATACTCGATGACCCGACCGCGGATAAAAAAAAACATAAAATCGTCGTGAAAATTTTTTCGACTTTTATTTTCGACGGTGCACACACACATACACACTCGCACGCACGAAAACACAAGTGTCGCGACCAAGGTCGTTCGGACCATGAGGAAATCGTTCGGATTGGATTAATGAACTTATTTGCATCGTCGTTAATAATATTAAAATTGATGATCTTGGCTGCGAATTCGGATCGATCGAAGCGGAAACGCCGAAAGATAAACGTATTTATAGTGATAAAGCAACTTGTATGGTAAAATGTAACAATAACATTCTAAATTTACGTTACCAATGGTTTATTAACCGTTTATTGGTAACCAGTTTCAATTTAAACGACCATCATCAGGTGTTAGTAAAGAACGAAAGGAATTTAGATCTAAAGATCAGAAACTATAGTTGTAGTTGTATCTCGACCATTAGAAATTCTACTATTTATTGTTTTTCTTAAAAGAAAGGATAAAAAGACTTTACCAAGAAACTGAACGATAAAAGTCCTCGCTAAAAATGTATCTGGGGGTGTATGTTTATTCAAAACATAAATATTTTATTATTGTTATGACCAGCATTAATAGGCTATTTACAGGCAATCAATCACAGACAATAGTTCTGTTATTGTGAATAAAATATCTCCCCTTTCATTCGAAGCGATTCTTCAATATCATAAAAAAACGACCAACATTGTTGATTTTTTAAACAATTTTCTGCACCCATGAATAAATTATTCAAATTACCGTAATTTAACAATTAATTCATCATAAAAATAACATAATTACATGTTGCGTTTTATTTTCTATCGAATAGGTTCGAGTTCATTTTTATTATACAATCGTTGCAAAAGAACGTAAATGATATTGTTATTTGTAATTGCAATTCATAGACATAGACAATTAAGATTTCCTCGAATTTTCTACAAGAAAAAGGATTGAAAATTGTACGTAAAAGTTAGAAAAATTGTCTACGATTTATTTCCGTTATCGGCCTGTCGAATTTAAAATTAAACAACCTTGCAGTCGAGCTTGTAGTGGAGCTTAAATCTCTGGAGAATGATGTACGAGTTGGCAAGAGTTAGAACAATTCGAGTTCGTTCCAAAGGAACACCAGTACAATTTTCATTCGCGCGAATAATTTTTTTCATCACATTTGCCGAGCCTAATGAGCACGGCAAATACACGGATAGATTGAATTTGAATAGCTGTTATCGTTCGCGGTAATGTAAACCCAGTAGTTTACCGTACGTTTTTTTTTTCTATCAGTGCGACTATGTCTTTTTTATAAATAACCATTAGATCGAGAAACGAGAATTTATGCAAATGTTATTAACGGACAAGGACGCCTCCGACGACCTAGAGACACTTTGCTGCCTTCAATCTTCAAATATACTGTGTAAACAAACATGGCAGATGATTTTTGAGTATTTAATTTAACGCCGCTAATCAAACATTGGAAGGAAGCGCGACTATTTGTTTACAAACAGTTACCATCAAAATTAATATTACCAACCAATAAGTCGAGAAATAAGTCCATTAAACACTGATCTGTATAAATATTGTTCCTATTTGCAGCCGTAGAAATAAACTTGGCATCGGAAACACCTGGCATAGGAAAGGAAGTTGAAATAGCCCAATGTTATACAGTAACTACTCCCAAGAGAGTCGATTACCAATTCACTAAGAGAGTCACATATCTACCCAGGAAAGTCATTTATCTATCTTTCAGTCAGTTATCTAACTAAGAGAGTCATTTATCTACCTAGGAGAGCCATTTATTTACCCGAAAGAGTTTATTTACCCGCCCGATGGAGGCACTAAGTCACTAAGTCAATAACTCAAAAGAGTCTTTTATCTTCACAAGAGAGATAGTTATCTTCACCAGAGAGTCAGTTATTAACTCAAGAGAGTCAGTTATTCAAAAAAATATCCTCATAGTGCAGACAAATAGAGGCTAACATAGGGCCCTTAGCAGGTGTAATTCAACTAGTTTTGGCGGTAAAAAACGGCTATATAACGCACGCGGAAGCTCCAGCCTTCAAATTAATTTCTATCATACAGGAGCAAAAACCTCTGAGTCGTAGTTATGTCACCTCTTATTTTTAGCGGAGAATATTTGAAACACACACACAATGTATCCGACGGACGAATAAGATTTCGCACTTTAATAACTAAAATGACATCACCGACGCGATATTGAGGGCAAATCGTTAAATTGTTTCGCTATGTTTTTATTTCGCCCATTAGAAAATGCTTTGGTTTTTAGTTGTAGATTAAATTGTAGTTAAATTTAATCTGGCTTAGTGCAATAATTTTAGGTCGGTCGAATGAAAATTAATTTGTTTGGAGTTTCCAAATCGAAATAAGCCGATCAATTAATGTATTTTTATCTGCGGGTCTTGCAGGAGGATTTAAAAATAGTTTACAGGGGAATATGCGTATGATTTTATTACAAAAAAGCAACGAATAGATTAGTTTTATCTACTAAATTAACATATTTTTGCGTAAATTATTCATTAGCGACACCCGTCTCAAAAGTCTACTCGACTAATATTTATGTATACTTACGGAAGTTGCACCTTCATACGTCTACCTACGAAATGGTAGTTGTAAAATCCGCTAATGAATATGTATTTTTAACGCCAAGCGTGACTCAAAAGTCCGCGTTTTGGCGGGATTATGTCCCACAACATTTCGATATTCGCTATTTATAATTATATGTACGCTTCCCGACCGGAATATTCAATAATGGCAAAGTTGAAAGAACGATTTTACTTTCTATACCGCTTTTTTGCAACACGTCTATTTTTATGAACGGTTTATTTTTGACCAGGAAGTTTCCAGCTAACCGTTATTTAAGCGCCCATAAATTCGCCAGAATTTTGTCATCGGCCAAAGCTCGAATCGTTAATGGATTTTCCCACTACAAACAAAGATCAGAAGCTTCGCAAACGCTATTAATCCACCAGGAAATCCCACAAGATTATAACATACAATATTGCTAATGAAAGCAGGAATTAGCTACATTATAAAAATGTACAGATTAAGTTCCGTTCGATAGCTTAGGAATAAGTAACTAAAAGGAAGATGAATCAATAGATAGAATTTAAAGCCATAATTTATACCATAGAGAAATTTAGTATGTAATAAACACCTCCTATATGCCTATTTTTACGATTTTAACGTAACCGACTAGCCCATTAATTAAAGAACGAATTACGAGAACGAACTTTCTAATTCGGTATTCTTTTTCTCCCAAGAAGTAAAACATTTAACGATGGAATTAACAATTAACGTAGGTTTTGATTGCATCTTCAGGCATATCCAGATATAGCCCGGTGAAATAATGTCTATTACGTTCGTCGAGTGGGTGGAAGAGGAAATCAAAGACAAAAAAATATTCACTTTATAAATTCGAGAACTAATACTTCACCAATTTCGTACGGCCATTAAAATCATTACTAATTTTCCACCTCGGTAGATACTCCTAGGCGTAAATCAATTCATGCATTATAACTGTTCTATCTATTTTGTCGCGTATAACCATAATCATCATTATCACGCTAATAAGCCTCGGCTAAATGGCGAATTATCAATTTGTAGTTTATTTCCCACTATAAAATTACGATATTTACGACTTAAACCGTAAACAGAAATGATATGGCTAGCTTTATTAAACAACTAGAAAGTCGGAATAGTAAATGTATAGAAAGAAACATAAATATATCCACATACTGCCCTCTACTACAATTGTTATTAGATTATTATTAATAGTCTATCAAACCAATCAATAGAATCGATAATAGCATTAAAGAAAACGTACAGTAAACAATTTCATTGTCAAAGTGTAACGCACTTGTAGCGATTGGTGAAAAGCGCCTTCCAAATTACCCGATCGAACTAATTGGACAACAAATTGATTGGCCGGCTCGTTAAAGTCTGATGCCATACAGTGTCAAATCGAACGACCTTTCGCGACCAGCGCACAATTCATATAGGCCCGTCAAGATAGATCAAAAACACCGCAAGACCTCGTTTATTACATTATTATGCTAATGGCAAGAGTTTATTCCGGATATTAAACTGGCGCGGATAGAGCAAAAGATGGTTAGAGCAAAGTAACGAAATCGTAAAAAATCGTTAAAAAAGTAGGAAATGAGTAGTGGAAATTACCGACCTAAATATTAAATCAATTGCAGAGCCACGTGCTTAATTCGTTCGATTTAATATATTTTAATAAGCGGCAATGAGCAATACTTGCGAGAAATCCCGCTCGACTAATCTTCATCGTTTATTAAATCGTCACCTGTCAGTTCAATTGCCCATAAGACGCGAAATAAAATATTAGTTAGTAGAAGTGTGATTCAAAAGCGTGAAACAACATGTTAGAAGAAATTTTAGGAGTAATTAGAGTTTTACTAGAAAATTCGTCGTTCCCAGAAATCATGAACATTTGTTAGATTGTCTGGAAAATGAATATACGGAATTTGTCAGCAGGGAATTTCAAGAAACTTTGGATTTTCCGATACATATGCTAATACACCTCATACTTGGTACCAGAAAAACTTGTATTCGCTTCGTTGTAAATTTATTTTAAAAATACGTGGAGTGTGTAAAATGCAATACCAGATTTGTTGTAACATTAAGGTAAATTTGAAATTACGAGCAAAGACACGGACATCTATACAAGATACGTGTGGGTTTTAACGGATGCAGCTTCTATATCTTTACAACTTACAACTCTCTTAAGGCACGTTAATGTAAATACGTAACGTATAATATATCTACTATGGATATATTCGTAGTAAATAGTTGTGTAATTTAAATCATTGCCGTTTTATCCGTCCCCGCAAATGCGAAGATGACGTTATGACGAATGGCTAAACGAGATTATATGCAAAATAGATTGTTCAATATTTTTTTTATTTCACTTAATCCGGCGTTTCAGTTAATTAATCATAAAATCGTTGAAATGTTTAATGGGTGGAATCGTTTACATTTTAATCGGCTCCGATGAGGACAGCATATCAACGAACAAACGAAAGTTGCATAATAGATAATTTAAATAAATCGAAATAGGTGCAAGTAGAAACCGAATCGGCTGAAATAAACGCGTCATAAAATCGAAATTAACAACCGATACCCAATTGAACTAATGACTTACGATCGAGCGCGTGGGGGTGATAGCGCTTCGACTGCATATAATGCAATCGGGCGCGCGAAAACGCCCACTCGTACGATTGCAGCTCGAAATCGCCACCTTCGGTCGCGAAGGTGGATTTTTTCATTAGCTCTTCGACAGATGATAAATCGAACGATGGCGAGGAACGATAACGAAAAATGACCGTTGAAAGTAACCGAAAAGATTAAGGAGCTGCTGCGTTATAGCCTTCTCGTACGTGTGGTCTTTTAATAGCTAACAATCTCCTTATTTCTTATATTAAATTTCAACTTTTTTTACTACACAAGATCTCAAAAATCCTCAAAGTAAGTGATCTAAGCTAAGGTATGACAACGCCGCGGTTTTTTCATTTGTGACGTTAGTACTAACTTAACTTGAGCAAACTTTATGTACGTCTGCGGCAGGTCAATCGTTGTTGTGGCTAAATGCTAATCAAGCTTTCTCGCGAAATGATATTTGATCGTTGTTTTAACGGCGGTAATGCGATAGTTGTGCAGTTTGTTAACCCTATTCCTGAAAATCTGGATTGTTGACGTAGGTCAAGAAATATTGACTCACCGGTTTTTTGCCTCTAAATTTCAATGTTAATGTCTTGGGTATAGGAAATATAAACGGGGCAGGAGGTTTTTATGGCTCCATAACGTATTCTCGTCTTGTAGAACGAGATTATGAGATTAAAAGTGTAGGTGTACGCTTACAATGAGTCGGTACTTCTACCAAATTCTTAGAAGTTCTCCGATATTGCTCTATCAAGTTCGGTAAAAAGTTTATAAAATAACTGTAATCGTAGTCAATGAAACGATTTTTCTGCTCGGCGAAGCGCTATAAGGACGATATTACAATTTTTCTTTATCGCAAATACACGTAAAGTTTACAACAGCGTCATGTTGATTAATGGATACTGTTGTTATTCGCGCAGTTATGAATGCACGGTAGTTACTTTGAAAGCCACTTAAAACCCGGCGAATTTAAGTAATGGATGGAGATAAAAATACGCCGAGGACGTCGTAGAAAACAATGTGTCGGGTTTTTTTATAACTTTTTTTACAGTTTAGATTTTTGTTAAATGTAAATTCGGAACTTACTCAGTACAGTAAATTGTCTATTTATAGCTGTACGTTGTGTGTGAAAATTCTTACATTTTGCGAATTATAATTAGATAGGATGAACATAAACTTTCATAGATGTAGTATTGTTAAAGTTCTCTTTTACAGTGTGAAAAAATTTGAGAAGGAGGACAAGGAGAGTCGTAAAATATCAAATCGATCAAAGCTCTACAATATTATTATGAGTTCAACATGGATATTGATACTGAATTTATTTATAATACCGTTGAAATTGATATGTACGAATAAATCCATCAAAAAAGACTGTGTTTATAATTAACTCAATGACTTTTGATGTTTCACAAAATTCAAAAAATCATAAAATACCATTAGCAATTTAATTTCTTTAATGTAACAGCACTGTTAATTGACTTCCTATATTTATTCTATTTTTATTCGATTATTTAGGCTTTATTTAATGAGAACGCATATGTTGTTTATTAGCTATTACATCGATTTTCGAGGGTAAACGACCGTTTTGTTAAACATCCCCGTCTGCCAAACGAACAAGCAATCAATACAAATAAATAAACCGATTGAAACGCATCCAATTTGTCCACCGCTTACGAAACGAATCGAACAATTCCACCAGCGGTTGAACCAAAAATGAACCAATACTTGATTATCTCAACACTTACCTTTGTGTTTGGTGGTATTCGAAACGGCGTCATTTCGCACCGGCGTCGGCGTCGCCATTGTAACGTTAAAGGAATTGTGTTGTCGCCTGGTTTTGAACGCTCCCTGTCCGAATGCCACCCAAACGAAGATTATCATAGCTCCCAGCGCTAATATAGCGCAACCGGCCAGTACCTGCTTCGCAGGAAATTTGTTCGTCATTGCAGGAATTCTCGTAGGCAACTACAAAACAAATTAAAACGCTGTATGATGTATTGTGCAAGGAGGATATAATGGTAGCTGCTACAAGACGTATTGTAAATGTTATCAATATAAATATTTCTTTATAGAGGCTGTTTAAAGTTAATTATTATTAACATTAAGACGTGAGTGTAATTTCTTAAGTTGTAAATGACTTTATAACATGCTCTCATAATAGGAAATGTTATTGTTCAAAGTTTGAGTAAGGGGTGGGTATTTTTTATGAATCGTGTTCGCGCAACATAAAAAATTGGTCGTGAATATTATGCTATTTACGTAACCAAATTACAGTTACTTTTACAATATTTTTATCGTTTGAAATACTCATAAAACAGTACGAGCGTAATTTTATCGCGCGATTCATGCGAGCAATTCGAGTCGGAATGTATGTAGATGCGAATGGATAGTTTTCGAAAACTCGTTATTATTTTTCTCGTTTCGCGAGGAAAGTGAACGAAATTTTTCGTCTTCGTTAAATCGAATGTAAAATAAGCGCTTGTTTACGCGACGAATATTAATCGTGTACAGTTTACGAATTTCGAAACAAATTAGAGGCCTTGGGATAGATTTCGTTTACGTTTTAGTAACCCATCCGATTGATAAATTAATTTTTATACTAAAAATCGAGCGTTTATTTTAAACAAAAGCTATGTAATGTAATCTTAATATTTTTAGGATTTAAATATGAAGTTTTGTAAACTGATATAAGCATGTAAGCAATCAGTAAAATAAACTGTAATAACCGAACGAAGAAAGCAACAGTTGATAGAGAAATATGAAGAAAACAAGTGTTGAAACAAGGTTCATTTTTATTGTATTTTATTTTGTTGGTAATTGAACGGCTGAGATATATCGGTCGATTTATGAGTATTTTATGGATTTTGCACGCGTTGGTGGTTTATAGTACGAAACTATGTTTTATAATTATTTCCATACACTAATAAATTTTATTTACAACGTACAGGGTGTGTTGAATTCGTATGTAACGATCCATTGTCATGTTACGTGTCTAATATAAATTGCTAAAACTCGACTTTAATATTTATAAAGTCGCAATTTTCATTTTAATTATGAAAATTAGCTTTTTTAGAAAATGCACATAAGAACTTATTTTTTAGTGTTATTAATTACATTGCATTCATTAATGTACTTACGTTCAAAATCTTATCGCTCTCTTTTAGAACATTCACCGAAACTCAGCAATTCTGAATTTCCAATAGCAACAATAACAACTACTCTTCATTAGATGCTTTGATACCATTTTTGAGAAGCGGCCGCCTAATCAACAGGACATGACGCTGCGTGAACAACACTATGGACCTGTAACAAACGTTAAAAATTACACAACAAAAATTAAGTTTTTAGTCTCCAATATCCCTCAAAAAAGCCATCCAAACTACTAAAAAAAAACTTTAAATTTCATTTATCTTCATCAGTATATTGAGATAAAGTTCAATACTCGAGTTACATATATCTAAATGATAAAGTGTCATCAGGTAAACGATAAGGGTAATTTTAATTCCAACGCTAAATTGCGAAAGTAATACCGAGATTCCTAAACATTCCATATCTAAAAGTCATTAAAAGAAGTACAAGGCAAGTACAAATTTAGCAAATTGTCGGCTGCTCGAAGAGATCGTTCGGCTCGGAGTCCGCGCGATAAGCTGGATACCTATATTGGGTTGCACCTCAAGGTGTTCGGTAACTCCTTCCCGGTACCACATTATCTTATCTAATTTCTAATTCTATATAACGTACGGTACCGACTCCGTTCGTTCACCCGCCGGTATTGGTAATGACCTTCAATACAATTTCAACGCGATCATTTTTCCGATAGGTGCCGGAATATTACAAGTATTTTTACGCCGCACGTATGGAGCATCCTCGTCTGGCTTCGCCTGCTGCACACGAATTAGTATCGACGCCCGAACGCTGCCAATCCGAATTGCTGAGTGCGCCGTAAATCATCCTGTAAGTACCTAAGTAACTAAAAATTATACGGGAACAATGCGAAAAAAATCCGAATTTTGAATTATATATGCGTTTTGGCGGCGTTCGTGCCGCCGTAAACGCTAAAATTGTAAAGCCAAACACACCGAGAGCGCTGGAGTTGGAGCTAACTCGTGGGAAATTTTTGTGCATGTGTCGAAATGCGTTGGCAACGAAACGAAATTTACACAATGGAGCAATCGTTTCTCAATGAAAAAATAATGTAAAGAGTAAACTAAACGATACAGTGTAGCAAGAACAACTCTATTATAATATATATTTTTATTAATACCTGCAAGCAATATTTAATTAGGTAGGTACTATAATGTATTGTAATATAATAATTCAAGTTTTATGATGTTAAAGTTTTTTGTTCACTTCGTATTAGAAGCTTGTGATATTCTTTCCTATAACAGATCGGTTGCCAACAAAGTTATTTTCGTTTCGAATCTCTGTAGGATTTTTTATTATTGTAAATATAAAGGGTAGATGTCCGCTGAAATTCAACAAAATTTGTGTGATTATTTTTTAACGCTCGAATCAAATTCATTGGTCAAGTCAACAATATACCTACTATGCGCTCGTGCAGTAATAATTGTAAATAATACCTAGTTATTACTATTATTCTGAAACTACAGGTAAAATTAATTCAGTACATGATATTCATATTACTATCAACTTAGATAATTCTCTCCTATTTTAATCCAAACGAATTAGGTAAACGATTATTTGCGTCATTAATAAACCAAATTACGGATATAAGGCAGTTATTTGTTTTCGGCAAATTCTAAATAAGGTCGTTGTAATTTGCGAAAAATTACAAACACACTACTGAAAACTGGTGTATGTATAGCGTTTTGTTTGAAAATCATAAAAGTTTGCCGTAACAGGCCTGGAAAATTTCGTCTGATATCTCCAGACTGAGTGTAAATTAATATTTTAGGACGTAAAGAACACTTTTTTATTGTATTATAGAGGTAATTAAACAGTGCTGTAATATACTCCAGTTTCATACGAAAGCAAATAAATTTACATGTTTATATAACTCCTGAAGGGGATTTATACACCGAATTAACTAGCATTTAAATGAATAACTAAAAAAATTGTAAACTAATTATAACGTTTAAAACAATTTTTCCTATTTAAAAAAATAAATTAACGATTTGTATTCAGCATTTGTAATCAACAGTACAAAAATAAAACATTCAAATTTAATTAATGGCAACAGTTTTTGGAAACTTTGTAATAAACTAAGGAGAAATTTCCATTCGTAAAATTATCGCTCATGAATTTCCCACTTGCGAAATTTGCTTTAATACCCTGCCAAATATTCTAATAAAATTGTATAAATGTACGATCTGGAATTGCACGAAAGAACTATCCAATTAAGTTGATTAAAGGATTATTAATCGGCATTGAAGGTAACGAGAAAATTACCAATTTCGCATCAGACACGGCTGTCAATAAAAATTTCACGCGTTCGTTCCACAAACGTGAAAAAAAACGTATATACTCCTAATCATCCGTCCGAGATAAACGACGGATCGTCCTTGCGTATACTAAAACAAACATTTCCTTAATTAATATTTAGTTTTTTAGTAGCGATTTCAATTCGCAAATCATTACATCAGATTACGTTAATTGACTGTAATTTTATGTAGGAAAAGCTCTGGTGGAAAAAGGTCAAGGATTTTTGCGTTAAAGATAAAAATCGGCGGGCTAAGTTTTACTGTGTTTTAGTGTAAGTACGAAACGAATTTGAGATAAAACTCATCAAGTTCGTGTGGGTAATAAAATCAAAATCGTGAAAAAAAAACTATAATTATTAATAATGAAGTAAATAATTGTGTTAAATGTATTTGTAGTTTGCCGAATTAAGGATTATTCGATGCGATTAAATTAAACATTACAAGCGGTTTGATTGAACTCGTACAAAAATTTATATTCTCATTAAAGAAGTGTGTAAAACGATAACCTATAGTGATACACGATTTCCGTTTTTTACTTTATTTTCTTAGAAGTTTCTATTAGAAACCGATAACCTAACACCCCAATATTTTTAATGTTTCTATAAAGGGGTTATAAAACTCATTTTTCGATCCTCGACAGATATATTAATTCAATCAAATTTATTGAGAAAATTTCAGCCGGTGTGGAATATTTCCAACAGCTCAATACAGACTCTTCGCTATGATTCAACTTCAATTTAGTTATTTTCATTCATTCAAAATTAATGCTCGGCTGATATAAAATGGACACCTGCCAATTTTTCAATGCCGCCGATTTGATTATAAATAACGGAACAATAAAAATTTACATAAATTATGCTCGAAAATCGATTAATTAAAATTACAAAATATATATTATAAAGATCCACCTGCTTGTATGTAAGTTTAGAGGTTTCGAAGTATTGAATTATTAATGTAAAATTATCCTGCAGGGAATTTATTCGTTAGGGAAATTATAATATGTAGGTACTCTACTTAGTATACTCGTACAATTATACATATGTCGAAAGAAATTCGATATTCAGCTACTAATTTTGCTGCCTAGTTACTCATTAATACTTCTCTCTATTATAACAAGCTGGAAAGTCAATAGCATAACAACAACTATTATATACCAACTATAATCGTTTTAAAATCAAAACAGAGTTGGATAATTAATATTGCGAAAATTTAATATATTCCATTATGTTTTCTCAACTCCTGCTGTTCATTAAGCATTAATATACAATATTCATTAAAATATGAATTAGCAGCAACCCAGTGGCCTAAAATAGGCACTTAAATGTCATCGTGTAATGCAGTTTGAATCGATAACTTTTATGGAAGCATGTCGAAATTACTTTGAATAAAGAGCAATAGAGTAATTTTATTCTTTTATTTATTGTCTAAAGGTCTTCGTCTAAAGGTAATTCGTAAATTAGTTCAAAATTCTCGAAACAGAAAGCTGGAATTTAAATAAAGATTTAGACCAAAAAACGCAAGCATCACATCCTCACGTATTGAATATTAAAAAATTCCGAGAATAGGTAGATGTGTCATAACGTACAGCACTTTAAAAAAACTAAATGTTAATAATTCCCTTGGTATTATATGGTAATACGGTAAAATGTTTATCATACACTCGAATTGTGCTTTCTTAATATGGCATTCTAAATGCTAATAAACGGCACGGCGAAAAGGATAATGGGCCCAACAGAAAACGCGCTCTTAAAAATGTCAATAGACCACGTTGAATTCGCTCTTTAAGGAGACAGTAAATTGTAACAACTTAATCGCATTAATAAAGCATGGATTAAGATAAGTATGCGATCATTTTCTCCATAAAAACTTCGAGAATCTCAAAAGTGCTCTTCTGCATGCGGAGTTTTAGCGATAATTCAACCCCAAGGATAATTTTAAAATTATTTAGAATCACGCAAAACTCTCGTACAAGTTACTGGATAATTTGACCGCATTCCTGCAAATATTAAGGAAAAAATATCAACCCCAATATTAGTGAACTTTTAAGGGTATGTATAGGTATGTATAAGTACTAACATACTGAACAATTATCTAGCAAATCTGAAAATGTACGTATGGAACATCCTGTCGTGCACTGATTATGGAACAATGTGATTGATTACCGCAAATACAGTAAATTCAATAGCAGCAATTTGCTGTAAATTGCCCGTTTTTATGAATGAAATCGGATATTACTGTACTGTACCTAGTTTTGCTGAGCGCGTAAACGCGAACCTGCCAATACAATGTTCCGAGAATCGAGCGCATTGATTCTTTTCAGGCGTGTAAATTGCATTTTGGAAAAAAATCGCGCCACTGGTGTTGTAAGTACATGCAAAAATGCAGTCAAAGATCGTTCGCTCTTGCCACGGACATTAATGAAAATGATCCCGGCCGCTTGTTTTGGCTTCTTTTCGCCGTTTCGGGCTAATTTCGCGCTCGTTTCGTTCCTGCCGAATGATAATCGGTTTCCTTGTAAAGAGCGCTGAGAAAAAAACGAAATTCGAACCCGAAGAAGACCACCCGATGGAAGTCGTCGAGGAATTTTTATAACTGATAATAATTATTGTTTTTTTTTTAGCTTCTGCTTAGTGCATACATACATGCATGTATATTGACCCCGAATTTTCCGTTTTATGAAATGTATCTCTTGGTGCAGATAACGTTATTGTAAAAACAGCTAACAAGAGTGATAGAATGTTGTTGCTTTATGCTAAAATTAATTAAACTCTTTAAGCGCAGTGTAACCGACAAGATTGATTAATCAAGCTAAATTAGAGGTTACAATGATTGAATTTATCGGAAATTGCAAAGCACAGTGGCGCGTAAGTAACGATTTTTGTTACAAAAAATGTTTAGAATTTTTCTAAATTCTCGCACTGATACCCTTAATTGATGTGTAGGTAATACCTATTGGCGAATTTTTTAAAGGCCTTTTAAGAGAACCAATAAAAATGACTATTTTGCTGCATTGCAATATGCCCAGAAGTCAAACGGTTTAAAGCGAATCAATAAAAACGATACATAAAACAGAGCTGTAATTAAAACTAAATAAAACCTGTAGTGAATCATTCGGTACACACTCGGACCCCGGTGTATGTAAAAATAGAAAATTTTGAAAAATCTTTTTTTAACTTGGTTCCGACAGTTCCCAAAGATATTCGATATTTTCTGATAATTGTTGGTTTAAAATACCTACATATGTATATTGACTTTTGGTTTTATAAATGCCTGCTTAACTGATGTCTAAAAATAATACTTATAAATAATTCAATAAATGCAGAAATTAATTCATTCTTTTCAGCATCTCCATGTTAAATATTCATCTCGAGTTAATTCGAAAAAAAGTTTTTTGTTTCAAAAAATAGGTAATTTCAACTAATGTAAATTCGAAAAATTAATCATCAATGAATCTAATTTTATTGTTCGGATAAAACTTTTGAAAAATATATTTAGACCGTCTAGTCGAAGGTGCACTTGTTATTTCATTAGAATTTTATAGTGGATTTATTATAGCCCGAAACAATTTTGGACCATAAACTCGTAAGAACTCGATAAGTTTTCGAACAATTAGATAGAGTGTATAAAAAAAGATTAAATTGGTGTTACTACTAAAATATTTTTATTATTGACGATCGCGGTCATAGGAACTCCCAAAATTACTTTACGCAAATGACTCCAGACGTAAATATTTACCCAAGACGGTGCAATTGACGATAAAAAGTGTGGAGGAAAATAAGAATCTCCATCTGCACGATTTACACCCTCTTCAAATGTTTTACTTATAGCACGTTCAGGCTAACTTAGCGATAACGTCACGCGCATAAACATTAAAGTTATTTGATGCAAGGTATATTTTCACATAAAATAAGGAAGCAGAAAAATACAAACATTTTTTCGACTCGGTATTTATCGATTCCGAGAGATCGCTATCGTCGAGGATTTATGTGAACGGCGTGCGCTGGCATTTCATAATTTTCGGATGCCTACTGTTTGAAGAGAAGATGGTGCACGACAGGAACAGGTTTTTCGGAATTTTTTTAAACCGATTCTATTGTGATATATGTGAAAACGATCCACTTACTCTATACCTGAAACAAGCCCAGGCCGGTGCTGCCGAGGGTTCAAAATGAGCCACTATTGTTTCTGAAATATTACTTTCTTCGTACGAATTTACTATAGGCTGAGTAAGTAAGGAGATAGGAAATTCAGTTTTTAAATGTATCAAACAGATGCAACTGCAGCATATTTTGCACCGCACATGTGCCTATATCTGGTATTTAAATATATTTATATAAAAATATCCAAGCGATTAAAAGAAACATGTAGGTTGATGACACAATAACTTATAAAATATTAAGTTCCAGTTCCCATAAAAGATAAGTTAATAATTCATGTAGCAATGAGATCGAAACCTTTGGTTCAGTTGTGGGAATTGGTAAAAAAATAAGTAGATTTGCATATATTAATATCTCTTCTATATTGGAAACGGTTCCAAATTTAGAGTAAGGAAGTGTTGAGGATTGCTTTTAACGTAATAAACCCGCCTATAAAACGACAATTAAAAAATTAAGTGCTACTCGCAATTACATATTTTGTGTACACAAAATGGGGTTCGATGATCTCTACAATGGCCAAAAAAACCATACGCAATTGTAATTCACAATAGGAAGAACTTTTACGAGTTTCCGCCTTTCGATTTGCATATACGATTATTAATTCATTGATATTTTAGTTTTACTGTTTTAAACGATCACACATGTAGAAAAATTTGCCGATATTTACATCGCAAACGCAAAGTTATACGTATTCTCTTTCTTTGAGAAAACACGAAATAGTAGTAAATATCTATATTTAAATTAATACTAAGGAGTAATTCCGCGATTTACGAGCCCAGAATTTAAAATCGAATTAAAAAAAATGGAAAATCAAAACAAACAACGGTAAAATTGGAACATGCTAATAAATTTCGGAAATATCGCACGTGGTAATAACTGTATACTTCCACAATACGATTGGCTTAAAAATAGACATTTCAAATCGATTCGCCGTTTGCAAGTTAAATATCCAAATTTTAGATCTAATTTTAATCGCGTACCTTTCAATAAACATTTAATTAATTTGTTTTAAATTGTATACGTTACCTATTTAACTGGATCGTCTGCGATATAAAACGGTCTAGAAATTAATAAAAATTTAACATTCAAATTAAGCCCAAACCGATGACAATGACCTGTTCCAATTAGCATTGGTCTCGTCTTATTAACATTCGCACAAACAAAAATAGTACGAAATACGAATAGAGCAAATATCAAAAATAACGAGACGACTGTAACGGAAGAAATTGCCAAATTTATTAATCCTAATTGTTATGGTGTCGTTGGTCTTGTGTTTTATTTTTTTAATTGACTAAGGTTTATTGTAAATAAATATACATATTACTCAATTTTGCCTGGTGAAATATTGCAGTTCGGAATGAAAAATTATTTTTAAATACCAGGAGTTTAAAGAGGAGGACCATGGTAAGTAAAATGACTGGGATATAGTAAAATTCGACTAGATATGGTAAGTTTTGTACCACCCAAAATTTACTGGTACCCTATTTGATTGGGTATATGGACAAATGAAAATGGAACACCTGATATTATGTAAGTTTCGGCACGACCTTCAAAATCGGGTTAGCAAAAATTGATCACTGTTTACATTAACAATCCAATAAATAGCTTACAGTTACATTAAACAGAATTGCTGATTTTTTAAATCGACGGTCGTTAGCCCTGTTCGTTAAATCCAAATCCGACAGTATCCGTCTTATTTAGAACTAATCGTAAATTTTAAATATTGGTCAAATTAAAAAAAATATATTGATTTCGAACGTTTCGACATTTATTACCCAAATTCATCACTATAAAAGCGACACTAAATTTAGAGCACTCGCAAATGTTCGTATGATTTTTCCCCCCTTCATTAGTTAACGAGACTAAATTAATTTGAAATTAAATTGCATTTTTTACGGCGCTCGTAAAACGCGCAACTTAAACGTCGATGGAAATTGTTTTTCGTTAACTTCTTTATTCGCTCCGTTTTGTCGGCGAAAATTTCAGCCGAAAATAACCAAATAAACGACCTTCAAAGCAGCAGAACAATAGGAGGAATTTACAAAAAATGGCACCGATAAATCAAAAATTACCTGTCAATATCAATGTCACAGAACCCCAATATTAATTTTTTTGGGTGTTTTAATATATAAAATATTAAAATTTTTAGTTCGTATTTTTTGTTTCATTCGAATCGAAATACCTGCATTAATTAATTATAAATAAATCAAAAAAATGTAGTAATAAAGCTGGAATCGTTGCCAAAATATAATAAATCAGCGACAGTTCTGGCGTATAAAACGAGCGAATTTTCGCCTACAATTCAAAATTTTCATTAAGCACACAAATTCCTAAATAAAAAAGAACCAATCGATAAATTAATCCAGCGATAAACACCGTAATTAACGCCAAAGGTCAAAATTGCGATTAAATCCGACTTACCCGAAAAAACTCTCAATTTCCACCGAACGAAAAAAAAAACCAAGCAACCAGCGAATCGGGTCCCAAACGGTACTTTTTCTACCACTACGGCGCCTTTCCCGAGCGTCGCGTCGGCGTGGAAGCAGCGCGCGAAAATCCGTGGAAAACCAGCCGGCGAGCGGGCACGTTTTCTCGCGAAAGATGCCAAGAGGTAGAGGTACAAAACACACACACGCGCGGCGCGTTATCCGCTCGAACGCCGGTCGACGACTAACTAAAAACTGCGTAAGCCGATCGGCGGAGGCCGAGTTAGCTTAGCTAGGTAATAGAAGTTGCGGCGAAGCGCGCTTGTCGAAGAGGCGAAACTTTTTTTTTTTCGAGGACTTGCCGGAACGGCGGGGCTCTGGGCGCGTCTCGACGGCTCTCCGGAGGCTGCGGAACTGGCGGCGGCGCCCGTCCGGGATGGTCCTATAAAGGAAGCTCGATTAGCCGTGTTTATTGAACGAAACAATCAATCGTAAACATCGTTCGCGGATTGTTTTCTACGGTGTTTGTTTATCTACGAGGATTTTTTCCGATTCGAAAACAACCGAATGAAAATTGAAATTGAATACACAGTTTACTTTATTGTCAAAAACAATCCAGCTGTTCGTAAAGGTGATACATGGCTTCTGGTGGTACATTTAATTTCTTATATTAATCTGTTATGAAAACATTTTGATAAATTATAAAACAACTAAATTTAATTGCGAAAAACTTTACATCAATATTTCTTATCAAGAAATGTCGCTTTACCAAACCTAAGACTTTGTGCGAAAGAGGTTTAATTTCTAAAATTTTAACATGGACAATTCAAGTGCTACTTCAAACTGTATTGTTAAATGAGAATTATATGACAAGAAAATAAATAACGTTTTTTAAGCAATCACAATTCCATTTGCAGAGATTTTGAGATTGCATGAAGACTAATTTCAAACGACTCTAAATGCACATGATTATAGTATCTCATCCGTCTTTTCTTCATTGTAAATGAGGCAATTACGGCGTGATGATGAGAAATGAGAGTTCTTTGTCGCTCGTTTAAGCTACTTAACTAGTTTAAAAATCGAAGCGAAACATTTAACAGAGACATTATTGAAAGGAATCATTTTTCAATATTAACTAATTTCGGCGGATTTGTCGGCTTAAAGCAGTTTAATAAACGGTAATTTATTTAAACGCCATTAATCATCGAATTGCCACTGTTCGGGTTATAAATCGAATATAGATTGGATGTCAGTATTCGATAATCAAAAAATGTCAGTCGGTCAATCACAAACGTCTTTAACATTCATCCATTATTAGTTAGTAAATAAAATTTTAGTTCTTGATTTATTAGATAGAAATTCGTCCGCCAGAAATTCAAAATAAACAGTTCTTATGCAACCAATTTTACTTTACACTTTAACACGGTCACCAAATTCTTGCATAATATCTACCTGTATTATCTATCATTAGTAAAATAAATGAATTATTATTTTAAACCAATTTTATTGTTAAATTTTTCTATAATCTGTGTATTTTTAAAACAATTAGCATTATCAATCGGTGTCAAATTTCACATCAACCATACGGCGGTCACTGATTTGATGGGCCACCCATTCCACCACCCATTCCGCCGCTCATGCTCATCCCACCGGACCCACCACCATTTGGCCCGCCACTTGGTCCCCCGGGCATGCCCATTCCTCCGGACCCACCAACATTTCCACCCATACCGCCACTCATTCCACCAGGACCAGCTCCCATACCTCCCGGAGCTTGGCTATACACTGAATGGAACTATAATCATAGAAGACAAAAAAATCACAAAAAGTATATAAACAAATAAATAGAAGTAAAAAATGGGTAAAAATGACATTTTAGAATAACGAAAAATATGTACTTACTTTTTTGAGTTTCATTTTTAAAATAAAAATAATTTATTAGTACTTACTGTTAGGAGTTACTAAATTATGTAATACTTACACAAAAGAGAGCCAAGGTGGCAATAATGATTGTTGCTTTACCGAACATTTTTGACGAATATGTTAAATTATTGTGATTTTACGGTATATAAATGTTTCAAAAATAATAAAATTGTGCACCATTAATTTGTCATGTTAAATTAAATTAAGTAATTGCTGTATATTAACTTCAGAGAGGTATTAATAATAATCATTATTCCATAAAATACTTGTTAATTCAATTTTGCTTAGAAGAATAATACAAATCTACTCACTACGGCACTGGCAAAAAGTATTTTAGTATAATTTAGAAAAGTGCAATTTGTTGATCCAGGAAGCAAAATAATTTACATCAATAACCATAATAAATTATTAATGAATGCGCAATTATTTATTAGGTTTAAATTACCCAATTTTCTTAATAAGATCCAGCGAATCTACAATAAATATAGCCTGATTCGAAATTCAACCTTTCCTGCGACGACTATGTGCTTCGTGATCTATGTGATCCAGTTTTGTTAGACCGTGTACTAGATGGCGGATTAACATATCGAACATCATATCGCAAATTTACCTTATACTTACGGAGGTAAATTTTGCAAAAGCGTCCTCCAGCTCCTTGGAGTTGTTGGACCCTGCTGGTTGTATCAGCAAGCGATTCTACGACTCGCTGTCGATCCGAAAAAGCCGTTCTTTTGGTTTTGAGGGGGCTGAAAGAATATATAACTGATGACTTTTAACTGGTAGGAATAAGGAAAATGGGTCACGGAATATCTCTCTAGGGAATAACTAGGCTAAATTAGGCTAAATTAGGTTTAACTATTCAACTAACTACTTAAGCCTACTTAAATTGTTCGGTCACACCGAACACACTTAAGGATTGCTTCGGCAGTAGTACTACTAGGTAAGGAATGGGTGGTCGTGTGTGTTATCAGGCATGATCATTCCTGGATCGACTGAGACTCGCAGAAAGCTGGATGGTACAACCAGTGGAATATAATCCAAACATAATTTCTACCATCAGAAGACTTATTGTGGCAAAGACTTGTGGGTAAAGGCCTTGTGACCAAGATTCAAGTTTACTGGAAATCCATTAAACTTTTGATCAAGCGTTGGTCGATTTCTAATTGTTAAAATGCTTCAATTTAATGATTCTAATTAATGGAATTATTATCGGTAAACATATCAATTTTGTTGCAAAATAAATCGCTCATCAGGTCGTGATTTGTTGCATTTTGCGATATAGGAAATGATAATTATCATAGATCTATTGTCATTGCGACAATAGAAAAAATAAATTACCTCGAAGCTCATTTTCCACACAGTGATTCTCATTAATGAAAAAATGCCGTCTGATAAATTGGGCCACATAAGATTTTATCGCCGTATCCCAATAATGATGGTCGATGAAAATCGTACGGGTACTGTTAGCTCAGTTGATTGCCTTTATCTATTTTAAACAGTACTGTTTTTTTTGCTTATTCAAATGAATAAAATATTACTGGCCGGTTTGGCGCTGTTTAGTTTAAATATCGCTAATTGTGTAAGTATCAAGTTAAAATTAATTTTACTGAAACCGCATTGATTGTAAGTACCCATTATATGTAATTATTTTAATTGTATAAATGATGTACTTACCCTTCATATCGCCAGGAATTCAACTCATCGTCCTATTAATAACTAATATCCTGTAAAATAGAGAAATTAACAAATTAATAAGAGCTAATGATATGTACATATTTTTTACAAATATATTAATTTAGTTTTAATTTATGGAAAAGTTATTTAAATTCTATCACAAATTAATTTTAGAAAATTGCTTTATAACGGTAAAAAATTCGTACAACTATCAGGAAGTGCTTATTTTACTATTTTTTTTGGCATTATCAATATCGAAACATTACTAAATAAAATTTAACTACAATATTTTCAGGAATCAACCATTTTTCATGTCCAAGACCAAAAAAATACCCGATCATGTTTATGGATAATCATAAGGCAAAGGCCTCCATTACCACCTCCACCGCCTCCGCCTGATTCTAACAATACAGCAGGTTAGTAGAGTATTCTCCTATTGGAATTATTCTATTATATAATTATTTCTTTTGTGTCTTCATTTAGGTCAAACTCCTCCAGTTATTACCCCAAATATGGCGCCGGCCTCCACAAATGCAGCACCTCCTAGTCCAGCGCCTGCGACATCCAGTAGTACTACATCCCCAGCTGGCTCATCTGAAGCACCACCTGCAACAGCCAGTGCTGCTGCATCTGCAACAACAGCCAGTACTGCTGCATCTGCAACAACAGCCAGTACTGCTGCACCTGAAACGAGCTCTGCAGCTCAAGCTCAAGCAGAAGAAACTACACCTTCAGCTAAGTAATCATTTTAAGAAAGGGGTTGAATCGTTTTTAGTAATAGGTGATAAGTTTTATAATTATTTAATATACCGGTAATGTTTCGTGTTGAATTTAATTAAGTAGGTGTTTTATGAACAATATATTTATGTAATTTGATAAATAAATTATTATATTTACCTGGTTTTTTAATCCTAAATAAATATTAAAATTGACTCAAAAAATAATTACAGATTTGAATTTTTGACATGTACGTTTGACAGATGACATAATTATATGTCAATATCAAATTATTTTAACACAAAATTCTACTTGCAATTTTCAATTTTTTTACATTTCTCAATTCATTTACAAGTTATACAAAGTATTTTAGATTCGTTCAAATACCTCATTGGAATATCCAAAATAAGTGTAAAATTGGTTGCCTACCGTTAAGAGTAGGGTGGTTGAGAGCGCTGCCGTAAGAACTACCAGTAGCTCGGATGTCAATAATGTCATTATTGAAGACAGTTTGTTGTCATATAAACGTAAAATGGCAGTCGCTATGGGAGTGTGATTGTGGTGCATCTGTGTTGAAATTCAAAGATAAACTATCATTTTTGTCACGGTTAAGTGTTTTTAGTCGTCGGAAAATGAGCATTGGATTATTATCTGCAGGTGAGTACGGTTCGCTTGGTATTTCCCGAAAATCTCGTTTTAAAAATTTCGCATTTTTTTCGTTTAATTTTTAGTGGTTATTTGGGTTTGTTTACTTTTCGCCGATCATTTAGGTGTACTATTCGAATATGATTTGTTTTAGTGCTTTTTTAATTGCATCGTAAAATTTCAACGAGTTTTAATCTAATAGCATGAGTAAGAAGAATTTACTTGTCAATTAGCTGTTGGTCTCTTAAATGTTTTGATTTTAAATTCATCAACTTCTGATTAATTTGGTGATTATTTTGCTAACTCCAGACGAAATTATGTATTATTTATAGCTCGTATTTACTTTGGAGACAACTTTTTGTATTTGTATTAATAATTTTGGACAAACTTTGGGTCAGTATACACTATTTTTTTATTAACTTGATGAAGTCTCATTAATCATGTTATTTATAATGAATCGCCTTGAACTTGGTATAAAATTATATGGAGGATGATAATTATATAAGTTTTTATATAATTTAACTCCTTCGCTCTTCGAAACGCTATAATTAAATAGTGTATTGTTTGATTAGGTCTGTGAAACTTATTTTAATTTTTTACTCTTTCCTACATCCTTTTACAAATACATTATGATCTGTAAGTAATATTACCTTCATCCAATTTCTATCCGAGATAATAGTCCGTGAATTATCATTAAACGATTGAACTTTCACCGAACGTACAATACGTACAGTTTCCAATTAAATTCGGCATTGAAAACGTGAAATGTCAATGCACGTTCTTAATAACACCTAGGTCGTGGTTGAGGTTGGAGCCTTTAGATATCTCTTAATAGATCCACAATTGAAATCGATAGGTAAGTACATTCATAGAAAGTGACAGGATATTCGTTTCTAATTTTTAAGGTGTGTTTTTCTTTCGAATGGAAGTATTTAAACTGTTGATTGCTATATCAAGGCTGTAGATGTTTGTGTACAAGTAAAATTCAGTTTGTCGTAAATAATTTGAAAATAAAAACACCGTCCTGGATTTTGGAAGTTTACTGTTAGCCAGTTGGCGTCCACCACGCCAATTGGTGCCAATTGGTGTGTATTATACCACGCAGTTTATGAATGTTATAGGCAGTGTATTATTAACTAATTTAGGAGAATTTAACGGGAATATTATGGAAATTGTTGACATTAAAAACGCGGTGTCTTTTTTATGCTTTGTAACAACACAAATTCCACTTTCGAATAGTATACTTCATACATTCAACTCGGTTTCTCATCAACATATTTTGAATACCGACACTTTCATCAAGCCATTGACGAAGCAACCCCCTATTTAAAATTCGTCTCACCCTTGAAAATTCGCTTTCCGTGCAGCAGAATGCGCCCCCTACCCTTTCCGTGGCTCCCCGGGGACTCGTCCCTTGTCTCTGCTCATTCTAAAAAAAAGGGCTTTCCCGTTGGCTGTCGGAATTTAGCCTTGGGCGTCAGGGCGCATTACTCGCGACAAGTTGGGCAAAAGTAGGGAGAAATTCGATATAAAATCCTCTCGCGAAAAAACATGCAATAAAATACTCTTATTATTTAATTTCTCTTCATCAACATCCTTTGCACGTAAAGGCGTACGGAAACGAAAACGAAATCCCTCGTCTATTTGATCAATTTTCACGGCGTGGCGTCGGAAATCCGATAAAATAAACTCTCGAGTTTAGGATACGATGCAGTAAACGGTAATTTTTCAATCTTAGATGCGCCAATTGCGGACGTTCGAAAAATGAAATATTATTTCCTATGTCGAAGGGGAGGATTTGAGTAGTTCCTTCTTGTCCACGCACATACAAATTTCCAATAAACCATTACGAATCATCCTCGTCTTCCTAGTAAAGCCATGTTTACCAAAACACCGATTAATTGACTAACAAAAATTGTTATTTATCCATCTACAGCATGAATTATTTCGTGTACTTCTCGATAAATCGAGTCACAACGACTGATTGTTTTCGTATCGTTCACCTCCGCACATGGTGATTCTCGATTCGAATAAATCAATGGACTCCTTTTAATCATCCTGTTGATAATCCTCCGCAGTTAATTCGTTTTCGCTCGATATGCTAATTCATTCGACGGTTATGCATGTATTAAGGAATTTATATCACTTGTAAAAGGCTGTCGTGTATACTTTGTTGCAATTTGTTGCCATAATAAAGTAACTTAATGGTTAATCGCAGCGTAATATCCCTCAAAGACCCTTTACATTATGTCCCGCATCTTTTATGGATACATAATAGAAGGTAAACGGGGTTGATTAATGAATAGGGACAATGTATACTGCATTTTTTATAGAAAACTCCTACTTGCTGTACCTTATTAGACTTACGAGTAAAAAGTCGTCAGAAGTTATTACACATAAATATCGTTTTAATTGATATAACGACTATGAATCATATCTGAAAGGTACAGATGAAAACAACACAATTTACGATCGGCAGTAACTTTAATTTATAATAATTGTACGAACGAGTTTTTAATTAATCAATTGCCTTACGCAATTCACCAATTATTGTTGTATTTCATTCAGATTAGCAGGATATTGCTTGCTCGAGAGCAGCAGTAAAATATCAATTTGTCAAGGAAACGAAGTAACTCGATATCTGCAAGATTTATTGAAATCTATAAATTCGAACAGAAAAATTCTAATATTTTTAACTAATGTAATAAACTGGAGCTTGCAAGGCCATATAATTTCGATATATTTGCGGACAAACTAAAAACAGAAAAGTATTGAGTAATAAACGAAATGTGAAAGTGTTCGGTCACCTAAAGAAAAGTTTTTACTCGCTTGATTTGTATTTGGAAACGAAATTTCTAACTACTTCACCGATCGGACTGGTTTTAATTTATTATTATGATATACGAGTTGACGCGGCTTTTACTTCTTTCTGTATTTTTAGTTTTATTGTAAACGTTTTGAATACTTACATTTTTTATGTTTTGTACTGACACGCGTTTCTATCTCGCCCGCTATAAATAAGCTTTAAAATTTTATATGCTTTAACCTCCGAGAGACGTTAATGTCGGAGCATTCTAATAGGGAAGTGCTGCAACCGTAAATATTTTTCTTAACAGAAGGAACTAATGATCGATTGCAATCGTTATGAATTTGTTCAGTGACCTTTTTTAGTCTATTAACTTACATAAGGATTCACGCGTTTATTTCTTCCTTATTAACGTTTCGTGTTCTTTGCATTTTTCTTTTAATAAATAACATTACTTACACCTACTTTTTAGTTTTGTTGTTAAAACTAACCAGGATGTAAGGTGGTGTTTTTGACGCGTGCATGTGCATCAAATAGCGATTTTAATTGGCCATTTTCGATTCGAAATTAATTTCTCTTCCATTGAGCTCCATTCGGTCTCTCGCTCGCCATATTGTCTATTTGTACCGAGCGATATCATCTCGCATTCAAAATGTTCTTTTCTGAATAGAATTTCATAACAAAGAACCGATAAATCCTCGAATGCAAAACAAACGCAACTTAAACCGAACGAGGCGAAATAATTTATCCATTCTAAACGCTCGAATTGTAGATTATTTGTATGCATTGCACTTGCTGCTGAATTAACCATAGAATTTACGCTAAATGCAGGTTTTAATAGAGAGTTTTTGATTGAAAATTGACCTATTTGAGAATAGGGGCATTTGATATAACATCAAAATAATTTAACAACCTCTGTTATGAATAATTGTAATATGTGAAAGATCGTTTCGTAGGTCAGTAACATCGAGGTTTAGATTTGTATTTGCAATGCCAATATGTTTTAACACCTTCATGTTTGATTTCGGTATTTATGTATGTATGCTAGGAATGTTTTAAAAATCGTTTTGTTTGTGCGAAATACATATTTGAACATTGAGAAGCGAAAGCAAATAGGTACAAGTGGTAGTGCATGAATTTGGTCGCAATTAAAGGGTGTTCGAATGTTGATTTCAAAATATTTTTAAAATACGACAGAGAAACAAACATTTTCGATTATTAATGGCCAATCTCTCCTCTCACTAAACGCTATTAAACCTTCGAAAAAAAAAAACACCTTAATGCATAGATTAAAAATAATCTAATAGGACCCATTTCGGTTTGAGCTTGGCTCGTGTTAATGTGAAGTATATCTTTGAGAATTTTCTAATTGCGCTCGAACTCCACTTTAAAACAAAAGCGTAAATTAGTTTAAGAGTTTAGGTTAACTGTAATCGTCCAGATAGCGTTTGTCAACAAACGTATTAACATAATAATGACATACTCGCTTTATAACGCGGACATCTGTTTTATTCCTTGTTTACACTTTATTATGTAAATGCCTCCTAGTCTGTATATCTCCGGCATTGTAAATACTGTAATATAATTAACAAAAAGTTTTCGGACTTTATATTCACTCCAGTTTATTTCGGGGCGACCGATGAACGAGGAAAAAAAACTGCACCAGTACTCGTACATTTCTCATCGTTCGTAAATCGGTCCGTTTGTTTGAAATATGTTTTAATTTTAGACGTTCAAGGCGGATTCGAAACGGTCTCTCTCACTCGCCACATTCGAAAAATTGTGCACGCCCGATTAAAATTCAAACTAACGAGATAAATGCAACATTTTAAATTTATTGTCAGTCGCAACGATTGATTCCGAGCACGTTTCATCGAGAAACAATAGAGTTTTCAGGAACTCCCGTAAAAATGGCGTTACGCTATAATGACGTTCCGATTAGTGTCGTTACAATCGATGCAAGATAAAATAAAGTAACAGAATTTTCATACAGAGTGTCCCAGAGTATGGGAATACAATAATACGTTTGTCTGTATTCATCAGTGCGTCTTTTTAAGTTATATGCGCTTGTTTATCTTGACAGTAGTACTTTGTTGTTATGGACATCGTTTAGGTTAAAGAGGTTCTTTAAACGATTGATTAGCGTTACAAAGGAGCGCTGAATTCGGGCCATTGTGTTCTTAAATAAGAATGAATATCATAGAATCTTGGAAATTGGATTCTATACGGATTTCGGAAGATTTTTGCATCTTAAATTCATTCCATGTCTTCCCAATCGCGGAATGTTCAGGAAAAATCTCTCATCACCTGCACAGAATCCTCATATTCCGGCACATCCTTGGTCCGCGGTTGGAATTTTTATCCGGGCTTTGGCGACGAGAGCGAGTCGCGAGAGCGGACGTTCGTTGCGAAATTGTATGCAAATTACGTTCGGGAAACTAATTACTATCGACGCATTAAAAATTTTAACATCTGGTTTAATGATTCTCTGCGGCGTGTCGCACATACATCGCACGCCACCGATGGGATGTGCCCATTAACCGTGCAGAACAGACCGAATGGAAACGAAGCACCGGAAGCGCGGAATTCATTCGAACCGGTTATGTTATCAATTTCGAGTTAATTATTTTCGCATAAGTTAGCTAAGTACGGTCGTAATTTTACGGCGGCGTAGATTCGCAACTGATGTGGTATCGGTTTGGTCGAAAGGCGATTTATTAGGAGCAAAAATACACGTGAAAGTTGGAAATGAAAATTTTACCGGTTTTTAGATTACCTACTTTTGATGTTGAATAATATTTTCTCCAGATGAAAATCACAACAACATTGGTGTCTGATGTGTTTGTTTGGTTTCAGGGGTGTTGAAATTAACGTGTTTTTTTTTTAATTTCGCCGATTTGCCGGCGTCTTTTCTAATAATAAACAATAACATTGTAACCAACGCGTGCATTAAAATTTATTAGTTTCTCAAACTGATTCTTAAATTACGAGTTGTAAGACGACTCGCCGCATTCGATGTTTACAACCATTAAAATTCATTCGAAATAGAGGCTGGAAACTTTTTATACCGGGTGATTACAAATGATTTTTTTTCTAAATTAAAAGGTAATAGCTCTTAGCTCTTGAAGCATCAGTTATGCATCGGTTTCTAGCCATTTAGATTTAACAAACTGAAAAATATTTTGCTCCGCTTTCGGATAGAAATTATGGTTATCAAATTAATTTTTCATAAAATGGGTTCACTCGGCGTTTTCACTATAGACCAAAAATAGCCGGGCGAAAAATCAATCTTAATTTCCTACTTTTTATTTAATTATATTATCCTATCCTTTCGGCAACATTTCTATTTTTGTCGTTGATTGATGATGAAACAAATACACCAATAGAAAGCCAGAAGACCAGTTAATTAACTGGAGACCTCAAGTCTCCATATTAATGCTTCTAAACGCTTTTGTTAAACCTATTAAAATTGCATTCGCCTTGTCCATCTTAATTTTGACCTAGTTTACTATATTTACATTAGAATAAACCGCAACAACGATAATTAAATAGCGCGCCAGTTCGCTTGTTTATTGGCATTCCCATTTTCATACTGATTGCTTTATATTGGCCATTTTTTTCCTTCTCGACGCCGATATTATTTATCTTGCGTCGAGCTGTTCGAAAACAAATCTAAAATTTCCTCGCAATAAACACATTTCCCACTAATGCAGCGATGACGTCATACGCTCTTCGCCAGAAATGTGCTGTATAGTAATTTTTATCGAGTCGAGGAAATTCGGAAAAACGAAAACAAACTGTAAAAAGGAAAAAAATCACAAATATTATGACACTAAAAAATCGAGCGTCGCACACACCCGGATGTTGGTGATTACTTTTGAAGTCGATGGTTTTCGAGCTTTATTTTTCCAGTAGTTAAGTAGAAAAGAAGAAAAAAACTATATTTAATTTTACACCTAAACCATATGGGTTCAAGGCGACGCCTTTTAATTGGTCGTTTTTATTTATATGAAGACTTAAAATAAAATGCTGAAGGTGCTTGCCATCTCACGTTTAAAAACATGCTAAAACTTTGGATTCTACGAGCTTTTCGAAGAAAATCTAAATGCATTACTAAAATTCAGAGGCAACAATGTAATTTTTATTAACCTCAAAACATTAGCAGTAATGATGTAATTAAAGGGATTTTGTTAATGAAATGTGAAGGAAATACATTAATGGATTATTATGTGTATTATTCCATTGAAGGTATTTTATGAAACACCTGTCGATGTTATACAGTGTGTTCGATTCAAGGACGACGAGCGAGTGCATTTTGAAAAAGTGAGTCGACAAAAATAGAAAAAAACTTGCAGGAATTTATCTGCATTTATCAATTTTAATGAACCATTTCAATTGTAGAATCTCGTGCTTACAACGGAAAATATTCCAATACGATTTCTACAAAATTCGCAATCAAATTCCACAAAAGTGCCGTACTCGAGGAGAGCGTAAAATCAGGCGTAATTTTTCATTAATATTTACCTCATACCGTTTACGTAAAACAAACAACGTAAATACATCAAACACCTATGCTGTTTATCGTTTAATCGTCCGTTTCCGCGATGCAAAAATGAAACGGTTAATAAATTTAATCGCGTGCGTTCGCCAAATTTACATAACTCGCTTTTTCGGTTATTTCGTAAGATTACAAGACGAGATGTATCCCTGACCTCTGTCTCGTCGAGACAACAATGCCTTCGTCCACTTTCACCGGATTTTTCGGCTCGTAAACTACCATATTCACCCGAATAAAAAGGTCAAAATCGACTCAATAAAAATATGATAAACAACAGTTAGTATTATAGAAAAATAAATTAACCATATTATTTACATCGACCTAAAAAACCCACTATAATTTTCGTGCATTATACTACGTTATAATGTCTTGCGGAACCAAAAAAACCGAATGTAGAACATTAATACACTGCCCGTTTTCAATTAAAAGCGCATTTTTTACGTAAATCGAACCTACTCTATCATTAAAAAAATAGCGCTATGCGGATTTGTGCGATGGTTACCGATACATGTCAGTGCCAGTAACAAGTGGCATCGACAAAATGTTGGCCGACTTCGAATCGGAATTGATTAACTTTCGAAACCGCGTCGAACGCGAAACAATCCGCTCTAGCACTCGTACGGGACGCGGATGAAAAAAAAAAATCGACGCTAAACTAATCGAGTTCGAATAGAAATCGAATCGATTAAAAACCGACATGACATAACGAAAGCGTGTAAAATGTACGCTGTAATGGGGTTTCTATGTGCAGCATTTGTCACCGTGGTGTCCTAGGAGGTGAGTAAAATGCAAAAGTGTAAGTTTAGATAGGTACAAGAAAATTTTATTGCGATAATTTTACTCGTTTTAGTATTTACTGCACCATTTGACAACAATGTATTTCGTTCCACAAGTCATTATGACTTCTAAATATCAGAAATTTGTTCAAAAGAAAACAATATTTTTGTTGTGTTGTTGACTCGAGTTGGCCGGCGCAAATACGAGCACTTTCCACTCGATAATCGATATTATTAATAAGTTGTGGGGCGACGTCCGAAAATGGAAGTCGATTTGTTATTTATTCATCGATTATGTAAATGCTCGTATATCGGTTCGCCAACTCATTGCACTTTCACCGGGCGATTTTTTTCGTACGTTCGATTTCGCTCGTTCTCCGAACGCGATTTTCCCGAATTAAAAGGACGCACCCGAAAATGCGGCACGCAAGAACATAATATTATGTAATATCATCAATCGCACAAACCGAGCAAATTATACAGTACGTAGATGTATCCGAACTATAGAGTAACTCCTTTATACTGCTAAAATTTGCTCATATTTTTTGATAACTCGAAGACAAACTCTTATTGCGGTGT
This sequence comes from Phyllotreta striolata, assembly GCA_918026865.1. Lineage (NCBI taxonomy): Eukaryota > Metazoa > Arthropoda > Insecta > Coleoptera > Chrysomelidae > Phyllotreta > Phyllotreta striolata. Next base: position 4,155,938 of record OU900098.1, on the reverse strand, counting down.
ACCGGATTCCCCGGATTTAAAATCCATCCTACTCCGCGAACCGATTTCCATCGGTCGCGGGCCGGCCGGCCGAGAGCCTCCAAGTCTCCTCCGAACAGTTAGACGGGTTTTCGCCAAGAACCCGACCGGAACCGTCCACGCGTCGCCGATAGCGTGCAAGAATCGCTCCGAGACCACGAGAAGAAACAGAAGGTGAACGATCTATAATTCCCGTTCCGGGTTTCCCCCCGAGTTCTTCCACAAAACGAATTTAACCTGTACGCAGGGTGAGTCACGTAGGCTAAGTGGGTCATATCACTACCAAATATGAAGTAAATCAGACGGGGAACAATACTGTATAATGTATTACAGGGTGGTTGAGTTACCCGTGATGTGTTTATTAGTCTCGCCCTGTACCACGTGCTTCCTGCAAGTGAATTTTAATTTCCAGTACGCACGTGATGCGGTGTAAAGCTGGCGTTCGTTCGGGTCGTATAGTGCCGCCCGACGCGGGGCTTTCGCTTTTCAGGCGTCTCGGGCTCGGGCGACGCTCGATCGCTAGTTTCAGTCGGACCGGCGGCGTTTTCAGCTGGAGGCGCCGGAAAATAGGCGAGCGGAGCGCGGAAGTCCGCCGGCGAATCGGCTCATCGACGGGAAAGGGGTGTGTTCGCGGGGCGAGTTTTTTTTTTTTGTCGTGACAGTGCCGCTGATATGTGAGCGATAAACGGCTGATTGGTAACCGGGACTTCCCGTTAGTCCTTGCGGAGTCCTTGACGAGCGGCAAAGGGTGTATCGATGACACTGTCGTGCTATGATATGTTCTGCGTTAATTTCGCCAAGGTTTGGACTTTAGTTTATTTCTATTCAAAAAAAAAATATGCAAAAAAATAATCGAAATCTCGATAGGGTCACACTTGCATATTCAATTTTCGAATTGTCATTAATTTCAAATTGAAATTTCATTATGATATCTTCAATTTGAATTTTAATACGAAAACCTACATATTAACACTATGTTAATAAGTGTATATATTATATTTTATATTATATCACAATTTAACCGTAATAGTAGGCTATCCGTATGGGAATTTGCAGCAGTATGTGAATGTGACAAAAAAAGCTATAAATTCAGCCGATAGGACGGTTGTGAAACGCACCAAAAAAACAATAAGTGAATAAAAATATTATATGATTGTATGCCTTTATTAGACACATGGCTGCCATACTCATCAGATTATAAATAATTTATGTTTCGTTCCAGTGGTGTGGCATTGTTTAATGTACTGTTGTAAATTCGAAGTCGTTAGTAAGATTTACATAGTAGAACAACAACCGATCTAATTATCAGTTATCATTCGGCAAATCAACCGTATTTTGATGTTATGCATCAGATAACTTGCTTACCTTTGTCTTACCAAAAACTTGATGTATTCTTCAAATATTCCTCAAACCTACTATTTCCATATAACATGCAACAAACATGTAATATCAATTTATATTGTTACTTATAACAATTATTATATACTTGTTTCATAGGTATGTGCCTAATCTTATCCCCGATTATTTCTAAATTCCGAATTTTTATTCTCAATGTGTATTGATTTGATTGTCAACGCTGTACTGAACATCATTATGAAACATCTAACAAAACTATAAAGGATTAAAGTTAAGCAGTTACGCCTATGAGACGTTTGCAATGATAAATATGTAACATGAATTTTAAACCGAATGGCTATATCAATGTCGACGGATTCTTTTGCGAGTGTTGCATACGTTTAAAGTTCCAGTTGTTGTTACAAAAAAGTTTTACGACGTTCCGGAACAGAGAGGGACATGAGAAACGGCATTAAAGACGACCTCTCGGCTCGGTTTCGTCGTCGTTCATTCATCTAGATGATATCCAACGGGATTTCACCGAAGGTTAACACCTGCACTATTAATTAATCCCTCGAATTAGGTTAAATACCGGCCCGCACAAAATAATGCCTATAGTACGTTCGTGTTAACGTAATGGTGATGTCACAAGGGGAAGAGGATTTACCAATAGTTTTTATGTTATATGTTACTTTGTCTATCGGCAAACTTCCTTATAGAAGTTCATAGAAGTGTTCAAAGGCGCAGCAGTTGCATTTTTAGCGTTTTCTTCGGCGAGAACTTCTTCGCGATGGCGGTGAAATTCGAAGAATTTTTATAGTTTGGACGTGAGGCGTATTTTCTCTCTGCTTTCTCGGTGTCAGTCGGTTGTGGAGTTTTCGACTTTTATTTCGTATAAATTTCGCGACGACGCGCAGCGACGTCTAACTTTAGAATGTCGAATAGCTGGAATAGCTTCCTCGTACAAGGCCCAGCGCCCGTGGGAATTTTTTATCGGTTTATTATTTATAACAGCGTAAGTGCAACGCGATACTATTTCACATTTTACAAGTAGATACAGTATGTTCAACTTATATATGACGTCACGAATTGAAATATTGCGATGATCCCGCGTTATAATTTTTGTCAAGGAAAAAAGAGTCTCCTGTAACAAATATCTGATTTAAATTGAAATGGAGAGGTTTCTAATCAACGTATAAATTATTCTAAATGATTTTAGGATCTTGTAACAGTATAATTAACAATTTTTTCGGTTCGATTTCCTAACGAGCCTCGGAAATTGACTGCACTATAAATTTTCTAAAATAAACCTGGCAGATGTTTGTGATTTGAGAATAGAATTCGTGCGGTCCCCGATAATTCCTTATCGGCATCTCCCGGTCGATTTTCGAAAATTCGTGGCATTTTCGACGGGAAGAAAAAAAGCCCGACAACAAAATACTTGAATATTTTCGCCAAATCCAAAAAAATGTGAAAATGAATTTATTGATTACATTCGTAATCTTCGAGCTGAGTCAATGCTTTGGAGCCGTTCGTCGATAAGTAATCGCTAATAAATTTCAACAATCGATTCCGTCCATCGAGCAAATATTACTTGTTCGGATTTTCAAAAGCCGAATTCTGTTAGTTGTTATTCGGCAGTGAATACGCGGTGACAAAAGTTCGGTTTCAAAATTACGCTTATTTCTCATCGATTCTTTTTTGTAATTTTTAGTTGTACGTTCGTTTCATTAATAACTCGATATATGTTCGATTACATTCATTAATTATTGATTTTAATTATTTCACTGAAATGTTGTAAATATTGGATTTTGCTAATGTGTATAACAATAGGTATAACGTCTGAGAGTTTATTAGATTTTATCTAAAAAAATCTAAAAATATTGACATAAATTTATAAGGAAATATGAAAATAATGCTACTGATATTAAACCAATATTTTTTAATTTTTAAATACACTCAACTTACTGAGGAAATTTCTTTTAAAAAGTAGATAAAATATCTTGCTAATGCCAAGCAATTTCCAGCGTTAGTTGAAATTTTTCCACAACAAATAGCAGTTTGAAACATTCGGATTTTCACGACATTTGAATCACGACGATAAAAAAATCTTATTGACATCGCCGCGAAATTAGGTATTTGTTTTCCTCTATTTTTCGATTATTCGAATGTTATGTGGAGCACAATTTTTACATGTTTGAAATAATTAAAATTTGTAATCGATTGTTCGAACGCCTTCGAGAAAACTGGATTTGTATTTTATTGTCACAAAAGTAACGACTTTCGTTAGGATTTGGTTCTTTTGCTATCGTCATAATTTCGAATTGCAAATGGGCAAAAAGGCTTCGGGCCAGGTGTATATAATGAAAACGTGGGAGAGGAGGAAGTTCAAGAAGCGGGTGAATAGAATTTTAAAGGTGAACATGACTATATGGTTTGACCAAAACATGGAGGTACTAACAACGGTTTAGAATACAGAAATTTATATTTTTTTGTATCGTGTAAGATAATAAAATCGGATTTTCCTTTGCTTCCAGGCATTATGTTCTGAAGTGTACGAGATGCAAATCAGCGAAGCGGCCGGCGGGGTGCCCTCACTGGGAGCGGAGCCTTGCAGGTTCCCCAAGCTCGAAGAATGCGCCCATTTCCACTACGAAAGGGTGCAACTACCCCCGCTCACCGTCATCCTCCAGACTAATATGGATCAATCGCTTCATTCGCAACACAGTGAGTACACCTAACATATATCACGCTCGAGCTAATCTTGCGATGACGACACGAACTGAACTTAAGTTGGCCTTTTTTGCATCGATAATACAGCGAACGAGGACGCAGATGACGAATGGTTCATGGTACAGGTGACGTCGGGAGAGGCGTGCTGGATTATCCAGAGGAACTTCGAGAATTTCCAAATGCTGGACGATCAACTGCATCAGTGCATCTTCGACAGGAAAATATCCCAACTGCAAGATCTCTCTAGTCAGTCTCCGAACGACGAGGAACTGGAGGTAAATCGCGTACGCAGTCATTTGTGGCTTCGGGTTTAAAAATCGTCTCGACCGTAAAAGGTCGCTGATCTCTGTAATGTAATTACTTACGGCGTTGCACTTTACCCCTGGCGCGTTTTAACTAGGAAAGGGTTGCGATATCGCGTCGGTAATACGCCGAGTCGAGGGGACCCCGGCAGCTAGAAACCCGCCGGATTTCGCGTTATTGCGAAATTTAATCGAAAATTGCGCCTCGTAAAAATTAAACTGAACGAATCGGATTGATGTCTCCATCGAAACGTTCATTTCCATTCCTTTGATGTAGTGTCCCGCTGCACAAATCGGCGAAATAGGACAATCGATAACTATCTTCCGAAAGGAATTTTGTACGGCGTATGTAGGTCGCAGCGTTATGCGGAATACACGGAAATTTTGGGAAAATAAATAAACTCGAAAGTAGGATAAATAGCCAGCGCGTCGGAACTTCCAACATACTTGGCGAAGTTGATGGAGAAGTAGGTCTCCCGGTTTTTTGAAAGTTTAATGAGCCAAATGGAGGCGCCTACTTTATCCTTTACCCGAGTAAAATGGGAAAAAATAGTAGCGGATTTTCACGCACAGTTTAGTATAGTCACTGAACTTCACTGAAGTTACGCGGATTTTAGATAAAGTAATTTGCAATGACTGAATTTTAAAAGCGGTATTTTCAAATTTTTCCTGTTTCGTTGGTAAATACAAACTGTTCAAAATTTTAAACAAAAGCAATTCGAAACTATAATTACTTACTGTGTGCTCAAATTTTAAATCACGACCCTTTAAAAACGGCTTCATTAAAAAAGTGTTGTGAATATTTTACAGACGGATTCAATTTTACACGTATGCACCCTCGATTTAATCGATAGCACTTTTTTCGAGCACGTTGTTGCATCAGGCGATATGTGTGTGTATGCATGCACTAACGCACACAATGGGAACAAACCTCATCCGAAAGGGCTGACTCACGATAATTCACCTTTTTCCCCATTATTTTTTTATATAGAGTAACGACACGAAATGAATTTCCTACCCCAGTAAGTACGCTAATTACTATGCGCTCGATCGTAAACGAACATAAGGGGTTGTTTTTTAGTTTTTTTTTTAATCATTAGGTGTATTTTTAAGAGTGGTAAAATATGTTTGTACAGGGAGTTCATAATAGCAGAAACGTTACTTTTCTATGAGTAATATTTTTTGGTTTAAAATCAACATAATCGAGTCATTTATAAAAAAAAATTATAAACTTTTTTATACGCTTCGTATTCAATTGAAAGCAAAAAAAAAACACTACAATCTATTTTTTCTGTACATCGAAAATAATTTCGATTAGCTCGCGAATATTTTCCCAATGTTTCATTATCGATCGGATTCGTTCATCATTCACTCGTACCGCCAATCTTTAACGAAAAACTGCCATGGATCACGTAAGTATCCACGAATGCTAAAAGCGCCCATAAAACCTAAAATATCCACGATCGGATAAATCACCGGCGTTTCCTCTTCCAGACCAAACTGATCCTCTACTTGGAGCGCTTCAGCAAAATCGCCGACAACTCGGTGAACTGCGGGCCGGTGCTGAACTGGCTGCAGATGGACAACAAGGGCCACAGGCTGCTGGTGCCCAGCGAGGAGAGCCGCTCGATCAACACGCCGGCCGTGGCGGCGGCGTACAGCGTGCGCAGATACGTTTCGCAGGTGAGGAACCCATTCGCGAGCACCAACTTTTTTTTACACCTGATCGCTCTGTTGCTTGCAGGCCCGAGACGAACTCAATCTAGAAGTAGGCGATATGATCTCAGTTATAGACATGGCTAGTCCGGGGGAGTCGATGTGGTGGCGCGGCAAGCGGGGCTTCCAAGTGGGGTTCTTTCCTCAACATTGTGTTCATATTATAGGCGATAAGGTGCCGAGGAATATACCTCTACCGCCTCCCGTCGTCGGGTAAGCCAATTAAACGCTATCTTAATCGACTCTATATTTTAAATAACGCTATTAACTGGTAGCATCCGTTTACAGACGCTATGAGTCACGATGGAATTCGTATGATAAACCTCATAAAACCTATTGAATTACCTTATTTAACTGCAGTTATTTGACCCACTTGTCTAGTATGCTATTGTCGTACGCTCTTTTAACATTAATTTAATTTCTAATAACAATATGATTAACAAATTAGTCGCGAGCAATGAATGTATTTTTATCTATAGGTCCTTAGCGTTAACGCCGATCAAACCTGTATTGAGGAAGCACGGCAAGCTGATCACGTTCTTCAGGAGTTTCATACTGAACAGGCCGTCGAGGAGGCGGCTGAAGCAATCGGGCATACTGAAAGAGAGGGTGTTCGGGTGCGATTTGGGCGAGCACCTGCTGAATTCCGGCAACGACGTGCCGCTGGTGTTGAAGTGCTGCGCCGAGTTCATCGAGAAGAACGGAATAGTCGACGGCATATACAGGTAGGAGGGTTGTTTGCGATTGTGAAATAGTTTAATTGTAACGACGATCGTTTCTTTAGGTTGTCCGGCGTCACGTCGAACATCCAAAAATTGAGGAACTCGTTCGATGAAGACCGAATACCAAATTTATTTACCGAAGATATTATACAAGATATTCATTCTGTGGCGTCTCTGTTGAAAATGTACTTCAGGTGAGTGAAACTAACGCGTCGACGCATTTTACGTTCATGGGCCAGTCGCAGGCCGATATTTTGGCGTTGAATTGAAATATCCCGGGGCACTTCATCAGCGCTTTCTTGCCCTCGAAGCACTTGTAGAACGCGTTGCATTTCTCTTCGTGGGGCAGCAAGGGATCGGGCTCGAACGGGTCTGACTTGGGAGGGCATTCGCCCGGTTGCCTGGTCGTTACCTCGTATGATCCATCGGTCAATTCGCCTAGATTGTAATAATCGGAAAAACTCCTGTCGAATCTGAAACTTGGAGACCCCCTGAGCCTACTCCTCGCGGAGTTTAGCTTTGTGAAAATCAACTTACACATCGTCGTTGTTGAATTTCAAATTTCCGCAAGGTACGTTGTACGCGTCGTCGCAATTGGCGATTAGAGGATTAAATAAAGCGCCGTCCGGGCATATTTTCGGGATTTTTTTACCGTAAACGCAACGGTAATACAAGTTGCATTCGGATTCGTGCGGTATTTGTTGATTTTCTATGGCGCAAATTTCGTCCTGTGCGCCTGCAAAATGGGCGACAATAATTCATTGTGAACATATTTGAAATAATTCATTCTGTTATACGGCGAAAGTAATTGTGTGTTTTTTCTACTGTTAATCAACCATGAGTTTAATGAGTATTTAACTAAACACATGTGTAATAATCTTTTAATCGTTAATTTTGTTTTTTTACATGACACATTAAACGATGCAAACATTGTTACCTGGAAATTGCTTTGTTGGTTTTTTTAACAAAAATATTTTTTTTTCATTTCTTTACTATTTAAATCTTATTTAGTGAAAATTAATAGGTCAACACTTACCTAAAACGTAAGTTCTGACAACTCCTGCGTAGAAAATAATGAACAATACAATGCCTGCTAAATAGAATTTCATTTTTTCTTTGATCAATCAATGGAAATTTGAATCTATCAAAGATACATGAGACTTCTAAAGGCAATTTAGACTCGACTACAGCAGATAACTAACCGTGCTATCTTTATATACTGTTCGAATTAATCCAAAGATATTAAAATATTTTTACTTACTTACTGCTTCACTATCAAAAGATAAAGAAGTAATCGTTTAATTACGCTATAGGTTAAAACATACTTATCTAGAAGAAAATGTACATAGGATCCTACTGTTACATGCTAAATCAAAGAACGAGCATTTAATACTGAGTTTTATTTTAAAGAAACAAATTTACAATCCGAAGGTATTGGTTCTGTTGGTTCAGTTGAAATGTTCTTCCACTTAAGGTGCTATTGTCGAATCCAAAATATCGAGTCTATGAGACTTTAAGCGTCAAAAAAATCTATTAGGTCCGCGATGTCGAATGGATCCATTGACTCGTCTGAAGGGGCTAATGTCGATTCGGCGAGGTTTTGACTGTCTGCTGTAGGCGATGATAATTCTACAGGTGCTACTGTCGTATCTATGGAGCTTTGAGTGGTTTCTGTAGGCGATGATAATTCTACAGGTGCTACTGTCGTTTCTATAGGGCTTACATCGGCTACTACAGGAGATGATAATTCTACAGGTGCTACTGTCGTTTCTACGGGGCTTAGATCAGCTACTGTAGGCGATGATAAATCTACAGGTGCTACTGTCGTTTCTATGGGGCTTACATCGGCTACTACAGGAGATGATAAATCTACAGGTGCTACTGTCGTTTCTATAGGGCTTACATCGGCTACTACAGGAGATGATAATTCTACAGGTGCTACTGTCGTTTCTACGGGGCTTAGATCAGCTACTGTAGGCGATGATAAATCTACAGGTGCTACTGTCGTTTCTATAGGGCTTACATCGGCTACTACAGGAGATGATAATTCTACAGATGCTACTGTCGTTTCTACGGGGCTTAGATCGGCTACTGTAGGCGATGATAAATCTACAGGTGCTACTGTCGTTTCTATGGGGCTTACATCGGCTACTACAGGAGATGATAAATCTACAGGTGCTACTGTCGTTTCTATGGGGCTTACATCGGCTACTACAGGAGATGATAAATCTACAGGTGCTACTGTCGTTTCTACGGGGCTTAGATCGACTACTACAGGCGATGATAATTCTACAGGTGCTACTGTCGTTTCTATGGGGCTTAGATCGACTACTACAGGCGATGATAATTCTACAGGTGCTACTGTCGTATCTATGGAGCTTTGAGTGGTTGCTGTAGGCGATGATAATTCTACAGGTGCTACTGTCGTTTCTACGGGGCTTAGATCGACTACTACAGGCGATGATAATTCTACAGGTGCTACTGTCGTATCTATGGAGCTTTGAGTGGTTGCGGTAGGCGATGATAATTCTACAGGTGCTGATGTCGTTTGTAAGAGGCTTTGAAAGTCCCATGAAGGCATTGCTAGCAGGTTGTTGGAGCCCAATAAACTGTATGAAAATGTTCCATCGTAGCCAAATTGAACTAAATAGAGCCTCTCTTTGGGGTTTCCTTCCATATTCCGGGGTTTGAGGGAGTCATCGAACGGTGTATTTGCCTCGTCGGAACCGTCGCTGTAAAATGAATAGTTGTTAATGAGCGTTTTTGTAGTCCTAAATTAGTGCTTTAAAAAGTGTAAAGTTAAAGTAGTGCTTTAAAGAACTATGTGGAATAGTGGATTCCAAGAAAAACATTATTTTTTTAATCACTTACTCTTCATTAGGTGAATTTGGATTGCATTCGACATTTTCTTTGTCGTCGCATTCATTCGTCACAAAGTTGAACAGCATTCCATCTTCGCATGATTTTAGGATCAATTCTCCATTGATGCATTCGTAATAGAGCTTGCAGTTAGTTTCGTCGGGCAATAGTACGTTATTATCTGTACACTCTGCAATGGAAAATGTTGAACATTTTATTTGTGAAATTGTAATAATTTTGTACTTACTTGTGGGTACAGGCAAACTTTTGGCCGTAACACAATAAACTAAACCGAAGAAGAACACGAACTTGATCATTTCCATGTTACTTTAATCAATCAAAATGAAATATTTTGTTTCTATTAAAGCAGGAATTAGAAGGCTACTGATGAATTGTGCAAAAATTACAGCTCTTATATACTCGTCGAGTGTTTTTTGTTTTTAATTTAAAAATTGAGTTAATCCATGCTAAAAATTACCGTATTTATTACAGTCATTTGTAAATAATTCATCGCATCATCATAAAATCTTCCTAAATTTTGTTTTATTTCTACTAAAAATTGTAGTTATTTGTGATATTTAAAGAAGTTGTAATAAACTTAACAGGGAGTTGCATACAGGGAAAAAGAATGTTACATAATATGGAACAACGTAATATAAAATAGTATTGAAAACAAACGTTCTAAAGGTGAATTGAACGTACAGATGTTTTTAAGTACATTAAAAATAATGTAATCCCACAATCCATTAATAAATAAATAGCATTTAGTAGGCAATCAAATGTTTAAAATGTAAAAAATCAAAATTCCCTCATTTTTAACACTACATAAACCCTTAATCGGTTTCAAGTCTTATCTCGTCTTATTTCAAGTATTATATCTTCGAAATTGATGACTTAATTTATTGCGTTAACACGGTCCATTAAAAATTAAACAGTTTTTTACTTCGTTCGAGGACAGTCGATAAAAAATAGCCTTTCTTTGTCGACAGAGAGCTACCAAATCCGCTGTGCACGTATCAGCTTTACCAAAGTTTCGTCAACGCCGTTCAAGGGTGCAACACAGCCATCAGAAACTCCGAATCGGATCATGAAAGACTGTTAAAGATGAGAGAAACTGTACAGAAATTACCTCCACCTCATTACAGGTACGTTTGTTTCTTAGTTAAAATGTTAACCGGTCATCAACTTTGCTACGATTACATTCTAACTAAAACATTTCAGAACGTTGGAATACCTAATGAGGCACTTGGCTAAGGTAGCTATGCACGGTTCAAACACGGGAATGACGACGAGGAACGTAGCCATAGTATGGGCCCCTAATTTGCTGAGATGCGAATCGCTGGAAGTGGGCGGCGTGGCCGCCCTGCAAGGCGTCGGGGTGCAGGTACTTCGTCTCGTCGGGCGTCTGTTGCGTGCGATTCTAACGAAATTTTCCCCGGATCCGTTTCAGGCGGTCGTCACCGAATTCCTCATATGCTACGCCGATTTGATATTCTGCGATCGTCTGCCGAACTTCGATCAGCGCGCCGTCGTCAACGAGAATTTGCTGTCGAAGAAGTGCCGGCCCAACAGCCTAGCCATATCGACGCCCACCAAGCTGATCACGCTGGAGGAGGCGCGGAGCAAGCATTTGTCCAGCAGGACCGACGATTGCAACTACATCGAAGTCGGAGGCGGGCCCAACAATTTGCCGAAGAAATACCACACCGTCATTGAGTTACCATCAGGTAATTGTAGAAAAATTTCCACATGTGGGAATTAGAAATTTAATGTTAATTTTTAAGGTTCGAGAAAAAGGGGCCTTACCAAGCGTTCCCCATTGGGTTGGAGAATGTTTTTTTCCAAATCGAGGAATCAAACTCAGGGAAACATGCACAAAAATCGCAAGGCTTCCACGCCGGTAACCGTAAACGTAAGTATTAAAATCATTTTTAATCGAGTGTTTAATTTAAAAATTCCATCCAGTGCAGAACTAAATTGTTTAATTGTCTCACCAGAGCATTATTTTTCCTCCAATTTAATTAAATATTATACATTTAAAAGATTACACTGGTATACAGGATTCTATTTTTTTTATTTTAATATCACGGTATAGTTTCTTACTAAATTGATGTTTTGCTTTCAAATCTAAATTTTTTACTTAAATTTAAAAAAAAAATACTTGAAAAAGTTGCTTAGAATAAAAAGATCTATACGCAGTTAAATAAAAGCATCAACTTATGAGACACCCTGTATAAAACTTCATAAAACAAACCCTCTGTTCCCCAGCGTTACCAGAGTTTAGGAAATTCATTGACATCTATATCTATCATTTGTCTATAATCTATAACCGGTCCAAGTATCATTTGTATCTTTATGCATTCAAGAATCTTTGGTTCTCTGTGTAAAACCATTGTTCATAGATTATAATGCGGCTTTAATCTATACTATCCGTCATTTACGTCACAAAAGAGAGCTTATAGGATATTTATAAGATAAGTGCCTGTACAATTCCAGAGACATGATGTCATGGCAAAATTTAAACATAACAATGACTTTTAATACTCTCTTCTTTTAAGTTAAGCATTCGATTCGATTAAGCTCACCTGGAATTATTCGTTTTTTTCAATAGCATATTTGTTAACAGGAAAAACACACGTGTCATGCGATCTCTCTCAACAACAACAACGGAGGAGGAGGGGTGAAATCGGCGGAAAGTCTAACGTCCGGCCATTCGGAGCCCGCCAATTCCGAGGATATATTAGCTCCGTTACGTTCCTTAATTAAACCCCCTGGTCACAACAGGTATTTCATTTCGTCAGAAATAAAAGTATAATTTAACATTGCATGCTTTTTAATCTCACCCTTACTAAAAATTCGCTCCATTTCATCATTTTTGAATGTTGGGAAAAGTAAAACTGGACACGACCGGAAAGGAAGTGGAAAAAAATATATAAACTAACGAATCGAATGTGTTTTGTTTGTCGAATTTAGTAGTATTTGTAGTATTGGTTGCTAATGCTAAAGTTGTGGCGTAAGCATTCGATTCCTTCGGCACAATCCATATGTACTAATTTATTATTTTTAGGTCCGTATCGCACGATTCTTATTTTGATACGTTGCAAAATTCCCAAAACAATTCCGAAGGCTCCTTGCTCGATTTGAGTGAAATACAGCTGAATTTCGAATTGGAAGAATCGGAAATGCGGATATTTTCAGAAGATGAGAGTTTAGTCAGTTCCCCAAGGATACAAAAGGAGGTAATCCGTACTCAACTCTAAATCTACTCTGTATATTTAACATTGATATATTATCTTAGTGTCAACGACGAGTGCTGACTCGCGCCCGTCCGGAGGAATACGTCAACAGTACGACGAACTCAGTCAATCCATCGCCGAAGAAACAACCGCGCGTCATACTCTCCCCCGAATCCCAATCGAGGAAGCGCACCAGGCTCGAAGACCAGCTCTCCGACATCCAGTACATCGATTGTAATACTCCGGATAACATCGTATCAACCACGGCTGTGATTCACGCTTTCCCGGAGAGCCCGGTCAACAAATTCTTCGACTCCTATCAGCCCAAGAACAAATCGCCGAGAAACTCCGACAATCTGGACGACAAACGACAATCCTCCGATTCCACTAACACGGTGATAACGAAATCTTCCACCGATTTGGATATTATCAACAGCTTACTAACCACCCCAACGCCCGGATCGCCCGGTTACAAGCAACTGGGAGATAGCAGTTCTAATACAACTCCCGGGACTCCGGCTTACGACAGCTCCCCCACCGAAATCGATAATAAATCGCAGAAGCCCGAAAACATACGAACTACGATCAGCATCACTTACAAATCGCCGCCGCGCAGCACTCCCGCGTCACCGGTGAAGAATCCCTGCACGCACGCGTACGAAAACGTGATTTTGAACACCGAGAAAGTCGACATTCCCACCTCCGCCGCCTCGTTGCCCATCCAAGAAGCCTCGCTGACCGTCAGCGGCGAATTCGTATCGGACAGACCGAAGAGCCTGAGCGCCCTCGAAGACTTCAAAGAGACCACCATCAAGGGAAACTTGAGCTCGAGCGCCATCTGCAACACCAGCGAACAGCTGTCTATAGGCAGCTACGTCGATCAGAGTTCCAATCAATCGTCGGCCTCAAACGTCCAGTACACGGCCAGCATCAGCTCGGCTCCGTACCATTACATCGAATCGTCGAACCGGTGCAGCCCGAGCGATTTGAGTTTGAGCGAAGTCGTGGGCAGCCTGACCGCCAGCCAGACGTCTCTGAGCTACCCGGGCACGCCGTCCAAACGCACGCCCAGTCCCAACGTAAGTCTAACGCAAATATACGACTGCTCCTCGCACGAAGTACTCACCCCGGCCAGTCCCACCGAGACGAAGAACACCAGCGAAGGACTCAGCCTGGAGAATTTGGACAACTTGCCGGACGAGGCCGACGACTGCCCCGTTAGCTCCAATTTGATCGAGTTTAGCCCGCCCGAGACGGACGCCGAGCTGACTCCTACCAAGTCGAACAGCAGCGACAAGAGGAAATCGGACGAGACGCCTCCGGACACCAACTCCTATCAGCAGGTGATTAAGTATTTCAGGCGGTCCGTGCACGAGGTGAACGCTTTGCTCGATATTGAGAACGATGGGAAACTCGAAGACGACGGGGAGGAGGCCGGTAAAGACGGTTTCGATTCGTTGGAGCAGCAGGTGATGCGAGAGTACGAGGTTATCGACGATAACGTAGCGATTGACGATAGAGTGAATGAACGTGTGGAGATCAAGACTGACGAAGGAGACGCGATAGATGAATCAATTTGTACAGTAGAAAATAAGGATATTGAAGTAGTTGTAGATAACGATACTGCGCCTAGTGAGAAATCAGTATTAACATTAGAAGAAACTGAAGATAGTACAAATGTCGATAGTAATCACCCGAGGTGAGAATTTTCCGCTGCTTATCGCTAGTGCGAATATTTATTAATTTCATTGATTTGCAGATTAATGAAGTTTTACGAAAGGGACAGCCTCCCTCCGTGTTTGCGGGCCCGAAAACTCAAACATCAGCTAAAAACCCGATCGTTGGACGAGGAGGATTTCGAGAAAGAATTCGGCTCGAATACCATCGGCTACAAGACCAACTCGTTGCCCAAAACGCTGAATCAACCCAAATCGTTGCCGTTGGACGACGGCAAGGTAATTTCCCTGCACTTGGCCCACAGCTCCGAAAACATCAACAACAATTTGAGCGAGGACGAGCAACAGAAGAAACGCGAAAGGATCGAAAGGTACAAAGAGGAAAGGAGGAAAATATTGCAGGACAGATACCGGTAATTTGTAGAAATTCGCCCGGATAACCGGCGATGTAGACACGTTGATATTTCCTCCAACCATTTCAAATATTTATTTATTTGCAGGTCTGAATCGTTCAAGGAAAACAAAGAAGTGGTGCTGACACGATTGCGAATCTACAAACCCAAGGAGGAACTGCCGGAGCTGGCCAAAATTACCGACGGCGATCTGCCGCCTCGTTCGCGCAGAAGGTCTTCGCGCAGCGAGGACAGCGACAATCCGGATCTGTCTCTCGGCGCCGAAGAACCTCCCAAACGAGAAGCTAGCGCTGTCACGAATTCGAACGAACCCGCGAAAGAGCACTCGAAACCTCGCTTGAAATTCGACGATTTCAACAAGGCCAAGGTGCCGCAGAAGTGCTCGAAAGACGAACGATCTCCGCCCATTTCCAAGCCGATGACGGAGAGCCTCAAGTCGCGAGCGGCGATTTTCGAACAACACTCCAACGCCGTAACGCCGCCAAGTAGTTTGTTCATTCCGAAATTGCGGCCCGTCAAATCTAACGACGCGTTCGGCGGTAAAAACGTGCAGGAGAACCGCGACAAAACGTACGGCAGGTTCGACAGGAAGCAGAATTTAGAAGGCGATCTGAAAGATTTGGATTTTATCAGAATCAAAAGCAAGGAACCGGACGTGTTGAAAGACCGAAGGCATACGTACGAAAGCAGAGAAAGAGAATCGGAAAGCGAGCGCTTGAGAAGAATCAGTTTGGACAACAACAGAAGTCCGAGGTGAGTTTATATATTCTAATAACACTACTAACAAATAAAACTGTAAATATAATAATATAAGCCAAGTACTTCACTCGTATTCGCATTCGTAATCTCTCACCAAATACTACACTTGTATTCGGGATTCATCGGGCTATTGACGGGGCAATTAAACTCCTTGGAGAACTCCTTGGAGTTGCTCAGCACGCCGATGACTCGGAATATGCCGGGCGCGTGCACCGATATTTTAATCCTGCTTTTCGCCGCCTCGACCCGCTGCTGGCCGCACCAAACTTGCGCGAAATTGAGGAAAAATAACTGCTTGTTGGTCAAGTTCAGCTCCGGCAACGTCTCGTCCGCCTCCGGATTGCTGCCCAGCCACGTTTCGTACGCCCTGAACGCCTGCTTCAAGCCGCCGTTATCCGCTATGTTCTCACCTTGGGTCATGTAACTGATAATTGGTTTCGAATTAATTTTACAATCGATTGGCAATGTGGTTTTGAGAGGTTGGCAATTGTTGGTTAACTTCGAATCGTTTTTTAAACGAGTCAATTATGTACCAAAGAATGTTATTTATGTTCTGAGTGCACATTTGCATATCCAGTAGCGTCAATTACATCCACAAGAGTCGATTATCCTATTAAGAAAGTAACTTTTAACCAATAGTCATCATAAGTCTCGACAGAATCATTGGAATAATTTGTTATATACTCAAGACTGATAATGCAACACTCCCATCAAATAGTCTTTTATAGAACCTACAGAGTCAATTCATCACCTAAGAGAGTCGTTTAACCTCTACCATATCTAAAAGGGTTCTTCACTGACTATACCAATATGCTCTGCCGCATAGACCTGAAACTCCATCATTACTCCATTCAATTCATTGTTAATTTGCTAACCTCTCAAGAATAACCACCCGGGTACAAAAATACTAATTACCCATCTAAAGCTAAGTGTATTTCGGGTAGAACGTATTGCCCGTACTGATCGATCATGCATTGGGATTTCTCGTAGAATTTCTGTATGGAAGTCTCTCGCCACCACATGTGCAAATTGCCTTCGTGATCGAACAATCTGCCCTTGTCGTCGAAGCCGTGGGTTATCTCGTGCCCGATCACCACGCCTATGCCGCCGAAATTCAGCGCCTTGGGAAAGTGTCGGTTGTAGAAGGGCGGCTGTAAAATACCTGAGCTGATCTGTCGAGGCGTTCTCGCTCTAAACTGAGCCGGTTCTACCTGCGGGGAACATGATTTGGTTTTTGTTCCTGCTGTAATAGGCGTTGACGATGGCGGGCGGTGTGCTCCACATGGTCCTGTTGACCGGTATGCCCATTCGCTTTTGCTCGACTTTGGTGAGATGCCTCAGGAACGTCATGACGTTCTCGAAGAAGCGGTCCGGATGGATTTCCACGTCGAAGTAGCGCGAGTCGAGTTGTTTTTCGTCCAAAATGAAATCGGGAAAGCCGATTTTCAAATCCATTCGGCTCAGTTTCATGATAGCGTATTCTTTCGTGTTGTTATCCAGCCACGTACTCTCCTTGGTGCATCGAATAAGTGAGAAAGTTGATTGATTAAATCGTTGGTAATACCTCTATGGTCGTTTTGAAGGCTTCCTGCAGCATCTTGGTCATTGTTATGGTATCGGTTTTGCTGATTTGATCGAAGTATTTCCGCACGAACAGCGATCCCAAGGCCATGCCCATGTTGGAGTTCACTTGGGTCACGCAAAACTGCCACCTCGGCGGGCTCTTCTCGCGTCCGAACAGTATGTAATAGAACCTCTGCTTGGCCTCCAGGAATCTTTGGTCCAAGTTGCCGGTCCTATGCCTGACGAACCTCCACAGGATGTAATTCTGCAGGGTTCTCGGGGGCGTCACGCTCAGCATGTACAACAATTCGTGCAGGAATTTGGCGCAGTAGCAAGCCACCGGTGTGCGCAAATCGACGTCTGCGCCCACGACGATGTCGAAGTATTGCTTCCAATCGAATTGGGGGAAGTACAGCGTCAGAGACGCCATGTCCGTTCTTAAGTATATGTCGGAGATGTTGCGGCGCTCTTCGGCGGTCGCCGTTATTCCCGCTAGGGCTATCTCGAAGTTTATGATGTCGTTGACGTCTTTTTCCGCCGATTTGAAATCCGCTCCCATTATTTCGGCGACTGTCGAGAATTGAAAATTTCCTATTCTACTTAGATTGCTTTAGAGTTTCGTATAAGAACCTGTTAGTATAAATACTCTGTAAGCCTGCAGGTACTTCATGTACATTCCTTCTAAGTAGTATTCTCTTGTTGGTAATCCGAGGGTGGTTTGATCAATGTGGACAATGTATTCGTTAGAATTCTTCATATCGGGACCTACCCATTGAGCTATGAGAATGTCGTTGTTCAAAAGTCTAAGTCTTGCCAGTAGCCAAATAACATCGAAATCCCGTTTGCTCCAATCTGGTACCAAAATTGGCCAGTCTCCTGCAAATCAACTGCCTACTGTTGTTGTTTCTTGCATTATAATACTAAGCCCTAAAGAGTGAATTCCCTACCTAATTCTTTCAACAGCCTCCGAAGCGGCTTGTCGCCTCTTTTTTGTATGGTGTCTTCGTCCATGCACGATCGATAGAACATCTTGGCCTTTGCGATAGCGTCAGAGGTGTCGTCGGGAAGGAAATCTCGTTCTAAGAAGCTGCGCGTTTGGTAATAAGGTACTCGAGTTTGAGGCGTTGGTACCTCCTGGTTTTCGGCTAGCAGGGTGTTTAGCACTTGGTCCAAATTTTCTCTTACCTGAAATTAGGTTTTATCGTATCGAGTACGAGAAGATGCGAGTGCTGAGTACCATTTCGAATATATCGTACGTTGCTCGATCGGGCGGTATGGTGTAGAAATTCTTCCAGTTCCCGCAGGCGTACTCGTAGAAGTCCAAGCAAGGATCCACGTCGAGTTTCATGTATTTTTTCATGATTTTGCTCTGTATCGTCCTGATTTGTCTGGTGGTTAGAGAGTTGTGCCAGAGCGATTCGATGCTTAACGTATCCGCGGGTTTTTCTTTACCGAAATCCTCGGGACTTGGGTATTTCAGATTGACTTTAGTAGTCATGTTTCTGCCGTAAAGCAGCCTGTCTTCGAAATATCCCTTCTTGGAGCTTTTCGAAAAGAAATCCCTCCTGGGATCGTATTCTTTGTACAGTTCGTCCCTACAATTGTCGTATTCCGATTTTCTCTTTGACACGGTTACGGTACTGCATATCGTGTCGTTGGTGTAAATTCTGTACTCTGGGGCGAATATTGTTTTGTAATCTTTGAGGATTTCACGCCTGTCTTCGTCGTCCTGCAGCAAATCGGCCTGATCGTATCGCTTTATGGATAAAGGGCTGTGCAGGCATTTTGAACAATGCGATTGAACTAATTTCAGTAGAATAAAAATAGTGTAAAACTTCATTGTGATTGTGACATTTTTTGACAGTTTTTTAATTTTTTTAGGAAGGAGAAGACATCACCAACTTATTGCATCAAAGACATGAAAGCTATTTTTGAATCGAAGTCAAAGCAGTAATTTGTTGTAGTAGTTTATTAGCGAAAATTATTGACCAAATGTTATTTACTTTGTAAAGATAGATTTGAAAGTCTGTATATATTTATATATATTTTAGTGATTTTTTTTTAAGTTTAAGAGTAATATTAGTTTAATTTTGAGGTTGTCGCATTCAAAGTATTTTTAGTTTATTAGAAATCTTGTATTTGCTGTTATGTTAAGAGTTTCATTTTAATTGATAGGATTGTAATTTTTATTTAAGCAATAAAAAATAAGATGTGGTGAATGATTTGTTGCGTTTTATGCAACTAATTCGTATGTTTGTTCACAAATTAATTTGTGTACACTTAGCTTTTGAAAATTAAACATCTAGCCAAAATTATATATTTATTGAAAAAAAGGTAATTTCCGTTTTCGAGTATCATGCAACTTGCCAATTTTATATGCATTTTGAAGCGAATGTATTATTTCTTTTTTATTTATATTTTAGTTTTCGGAAATCATTGTCGATTGAAAGAACTTTTTCATTTCCTAACATCTAAGGTATTTCTGAAAAGTTTAATATTCCCTTTAATAAAACACTTTGTCACTCAAGCAACTAACTTTAACTGAAAAATTCTCGATAAACTGCTAATAAATAATTCAAATTCTAAATACATTAACGGAATAGAAATTAGAAAGTAAATTTTCAAATTTGCAATAATACATATGTATATTCAGTAGATTCGAAAATACAAGTTTTATCACTAATTGATAAAAAAAAGAAAAATTCTCAGTTTATATTTTAAAGACAATAATTTTCTTACTTTGTTCTTAATTTATTTTTAAAATATCTTGAATGTATATACATGTGCTTATAATTGAAAAAAAATATGGTTACGTTAAATAAACTGCATAATCTGTTGGCTTTTTATTTAATTTCAATTATCCCGCATTGTTGTACTTATTTCAAAATAGGAAAAGGTCCGACCAGGAAAAGCTGGTGCTGGTTTTAGCGCAAAATTTAAAAAATTTATATTATTAAATCTACTAAAGATTTATTATTTTTATTCATAAATTACATTGTGACAAAATGAGTGGAAAGAAAATTTTTAAAGCGGAAACATAAGATGAATATTGAAATTAAATCTTAATTTGTGTGATTAAAAATCTATATCACTTTTAATAAGGGTAATTTGGGAACCTTCGACAATAATGTCGGCAATATCCCAAACCCCCAAAATATAACCAACATCGAGAACGTCATTAAGGAGTCTATTTTTAATAGAGCGTTCACTTCCTTCATTAGGTATTCTCAGTTTTCCACAATCAACATTTTCCTTGTTTTTACATTGGAGTGTCGAAGAACAGAACAAGGTTCCTTCGGGACATTTTTCAACTTCAAGTTCACCATCTTTACAAAGATAGTATCGGTCACATAAAGCATTATGGGGTGTTATGAAGTTTGCACTGCCGCATTCTAAAGGAAAATATACTTTGTAAAATTTGTAATAAAATTGAAAGAAATTGTAGACTTACTGGTAACGGAGGTTCTTTGAAGACTTTTAGCGGCAACGTAATAGAAAATGCAGAAAAATAGGATTGCTTTTAATATACCAGCCATTGTTGTTTAATAATTCAAAATTAGTAAATTTTGATTTTAATAAAGACTATAAACTTGTATTGTGAGAATACTGACAATTGATGAAGATTTTTTAGATTTTATACATTTGATTTGTTTGTATCTTAAATGTTATTTATTTACTTAGGGATGGCAAAATTAATTTATTTTTCATGTGATTCGAAAATATCATTAGTAATTTTAATTCAAATACACAACTTTTGTCGTATTATATTTTATGTAGGAAGTACCAAACATTAGACTAAATAAATTTGATTTAAATACGAAAAACAAAAATTGAGTGTATTGTTTTATCCAAATGGACTATCAACGTTTTGAATCTACTTGATGTCTAAAAATATTAAAAACAATAATTGTTTAAAGTTGAATTAAATTTATAGATGGTTTTAAGTTGCATTAAAAATGTATTAAGTCTACAACCATTAATAAACAAATAGAATTTAGCATACAAACAAATCAAATGTATATAATGCACATTTCCAACAATTGTCAGTATTCTCACAAAAGAGTTTCATAGTCTTTATTAAAATCAAAATTTACTAAATTTACTATTTTTGAATTATTAAAGAACAATGGCTGGAATATTAAAAGCAATCTTGTTTTCCTGCATTTTCTATTACGTTGCTGCTAAAAGTCTTCAGAGAAGCTCCGTTACCAGTAAGTCTACAATTACTTTCAATTTTATCACAAATTTTACAAAGTATATTTTCCTTTAGAATGCGGAAGTGCAAACTTCATAACACCCCATAATGCTTTATGTGATCGATACTATCTTTGTAAAGATGGTGAACTTGAAGTTGAAAAATGTCCCGAAGGAACCTTGTTCTGTTCTTCGTCACTCCAATGTGAGAACAAGGAAAATGTTGATTGTGGAAAACTGAGAATACCTAATGAAGGAAGTGAACGCTCTATTAAAAACAGATTCTTGAATGATTTAATCGATATTGATTATATTACGGGGATTTTTGATATCATCGACGTTGTTGTTGTAGATTCGCAAATTACCCTTATTAAAAGTGATATAGATTTTTAATAGAATATTCTTCTTACCTATGTACCATTTTTAATGAGTATTGTAATAAAAATTGATTTTAATATTATTATGATTTGATTAATTTATTTATTTTGGGCGGTTATTTATTTATATCGCCCCATATTTCCCATTTTCAAGACTATTTTAGTGAAAACACTCGACATGTTTGACAACCAACCATCATCCAACCATTTTTGATAGAGTCAGCAAAATATTGTACAGGGTGGTCTCGGCCTCAAAATATTGCGATATATGTAACCCAATTTGTTTTAATAAAATATTGAAAACAATAAAAATACAGAGGGGTAAAATTTAAATCAAAAAAATATTTTTCGCTGCAGTTTGAAAGATTTTGGATGTACAAAAGTGAAAATTTGAAGGCAGGTGTTTTAAGGCATAAGAAATCATAACATGATATCCGTTTTGATATATTTTCTACAGGGCACTACATTAGCTTGTTGTTGATGTAAATGTACCTCTAACCTTTTTATCCATACAGGTAACGTTCTTTTTACTGAAAAGTTTTAAACAATATCATTTTTGCGAAAAAAATGTATCCTATCGTTAGCCTCAAAAGTTAATAGTTTTCAAGATAATCAAATTTTAAGAACCAACAAAACTTATTTGTTAATGCTTTATTGACGTGTTACTAAAGAAAATATTATGAAGATTGCTTGGGAAACATCCATTTCCTTAATTTTAAGTACGCTAGAAACATTATTCTGTATATGGGTAAGTGCTTTATTGTTTGCTCTTTCTTTTTCCTTTATCCAGGCCAGCCAACAATTCGCTAACCAGTGAGACGGGCACCAGTTACTGGATAGGTACTTCTAAATTTGTCTAATAATTCCTTGATTAAAATACATTTATTTACCCTTCAACCCTCCTTTTTAACGTCTTTATCAATCGTATCATAATATAAACAATTTTCATAGTTACAACATAACAGTTACGTATAACTGTCAAGTTAAAGATACCCTTTAAACAATTGATTAGCGTTAAAGAGCGAAATTATTTGTAAATTATTTTCTTTTTGATTTACTTTTAATACTGAAGAAATATTGTAAAATCTTGATCTGGATCAATCATTTTTAAAGCGATGACACGTCGAAAGCTTTTACAATAATACAAATAAGTTAAAAACAAATAGTTTAATGACCCTTATTTGAGGATAATTTTTTCAACGATATTCAAATGTTTTAAAAAGAAACCAAAGAATAATAAAATCCTAGATTTTAATGATAACTTGAAACAACATATTAATAATTTTCAATGTAAAGAATTGGAAACAATAATTTGGATTTTCTACATATCTAGTAAATGGATAAGTATTGATATCGGAAGAATAGTCGATCATAAGTCTAGATCACTGTCAATAACAGTAATTTTGCTATTTACAACAGCAAGGTCGGCAACATCCAAAATCCACTTGATATAATCAATATCGAGAACGTCATTCAAGAGTCTATTTTTAATAGAGCGTCCATTTCCTCCATTAGGTATTCTCAGTTTTCCGCAGTCAACGTCTTCTTTATTCTCACATTGGAGAGTCGAAGAATTGAACAACTTTCCTTCGGGACATTTTTCAACATCCAGTTCACCGTCTTTACAAAGATAGTATCGGTCACACAAAGCTTGATGGGGTGTTATGAAGTTTGCACTGCCGCATTCTAAAGGAAAATATACTTTGTAAAATTTGTAATCAAATTGAAAGAAATACTTACTCCGTTGAAGACTTTTAGCGGCAACGCAATAGAAAATGCAGAAAAATAGGATTGCTTTTAATAAACCAGCCATATTTCTAAAGTAGTGAATTTCGATTATAATAATAGTTATGAACAGTACTGTGAGACCAACTGACAATTCTTGGAAATTTGCAGATTATATAGGTAGATCCATTGTTTGATTTATTTGTTTTATTTATTTATTGATGGATTTTGGAATTAATTTATTTTTATGTTGTTTAAATTAAATGTAAATATAAAGTACTAAACACTGATTGTCCCGTTGGATAAAACCATACAGATACTCTTATTATTTAAATCATATTTATTTAATTCAGTGTTTGTTACTTCCTATATGTACACTAAAATATGTACAGAGTATTTCAAAAAAAGTTCCCCCTATCTAGGGTACGTGGAACATTACAAAATAAGTGGAGGTTGCTCAGTAAAAAAATTGTAATAGCATCCGTTTTCACCCTACCCAGTAATTTTAAACATAATTTTTTTCAGGGTTTAAAGTTTTAAAGTTTTAGCGCCCTTTACAAAAGACAAATAAAAAAAACAAATTATTTAATGCGTTAGTATGCAAAAGATATTCGTACAAAATTTCATTGCGATCTTGCTAGTAGTTTCGTAAAAAATGTGTAAAAAAAAATTTTTTCAACACCCTGTATCTTGAAAACGGTTGACGTTACAAAAATTTTTCACTGAGCAAACCCACTTATTTTGTAATGTTCCTTGCAATGTTCTTGTAATTTTGTAACTACCCTAGAACGGGGAAACCTTTTTTTGAAACACCCTGTATAACAAAAGTTGTATATTTCAATTGAAAATATAGATGTTTTGAAAACACAGTAAACATATTAAAGCAAATTAATGCTACAATCCATAAATAAATAAATTGAATTTAACGAGCAAATAAATCAAATGTATAAATTCTAAAAAATCTTCAACAATTGTCAGTACTCTTACAATAGAAAATACTCATTAAAAATCCAAATTCACTAATTTTGAGTTATTAAAGAAATATGGCTGGTATATTAAAAACAATCCTGTTTTTCTGCATTTTCTATTACGTTGCCGCTAAAAGTCTTCAACGAAGCTCCGTTACCAGTGAGTCTACATTTTTTTTCAATATTATCGTATTACAAATTTTACAAAGTATATTTTCCTTTAGAATGCGGCAGTCAAAACTTTATAACACCCCATAATGCTTTGTGTGATCGATACTATCTTTGTAAAGATGGTGAACTTGAAGTTGAAAAATGTCCAGAAGGAAAGTTGTTCTGTTCTTCGTCACTCCAATGTGAGAACAAGGAAAATGTTGATTGCGGAAATCTGAAAATACCTAATGAAGGCAGTGAACGCTCTATTAAAAATAGATTCTTGAATGATTTAATCGATATTGATTATATTACGGGGGTTTTTGATATCATCGACGTTGTTGTTGTAGATTCGCAAATTACCCTTATTAAAAGTGATATAGATTTTTAGTAGGTAATATTCTTTTCATCATGTATCTACATATGTACCATTCTTTTGATAACATTGAAGCATTGTAATAAAAATTTGATTTTAATATTATCATGGTTTCATTAATTTTATTTAATTTGAGCTGCCATTTATTTATATCACCCTTTACATCCCATTTTCGAGACGATACTACCGATACTACGACGATACTACTTAAACTCTTGACATTATGATTGACAACAAACCATAATTCCTTCTTTCGTGTTCAGTTTATAGATAAATACCATATTGATTATAAAAATAATTTTTGTTTGAAATGTAGGTAATAAAAAAAAAGATTAGCTCAAAATTGAGAAGTTTTAAAAGAACTATCTAACAGCTGTTCTGAGGGTAAGTAAGATGGAAATTGCTCAGTAAACATTAATTTACCTAATTTTAGGTATACTAGAAATGATATCTTACATACGAGTACATCATATTTATCTATTCCAAATACCTAGTTTCTAAAAAGTTTATAGAAGAAGGATTGCCTTGGACAATCTTGCCTTCGGCAAGTTGAAGAGGACACTAAAGAAGCATAAAATACCTTTTGGTTCCAACACTTTTTTTGGTTCTTTAGTGATTTCTTCATTTCATTACAAAAATGCAATTAACTCGAAAACTATTAACTTTTGGGACTAATGATAGGTATACCTTTTTTCCAAAAAAAAGATATTGTTTCAATATTTCTCAATAAAGAGAAGGGTAGCTGTAAGGATAAAAATTTTAAACGTACATTTACTTCAACAATATAGCTCATGTGAAACCGTGTAGAAAATACCTCATAACGGATATCATATTATGGTTTCCCATATCTTAAAACACCTACCTCCAAATTTTCACTTCAGTACATTCAAATTTTTTCAAACTGCTGCGAAAATCATTTTTTCCATTTCAACTTTGTCACTATGTATCTTTTTTATTTTCAATATTATATTAAAGCAAGTTCATCAAAGCAAGGATCATATCGTAATATTTTGAGGCTGAGAATCTTCCCCCTCACTTTGGACTATTACTTACGGACCACCCTGTATACATCTGTTCTAGAGTGTTTGAGAAATGAATTTTGCCGGTAATGATATCTGGAGCGCAAACAGGAATTCTTATACGAAACAATCCATGAATAATGATGAATATTATACTCGTATGAATCAAAAGGGGTTGAAAATGGCCACTAAGTTGACCAAGTTCGTCAGATATTTTGGACGCCCTGTGAATTGAATATGAAAACTCAGTTTAATGTCATTTAGTACTGTGTCTGAACTTTATAGATACCAAAATTCAAACTTCTCGGTGCATTAATAACAGAGATATCATAGAAAATACATTAGACTTTTATTTTAAAAATTTTCGAAAAAATTGAATAACTCCGAAGTGGTGCATTTTTAGGGTGCATATTCAGAAATAATTATACATGTGAATAACGCAAAACAGATTTGTATTAAAAATAAAATCCAAATTCTGAACACAACAGGAAAATAAATTTATGGGTACTGGAGAAATATTGGAAAATCTTGATCTGGATAGATCATTTTTTATTCCATTCTTAAACCGGAGACACTTCAAAGGCATTACAATAATACATATAAGTTAAAAACTTTTAGCTTCAAATTATTAATTTGTGCATCCCATTTGCCAATAGGATCGAAATATTTTAATAAATATTTTAAAAGAAAACAAAAAAAATAATTGAAACGTAAATTTTAATGGAAAATGAATAGATAGGTTAAACCTACATTAAATTAATAATTTTTGAAGTAAAGAACATACATAATTAACAATAATTTGAATTACCTATCTAGTAAATGGATAGGCAGATATTTATGTATACATATATGAAAATAGTCGCTCAAAAAGATATATCACTATCAATACCGGTAATTGTGCTACATAAAACAAGTAAGTCCAGGCCATCCAAAACAAACTTTATATCACCAATATCAACTACGTCATTCAAGAGTCTATTTTTAATAAAGCGTCCATTTCCTCCATTAGGTATTCTCAGTTTTCCACAATCAACGTCTTCTTTGTTCTCACATTGGAGTGTCGAAGAATTGAACAACTTTCCTTCGGGGCATTTTTCAATTTCAAGTTCACCGTCATTGCAAAGATAATACCGGTCGCATAAAGCTTTATGGGGTTTTATGTAGTTTTCACTGCCGCATTCTAAAGAAAAGTATATTTTTTAAAATTTGTAATAAAATTAAAAGAGATTATAGACTTACTCCGTTGAAGACTTCTGGCAGCAACGCAATAGAAAATACAGAAAAACAACAGTGCTTTAATTATACCTGCCATATTTCTATAATTACTCAAAATTACGATTTGATTAAAGAATCTGGAAATGTAGGTATTGTGAGAATACTGACAATTGTCGGAGATTTTTTGGATTTTATAGGTAGGTACATTTGATTTGTTTGTATGCTACATATATGCTATTTGTTTATTGATGGATTTTGGAATTAATTTATTTTTATGTGGTTTAAAAACGTATACAAATTTAATTCTATTTTAAACATTTAATACCAAATACATTTTTATACCAAATACATATTTAACACCAAATAATAAATGTTGATTTGGATATAGTAAAATTTTCAAATTTATTTAAATGAAAGATAAGTAGGTACTTCCTGCATGATATACACCAAAATTATATGTATGTAAATTTGGATTAAGACTAAAGGTGTTGTTGAATTAATTCAAAAATATATTAATCCTTAAATAAATAAATAACATTTAGCATACAAATAAACCAAACGTATAAAATTTAAAAATATTCAACCATTGTCAGTATTCTTAAATTACAATAGAGTTCCATACTCATTAATAAAATCCAAATTCAATAATACTGAATTATTAAAGAAATATGGCTGGTATATTAAAAGCAATCCTGTTTTCCTGCCTTCTCTATTACGTTGCCGCTAATAGTCATCAAAGAAGCTCCGTTACCAGTAAGTCTACAATTAATTTTAATTTCATTACAAATTTTACAAAGTATATTTTTCCTTTAGAATGCGGCAGTCAAAACTTTATAACACCCCATAATGCTTTATGTGACCGATACTATCTTTGTAAAGATGGTGAACTTGAAGTTGAAAAATGTCCCGAAGGAAAGTTGTTCTGTTCTTCGTCACTCCAATGTGAGAACAAGGAAAATGTTGATTGTGGAAAACTGAGAATACCTAATGAAGGAAGTGAACGCTTTATTAAAAGTAGACTCTTGAATGATCTTATCGATGTTGGTTATATTTTGGGGGTTGTGGACCTCATCGATGTTGTTATTGACAATTCGAAAATTACCCTTATTAAAAGCGATATAGATTTTTAATTCAATATTCTTCTGATGTAGTAAGTAGGTTCCTTTTGTTTTTCAATAACATTGAACATTGAAGCTTTATATAATAAAATTAAATTTTAGTATTATATTATGGTTTCATTTAGTTTAGTTCAGCTATTTAATTATGACACCCTGTACATCCCATTTCCAAGACTCTATTCCCGTGAAACATTTGACATGTTTGACAACCTACCACCATCCGTTGTTTCGTGACCAGTTTTTTGATACAGCCAGCAAAATATAATTTTCTACCAGAATAATTATAAAAAAAATTTCCGTGCACGTTTGAAATATAATGGTAAAGAGTTTTCCTGAACGAGAGCAGGCAGGTGATAAAAATTTCCTCCAGAATGATAATCTCAAAATGTTGACGTTTCAGGAGAATTATAGGTTTTCTGAAGGAAAGGAAGGCGAGGATTGCTTGGGAAACATCGATTTGCTTAATTTGAGGTACGGTAGAAATATTTTTCTGCATATTTTATTACTAGTAATCCGTAGGCTTTTTCCTTCCGAAAATTCGGAAAATAGAAGAGACAGATCGAAACGACCCAAAAATTCCCTACCGATCAACACAGAACCCGAATCAGTCGAATCCAATCAAACAAGAGTAATTAATTACAATCAACTTTTTATATAGAATAATTATCTACTCGTTATTTTATAGCTACGTCACTCATTGGAACGAACTGAAACGAAACTAATACCTAACATAAACAATTTACCAAAAGGTAGGCCATCTAATTTTCTTTCATCTCTGATAACTGATAACCTATGTACGGTACAACCGGCGTTTCTTTAACCGACTTGTTACCAGGTTATGGTAACATCCAAAACGGTACGCCAACTGTTACCTCAGACAATTTGCTGTTGTTATATTCCAATAACGAACGCGGCGCCGAATTGATTAACACAGAACCGATCAGCCGGCAGGATTTTCTTTTTCCCAGCAAAAAGAAACTCCACACGCGAGTCATCGACGTTGTATCCGAAGATAGAATGTCAAAATCCGCGTAAGTTTGTCTACAGAACCTATCTATGTTGTCTTCCACCTAAGTTTTTTTTTGCAAAAAGTCACTAAATTTTTTCAAAAGCAGAGTTTAATCTAGCTCACGGAACAACAAGTTAGACAGTGGTTTTCCGTTCAAATTAACTCCGAGTGGCAACTTCAAGGTTGCTTCGTCGCAAGTAAGCGCACGCTTAACGAAATTCGCGGAGTTTGTACAGTTTGTGTTTCAGGTGGTTTTTTCTACCAACAAATTAAGCGTTTTAGTAGCCGATCCGAAGACTACCAAGGTTTGCGTACATCCGGAATTAAATTTCAGTAAGAAAATGGCGCACGAAACGGACTTATCGAAGACCTCTGCTATGGACACCATCATGAGCCAAGTAAATTCCTTTAAGGTCGATCAGAAATTGTAGATAACTTTGTTAAAACCGCTTCTAGGCCGGATTTTCCAGTTTGGGTACCCTAATTGGTAACACTCCAGTGAGAAGCGGAAACAAGGAGGCGTCTGAGTATGAAAGCAAACAAACATCCGAAATTCTCGACCCAGAATTAAATCTGGGAAGGTTTGTCAATTAACATATTTTCATATTCATCTCAATTAACCATTTTCCACAAGGAGAGTACTTATCTCTTCCAAATGCCTAAATTCGGTTGTATTTTAGACTGGGCTATACCGGCACTGACAATATAACTTGGCACAAAGTTGTTTTACCCGAGAAAAAGAATCTGTACCTCGAGCTTTATTCACGAATAACAAATTACACGTAAGCATTTTAAAATCCCCTTCTATGTTAGATATTTATCCTAATTTTCAACGAATAGAAACGCGGATTGCAAAGTCTACATAGATAACGAAGAATTCAATTGCCATTTGATCGTTCTTCAATGCTATTCGGAGCTATTCGACGCATACATTGCAGTTAAAAAAGTCGAATTACCGTCGGTGAGATCCAAACAAAATAATATTGGAGTAGAAAGGGTAAATGTGCGAATCATTTCAGGATAAATGCAGCGCTGCAGCGTTTGCCTTCATTTACGAATGGATGATTACAGGCGAGCCCTCTTACAAAGAATTAACCAGAGACAACGTCCTGGACATATTCAACAGCGCTAAATACTTGAAAATCAAAGGTAAACTTAGAATGTACATACCTTTTTAACTGTCTAATTGAACGATGTTGAAGACTTGGTGGAGCAATGCTGGGCGTTCATCGACCATAACGAAGTATTCTCCGAAGACACCGCCTTCTTGCTGTACATGGACGCCAAAGAGAAGAACCTCACCGAAGTGCGAGAGCTGATGCTGCCGAGGATACAAGGCTTCTTCCTCATGCTGGTCAGCTCCCAGAACTGGCTGGAGTTGGAACTGGACGATGTCAAGAACTTGCTGAAATCCAATTACATTTGCGTCAATTGGTAAATGTGTAAGTAATTCCGGTCATGTTCGTAATTCTTGTTTACGGTAGTGAAATGGAGGTGTTTATGTCCGCCGTGAGGTGGTTGAAGCACGATTGGGGTTCGCGCGATCATTACAAATACGAAGTGTTGGACTGCGTGCGATTCGGCAACATCGCTCCCTGGCAATTGGTGGACATCAAGAGGAACCCGGAGAACCCGGATTTCATGGAACTTGCCAAGGACCCGAAAATTTGCAAGATGATCGATGATGGATTAGCGTAAGTTCATTTACTATCTACCGAATACAGACGAAAAACTCTAGCTCCTTATCTCCTAAATGCTTGCTAATTTCTTCTTTCGAACGTTTCTAGGTACGTAATCATCAAATATTGGTACGGTCAGGAAAACGACGATTTCCAGCATTGGAACGCCGTGCTGGGGCTGCAAGAGCCGCCGCCGCGCAACTGGAGCGGCTCGGACAAGACGTACTTCACCTACAGGGAGTTCCTGATCTACCTCGACCAGTACCGCAGGAACCAGTTGATCGAGAAGAACAAGCCGAAAATGTCGTGCGACAAGGGCGACGGCAGGGAGGCGAGGAAATCGCTAGCCAGCGGCGCCGAGAAGAACTCACCGAGAGTGCCGACCATGGAGGAGTTTTTGTCGAAGAAGAAAGTAAGTAGCGGTTACGGGCATCAGAAGAAGGTTAACAAAGTGACTTCGTAGTGACTGTAGTGCACGTATATGCGGAATTTGTTTGTATAACGAACGAAAACTGAAGGAAAGTGTCTTGTTTTTGCTTACCTATTTTCTATATTATACACATTTTATTACTTTTTATTAAATAAATAATTTTTACAATCGACTAGGGGCTATTAAAATTCCTAAATCTTTATATCTTCCGTTTTCTTCGAAGACTTGCAGAAAATGATGAGTACAAGTTCAATAAAAGGTAAATGCCAGTCATGTAAGTGCCACTTTGATGTGTTTAACGATCAATAATAGGTAAACAGCACTTGCAAAAGCGTTTACCTCTTATTGATTGGTCAGTTTATTAACTATTAAAAGCACGATTTTTTAGCGAAAAATGGTGAAATTACCTCCGTTGATGGAACAAAAATCGCCAAAGAATCATCTTCTACGACCACAAGCCGCCGTAATTATCCAAAGAGCTTTCCGAAAATACCGAAGGCGAAAGTTACTTAGAACTTTAAACGTAGAAGCCAGCAGTAAGAAATCGTACGAAGTCCTAAAGAAAACCAAAAAAGGCGTGCTAAATATGTTCAACGTGGTGAAAAATCGATTCGAACACGATCAGTAAATTGCTCGACTCGATAATTCGGATTCAATAGCCAATCTCTTGTAGGAAATTCTCGTCGGACACCAAGAGGAATCTATTAGATGAAGGTTCCCTATTTCACGAAACGAGAGAAACTGTATTGGTGTTCGGCGGTCTCGATCCGCACAATCCCTACGGCTTCGGCAAGAACACCGGGAAAGAGATATTCCGCTACATGCCCGTGGGAAACGTTTGGCAATTCGTGGGCGAAATGCCCGAACCCAGACACCACCATTGCTCCGTGCTTTACAAAAGAAGGATCTTGTTAGCAGGTTGGTAACATTCGAGTTACTTTTCTTTTTCGATCGTTGTTTTATTCCGAATAGGCGGGAGCGATCCAAGGGGTAACAGAATATTCGAGGACGGAGGAGTGTCTGCGACAGTATGGAGTTTCGATCCGGTGAGCAGGAAATGGTTCAAAGAAGAACCTATGTCGGAAGCGAGGAAGAATTTCGGATTGGTGGGTTGCAATTTGGGATTGTTCGCCATTGGAGGACAAGGAGCAGATTACCAGTGAGAATTGTTTGTTAAAGAAATATACTTTTGTATCCTGATTTTCTGGTTATTTTAGATTATTAAACAGTGTCGAAAAATACGACGTAGATAAGAAAATATGGATGGAAATGAGACCAATGTCGGTAGCCAGAACCGGCTTCGCCTACGCCAAGTTAAAAAATAACATATGGATCGCTGGTGGCATAAGTGGAACCGATAATTCTATCGATATACTAGATTCAGTCGAAACCTACGATATCAGAACCAACCAGTAAATTCTTAGTAATTTAAATTCATTCAAACGCCTACAAGAATGGATTTATTTCAGATGGACGGAACTGAAACGACCCCTGCGATTTCCTCGCTGCTTCTCCTCCATGATGGTGCTATCGGACAAATTGTACCTTATCGGCGGGGCCGAGGAGTCCTCGCGAAAAGGCTGCACTAGCAGCATAGGAGCCTTGGACTTGTGGGATGAAAGGAAATGCGAATGGAGTGAAATAACTCGTTTAAACATGCCTAGGCACGGTCATGCGGTATCTTACCTAGGTACTCAGTTACTCATCATTGGAGGAGTCACTACAGCTTACGGGAGAGCTTTGAGCAACAATGAATGTTTTTGTACGCAAAGAGGTAATTACATACACCTTGCTCCATTTCCGATTGCAACATGGTCATTTCTATGAGTGGAACAAAAAAAAAGACTATTAAAATGACATTTGACATATTGAAAACTTGCAATGACACAAATGTCACTCTTTCCTTTTCCTTTATAAGTGTCTAATGGTAGTTGTCTTTATCGCACCCATTGCCTATATAACCTATGTTGCGATCAAAAATGGAACAACCTATATATTACCTGCTGAATGGAAAATCTTGTCTTAAATGGAAAAAATACTCTGGCATTAGTTCAAAGTAATCACCACGCACTTTTTGATCACTGCACAAACTGAATAATAATTGTACAGTGTGTCCCCGCAATGAAAAGTAGTCCATATATTCAGCTTATAACTTTTAAATAAAAACATATCTGCGAAAATCGCATGTTTTTATGATTAGACGTTTAAAAATTATAAGCTCATTAAAGGGGCTACTTTTCAACTTTTCATTGAGACTCCCTATATTTTACAGAAACATGGGTTCGAGGAATCGCTTGCTTACCAACTCCATTGGCCGGACACGCTGTGATCACTTTACCACCTGCATCATTACTGACTTTTTAATTAACAATAATAATTAATACATTGTAAATTTTTCTGCATATTCTTTGGAAAAATTGATAACAAGATTAAAAAAAACTGTAAATTCCAATGAGAACTGGACATTAACTTTTACAATCTTTACGTAGATGGCGCTAAGTGTCAAAGTACGTGTTACACTATACAAAATATTTTTCTTATATTTATGCATTTAATTATTCTTGTTCGGTTTTAATAAAACAATTCATCAAAGAAAACGATTTTATTTTTCAACGTCTGTAATATTTATGTATATAAACTGAAGAATCTTTGCAATTTGGTGCCGCTTATTTGCGTATATTTCATTGTGTGATTTGTACTTCTAGTTCTCAGTTCACTGGATCGGGGTGCGGTATTTGTAATATTTTGTTAACATTTTTTCGGAAATAAGGTGCAATCGGGTGAATTTGTGGTGCAAGGTAATTTATTTTAATGGCCATTTATCTGTTTATAAAATCTCCCTGTCTTAAATTCCAACTGAAACGTAGAAAACGTGGATAAGTTACTGTACACATATATTTTTGTATACAACATGGAGGATGGAGTAGATATCTTTTCTTTACGCTCTTTGTAGAATGTGGAACAGTCCGGTGCATTATCTGATGCATTAGAGCTTCTTTATTTTTAGATTTGTTTATTTACGATAAAATAATTAGTTCAATTGTACATTTAGTTACAGTTTAAGTAAGTTTTACCTCAATGTGCTTTGCATTGTTTATGTTAATTAATACGTGAAATGAGTAATTTTCTGAGAATTTATTTATGTATTTAATAGGTGTGACAGTTCTCACCAGGTCACCATGAGTTACATGCAGACTAACCAAAATAGACCAAGTAAGTACCGTTTATATTTTGCAATTATAATTTTGTTTATTTTAATAACAAATAAAAAAATTGAGAGTAGGACAAGTGTACTAACAAGTTTTCAAAATTCCGTGTGTAATCGTTTATGAGTCACTTATCCTTATCAAATGATTACAATTTTAATTATTTGTAGCTCTAGAACACATGTTACATAAAGCTTCTTGAACAATTGGGCAATGTACGATTCTACAATTGATTAGATTAACTAAACATTTCTCTTAATTGTTTGGCTACTCGCTTAGCATCCGATATTAATGCGAAACTCTTTTCGTTAGTGTCTCAAGGTTATCATCAGGGTGGCAACGATCTGCCAATGCAGTCGTCCAAAGAGCAGACCCTGCTATGGCAGCAGAACTCCTATTTAGGAGACTCTGGCATCCAGTCGGGCGCTGCCACTCAAGTCCCATCGCTATCGGGCAAAGAAGAGGAAGAGATGGACCTCTTCGATCTCGACCAGCCCTACCAAGGGTTCACGCAAGAGCAAGTGGATGAAATGAATAACCAGCTGAACCACACCAGATCCCAAAGAGTGAGGGCTGCTATGTTCCCTGAAACATTGGATGAAGGTAATGAAATCACTACAAGTATGTGTAATATGTAAAGCTTTTTATTCTCAAGGTATCGAGATTCCTTCTACGCAGTTCGATCCGAACCATCAAACGGCTGTTCAACGTTTGGCGGAGCCCAGCCAGATGCTCAAACACGCCGTGGTTAATTTAATCAATTACCAAGACGACGCCGATTTGGCGACCAGGGCTATACCAGAATTGATCAAGCTGCTCAACGACGAAGACCAA
Source organism: Phyllotreta striolata (assembly GCA_918026865.1). Taxonomy (NCBI): domain Eukaryota; kingdom Metazoa; phylum Arthropoda; class Insecta; order Coleoptera; family Chrysomelidae; genus Phyllotreta; species Phyllotreta striolata. Next base: position 4,120,306 of record OU900098.1, on the reverse strand, counting down.
GTGGTGGTATCGCAAGCCGCCATGATGGTGCACCAGCTCTCGAAGAAAGAAGCTTCTCGACACGCCATCATGAACAGCCCCCAAATGGTGGCCGCTTTGGTTCGGGCCATTTCCAATTCCAACGATTTGGAAACCACCAAAGGTGCTGTTGGTACTTTGCACAAATTATCGCACCACAGGCAGGGTTTGCTGGCCATTTTCAAGAGCGGTGGGATACCGGCGCTCGTGAAATTACTGAGTTCGCCGGTCGAAAGCGTGTTGTTCTACGCCATAACCACCCTTCACAACTTGTTGCTGCATCAAGACGGTTCGAAAATGGCGGTCAGATTGGCCGGAGGATTGCAGAAGATGGTAGCGTTGCTCCAGAGAAACCACGTCAAGTTCTTGGCCATTCTCACCGACTGTTTGCAAATCTTGGCCTACGGCAACCAAGAGAGCAAGCTCATCATACTCGCCTCCCAAGGGCCCATCGAACTGGTCAGAATAATGAGATCCTACGACTACGAGAAGCTCTTGTGGACTACTTCGAGAGTATTGAAAGTAAGTACATAGATTTGTCGAGTAGATGGTTAATTTTAATCGATCGTTTCGTAGGTGTTGTCGGTGTGTTCCAGCAATAAACCGGCTATCGTCGAGGCTGGCGGTATGCAAGCCCTCGCCATGCATTTGGGCAACCCCAGCACCCGGTTGGTTCAAAACTGCCTTTGGACCCTCAGAAATCTATCGGACGCGGCTACTAAAGTCGACGGGTTGGAGAGTTTGTTGCAATCTTTGGTGCAAGTAAGTATTACGGCGGAAATGTCGAATTGCAGTGGCTGTAACGTCTAATCGTAGGTGCTCCAATCGTCCGACGTAAACGTGGTGACTTGCGCCGCCGGCATCCTGTCGAATTTGACGTGCAACAATCAACGCAACAAGGTGACGGTGTGCCAGGTGGGCGGCGTCGACGCGCTGGTGCGCACCATCGTGAGCGCCGGCGATCGCGAGGAGATCACCGAGCCGGCGGTGTGCGCCCTACGCCACCTGACGTCCAGGCACGTGGAGTCCGAGATGGCGCAGAACGCGGTGCGGCTGAACTACGGCATACAAGTTGGTCGACAAACGATTATAATTACTATGCATTGTTAGTCGATAAACTTCTTTCAGGTGATCGTCAAGCTGTTGAATCCGCCGTCGCGTTGGCCGCTGGTGAAGGCGGTCATCGGTCTGATCAGGAACCTGGCGCTGTGTCCGGCCAATCACGCTCCGTTGAGAGAGCACGGCGCCATTCATCATTTGGTGCAGCTGCTGATGAGGGCCTTCCAAGACACTCAAAGAGTAAGGCTTGCTCGTCTTTCGAAATTACATCAAACTGAGAGTCTATTTTTGACGTTGCAGCAACGGGGTAGCGTGGCTAGCGGAGGCAGCCAACCGCCGGGAACGTACGCGGACGGGGTGCGCATGGAGGAGATTGTCGAGGGTACGGTGGGAGCGTTGCATATATTGGCGAGAGAATCGCACAATCGGGCCATCATTAGACAGCAAATGGTGATTCCGATCTTCGTGCAATTGCTGTTCAACGATATCGAGAACATACAACGCGTCGCCGCCGGCGTTCTTTGCGAATTGGCGGCCGACAAAGAGGGGGCGGAAATGATTGAAAACGAGGGCGCCACGGCCCCATTGACTGAGTTGTTGCATTCGAGAAACGAAGGTAATTACGATAGGGTTTTATTGTAATTGTCGGTTGTATTTAATTGTTCTTTTCGTTTGATTAATTAGGTGTTGCTACGTACGCAGCTGCTGTTTTGTTTAGAATGAGCGAAGACAAACCACAAGATTATAAAAAACGGCTGTCGATGGAGTTGACTAATTCTTTGTTTAGAGAAGAAAATCTTTGGAATCCCGATCTAGGCATGGGTCCGGATTTGCAGGTATGTTATATGTGTTGTTAAAGATGCGAGTAGAGTGTGGTATGTATTATCAAAATATCGAATTTGCACGCTCTTGCTACCGTTTTTAGTATATTATTTATTTGACGGTAAAAAATTTTATTTTTGTTTTGTTTTTTTTTGCATTTTTTTTGTTTGCTATTTTTAGGATATTTTAAGTCCCGACCAAGCATATGACAACATGTATGCTCAGGGTCCCCCCAGTGTTCATAGTAGTCATGGCGGCCGACCATATCAACAACAAGGTAAGACTTTTCCCGATTCCTGAATCTGAAATACGAATTTGAAAACTGGTCGGTGGTTTTTGCCATTTTAAAAATAATTTTTCTTTACTCCAGACATGGATTTTAAGGGAAGCATTATCTTCTAACATCTAATATTTAAGGAGAATGTATGTAGTAGATATCGAGTTGTTGTTGTATTAGCATGAGTTTGTAGATTTTTTTTACATTAGCTAGCTTTCATTATTAATTCACATCTTCGCTTACATTAATGTGATCGTGATGAATAAATATTAAGTAACTTATAATGGTTGTTAGTAAGTATACATGCGTGTTACATTTCCAATGGTTTTACTATTATCATAATAATTACATTAGTTTCTTTTTAACTGCACTACTTTTTAATATTTACTGATTTTTTGTCTCATATCTTACGATCTTAATATCCATTACCTTACATATAGTCATTTGCTTTCCATAGCAAGATTATTAATAAAATATTAACACGTTTGATATTACTCCACTAACGTTAATATCGAAACTAATAATTAATTATTAATATATCTAATTTTTTTGTATGATTATTTTCAGGGTATGACCAGATACCCATAGACATGCAGGGTTTAGAGATCGGTTCTCACGGAGGGGGGAATGGGTCCACTTACAGTGCAATAGACGCAATGGACGTTACCAGCGGTGAACCTGATCTCAATTTCGATACCATTGATCAACTCCCTACCCCTCCTCAAGATAATAACCATGCTGCTGCTTGGTATGATACCGATTTATAAAACTTAATCATCAACTGATCAAATTTATCGCCGTTTCCGTTGAAAACTTTAATTTCATTTGTTGGAGTTTGTGGTGGAATCGGAGTAAATTACTTAAACATTTAATTAAGTAACCAGTATTTATAGTATATAATATGTATCACTAGTTGATAGTTTTCATTTTTTAATTGTTTAGCGTTTAATTATTTAATATTCGTTCAGATATATTATTTTACATCAAGAAAATTATTGTCTCCTACTCTTTTGTCTTTCGCACAATAACTATAAATTTGTTTCTATGTGGTTTTAATTCTGAAAGTTTTTTCGTATACAGGGTAGAATGTTAATTAAGATTAATTAAGATGTAAGGCACTGCCTTCGATGAATAATGCATGTATTTATATAGACATAATTAAAATATCTGATTGTATTCTGTATTTTCTTTTTCGTATTTAATATATAAATTTGATGGACAAAAAAAAGACTGGGTTGTTTTACTAAATTTAATTGACACATTACATTACTTTTACAATCGAAGTATTTAAAAATGTACACATTATAAAATATAGCTTTTAAAAAAATAAAATTATACCTATCGGGCTTAATTTATCAATATATTTAATTTTAACCGGAAGTGAAAAAAGAATCTCTTGTATATAAATGCATTTTTTTTAAGTGACTAGTACACATTGGCAATTTTGTAACATGTATGAAACGGTATGTAAATAGCAAAAAATACATAGAAAATTTATATTAAAAATACATATCAAAAGCTTACACATTTAAGGCACACTTATCAATGCAACAAGATTACGATGATGGCAGCATTTAGTTCTTCTAACTCTATTTTATAAATGTCTTGTTAATCATAAAAAATACGTTGAAATCATTTTATCGCAAAATCAGAGATCTGGCAATGTAAGTACAAAACTGTTTCAGTTGAGTTGAACGATCTGTGACAAATTCATTAAGGTATTTTAATCGGAAAAATGATTTCACCACTCATTAAACAACAATAAATAATATCGAAATTAAAGTCCTCTGTAACTTCTCAAGGCGAAAATTGTACTTATCAGGTAGAGCGCCGCGTTAACCAGCCCAATTATCTGAAAAATAATAAAGAAAAATGTAATTTAAATTACACAAATTGTGTGAGATGGAGTTGAAAAGAGTTTGAAAATTTTTTATTAATTTTACGACAAAAATCATTCTTAATAAATAAATCCTCCTTATTGAGAAAATGATTTACATATCACAATCTTAGATTAGTTGTACAAGGTGTTTTTAAATTAAAAAAATTGGAAAAAGTTTTAAGGGAGTACTTAGTAGTAGGTACTATTCATTATTTTACACAAAATCTTTTTAATCACAAGAATTTTTTAAATAATTTAAAACAAATCTTAAATACAAAATTGCAATTTTTTTATTTATTTTACATAACTACCTTCCATCTTCACCCACTTCTCCCCTTTTAATAAATTATTTAACTATTTCAAGTTTCTGTATGTAGGTACTTAACACTGTCCTTAATTAGCATGGAAAAAATTAGAGAGATTCAATCAATTTGGTTGTAGTAGCTGATTGAATCAACAAAGAGTTCCGAAATTTGCGTTTTATTCCAATTTTCCGGGTACTTTTTTGTCACTGTGTATTATGTGAATCTTACTTCCTCAACAAGCAGGATTTTTTATTAAGTATAACTTTTTGTAGTAAAATTATTAAGAAAGATTTTTTTCTCCTCTTATCAATTCCAAGTGTGAACACACTATATTATATTTCTCTGTTAATGAAGTTGCTGCCTTCACCTTATACACGGAATACTTACAGAAGCGGCGAAATAAGGTTCGTAATCAGCGCCGCGGTAATTCTGTTTCCGGTGGTTGATTTCGATTACGAACGTTAAACTGGCGGCTAGCAGTAGAATAAACGCGAATCCGTGATACACGACTTCCTGCAATTAACAATAAATAATTAAAATCCACGAATAAACGAAATAAAATTAACGTACGCTCGTATTTCGATCGAATTAAGTAATACAGATGTGACCACCTTGTAAATTTAGGATGCGATTATTTTTATAACGTTCCGGTCAATGTAGATCGACCTAATTTCCGAGCCTGAAAGCTTCCATTCGGCTCTACAAAGAAAAATTCCTGAATTTTCGTAACGGGATTTAACCGTTGCGACATAGTGGTGGAAAAGTCTTGTCGTTTTTAAAATTAGTAATTGTGTAGGCGTTTAAATTACACATTTATTAATCGACTTAAGAGGAACAGATCTCCGAAATTTATTACGCATAATACACCTTTTTTTAATATTAACTGCTCGTCATATTTATCGAAGGTTGATATAAAGTAACTTATTATAGTCGGGTTTACCTAATTCTCACAATTAACAGATAAATAAAGCACGCCATTCGACTTAATTAAAGTAAATGACCAAGACGTGGATGTTTGAACGGTGAGGTCATCAAAGAATTTATTCGTTTGTTTAATGAATAAATAATTCATAAACACTGCGAACAATGCAGCTTTCCAAATAATATTTCGTTACTTACGTATATGGTCTTAGATATGATCGATGCAGTTGATATCGATATCAAGCAGGAAGTCAGCAGCAGGAACGTTCCCACTAGAAACGTGACGGCCATAAGCAGGAAGAAAACCTCAGGGGTGTTCACAAATCTTATGTATCTGTTGAGGTAGTAACTCACTATTCCAACGGTAACTATACCTAAAATCTGCACACAAGAAAATCTTATTAATGTACGACCTTCCTATAATTCATATGGTCTTTGAAGAATTTAAATGTAAAAATATTGAATTTAGAAACGCCAAATTTTGATTTATTAGATATAGTACTTAAAAAATTTGCATAAAAATATCTTCCACGTGTAGTAAAATTTTACCTCGGGTAATACGCTTACTAATCCTACTTGTAATGTTATATTTAGAAAATAGTAAGAAGATAAATTTATCAATTAATTACTCATGACGAAACCAGTACAACGTAAAATTCTTGAGATTAGCGAATTAGCGGGATTTAGAGCATTCGTTTTTAGGAAAACACTGTTGTCATCTTTATATTGAATTTATTACCTGCGTAAAGTAAATAATACTAGCATACTTATTGCAAAATGAAAACGTTATCAACGATTTCGCTGGAATAAATAAATATCAAATATTTACTGAATGGAAAGTACTGGCTCATAGGAATATTGGATATATTGTTGAGAAATATAATTAGTGTAGGTAAGTACACCTCAAAATATCTCTTAAAAATTCCATTTAATATTGAAATGCAGGATAGAGAAACATTTTTTGTTAGTTTGTCAGTAATGGAACATGTTCCATTTTTATAGATTTTGTTAAAACTGAAAATCATTCCAACAATTCGCAACAAATGTCTGTCCACAAATCGCAGCGGAAAACTATTTATTTTTCCATCCTTTACGATCGTTCAATTAAAACTATGGGAGTAAGTAAATCACTGGCTGTTTTTTCACTTCGTTTTGATGAACATTGATCGCATTGACCCACATCCATTTTGGTCTGCGAGGCGATTCAAAACGCAAAAAACCTTGAAGTTATAAATCACATCATGCACAAGAAATACCTATGATGATGAAGAAAAACATATTGAAGGAGATGACGATAAAAGTTGATATTTTTTGTATGCAATGGTAATATTAATGTCGCGTTTAATTCATTGATTATTTCAATAAAAATATTTACGCATTTTTTTTGAGTATAACCTTTCACCTTGCTTGTTATTCAAGGATTTCAAAAATTCAGGTCTAGGTCTAAATTTTGAGTTTATCAGGTTTTTGATGCAATTATAATCAATTCGATAATAAATTTTCCAACTCAAGGTTGCACCGGTGAATCATTGATATTAAATTTTCGTGTTATTTTATGCAAATTGCTAGTTACGCAGACTGGAATCGATTCGTTCGAGAAAAAAAAAACAAGTATAATCGGTTATAAATAAATACACATACAAGACGCTCAATAAAACCACTTACCAATTGGGCGAGTTTGAGTAGCCCCGGCCATGCTTTCAGGTAACCTGTGTTAATGATAATAGCTGAAGTTGTTGTTGTAGTAGTGGTCCTGGTGACAGTCACCGTATGAGACATTTTCGCAGCTTTCTATCTGAAAATAATCGGAAATAGCAGCTGTTGGTTCGTTGGAAATTGAAGAAATTTCTCGAGTCCGGCCTTGCGGATAATCTCAATTTAAAAATAGTTACATAACGATGTTTTGCCCAATAACAACCGGCTCAATCGATCTGAGGAGTCGAACTGAGCGGTATTTTTAGTAATGATTTGATTGCACTAACAAGAATGTTCAGTTTTCCTAAATTCGACCAGCGTATTTTTATAATGAAACAATCCAGATTTGTAGAAAAAAATATTCAAATAAACTATAACGACAAATTTTGTTGTATTTTTAGTGTCAGTTACAAAATTTCTTATCAATTTAACTACTTTTTATTACGTTTCATGTAGGTAGTAGTAATTAGATTTTATCAAGGTATAGTGATTTGAAAATAGTTATTTAATATACTTATAAATAGAGCAAATGAAAGCAGAAAAAAATGTTAAAAAAAACCAACAATTAATCAATCACAACGAAATTCGCTGGCTAAAAAAAAACACAAATCAAACTGATCGACATTCAAAGAAATCCAACACCTTCCAAATAATCAAAAAGTTACCGAAAATAAATCTGACTCACAGACTGCACACACAAACAAATCGATACTTATATTAGCGTATTTTTACACTTTACTGATTTCTCCTTGACCGACAGGGAACTAACAGTTAACAATAACAATAAAACCATCGACTACAAAACCCATCAAAAACTGATCCCCTTACCTGGTGCTTCTCCCACAATGTATTGTATTGTACTCGTTAACAGGCAGGCGTGAATTCGCGCGAAACGACGAGCACCGCGACGATGCACCTCCGCAGCAACCGACAGGACAGCAGGAACGCGATCCGGTCGCTCGTGAAAATGGAAAACGAATGCGTGGAGGAGATGAGGAGTTGAGGAGGTGACGGAGAGACAGCGACGAGAAAACGCACCCACCGAGCTCGCTCGTCGAAATAGGTAGGGTACGTGTGTTGTAGTTTTCACGATTTTTCGCCTACGATTGATGCAATCGCGGTCGAATTGTGGTATAGAGGAGCGATTTCATGGTGTAATCGACCGGATTTGGGTGGAGAACCATACCGGGTGGTACGAAGAATTTATTTGAGTTCTTGTTAGGACTGTTTTAGAGGATTATTTTAAACTATTTCAGATGAGAACAAGTCGTAAAATCCGGGTTTTTTAACAAATTGCTCGGAAGAATCCAGTATTCAATAACTTCATTTTCTAAACACAATGGTGCAAATTGGTTTCATTGATGGTGCATAATAGCACTATAATAGTTTATTTTTCTTAATCAATTCTTACATCAAACATATGTATTTATAAAATATTGAGCTTGTCCTATTATTGACAGGATTTTATGAATGGGTCATAACTGATATTTATACCCTTTGACAAAAAAGTACCCGAAAAATCTTATTTAAATTACCTGCACTTAATATTTTTAACTATTTCAAGTTTCTGTATGTAGGTAACACTGATCTCAATTAGCATGCAAAAAATTAGAGAGATTTCTCAATTATGATGAACAAAGAATTTGTCTCATATTTTGGGATTTGAATGGAATTTCGTGGACCGAATCGATGCAAATGCTTTAGGTGACTATGTTTTATCGATTAGATAGATCGCTAACGACTTGCCTTGTTCTGGGCGGTCTTCGACCACTTCAGCCAATGATAACGGCGAGAAAATGAAGGAAATTAAGTTCCAAAATCATCATGCTACTATTAAAGAAATAGCACGTGGACCTCAACATCTCCCGTTAAACCGCTCGTTTGATTTTGCTACGGGGATCGTTTTATCTGCACAAATACCAACATTTAAAATTCGCAAGGAGCTAAAAGCTGTACCAAAAAGGGCCTATCAAAATGTTTCGATGATTGGAAAAGGCATTTGACTATATGCGAATCGCTTTAAAAGGAGCATGTTTTTGAAGAATATTCAAGAAATATTAATGAAGATTAGAAATTTTGCGTTTTATTCCAACTTTCCGGGTACTTTTTTGTCACATTAGTAGGTATATTTAAAATTTTCAATTTTTAATCGACTTCATGGGGGCTTTTGGGTAAAAAACCAATAACAACAATCGATATAAAACAATGATTATTTATTTTTTAATAAAATATACATTTAAATATTAGGTACAATCCCACACAGCATCAAATCTCTCAGTACCATCTCAATCAGATCACATATTGATCACAATATCTCAGAAATTTCTGAAATGTCTCCGAGACATTTAAAAAAATTGAAAGCTTGGTAACATATATATTGGTGAATAGTGATATGTCTGAGATGTATCTGAGATAGTTACAGCTTTATCAATTGCTTGATGGTAATATTTTCACATATTTTTTTTCTTAATTTTTTGGGATGATCTGCTAAGCTATTGTACTATTTAGCTATTGTACACGAGCCCACAGCCAACGTGGCACGTTCTGATTGGTTCTTGGTTCTTATAACACTTTACGGTGCTGTATATATCATTGCTTAAAGGGCATTCCATATACTTGCGAATTACGAATTGCGAATTGCGAATAGTTTTCTGATTGGTCAGTTTAGAAAAAGACATAAATGCAGATGCCTGCATTTTGTTTTTGTTTCCCTGCTTTCCGCGGTACCAAAATTATATCGATTAATCGATTATAAGAATTAAATCGGTAATATGTAGATTCGAAATAATTAATACTTGTATAATAACAGAGTATTCTCTAGAACAAATAATAAAAGCAAATATGACAAAAATCCTAATGTAAAGTTGATTTTAGGCATTCTTTTTATAATTTAAACGTACTAAAATCGAATTCTGTCACTTATCGAATCGAATGATTAACAATCGAAAATGTCACAATCGTTAAAATAAAGAATTAGAGCGAAAACGATCAACTAACCTCACTTTTTGGTTTGCAATGTGCAATGTCTTTCGGTTACACGGTTTTTTTTGAGTAAGCATCTTTTAAATTTAATACTTAATAGTTGGATTATTAATTTCCTTTATTTTATATTTATTATTTATTCCTTTCTTTATGAATTAAACATGCCTAAATCTAAATCAGTTAGTACAGTAAGTAAGAGGCATTTGCGGCGCCTTGTCCAAAGAAATTTAATTGAAGTTAATAAGAATAAGCCTGAAAAACAAATAACCAACACTTTTCAAGAAGTTAATAACTTTGAAACACAGAAACCTGTTCCTGTTAATAATTTTATTGAATCAAGTGATGATGAATGTAATTCTCAAGAAAGTATCGAAGTGACACATTTTTCTCCTCCTAAGCCCAGTTTATTAACACTAAGTGAATCTTCAGAACCTTCAGAAAATTGTGATCATAATATTGTGATGACCAACTCCAGTATTACTACAGATTTCAGGTTAGAAGCTGAAAATATAAGATCTAGTTTAGCTAACTGGGCAATCTCACATAATATTTCTCATGTTTCACTTAATAGTTTATTGAATATTTTACATAATCACAATTGTTTTTCTAACCTTCCACTGGATAGTAGAACACTACTTCATACAGCAAAAACGTGTGTGCTTAAAACTGTATGTCCAGGAGAATATGTTCATTTTGGCTTGAAAAGAATTTTACAAATAATGATAAATGAAAACATTGAAATAGTTGAATTATTGATAAATATCGACGGTTTGCCTATTGGTAAATCGTCTACCAATTCTTTATGGCCAATATTAGGAAATATTTCAGGGTTTTCAAATGTTTTTATAATAGGTGTTTATTTTGGTCCTCAAAAACCACAAGATGTCAATGAATTTTTATCAAATTTTGTCGAAGATTGTACAGATTTAATAAATAATGGTTTATGCATAAATAATAAAATAATTCCTTTTATTCTAAAAGGTATAGTATGTGATGCACCAGCAAAGTCTTTTGTATTAGGCGTTAAAGGGCATTCTGGCTATTCAAGCTGCACAAAATGTTTGATAAATGGTGATTTTTTAAATAACCGAGTTTGTTTTCCTGGCAGTACATGTGGTAAAAGAACAGATGAAAGCTTTAGAGCCCAAAGTGACGAAGAATACCATATTCGTGAAACAATTTTAAAACAAATTCCTAATTTTGACTTAGTAAAAGGAGTTCCACTGGATTATATGCACCTTTTATGTCTTGGTATAACTAAAAGACTTCTGCTCCTATGGACCGGGGGTGATTTATCTGTCAGATTACCCAGTTCTAAAATTAAATCTATATCACAAAGAATTACAAGCTTAAAGCATTATATACCCAAAGAATTTGTTAGAAGACCCCGTTCATTGGATTACTTAAAATTATTTAAAGCAACAGAGTTTCGAATGTTACTGCTTTATATAGGGCCAATTTGTTTTTCCGGCATTTTAAGAAGAAAAGTTTATGAAAATTTTCTTACACTACATGTTGCAATTAGAATGCTTTGTATTCAAAATGAATGTGAAACCATTGAATATGCTAATAAATTACTGCACATCTTTGTTTCGACATATGAAAAAATTTACAAAAAATACAATGTTTCCCATAATGTTCATAACCTGTTACATCTTGCTGAAGATGTAAAACAATTTGGAGTATTGGATAATTTCAGCGCTTTCAAATTTGAAAACTATATGTCATCGATAAAGAAATTACTGAGAAAATCTGAAAGACCACTTCAACAATTATTTTTTAGAACTACTGAAATAGAAGCCTTAGGTACACAAACATGGAAGCTTTTGCCAAAAAACAAAAATCTAAAATTTTTCATGGTTGATAAAACATTGCATACTCGTGGTCCCCTCATTGAAGGATGTTCAAATCCTCAATATCATTCAATACAAAATGATCAATTCATATTAAAAGCTTTTTCTGTTTCTGATAATTGTTTTTTGGGCAAAAATGGCAATATTGTAGTGTTAGAAAACATTGCCTATTCGTTTGAAGCACAGTCTATGTTACTAATAGGTAGAGAATTCGTAAAGAAAGAAAATTTATTTCACAAACCCTGTGATTCATCTAAACTTGATATTTATGTAGTTTCACACTTATCCGCGCTCAAAACTTGGCCGTTAACTGAAGTTAGGTGCAAATATATGAAATTGCCCTTTGAAGCTAATACATTTGTTGTTATTCCCTTACTCCATAGTGAGGTAAGTATTTTTTTAAATTATGGCAACAATAGAAAATAATAATTTTGTTCCATTTTAAACACTTAGAGTTCAAAATGAATAAGAAGTACTGCGTAGTTGAGTTTGATGATGGCCTGCAACTTATTCCAAGACTTTGGATCAACAGCGACAATGAAGCTTTCTGGCCGAATTTTAAAACTACAGCTAAATACAACGCTGCCGTTAAAAATTCAATAAAACCTGGCATAGATTGGCAAAAATGTCAAATTTTAAGAATTTTATATTCTACAGGTGAGAAAATGATTACTTTCCCTAAAGATGTTAGACTATATTTATTCTAAAATGTTATATATTTCCAGATAATTATGAGTATGGATTAAAAAAAGTGAAAGAAGCTGAAGATGAGAGTGACATTTGTACAACAGATCCAGAAGAAGAAAAGAAAAAAAGAAAGTACAAGGCGACAAAAAAATTATCCAGCTCCGAAGATGAAATGGATACAACAATTGTACAAAAAAGGCAAATAAAACATCGCGAAACAAGATATTCTTTATCAGACGATGAAGATGAAGATACTGCATATCCAACGTTTCCAACTGACAAAACAGGTGAGTGCTTTTCGTACTTTTTGAGTACTGTACTTTTCTTAACTACGTTTTAATAGAAAACTTAATTTCAAATGGATCAATTATTTTAGTTAATTGTACGCCTGCAAAAGATACACGAATGGAAGTTCCCTCCCAACTAACAATAAGTAAGTAAATTTGTAAATAAGAGTATTTACATAAATCAATTTTTGTGTAATTTTTAGCCTTCCAGGAGGACTGCATGAAATTATTACAAAACGTCCAGAGAAAAGTAGTGGCAGTGTCCCTGATGCAACAGGAAATATTGGATAGGTTGAATTCGCTCGAACTAGGAGTTGTTGAAAGGGAAAAAGATTTACCAAATGATGATCCGTGCAGAGAAATTTTTGAAAGTGTGTTCCCTGTAAACACCATTGAAGAAATGGAACGTATCAACAACATGTTAAAAACTAATGATAATTTACGAAAATATGTTGTAAGTATAAAAATTACTTATCTAAAGATTTTATAATGATTTATATATTCATTTTAGTTTCAACGAAGTCGTCTTCTGTTGGGGAAGGATACAAAAACTTCAATTGTAAATATTCTTCGAGCTTTCTTAACAAATTCTTGTGCGGCATGTTACAGTTGGGTTGGAGCAAAGAAGAAGAATATGTTTTGTGAATTAGAGCTGGTCAAAATTATAAAAGGTAGTTACTCAAGTGAAACAAAAGTTGTTTAAGAAAAAAATAATAGAATACAATTTTCGTTACATCGAGTTTTCATTCACAATTTCACTGTAAAATGTTTTTCTAATACTTGAATTTTATTTTTCAGATTCAATTCGCAGTCAAAAAGGTAAAGAACTAACTTCAGACTATGAAATATCGGAAGTTATAAAGAACTGGCTAAGACTGGCAACATTAAGGAAGGACCGGGAAAGAGAAAAACAAGAGCGAGCAAGAACAGAATGATGTAATTTAATAAGATTTGAAAAAATAAAGTACTTTCTTAGTATTCTGGTTATGTCTCAATAATATTTAAAATAATATCTCAGATGCACTAAGTATATAAGCTGCGAGATATCTTTGAGATATTTTTAAACGGTTCTGAGATATCTCAATAACACGTCTTTGAGATGTTTACAAGGCGGACATAAAGATATCTCAAAGATATCCCGATTATATCTCAAAAATATTTCTGAAGATCTCAGAGATATACTATGTCTCATTATTGACGTCCCTGATATATCCTAGAGTCGTAAATTTGCTGTGTGGGATGTTACTGTGTGATAAAATTTGAAAACTTAAACGTTATACCTATTTTATTATTAAGAAGTGAATTAAATAATTTTTGAATCGTAAGCTAAACAGCGAAAACTCAAATAATAATAGACACAATTAACAACAATGCCAGAAATCGTGAATTTCGCGTGAAAATATTCTGAAATGCAATTTAAACTTACTTTATAAATAACGAACGTACAAAAAAAATCCCAACGGTAGATATGTATAAAAAACTCAAGACGAAATGTATGCAGAGATTAAATATATACAAAAAAAATTAAATTTCTTCATTTTCGTTAAAGATTATTGATTACAATTAAGTCGCACTTTTGATTAGCACCAAAAATTAGCAGTATTTTTGAAATTCGAGAAATGTTGTTACAAAACAACGAAATGCAATAAATACCTACTCAATTATTTTACCTACGTACTATCTAATTTACCGCTTTTACAAAAAGTGAATTACTTTACAGGCATTGCACAAGTATTTTCAAATGAATGCATATAAAAACAATGGAGTAAGCTGTGAAAATAGATTTAATTGTAAATATCGCGCCCGAAGTAGTTTAATAAATGCAAATACAGGCAAATCAAAATTTAGATAAATCAGCGGTAATATTTAAATAGTTGCCGTTTCGGTATTCGAACTCACACAATTCTTATAAATAATAATAACAAATCGGAACAAAAAAAAGTACATACAAAACTTGTTCGACAGTGTATACAATTACACGTAGGTATATTTTTTTCTCTCATGACTTATTGCTAAGGTACTCTGTGTCTCTTAAACTAAAACAGTACGTAATCCTTAAAATTTAGGCGTTCGATCGAACGATGTTGCATAATTAATTCGTTGTTGTGGTGCGCTTCCATTCGAGATACAAGAGATACGCGGCGAAGCAGTACACACCCGCATTGAAGATACCAAACACCTACAAAAAGAAAATAAAATATTACTGAGGTATATCTAAATTTTTCGGAAATATTGTACAACGCGACAACGCCGCAATATTTTAATAGGTAACCATAAAGGTACGTGACCCACATTGCATATTCCTGCCCTCTTCAATTATCAACTTAAAATTTATTAACAGGCAAATAAGATAAAGCAAAAAAATATTTTTGAGTGTAGTAATTATAGATAAACAACGGATAAAAAATATAAAAATTAGTTTACTGATGCAAATCATCGCAAATATTTGATTTGAAATTTTGGTATAATTTTGGATAAGAGAGAATACAATGAGGAATTTTTATAACTTATTCAAATTACTACTCTTCTTGAAGTAATTGAAACGAATACTGTAAGTTTCTGGGAAAATAACTAGGTCGTTTAATCGGAAATTCAGAAGCCAAACTCTTTACGAGAAAATTAGCTTTAAACAAAATCGATATATCGAAGGGTGTTTCAACTTTTTGGATATCAGCTCGAAATATATCTGTATAATTTGGGTTATTTTGGATGTTCCAATCTTACCCCAGCGGCGATGTTCGACCCCCTGAAGCTGTACGCAGGATGGAGACCCGCAGCTGCTATTAACTGAACGATGAAGGCGATGATATACAAAGCACCCCAAAGACCGGTGTTGAGTAATTCCTAAAAAATATGAAAAGATAAACACTGCGCTTAGGTATTATAAAATAGTTGTTAACTTACAGATAAAATCCAATTTACAGGAATCCTAAGCGCCTCCCTTATTCCTAGTAAATACACGAATATCCATAAAATGGTTAATATAAAACTTGTGGTCGCTACGAATAGGAAGAAATGCGCACTTCCGTAATGAGCCGGCGATGCCAGGGCCATACAAAATATTCCTAAAACCTGGAAAAAAAAACAAATAATATAGTACCAAATTAATATAGTGTATCCACAATATTTTGGACATAGAATATTGGTTCTGGTAACATTTTAGTTGGTACAATCAATAAAAATTCCGGTGGTTTCGTTAATGTCATCAGCTGTAGCTAGTACTAGATAGTAGGTACTAGATACAATAAAATTTACATGTTAGCAACGTTCGACCTAAAATTTTTCAACGGCATCAAATAACGGTTCGTGCGTATGTACTATTCGCCCATCTCCGTACAATGATAGTGAAATTCGTATTGTTTGTCCGCTAACGTTCGAACGTGTAGGCAGGCAGTAGATGGTATTTTTTATGATATATGCGTACCAGTCGACCTACTTTTCCGTACGCTTGCATACGAACGCATTCGACAATCGTAAATTACTTAAAATGCGAAATTCCTGTTGGGGAAATAACACCCAGGAATGTTGGAAGGCTACATGACAAGCTCTTTGTTAGACAGGTTTTGTAGAAAAATGTTTGGAAATATTTAAAAGATAGTATTCATAGGATTTAAGGGAAAGATCCACCAGTATACTATGAACAAAAAGTGATACTATCAACAACTGTATTGGAACTCTAGTGGAACTTTACTAAGGACCCTGTTTCTTGTTCTCTTTCTTAAATTAACCATTCATTCAGGAGTTACTGCGAAAATTTAGCAGCTATAATTCATATGATTTGAGTGAGAAAGATCCACCAATACATTATGAGCAAAAAATAGTACTATCAAGAACTCTATTGGTACTCTAAAGGTACTTTAATGAGAACACTATTTCTTGAACTTTCTTAAATCCACAGTCCATCCAGCAATTTTTGGGAAAATGTATGAGCTAGATTTCAAAAGATCCACCAATACTATATTAGCTAAAAGAATAGTACTATAAACAATTCTGTTAGTACTCTAATGGTACTTTAATAATGACCCTGTTCCATGATCTCATTCTTAAATCAATCATTGGTCCAGCAGTTCCTGGCAAAATTTAGGAACTAAAATTCATATGATTTAGGTGAGAAAGATCCGCTAATACATTATGAACAATAAACAGTACTATCAAGAACTCTATTGGTACTTTAAAGGTAGGTACTTTAATGAGAACACTGTTTCTTGAACTTTCTTAAATCCACAGTCCATCCAGCAATTTTTGGGAAAATGTATGAGCTTGAATTTAAAAGATCCACCAATACTATATTAGCTAAAAGAATAGTACTATAAACAATTCTATTAGTACTATAATGGTACTTTAATAAGGACCCCTTTTCTTGAACTCTTTCTTATATTAACCATTCATCCAGCAGTTTCTGGGAAAATTTAGCAGTTATAATTCGTATGATTTAGGTGAAAGATCCACCAATACATTATGATAAAAAGATGGTACTATCAACTATTGGTACTCTAATGGTAGGTACTTTACTAAGGACCCTGTTTCTTCAACTCTCTCTTTAAATCCACCATCCATCCAGCAATTATCGAAGCGTTCGAGGCGGAAACGGGACGTGGAATAAGCAGCACGGAGATGTTGCGCCCGTTTCGCGTTTGTATAAGGCAGCTTCCGCTTTTTTCGCGTTTCCGATAGTGCGTGATGCAACAACAAAAGAGAGCGCGACCGCACCTGCGACGTCTGCACTGGGTCAACTACCTTGGATTCGACGGCAGAGGCGTAGATTGCCGATTATTTTCCCATTTCGTATTTCTCAACAGAACAGCAGATGGTGCGGTGGATGTGTCGGAAGAACCGGAGAGGATTTCGTCGCGTTGCGAAATTACCGGACCGCTTTCGTGTGTAAGATGCACCTACGGGTTATTGTGGAGGATGGATTCGACTGGTGATGCTACTAAAGCATCGCAATTACTTATACTCTTTTGATTCACTGTATAGTAGCGTAGTATTAACCAGTGGATAGAAAGAAGTAATGGTGGAAATTGTTGTACTACTAAGAAACTCCAGGTGCAACCAAACATAACCAGAGAACAGTAAAAAAATCAATTATATACAAAGAACTTTCTTCTTTGGGCTTTTAATTTCCGAATCGCCATGTAATTTGGTTTCCACCTATTATGTGCTCAAAGTGAGCTTAAAAAACCGCTACAATAGAAAAAGCATACTAACAAGAATGTAAACAAAGAGCGAGACGATTTAAAAGGCAATTGAATAAATAAAAAAAAACAGATTTCTTCGAAACCCGTGACCCGCATCATTTGAACGCAAGTATGTTTACATGTTCTCTAATTAAATCAATCATCAAAATGATTTTTAATGTGTATAATTAACACGATCGCCATATGAACACACTAAAAATGTATCGATTTGATTTTGTATTAAATCGCAAGCACATTTTTGAATTCCCTGTATTATATCTTCTAACTGTTCGATAAAATCTCGTTCTGCGAGTTCGAGGTGATGTTACTGTTAATACTGTTAAAACGCCGGTTTTTCGCTATCAACGCGATTCAATGCGACTTATGCAGTCCCAAATGCAGAAGAGTCCCTAGACACACTACAAGTGCGCATTTGAAGCACCGAGCAATTTATTAAATTATTTATAATCCTAGCGAGAAAATACAATTTTCCATGCACTCGTGACCTTGCGAATGACGTGGAATAATTACGCTTCTCCGAGTCTCGGTTGTTTATTATTATTGCGAGTAAAATAATAAAAGGTGCGACAAGGCGGTTAGATCGATTAGATTTCAAACGTTCCCCGTGAAAAAAACACTTATCACTTCGATGATTGTTCTTGTAAATTGGGTAGCATTTCGATGAAATTACGTTTTTACGAATTAATGTAATAAATTGTGAGTTAGAATTGAGGTGAATGTACTGTTCTTTACATAAACATGACATGGTTATATTCTTAAAATTGACCAGCTTTCCCTCGAATCGGCTTCTGCGCCTTGTTTTCGCGAGATCGAATTCAATACGGCACTTTTTCAGCAGAAAAGATCCGGAGGAAAAATTTCCTGTCAGTCACTAAATCAATGAATCAGTCAACGACCTCTGCAACTTCATATTATATGAATGCGTTCCATTTGTACAAATGCGTTTTGCTCTATTTTTGTTCCATTGCATTAGTGCACTAATTTCATGGGTCGTTTAGTTTCATTGACATATGACTAGAGTTTATTTTCGTTCGAATTAACGGTTTTAATTAAGTGCGTCCAATTTTTTTTGTATTGCAAGTGCTACGTATAAAAATGCCATAGTTTCCTGGAAACGCAAAAAAGCGCTTATCTATGCGCAATCGATAGGGCTTACGTGACGAAATGTGCTAAGAAACGCGAATAACAAAGCTTTAATAGAAGCAACAAAGCCTAATTTTTCTGCTAAAACAACCCAATACGTAATCTTATACCACAGTGCATTATTTGCGGCATTATATCACGTTGTTGACGAGATTTTTATAAATTTATAACAGTGAACTTTACAAAGTATTTTTGCCCACCTGACCTAAAAAATTCTCAACCAAACTTGCATAAGCAAAAAACTAAATATCCCGAAAATCTATACATCATTACACCTGAATTTAACACCACGTTTAGTGCGTTATTTATTAAACAACTATTGAAGAGGACTCTATGAAGCCACTGTATACATTGTTTCACTCTTTAAACGATCCCAATTACTTTTTTTTTACCGAAACTGCACACACGGGATCTTTTGATACCGTTAATATGTTAATAATTCCAATCATGAAGGCGGCAGGCCTTTTTCAACGGCACACTTACACTGGGTGAGCAAAATTGCAGGCCGGTAACGTTCGCATTACGGCCCAATTTGTAAGTAAATGGGTGAAAGGGAATGGTTTATACGCTCTCGAAATGGTCACAATCTGAACGCTACAATAAGTAAAAAAGTGCATTCTAAATTGTTTTACAGTATACTTACTAACTGTAAAACAATTTTATTAATGTTATTGTATTAATCATTTAATAGTAATAAATAAAAATTCTCATTACGGTTTGTTTTGTTATTAATATTAAAGAGATATTCAATTAAGTAATAGCGTTAATAACAACAGTATTTAACAGCACATTCAGAACAAATAATGGTACTGTTACAGGTATTTTTAGTTGCGTTCGAACAGATGCAAGAAGTTATTTATGCCGGCTAGATTGATAATTGCAATTAAGCCATTCGGTTAAATAGCCGGGAGAGAATTATGCGAATTGCTGTGAAACGCAAGTGTTTTGGATCATAATAGCCGGAGAAGGTGGTCGACCTTGGCATGGATCTTGGCGAATTTCGATAAATCAAGCACCAGGTTTAGCGAATTTTGAATCGAAACGACACTCAAAAGGACCCTAGATTAAATACCAAGTTATACAACTTATAATTATGACATTATTGTGCGAGACTTTCCAATCGATTAGCATTGTTTTGGTGTTTTTTTCACTTCATTATCTCCAGTAATTTTTCGCTAAATTAATATTTGTGCAATTTATTTGCTATCCCGGGGAATCCCTGTAACGCGCTATAAATGCAAAAAGAAAACGAACTTAACCAACAACAACAATAATTTTCCGTAGACAATAATAAGAATTGTGTGTAATTTTTTATTTGAATTACTCGCATGTCCTTGCCGATTATGACCGCACATATGAAAAAAAAATATGTGTATTATTCAACTCGGTAATTAGTCCTGTTCGGGAACAGGCGTCAGTTCGTCCATTTAATATCTCGCTTAATTGATGCTAATTTATACATAACAAATAATTAGTGCCCCGGTGACCTCAATATTTAGTGACAGTTTTTCCAACGAGATCGTACGGTAAACACGACCGAAATGGACATCCGCTAATAAACGTGCTATATTTTATTTCAGCCGCGGAAAAACGAAGCATTTATTACGAATTATTCGGATTAATTAAATACTTGTATTAAATACTTAAAGTTTTCGTTAACAATAGTTACTAGAATTCAATTAAAACTCATTTTCACATGAACTAAATATTGTAAGTTTGTTCTTCCTGTACCTGCTGATAAAATATTTAATTATTTTAAAACCTTTAGCGATCCCTTCCGTTATCGAACCGTCTTTTTTATCAGCCGCGGTCTAGATTAAATCGGTTCCGGGGAAATGGCACGGACCGTCTAAAATTAATATTCATTTTTTATGTCCGAGCCGACGTTATCAAAAATTCATGCCGGTCTAGAAACGGATTATAACTTACGAAATGTCATTCCCTATAAGTACCTGTTGTGGGAAATTGTACGTGACGTGTCTGTTTTGTGAGTAACCCTCCTTTAGTATAGCTCCCGTTAACGAATCGAGGTTGATAATATACTTTATTCATGTATAATTATTAGTTTTTTTTCTTATAAAACATGTGATAGAAATACATACTAATAAATAGTTATTTAAAGAGGAAGCAAACTTGTAAAAAAATCTTATTCCGAATTTCTCGTGTCACAAGAAAGTTTCGGTTAAATTGGTCCATCTTCAGAAGCTATAAAATTAAAAATTAAACATCAGCAGGGCAATAAAAGCGAAAAAACATCAACGAATCATCAATTAACGGCGCGCAAAATGGCCGATACTTGTCGCTATAAATTATTTAAAAATCGTATTGATTAAGGATGTAATGAAACATTGAATTTACTATTAACGGTTTACGATCTGACCTATAAACTACAAATATTTATTTTACGGTAAGTTTTCTTCGGACAAATTTATCGCTCGTCATTAGACGTTAAAAATCATCAAGAAGTCTTTACGGAATACTTAATGCGAACGGGAAATTAGCCTGCTGAATTGGAGTTCTAAATACTCTAACCCACTTTATTCGACAAGAATAATAATAATAAATAATCCACTTAATAACCACGGATTATTTGAACTCTAATTGAAGTACATGATATTAAATTAATCGTGATGTCATCGTTTGATAGGCGTGAACGTGCTATATGAACTAATAAATGAATGGTTATAAGTTGTAAGATAAAATCGCGTTGGCTAGGTTTGCAGGAAGTTGCTCGGTTGTCCTCCCGGCAATATCTTATTTCCAATTCGAACGCAATCGCACACAATCAGAATTAAATTTAGTTTATTTAGTATTTGGACCGTGGCCAATACTCGAAGGCTTTTACACTTGAATAAAACGAATTTTGTCACCGATTAACTACTCTTTCTTCAAGGAATGGCGGTAATAAAAATTTTTAAAATAACCCCGTTGCTATTTTTGAAAATCCGGCAAACCGCGTTTCGCTCGTTTACTGTTTATGCAACATTTTCGAAACGAGCCGAAAATCAGAATTGCATCCTGCCGGCGTTTTTCGTTCACGCCAAATATCTGCTTCCTCAGAATACCTGCAAAGTCAATAAACTTTACACTAATTTCGTGAATGTTATCCATTAAGTCATTGCGTTTATCGCTACAAAACACCCAACAAAATCGCGATAACGAACATTTCTGAAAAAATTGACTAACATGTAGGCGTTCAGATTACCATAAAGTCGTCACCATGACGTCGATAACCATTTGCCATTTCTGGATATACTTCGCTAGGTTGTCGTTGCATTAATTATTTTTATTCCTTATTATGTCATAGCACCGGTGAGATAAGGAAGGAGAATACCGGCCACATCCTTTCCAAATGTTCAAAAATAACATTGTAGAATCAGTGTTGGGATTGCAGGAAAGTGGAAGAGTGACGTCATAATCAGATTAGCTCGAACATACTATACTACTATAGTTTGATTATTTTAAAATCATTGATTTGAGTAAACTAATAAAATCGAAACTCTTTTAGATACATACCTACATATGTATGTACTTCTTGGATAGCGTTCAAGTTCGATTATAATTCGAAAAAAAATGATAGATTTACACGCTGTTTGGCCGAGAAATCATCCTTGAATTTCGTGAATTTTTACTCAAAACATTTAACATTGAGCTGCAAATAAACAGCTTTTTGTTATAGTTTTTCTAATAACATACTCACGTTGTTAAAAGTAATTTGCTTATTCCTTACTTAATTAAAATAAGCCTCAAGTTATGCGAATGCGAATCGTACTATCATCAAGTTAATTAGAAGAGGGTCAGAGTTGTTTAAAGCTATTTAATAATAACTTTCGTCTTACATTGTGAGAAATCCTACGTTATATAATATTACGCGATTTAAAAATAATGGAACTTAATGCATTCGTACTTAACCTTGATATTTTGTTCAAGTCTTCGAGAAATTCGCGTTTGCAGTGAATTTTCTATGGAAATTCGATTCTCCTACTCGCAGCAGAAGTGGGATAAACGAGATTTTTTTAACTACAGTCGTAAATATATCATGATTGTTTCTTTAATTTGACTGCTTTTTATTCTTGTTTTCATTTAAGAACGTATTTTTAGAAAACAAAATATCTCACTTTAAATATTGACTCTGTAGGAGTTATACAATTGCCAGTCTCATACCTATAAATACGATAATGACAAGATATTGCATGTAAATTGATGTATTGTGGATAGATTATGGCATTTTAGCGACCTTCGACGATGCAAATCTCTAAAAACATCTCGAAATTTCATTCTTCCTGGCCGCAAATTAATTGAAATCGCAAACAGGTTTGTCATATTCGGATATTTCATAAACGATTTATCTCGATAATTGTTCGGTGATAACGTTTGGGAAAACTCGGTTAGTCAAAGTTTATTGAAGATGAGCAACTCACTCGAAGGCTCAAATGAGCAATTGCGAGAATTGCGTAAAACCGTAAATTCAGCTCATTCTCGAAATAACTGAAGCTTTATTTATACACTTACGACTTCGATGATTTTCAGCAGGCCGGGCGGCGTTAGGAAGTAGCCCAGATCGGGCTTGAGCCGCCCGGAATAGGGCGGCGCTGGTCCGGAACTCGACGATTCCGGGTACACTTTGATCACCGTTTCGGTCATATCGAGAGGAAAATCTGTCCTACAACGAGCCCGACTATTTTATCTATGTATTTAAATCGCCTATTTTTAATTGACACACACCAGCCGATCCGGTAAAACTAGTTTCTAGTTAAAATCTCGACGAGCCTCGCTTTTCGAGATATTTTTCTATACTGGCGGTATTTTTAGTCGCCCTAACTAATTATAGTGGGACAATCTTGGCGCATTTTTGAGTGCCGATGTGGTTTCGAAACCTCCGTGAACAATTTCAACGTTACGAATATACCGGGTGTTTCCAAAATCTTAATTACACTACAATAGGTCGTTAAATGTATTCACTAATTAGGCACTAATTAAAGGCCCATTAAAGTTGAAAGAAGATGGAAAAAGTGGAAAAAAATTACTTAATAATAGGAGAAATTTGTCAATCACAAAGTGTATTACTATAAACACTTGAGATAAGACTCTTAAAATAAAAAAAATATGGAAATGGGAGGAAGTAATAAATATAAGAAGTGAAAAATAATCGAATGTAAAATAATTCTTCTGCAGAAAAATTATTGTTGCAGTATTAAATAATAGGTATAATATTGTATTTACTTTCAAATAAATAACGCCTATGATATTTGTTGACAACAAAATATTTATGATAATCGACGAAATATTAATTACTACTTAACAGTAATTAAAACGTTTTTGCGGCGATAAGACAGCGCAACAACGAAATATTCCTGAAGAAAAAAATTTTGTTTGTCTGGATAACTCAAGGTTAAAAAAAGCGCATTATTTTATTCGCAGGACTAATAGTGGGGATCTAAAACTAAACTATCAAATCAAACGACAAATTGGAGATCAATTAGGAGTAATTGTATACTCACAAATTCGACTAATTTCAAAATTCCGGGCGTCGTCTTGAAATACTCCAAGTTAATCTTAATCCAAGCGAGCGGCGACTCCGGCTGCCCGGCTGCTCCGGGCTGCTGGGGCTTGTTAGCAGCATTGTTGTTCGGCGCTTCCTGCACGTTGACCACCGTTTCAGTCATCATCAGAGGGGCTGTTCCGCCGTCCTAGCGTGTCGCCTGTTATCCCGAAAAACCCGAAGGAGCACTGTACGTCCCGTTATCGGCCACCTGTTTCGTCCACGGCGCGGTATCCGCGGTATCCAGCACCAGCTCTCGAAGCGAAGCCAACAGCGAACGGCGAACAAATTCGATGGGAAAAGGTGAGGTAAAATCGTTGGTCGTGGTGCGGTTTGCGTTTGAATTGTGCTGTACGATTCAATTGAATCTCAATGGCCGCGTTGCCGGATCCAATTTTTACTACACGGTGTCCCTTCTAAGGTACAATATTTTCTTACTTTCTATACATTTCTTCTGTAAATTAATCGGAAAATTCCTTGCAAGATTGCGGTGAATCACTCGATTACTCGTAGATACTTAAAACTGTTAACCCTGCATTTTATCCAGGAAGATAATAGATTATATTAGAAATTACTTTAGGGTTGATTCTTTCAACATTTTCAACTCTTTTTGACGCTATTTTGCAGGGTCTCTTGTAGACTTTTTCATTTAAAGGATGCAAAATTACTCTAATTTTCTGGTCATACTTGCATACTGAATCCTTGCTGTTTAAATACCATACATGGGGACATTGGTTTGGGTGATTTGGCAATGGCGCGCACCAAAGATGGTCGGGCAAGAGGTGGGACCACTTGGAAGTCCGTTAGTAATGTTTGTTGTGGAAAAGAGAGGTAACGTGAGGAATGTTGACTTATATGTAGGCATGTTCAAGGAAACGCCGTATATGAAAGTCGACGAATGTTTTCGTCTGAAAATCGGCACCCTACGATGTGGGTTGAAGGTGGAATTTCGTGGGAACCACCTGAGTAAATCTGTTGTTTTTTTGGATTAAAATGGATTTTGTTAGATTTTTTTACCATTTTTGGATTAATAGATGTATTTATTTATAAATTTAGTGTACGAAACTAACACAGTTATTATTTAATTGTGTTTAATTCAAGTAATACTCAATATCTCGGCTCAATATGAGTAGTTAAATGGATAAATGTAATTTGTGTTGCCTATCTTCTGACACACATCTGAAATACAATTTTAATAAATTTTATACACTTAACTACTTCAATATAACGTATGTTGTCTTCGTATGTACAGTAAGACACAAATTCTAGTTCTAAAGATTAATTTTTTAATAAAAATATTTATTAACAATATTTTCACTAAAATATTCTCCTACTGCACTGTTCTGACACATCAACAAACAAACTTTGCTTATTTGCCAAACGTCACTGGATTCTCGCAAAGCCAGGAATTTTAAATTACGATTAGACCGATTTCTAATAAAAAAACTACTCCTGTATTCCTTTTATAAATCAATAAATGTTAAATATAGTTCACTAATAACTAAACATGCGTTTTAATGTGCGAACAACAATTCAAACAATAAAAATTCTAACTGTTCGTGTCACATTCCCAGTGTAATGCGCCGCCTTGGCAACGCCGCCCGAAAGGAGCTAGGAGCTCTTCATGTGGGTTGTGGGTCAAGTCGAATTGCATGAACAAATTCTACCATTCTTTCGTTTACCAGCTTGTTCCCATTCTCGTCCGGTTTCTCAAACAGGAACTAAAATAGAATTCTTCTGTTTCGCAGTGTCTTCTATTTGGAACGATGTTTGTAGGTTGTCACGAAGTTTGAATCGAGAAAAAGTGAACTTTTGTGAACAGAGAGCGGGGGTTTTTGGGTTCAATTTTTCATTTTGGTGAGTAATAATCGTAATTTTTTGTTCATTTATTGGTTTGTTAAACTCTAAACTTCCGATATTAATCGAAGATAAATGTGAAATCATGCTACAAAAAATTTCGAATTTTTCCTCTCAATATTTAGATATTTTTGTATAATTCATAATCTGCAAATTATAAACAAATAAATCTCTAATTGGATGAAAACATTAATGTGGTATTCAACATGTTAAAGTAATTATTATCTAAGAATGCATAAGAATGTTTACCAACATTTCTCTTATTACACTTGCTGATTGCAATTAAAATTTTGATCAATTTATGTTTGATGATTCCTAATTATACTGATGTACATTAACCCCTATTTAATTATACCTTGTCTACATTATTTACCCTTAAATATTGAAGTGCTACAAACAATTAATTGTACTGAAAAAGTGGGGTGTGTTGGTGTGTTCGTAAATATAATCTCATAAAAAGTTTTCTATTATTTATTGGTAAAATTATAAAGTACAAATTATTACCTAACGTACTGAAATAGATAGTTGTATGCAAATTCTACTAGCTTGACCCAACAGGCAATTGTGCGGAGTGAAAGCAACAAAACGCAAGTAAAAACGCGGCATTCCATGCGACTTTGTATTTAATTCTATATTGTATAAAATAGGTATTTCTTGCTTACGTTTGATATTGAAGCCGATTTCATCGAAGGTAATGATTGGATGTATTCAACCTTGGCCGGTAACCAACCCATAATTTTTTTTATGCTTTTACATTTCCAGCGATTGTTCGAACAACCCGATCAAAAAGGAATTTGTTCTAACAGAGCATCCGACGATTTGATAGAATGTACCAATTTTCACGCGAGCCTTGCATAAATCCTTTACGCAACAATTGAGTTCCCGCGGATTTCGTCTTTTGTCGTTTATTTGTTTGCGATGATTAAATTTCGCTTTCACATTTCCTGCGGTCGAACCGCTCTCAAAATCACCCGTTCAAAGAACACGATAATTAATCAATCAATAGATTTTTAATAAAATTTTCGCTACAAACAGATTAAAAAAAAGCACCTAGGCAATTCTGCCTAAGATGTGCATCCAGGCGCCACGCCGCAGTTGCACACCTTAGACAAATCGTGACAATCGAAATCGACCTCATCGCTTTCGGTGAACTCCTCCTCGGAGGTCTCGCTCTTCAGGCACTCCATGCTCCCCACGTCGTAGTAGCCCGAGTACTCGTCCATCTTCGCGTCGCCCTTCACCTTCTTGGTGAAGTTCTTATCCAGCGATTGCAACGTCGGGAAGTGCATCTTCGCCAAGGCATGCTTGTTGTACACGTGGTTCATGAACTCCTTCTCGTACACCTCGTCGATTTTCGATATCTTCAGATGAGCCCTCATCTCCTCGACGGTCAACAGGATGCAATTCCACGGCGACCAATTGTCGTCGCGCCTCCAACGCGCCAACCTTTCAAATTTATTACCGTCTAATTACCAAACAGATTACATAAATGATTCGCCATTAGGATGATTGTGTATACAACAATAGATTCAACTCGACTAGACTAGACAACAATGCTCATAGCAGTAGTAATGGGTTAAAAGTTAATCTTTCAGAATACCAGAAGAATCACTGTAAATAAATGAAACTTAAATAACACTGGATATTTTTTGGTTTCATCACGTTGTTCGATGTCGCTGTTTTCAAAATCTACCCTCATTAATCAGCTGTCAAAATTATATAGGTCCAGCTGTGAAACTTCGTAAAGCACAACCTTTGTTGTTTGTTCCCAGTGTAATATATTATACTGGAGAACATATTATCCTTCATTGCTGCTAAAATCTGGGAGTAGAGCAAGTCTCTCACATCTCTTCTTCCTAGGAAATCTAATACCTAAATCAACTGAAAGTACTTTAGTAGAGAACATGAGAGGCACAGTAGAACAACAGTAGAGAAATAGAATCTTATCCCTCATAAACCTAAAGTCATCCTCACCCAGTATCAATTTCAGTTAACATTAAAATCAAATTGATTGCATACCTCAGTTGATAAATATCGTTGCATTCCGATAAAGCGGAATGGCCATGCCAAATGTTGACGACGATGTGATGAACGTCGACGTCCTGCAAAATGAAGGCGACGGAGGACGTGGCCCTGTGCAGTCGCTCGTAGTTCCTCACTTGCTTCAATATGAACCGGTGCGGCAACAAATCCACCCAAGGTTCTTCGATCTTGTCCAACCATTTGCACTTGTTGCAGTAGCGTAGGCGGTCGGTGCGCGCCGCCAGTCTGTACCCGTCGATGGTCTTGAATTTCCTGCACCTCGTGCAGAAGTGGAGCTTCTTCTCCATCTTGGCCAATTCGATCATGTTCATGTGCCTGCGCAAGATAGAACGTAACGATCGCTCGAACTCGGTTCGTTTGCTTCGCGTTATACTTTGTGACGTTTTCGTTGCATTCCACGTTCTTGAAGTGATGCAACACGGTCGCTTCGATGCGCTTCTCGAGACCTTTCAGAAACTTGCTCTCGATGCCTCTGGACATCAGCTGACACGCCTGATTTATTAGCGTGTTGAGCAGATCGCTGTCTTGGCAATCGTGATCGTTGATGTACTCTTTAATCTAAATGTCAACGATTATTACAAACATTTTCGAAGTACATTCAAGTACCCACCTCCATGTATACGTTAAGTTTGTCTTTGAAATTTAATGTTCTGTCTACTAGTTTTTTGTACAATTTGAAGTATTCACGGCCTTTTTGGCATTCCAATGTTTCCATGAATATGTGCAAGCTTTTGTAGGTGCTGTACCAGTCGATAGGTTTCGCTGCAAAATAAATAACCCAGTACTATTAAGATGAATTAAACTTTCTAACTTACCAATTCTTTCGAAAAACCTTTCGACATTCTTGTACTCCATATCCCGAGCAGCCTTGGTCCTCAAGTTTTCGATTCCTCTAAGGATCTCCATTTCTTTTTCCAGCAGTAGGTAGAGCTCGGCGATTTTGGAGGCGCCGCAATAGAGCGAATTGATTCTCGCCACTTCGCTCTTCTTCCACCTATCCACCATGGTGAAAAGCATGGCGAAATCGGCCAACGACACGGGAAATATCTTGCTAACCATGTCTTTCCTACGTCGATTATCGTCCTCGTTTTGCTCCTCGTCTTCCGCTTCTTGGGCCAGTCGAATACGCTTCTGGTATTCGGCGCTGAGCTTCTTCAACGCGCATCTCGTTTTCCACGCTCTGTAGTACCTAAACACCAAATAAACCGATTAAATAACTAAATAGCTAGTTGTAGAAGCCTCACCTTTGTATGGTAATGATCTTACCCTGCACGTCCAGCCGTTTTTCCCTTTCATCCGCAGTCTCGTACGGGCCAGACGTGATTATTTTATCGGTAACGTTCGGTATGTAGATCTGGTTGCTCGACATTTGAGTCGCCTGCGAGTAACTCATGCTTTGCAATCGGTTTCTCACCACGGTGGTTTGCGTGTCCCGGTGGAACTGCTCTTCGGGCGGCACCTTCGGAGGCGACGGCCCCGTCTGGCTGTAACCGTGAAAGTATTTTACACCTGCAACACGTTTTCCAATGCAACAGATGCAACACTAATTCGGTGAATTCGATCGGTACCTGTTCGAATGTGCTTGTAACCGCCCAGCATGGGTTTCTGCACGGCTTTGTGCTCGATTTCCACTATCGCGTATTTTCTGTCGCCGTCCACGTTTCTGTATTGCACCGTGATGATGTCCGGGACGGCGTCGATCTCCGGGTAGATTTTCTGCACGTCGATGACATAGTTGCAAGCGTCCGTCGTCGCTAATTTCAGTTCTAACGTCTTGAATTCCTCGTCTTTGACGAGGCTCTTTAGCATCAACTCGCCATCGAGTACCACGTCTTGGTAGGATATGAGGAGGTGTTCCGCTGGTATGCCGAAGATTTCTTCGAATTCTTGGCGTATCTGCAATCACTCTCAGTTGAAAATACCATTCCTATCTCTATAAACAAATTTACTTACCTGCTTGATCATCCTGCGGACTGGGAAGGTCTTGGTGAATACCCTGGCATTGGACGTGATAAATTTAACAACCACAGGTTCGTCCATATTGTAATCGAATGGGGATAGTGTTAGGTCGATTTCGCTGGGAGGCCATCGTTTCTTCTTGCATACGCAATCGCATTCGCAGCGCATTCTGCATGTGCACGTGCACCTTCTCTGGCACTGCATCTTTCTTTCGCTTCGCGTGCCCCGTAAAAAAATCTAAATAATGACGATTGTCAACTTGCGGAGTGTAAAGCTCGAATAGATTTTTCATCGTTACTTAGTAACAGGAGTGTTGTTGATCGATTTCGGCCTTGTACGAGCAAATTATTTCCTTATTTGGTCTTCTTTTGGCATTTTTTGATGTTTGATGCTAAGTGCTAAACTAAGAATAGTTTGTTTTAATGTAACAGTAAATATAGATTTGAATATTAATTGATAATGCAGATGGTGAGTGCGAGAAATGCGAGAAAGTCCACTGTAATTTGCATAATAGTCGCATAAGTTGGGCGATTATGTTCATTGCCGGCTTATAACTTACGTAAGATTTAAATTTCACAGTTACAATACGAATATTTTTATCGAAACAAAACTGTCAAATGCGGCCCATCAAAATTCATAACCATAAAAAAATTGTCACAAATTCCTTTCGCAAAAAGGTGCACAACAACCTTTACTATGCCTAATTCATTATCCTTACGACACGTAATAAATAAATAGAAATCTCTATTTGCAGATATGACGGCTCTCTTATGAACCAGCGATGACCAGAACTAAAGAAAAATACTTCTCCGACAAAATACTCAATAGCCTCCTCTACGAATACCCCTCGCACCAAACCCACCTGCTCGAAGGCCTCAATTCGTTAAGGACCAAAGGCGAACTTCTCGATGTCACTCTAGTCATAGGCAAGGATCCTACATACAAACGATCAACTTTCAAACTCTCACCATTTCGCAATTTACAGAAGGTGTTCAATTCAAAGCTCACAAGGCAGTCCTGGCGGCGTGCAGCGACTATTTTCGGGCCATGTTCACGGACAACATGCTGGAAGCCACACAAGACGAGATTTGCCTGAATGGCATCACTGCAAAAGGTTAGTTTCTACCAATGAAAAATGATGTATTGTGGTCTTTAATCAAGTGGATTACCTCTCAAAAATCTCCAAGTGCTTGTTATTAATTGCAGGATTTCATCAGCTATTGGACTATGCTTACACGACGCGCCTGGCGCTGAATATAGCTAATGTTCAAGACGTTTTGGAGGCTGCATCTCACGTTCAAATGCTTCCAGTTATACAAACTTGCTCGAATTTTTTGCAAACCCAAATCGACATAGATAATTGCGTGGATATAGCGACAATAGGTGATTTTAGCTATTGGTTTAATGTTGATAAAGTGTATAATTTTCGTTTTTGTTTGCAGCTGAAACGTATTCCCTTTCGCAGCTCAGCACGAAGGTGTACCGATTCATGAGCGGACATTTATTGGAGTTCTCGAGCAGCCCGGAGTTTTACAGGCTAACCCCCCAGCAATTGGAGAATTTACTCGACTGTGATTTACCGGTGGATTGTTCGGAAGCCGACGTGTTTAGGATAGTACTGGCTTGGTTCTTCCACGTCGACACCAACGAGTAAGAAACTTAGACTTTACGTTTATTTAGTTGATTACCGTACGAGTTGTCATCAACGCAGATTGAACATTCGCCTCTCCTACGCCGGGCGCATCTTCCGGTGCATCCATTTCATCGAAATCTCCAAAAGGAAGCTCGATAGCATATTGGACAAGGTGTTCGAGGATAGAAAGTGCGAATGGCAATTGTACAAAATTATACTGCAAGAAGTGTACCGGCAATCTAGTCAAGAGCAAACCCGCTTCATATCCAATCTCCTCAACTCGCGGGGCATGGAGATGGCGCTCCTGAAAATCGGCGGGTTCGGCATGAGCGGCATCACCAACGAAATCACCTACTGCTTCGCCTCGGAGAGGAAATGGAAGCACCTCACGTCCATACCCCACGTCGAGCAATGCAATTTCGGCACGGCCGTGTTTAACAACGAGCTCTACATCGTGGGCGGTTGTTTCAACCAAAGCCTGCAGGAAAACATCCACCCGTTTGGGTTCAGATACACTCCAAGGTGCGTCGCTCCTGCCGGTGCTAGTTTCATATCAATTCCGCAATTTTTCTCCGCCGTAGGTACAACAAATGGTCGACGATAGCGCCGATGAAGATCGAACGGTGCCGGTTCAGTTTGAACGTGGTGGGCGAGCTGCTGTACGCGGTGGGCGGCAACAGCGAGGTGGACGAGTACGACGTGAGCACCTGCGAGTGCTACAACCCCCGAATGGACTCCTGGTACATGATGCAGCCGCTGCCGGCGTACGTGTCGCAGCACGCCGGCGCCAGCTACGAGAACGACTACGAGTGCAAGTTGTACATAAGCGGCGGCATCGACAGGGACAACGCGCAGAGCGGGCAGATGTTCTGCTACGATGTGAACGTGGAAAAGTGGAAGGCGTGCACGCCGATGCTGCGGCCGCGCGCCGATCACGTCATGCTCAACGTCGGGAAGTTTTTGTACGTTTGCGGCGGTTGGACCGAGGATTCCAGGGCTAGGACTTTGGTGGATACGATAGATGCTTACGATGTGGAGGAGGATACTTGGAGGGTGCGTTGAATACAACCGATTTTTTCATCGTTATTTTACCAATCTTCTTTTTTTTTTTTGTAGATAGTAACTAGGGTGCCTACGCCTCGTTATCACGCCGGGATAGTGTGCGTTGAGAAGAAGATTTACTTCATTGGAGGGTTTTGCAGCGATGAAATGTTCGATAAAGATACGGCGGCTATCGAATTCTACGATTTGGATACGGGGCAGTGGACCATCGAAGACAAATATCCACAAGATAATATATGGGAACACACTTGCGCCACGTTGTACATTCCAAAATGTCGGGATGATATGGAGGTTCTGGCTTCGACTGAAGTAACCGCTTGATATTATTTTTTTTTTTGAAAAAACTCTTCGGGAGGTAGCACGAAAAAATTTCGAAATACAATTTATTTTTTAGATGCGAGTGGTTTTCTTTCGAATGAGGAGCGTACGAATTGTTGTCGCAAAAATTTATTGTTTTCGTAAGTGTTTATTACAGTCAATATCACTAAATAAAAAACAATATCACAAGTACAATAAAAATTAATAAGTCAAAAGTACATGAATATAAATAAAAATAATACTCTTGGGTATATATTAATTTCTACACTAGATTATTCCGTCTACTTGGTATAAAAAAATCTATGAAATAAATAAAATATTACAAAAGTGTAAGCTCTCAAAATGTATGTAAAATTTAGCTAAAATATGGTTACCGTTTTTAAAAAGATAATTAAAAACAATTCGTACAGAATTCAATGTGATTGATAAACGTTTAAGTAGATTCGAAAATTATTCAAAGAACAATCTACCTAAAAATCATTATTTCTATTCAATATTCAGAAAACCTGCTTTCGTTTATAATATGCACAATTAACATATTGTGATAGTGAGTTTATTATGCAAAGACCTACATAGAAGGACTCGGCCATACTAAACTCAATATTGTGATAACCTCTATGTTTTTTAATTTTTCTAATAAGTAGTAATTTTAAAGAAAACCTTCTTGCAGTTAGGCTATTAGAGACGAAAGCTTGTTTTTCAATACTGTATACATAATATAAAGTCTGCAGTATTAAGGCTCGTTATATCAATGTAACAGCAAACAAAACTAAAGGACATTATTTAAAACTTGAATTATTTACTAATACTATGCAGGGAAGTCCCGTTTTCTTTTATGGAATTGGGCGTACATTTTCCATAAATCGATTGCAGCGGTACATGAAGAAGCTCAATGATTTTGAGATATTCCCTCTCTAAATCAAAAATAACCAATTTTAAATCAATCAATAGACCGTAAGGTACGCTTCTTACCGTTTTCCGGCGAAACAATTCCGTGCCTGATGAGGAAATCCAGCGCCACCGGCGTGCTCGTTGTCTTGAAATCGGCGGTCAGCATTTTCTCGAGGCACTGACTGGCGGGGAGCAATTCGAACGTCTCCACTTCACCGTCGGAATTAACGGGCACGAAGTCCACCGGAAGCTCCAGATCGAACACGAACTCGGTGTTGGGGAAGAGGCCTCGCTCGGATTCGAAGAAAAATCTACCGAAATAAACCCAAATAATGTAGCTTTTTCAAAGCAATTCGACATCGATCGGGTACTTACGATACGCAGCCAGCGCTTATTAGATTACATAGTAGATGTTCCGGTATGGATGCTTCCTCCATCGCCTCTTTGTGCGCCGTTTCCAGGATTCCGTGGCCCACGGATAGGCCTCCTCCGACCATATTATCCCATTTTCCTTAATAATTAATTTGACTAGAATCTCGCTCAAAGCTCTAGATGGTGCTATACCAAATAGCTGCAATTCTTAACAATAACGTCAATACTCAGCTTCAGCTAGAGGTCTTAATAGCTGTACTTTGTGACGTTGCTGTCAATAATTACTGCCTGTAATTACTTACCCGGCCATGTTTGTTTTGTAGGTGATCTCTTTTGAAACCAAAGACAAAGCCCTGTAAAAAATATTAATGTTACTTTTCGATTACATTTGAGTAAATTGACGCCCTTTAAATACTAATCGATGAGCTCTAAACAGCTCACAGACCTTCAAATGTAATGAGTTACTGTGTAGGTTAGTCTGACCTTAGGGATTAGTTCGTTTTAATAGCCTAGATTAAATTAATTTACAGGCAAGGTAACGGTGACAAAAAAATTTAATTAATCGTTTAATTAACTAGTTATTAATACCTAATGTTGGATGTCTGACGTATCCGTTTATGTCTACACCGTAATTTCTAATGCCAAACAGACAGGTGGCGCATCTATCCATCTTTAGTAGGCTCTTCGAGAGAAAATCTGTTTTTACCTCGTAATTCTGGAAATAGAAAAATATAAGGATGAAAATAGAAGCTAATTAATAATTAAATTTCAACATACAATGGTCTATTTTTAATTCAATAATGGATTCTAAGAGTCGAAAGAAATTCCTGTTTGAAATATCAATGGCTCGGATTGTAAACTAATTTTCTCTTTGAAACAATTTTGATAAGATTGTAAATGAATATTTAATTGGATGATTTCTGTGAATAGCTAATTGTTCGAGTTACAGGTACTATCAACGTAATTATTAACGGCCAATTGTAATATAATAGATCTGGGTTGTGTGATAAAAATACAAATATTTACGTTACACGAGTTATAATTTTATATCTGGTTACTGTTTCTAGATGGTAAATTTAGAAATTATCAGGTTTTCATTTCCTCCAAGCTTTAAAATAGCTGAATTAAATAAACTTAATTAACTTATTTACAAAATGATTCTATTTAAGTAAATTTTTATGATTATAAAATCTGATAATTTGTTAGATTGAAAATGTCAAGGTTAAATGTGAACGATAGAAACACTGTTTTAATATATGAGTAGCTATTAAAAGTTGTGAAATTATACTATACAATTTAAAAAAATGAGTTTCGCAATTATGAATTTCATGTATTTTTAAACTGGAATAGGTAATTAATTGTTACCTACATTGAACTTTACACTTCAAATATATTCAAAAATTATTTAAATAGAATTGTTCCAGAAACATTTCGTACATTCTTAGCACTTTTAATGATAAATAAGGAATGAAAAATAGATATTTTGCAGCTGGGTTTTATAGTACACAGAGACTTGCCTTACCTCATCTCGCCAGCCCTTTAAAGCTATGAAAACGTTCTCTTTCCTCAACTCTTTCAGAACTTTATCCACCTGGTTGCTTCTCTCCTCGTAGTCCCTGAAGGCCGGATTTAATTCGACGCCGCTGGGGCCCACCATGAAGACCTAAAAGGCGAAACGCAGAAGAAAAATTAAAAATTAATCGCATTTTGGGGCTCGTCAATCGTACTTCCGGGTACTTGAGTAGTTGTTTCATAACATCAGGGCGGACCAATCCGACTTGATAGCCTTCGACGAAGAAAGGCTTGTATTCGGGACATCCCAGTCCTGGAAATTGAATGAAATCAACATTAAAAAAAGTGCATGGGTGTATCTTACGAGATCAATAAGTAGCCATTACTGCTTTAAAATTGAGTTTACGTGCGAATTTTAAATGAAATACGTGGTAAAAATCGTTATAAAATGATGTAATACGATTACATTTACCTGACAAATAGAAGCAGTTGAATTTTTGAGCTAATTTATACAAACGAGACATTTCTGTTTGATAGTCCAATGACATAATGAATGTTGTGCTTTTGTGTAGTGTCGATGAATGACAGTTTCATTGATTACAAAATGACAATGACATATGAGTAATTTTTATTTAGGTTGGTAACAATTTAGGGATTTTTTTAAACTTCTCTACTAAACTTCACACTCTTTATATAAAGGTGCTAAAACATTTTACAAATTCATACGCAATTTAACAATTTCCTAGTTGTAATTGAATAGAATTTGTAAAGTCCAATGAAATGTCAATAAAATCTAGGGATATT
The DNA here is from genome assembly GCA_918026865.1 of Phyllotreta striolata. NCBI lineage: Eukaryota > Metazoa > Arthropoda > Insecta > Coleoptera > Chrysomelidae > Phyllotreta > Phyllotreta striolata. Next base: position 4,083,187 of record OU900098.1, on the reverse strand, counting down.
TAGTTTTGGAACCAACGTCATTGTAAAATGACTTTTGACGTGCCACACAATTTTGACAACCGGGCACTGTGACGTGTAAAAAATATTCCAATTTTCAAAATATATCCTATAAAAATGAGCTCTTTTAAGAGAGACAAAAAGGAGGAAGAAGATGGTAAGTAATCGACGCTCAAAAATTTCAAATCTCATATATTTCTTTCGTAGGAGTTGGAAATATATTTCAAAACATCGAAAAAACGACTGTTTTGCAAGAAGCTCGAGTGTTTAACGAAACATCCGTCAATCCAAGAAAATGCACCCTAATTCTCACCAAATTGCTTTACCTACTAAACCAGGTAAATCACAATACATTTATAACAATCCAAACCCCCCTAAAACTCAACATAATTCCAGGGTGAAGCTTTAAACGTGAAAGAAGCCACAGATGTTTTCTTCGCGATGACCAAACTGTTCCAATCGAAAGACGTAGTCCTTCGAAGAATGGTGTATCTAGGAATCAAAGAACTCAGCTCGACCGCAGATGATGTAATCATAGTTACTTCGAGCCTCACCAAAGATATGACGGGCAAAGAAGACATTTACAGAGCAGCTGCTATACGTGCCTTGTGCAGCATCACCGATGCTACCATGCTGCAAGCCATCGAACGATACATGAAGCAGGCAATCGTCGATAGAAATTCCGCTGTCAGTTCAGCTGCCTTGGTCAGTTCTTTGCACATGACCAAAATGGCTCCTGAGGTGGTTAAAAGATGGGTGAACGAAGCACAGGAAGCTATTAACAGCGATAAGTAAGGGTTATTTATAATTTCACTCTAATGGATATTTACGAGTTATTTCTATTACAGTGTGATGGTGCAATATCATGCCTTGGGGCTCCTGTATCACATCAGAAAATCAGATAGGTTGGCTGTTACGAAACTAATAGCTAAACTAACTAGAACTACCTTAAAATCTCCATATGCTGTTTGTATGCTTGTAAGTTATTCATAACCAATCTAGTTACATTTCATTAAATATCGTTCAAACTTCTAGATCAGAATAATAGCTAAGCTCCTCGAAGAAGAAGATTCCGGCAACGATTTTCCCTACTTCGATTTCATCGAATCTTGTTTGAGGCACAAATCTGAGATGGTTGTTTACGAGGCAGCCCACGCGATCGTCAATCTCAAACGTACCACTAGCAAGGAACTGGCGCCGGCTGTGAGTGTATTACAATTGTTCTGCGGTTCACCGAAGGCCACTTTGAGATTCGCCGCCGTTAGAACTCTAAACCAAGTGGCCATTTCCCATCCGGCCGCCGTCACGGCTTGTAATTTAGATTTGGAGAATTTGATTACCGATTCCAATCGATCGATCGCCACGCTTGCTATCACTACTTTATTAAAAACTGGTGCTGAATCGTCAGTTGATCGTCTTATGAAACAAATAGCTAGTTTCGTATCTGAAATCAGCGATGAATTCAAAGTCGTGGTAGTCCAAGCGATCAGAGCGCTGGCTCTTAAATTCCCTCGAAAGCACAACACTCTCATGAACTTTTTATCGGCCATGCTAAGAGATGAAGGCGGTTTGGAATACAAAGCTTCCATTGCGGACACCATAATCACCATTATCGAGGATAATCCTGAAGCTAAAGAATCGGGTAATTATTAGCACATCTTTTATGTTTTAATTGAAGGAGTAATTTGATAATTTGCAGGTTTGGCTCATCTGTGCGAGTTTATTGAAGATTGCGAACACGTTTCTTTAGCTGTTAGAATATTGCATCTGCTTGGTAGAGAAGGACCGAAAACCAAACAACCTTCCAGGTAATTAAATCTGTAATTAGTTCGAAGTAACGTTTGTTAACATTTCGATATTGTAGATATATCCGTTTCATTTACAACCGCGTCATCTTAGAGTGCCCTTCTATAAGAGCAGCCGCTGTTTCTGCCATGGCCCAATTCGGAGCCTCGTGTCCCGATTTGTTAGAAAATATTCAAGTATTACTAGCCAGATGCCAAATGGACTCTGACGATGAAGTCAGAGACAGAGCCACTTATTACAGCAGCATACTTAGCAAAAACGATAAAAACTTGTACAACAACTTTATCCTTGATACTTTACAGGTACTCTATTATCTAGATTCAATAGAAAATGATTTTTCCTAATGATTGTACTATCTTTAGGTATCTATACCAGGGTTAGAACGCTCGTTGAAGGAGTACACGCAGAACTCTACGAATCAACCGTTCGATATAAAATCAGTGCCGCTGCAAGTGGGCCCGTCTCCGGACGAGCGCGAGAAGAAGCACAAATCCGAAGGCATGCTGACGTCGCAGGGGCCCCTGCGACCGCCGCCCGTCTCGCGCGAGGAGAACTTCGCGGAGAAACTGTCGGCCATACCGGGCATCCAGCAGCTCGGTCCGATCTTCAAGAGCTCCGACGTGGTGGAGCTGACCGAATCCGAGACGGAGTACTTCGTGCGGTGCATCAAGCACTGCTTCGCCCATCACGTGGTGTTGCAGTTCGACTGCCTGAACACGCTGCCCGATCAATTGCTGGAGGACGTGCGCGTGGAGCTGGAGCCGAGCGAAGGGTTCGAATTGCTGTCGGTGATACCGTGCAAGCAGCTGCATTACAACGAGACCAATCACACCTACGCCATTTTGAAGTTCCCCGACGACGATTTGCCGAGTTGCGTCGGTACGTTCGGGGCGGTGTTGAAGTTTATCGTTAAAGATTGCGATCCTACGACTGGCATTCCCGATAGCGAAGAAGGTAAATAAACATTACGTAGTTAATTATACATATCTAAGCGAACTGTTTCTTGTGTTTTATTAGGATATAATGATGAATACATACTCGAAGATTTGGAAATAACGTTGGGCGATCAAATACAGAGAGTGAGCAAAGTTAATTGGGGCGCTGCATGGGAAACGGCTGCTGAGAGTTCCGTAGAAAAGGAGGATACATATTCTCTAAGTTCAATGAATACGTTGGACGAAGCTGTGAAAAATATCGTGCAGTTCCTTGGATTGCAACCGGCCGAAAGAACTGATAAAGTCCCTGAAGGCAAGAGCACCCACACCCTTTTATTATCAGGTTAGTACGTTACGAATAAGTGTAAGGTTTAGAATAGGTCTTGTATAACAATTTGGTAACGTTTGGTTTTATATTACAGGAGTCTTTAGAGGTGGTATCGATATTTTGGTAAGAGCTAAACTTGCTTTGGCGGATGGTGTTACAATGCAATTGACTGTAAGATCACCCGATGACAGCATAGCCGAACTTATTACCTCTTCTGTAGGTTAAGATATAAATATTTTATTTACTATTTAATTAAATGTATTACAATATTCCTTATATTATAATTAAATTTTTCGATAAATCGAAGAATTAAAAGTTACTCTAGCGTTTATTTAAATGACGAACTGATTTTCCTGGCATTTGGCGATTTCCTCTTTGAATGAAGATATAGTCTCCTTGGCTAGTTTTAATTTGTTTTTTAAGTTGGCAATTTCGGATCTTACTTTTTGTTTGGCTTCTAAGATGGTTTTCAAAGTTTTTTCTTTTTTCTCTTCAACTAAAAAAATGCAATATACAGCATACAATAATTAGAAAAGAAGGCACATTTAATTATTATAAATTTCTATAGAGATGCATGTTGTTTAAACGCTATATTTATGTCATAACATTTCATAAATATTATTTAGAAGATATTGAAATGGACAGTCAAATGAATGATGAAGAGAGAATCAGGAAATTTAGACGATATTCGAATTTATTTGAACCCGAATGTTTCAAAAAACACAGCATAGGAAGGCCTGCTAGCATTGGGGCGCCAGAAACAAGTTTCAGAAAGAAAGAAAAACGGCAAAAACGAGATAAAACAGTTAAAGAAACTAATGAATTCTATGTTATAGAAAAATCTATTCTAAGTGTAGAATTTAATGAGGTAAGTTGAATTTTAAAACGGTTTAGTTTCCAAATTCTAGTAATATGTACTTTCAGTTAGCACTTAATTCTCCCATTATGTCCAATAAAAAAAACAATAAGGCACTAGCACCGACTAAAGGCACAGAAGTTTTTACTTTAAAGAACAAAACCAAGTTAAATTCAAAAAGTAAAAAAAGTATAACAAAGCCGAAAGTCGAAGAAAATCACAACATTGATGAGAAAGATTTCAACACAGACGAAAATATTTTGAAAATTTACACTGATAAAACCATAAAGCAATCCAAGAATTTGGAAACGATTTTCGAAATCCCACATGCTTCAAATATTATGGGAAAGAGGAAATTAAGGCGATCCATAAACTTTAATAACACAAATTCTCTTGCCAAAGCCGCAAGAAGGCACAGGAAAGTTAATAAATTCTACCCGAACTTCAAAATGAGCTTCATCGATTATAGTACTATATTTGTTAACGACGTATTCTGGTAATACGATGTTTTTTTCAAACTTGCTAAGATTAACCCTTTTAATTAATGTTATTGTTGTGTAAAATAGAGTATTGGAATTGAAATAAATATTAAGCAAACTTACAATTGGTATTATGTTCCCAATTTCCCAGCGATAATTGCTTTGTATTCGTCAACAGATGATGCATTAATTGTGTGGGATCTTGAAATATGATTTCATCGTAGCTCTCAGACACCAAGCCTTTACTCTGCTCAATACCAATATCCTGTGTACTTCCCGAATGAAATAATTTCAGTATATGATACATTGTTACCTACGGTTAAGTAATTAATTATAATATTGTTATATGTACAGTAATAATTACCGGTCTTTCGTTAGGATCGTGAAAGTATATTTTTATGACAATTTCGAATTCCCCCCAACCCGTTTCACTCAATTCGTATGGCGGTTTAACAACGATTCTGTTTTGATTGGCGTAGCTTTCGTGCAATTTAAATTGGACTTTTTTAACGTAAGTCGACATGTCTTCGTTATTGTAAGGCTTAACGTATACCGTCCATTGATGAGTATGACCGTCTTCTTCGCGTTTTTTGCCGAAATATCTTGCTATGTTTCCGTATACTATTGGCTTGACTATCACTATTCCCTGTGAAATTTTTTAATAGAAATTTTCAGCAATTGGTTAATATAAACATTTACCTTCATTCTGCCACCTGAATCAGGCCCGAAATCTGTTGGTAGACTCATATTAATTAAATGAAAAGTAAGTTAATTTGTTTAGTTTTGGTTTGTTTTTATTTGAGGTTATGTTTATAAAATAGTTTCTTCTTTTTTAATTAGAATTTAATTGTCAATTGTCAGTTGATTTTGACATTAAGTGGTTTTTTAAAAAGAAGAAAAATGCAGGTTATGTTTAGTTTGAGTGCAAGTGGTGGTGTAAGGCCGACAATTTTTCGGCCTATTTTTCTAGTTTTTAGTATAGTTTAATAGTTTTTAAAGTAAATTTATTATTTATGTTAGTATTAATCGGTAGTGATGAATTTGTTCCTCGAAACTTTAGTTATTGTCGGTTTTTGGCTGGCTGCTTTTCTACTTGCATTTTTAGTGATACTTAACCTATACTTAATAAAGCGGTAAGAACTTTTGTACGAAACCTTGAATATTTATAAGAGAATATGAAATTGGATAAATTTTCATCTCATTATTATGCCCTATTATTTATTATGTATGGACAACAGTCTTTTGTTCATTCAAACTGTTCGTTGGAATCAGTTTAAAAAGAATAATTGTAACTTTTTTCAACAGGAATGGATTTTATATAAGCGTTAATTGTTGGTTCTGCAACAAATGGTCAAAAGTTCGATATGAGAGCAGAAACAGTTTTGAGTGTCCAGTTTGTTTACAATACAACGGATTTAAGCCGGACGGAAGTTACAACAAAGTCATCGAAGCACAACACGAAACCTCCTTTGTTAAATACTCCCATCGAAACATTGAAACTTACGACAACGGACTGTGTACTTACTGTAACAACAATCAACAGTTGAAGATTCACCAATTGGCCAAGTTCGCGCCAATAAGAGAGGAAAATTACGATTTGGAAATCGAGCATTTTAAGTAAGTGGTTTTGCAAGTGTTTTTGATACTTTACGAGCAGTATTATTTTTAGGAAACAGTTGGAAAAGGTCTACAAGCTGTGCAAAAAATGTAATAAGGTGTTAAAGTCGAAGATCGACCAACAACATTCTTGGTTATTTGGAAAGCGTTTGAAAGATATTCGTAGAAAAGGAGCTTCTCTACTTACAAACAAACAAAAATCAAACAACTTCCTCGGCTTTCTAAGACACATTTTAATAATCATTAGTATTACAATCTTGTGTCACATTCTGAATATTCGAATAGTATACCCGAATTTGCATTTGGTCCAAAACATGCAAACAAATGTGTTCATTCCTTATGAAACGATATTCGTCAATTTTTCTAACGTTTTACATAACAATTTTGAACAACTGAAAAAAAATGTTGGGTTCTTGAAGATGTATTTACCAAGCAGTATTCATATTCAAGCAAATACCATTACTGTTTTATCGCTCATTGGATGGCTTCTGGATCTGATCTTATCTATGGGACAAAAAAGATACATTTTATGGAAAGCCATCGGTCAGATTTCATGGTTTTTGTTGTTATCAACATTTTCAATTACTCTTAATGACACCTTTGCAGCTTATATTTCTTCTATAAAGGTAAATAAACTTTCGCATACAATTTACAAATAAATTAATCTTTCGTTAAATTTCAGTTAATGGTAACTTTAACACTTTTGTACTATTATTTTTGGATCGTACCGACTGATTCGACCAAGACTAAAGACTGTCAATTTAAGAAACTAGCCAAGCACAACAGCCACGCGGAATCGTTTGAAGAGGAAACAGACGAAGATGCAGCTCAATCCTTCAACGCTTCCTGCCAATCCAAGGCGACAGCTCCCAGAACTACAAGAGTATCCCCGATACATCGACCATATTCTCCAATGGAGCAGGACTTAATTCCGAACACTGCCAGAAGCGCAACATCTACCTCAGATTTATACAGAAACTCTAGTAATATTAGTAGCGATCTTAACAGCAGTTTAGATAATTTGCATTTAGGACACAATTCACTACGATGCAGTTCACCTAATTATTCAGTGAAACGGTCAATTTTATCGCCAGCGAAATTGGGAAATGTCACTCAAAATCCCTGGACCGCCGGTGGTTTCTGGAAAAACGACGCCACCGTTTTTCCGGCGAATATTCCATCCACAAACTTGAGCCGGTCGTCGAGCCAGAGCTCCGGATTCGGGTCGACTCTCGACAATTTAAACAACCATCCGTTTAGCTCGCTACCCGCCTCGCGGGAGCCTTCTATCAACGGCGAGGCCGACAGGGTTTCCATTTTATCCGAACCTGCTTATCATTTTACTCCCATTAATGCTAATAACACTTCGCCTAATTCGTCCCTGTTGTACTATAAAGCCGAAAATAACACGTTCTATCCGGTGTTGAACCAAAACAGCATGCTTTTTATACAAAACGGCGTACCACAGCAGGGTTTCTGCAACAATTCGATAAGGAGTTTCGACGTGAGAAGCACGAATTCTCATGCTTCGTTCTTTGAAAAGGCGAACGCAGATGCCGGGAGAGTGAAATCTGCGGATTTATTCAACGAAAAACCGATTAGCCCTTTATTTAAAAACTTGCATTTAAAAGAGAACTTTCGAAAACCTCGGTTTTAGACGATTAACTGCACGTTTGTTTGGTTCATTTACTAAATATATTGTTGATATTTGTCCAAATATAAGTACTGTTTTGTGAGAACATTTTGTTGAAAATGTTATTTTTCTGTGATTATTTTTTTGTTGATTTTATTGGTATTTATGTTTGGAGAAAAATATTGGTCAAATTACTATCTACGTTTAGTAGGCTTAAGGTTGATTAGTATTTAAGAATATGACATTGTTTTTATTTCAGTTTGTGTGCCATTTATACTGGTTTATTAAAAAAATTGTTTGTATAAAACACTAAATAGATTAATCGAAATGTCTCGAAATCTTTTACTTATTACAATGATGTAAAATTAATTGTAACGTGTGCACTGCCGTTTACTAAAAATGCATTTTTTTTAGCAATATACAAACGCGACAGTTAATATTTTTATTTTCGATATATTAGGATACATGTGTTTAATAAATGTAATTAATCCGGACTATTTTCTTTCCAGGTTCTATTTCCTCTATTCCTTTAGCGAAAAATTGTGTTTACAACCATCAGCAATCTAGCTCGACATTAGGCGGTTGCGCCAATTTTTCCCTGTCTATACGTTTCCACGTGATGATATCATAATCGGAAAACCTGGGATGATTGGGCGTCAGAGGCGGATAGACATCCGCGGTTTTCTTCTTTATCGCTCTAAACCTAGGCCTATAATCAAAGCGTTATTTTCCGCTTAAATAACAAACAAATTTATACCTTCTGCAGAATACATAACCATCCTCTATAGGTTTCACAAAGTCGACTTCAGTCGTGCTCAAAGAGGTCGATCTCTTGCTGGCCTTTTCTTCATAAGCCACATGTCTCCTTACTATATCTTTAAGACCGTAATCATTTACATTACCCTACAAAGCTAATCGATTATATACCATCCAACGCTGATTGCAACCGTTACTTACATAACTGTCTATCATTTCCAGCACGGGCCGGGCTTTTCCCAGTCTCCTCACCTTCGGCACATCCGCCTCGTTAATGACGGGCGCTATCTTCGGAAAATGGCTGTAGGATAGCGCGTAAGAAGAAGCGAAATTATCGAAGTAGTTCGGTGAGTTGTCATCGTATTTTGGTGGGCACACGTTCAAATAGCCCTGTTGAAACATGGTGACTGTTACAAAGGCAAATCAAAGACCAATGTTTGGTAAAGAACTGGATAGAATGAGCCAAATCGCGCTAAGTAACAATTCAACATGCGGGAAAACTATACAAGAGTATTTAAAAGGCGAATGGGAAATAATGGAGTATCAGAAGACTTGTGTAGATGGGAATGTTGTGGATTAAATTGAGAAAGTACCTCATGTTTGAATAAAATGTCCCATCTTTCGTTTCGAGGAACGCTGCTCATCGGTTTCTCTTGGAATTCCCTGCAGTATTCGCTGTTGTGGTCGTATTTGTTCTTATCATAATGGAATTGTTCCTCGAACCAGTTTCCGGTTTTAACTTTCGGATTGTATACGATTTCTTTCTAAAAAATGTACGCATTTATTGGCCGCTTTTCCGGCTTAGTCCGCTGGAGAAAATTCTTACCGGAAAAACTAATCTTTCTGATTTCTTCGCTTTCATCATTTTCGATTAAAATCTGCTAAAACTTAGCTATTTTTAATGACGGATTCGATTTGGAAATTGAAAAATACTGCGTATTATTGAGCTGACATAGAATCATAGAACAACCTCTGCATAGAATTTTCCGGTCTACAGAGATGTGGATATGGAAATAACACAAGTGCGAGAGAGTGAGTTATTTGACTACTATAATTACGCTAGAGAGGGAGTGAGATAGCGTTAAAACTATGCTAGTACCTCTACCTATTTAAATCGAATTTTAAATAAAAGAATGCGCGAGCAAGTACACACACGATTAGTCCTAACATTAATCGTTTCCCTTTAGACTTTAGCTAAAGAAATATGAAGCTCTTGATCGCTACGCCATTTCCGTTAGTATATTAGTCGGAGTGGTAACTGATTGACTTATAATTATTATTAATCATTGGTATTACCTTATAAAAGGAGGCGGCAGTATTTATGTTTCTTGTAAAAATGGTTGCCTAATTGTGCGCTCCAGTGCCTCTGTGAATATCATAGAACACTTGTGCAAAACTGTCAAGTCAAATGTCAAACCGCTGTCAGGTGTCAAGTCAACATTATCAGCTGTTTATGAATTAATTTTACGAGCAAAATCATCAACAATGTTTATTTTTTATTATTACCAGCGATTTGAGAGGAGATGTTCGTTTTGAACGCGTTCGTCGCGAAATCGCAGTGACTTTAACGGCTAAGTTTGGCGTATGCGTCGTTCGTGTAACGTGAAAAAATCGCCCATTTCAACCCATACATTCAGCCGGACCCGATGTGTAAGTAAAACACAAAAAAGAATGGTATGTGCCGTAAACGGGTTGTCGAAAATCCGTGAAATCCGCATTAGATCGAGTCGCCTGAAAGTCTGTCGCCATAGCAACCATCTCGATGCGACGACGGATCTAACGAAAAAAAATGTAAATCGCGTCGGGCCGTGAACATGGAGGAAATCAACGGTCGGGAAATTGACGAGGAAAATTTCGACGATGCTTCGAGGTCGCCGAGCGAGGAGGAACGTCGGCTATCGGAATGTTCCGCGAGAGAAAACGGCGTCGAAGACGTCGAAAATTTCGACCCCATTGACAAACGATCGGAAAATTCGGATGACGGTGTTTGCGGCAGGATTTTCGCCAAGCGACAGGACGATGGAAATTGGCTGTTGCGGTGGGACGTTGAAAGGAAAAGCGCGGATGATTTTATTGCCCTTTGCTATGAAGGTAAGGTTAATTTTGCTATTTTTCTGAACAAATACATATGTTAAGGTGGCGAGTGAAGTTAGTTACTTGTGAGAATAGTCAGAGGGTGAGATCTGAGGGTTTTGTTGAAAGGTTTTTTAAACAAAAAAAAAGCCACTTTATTTAAATTTTCCACGTGCAAAAATGTAATGTTTTTCTCTAATTTATTATAAAGAATGCTATTGTTTTTGAAAATACGGGGTTCACTTAAGGTTTGACAGGTGTCAAAAGTGTCAATTTATTGAAAAAAAGACATATTTATGTCCCTTAAGTTAGACAACTCGTGTTACATTGGTACAGGGTGTATGAACAATTAGGTACTGTTTCATTAATATAATTTTATATGCGCTAAATATCTGAAAATCTCATGTACTTTCTTTTAATTGATATTTTAAAAATATTCTTATATAATCTGTTCTTCAATATCCATCTAAATACTTTTCTTTTAAGAACTAACAATAAAATATCCACCAAAAGTATCTAATAAACAACTGAGCGTGATTTTCTGTACTTTTAATATTTTTTTGTGTATATGTTACCCTTGATTAATTGCATAAAACTTCAATTTAGTTTAGTTCAATTTAGTTTAGAGTATCAATTAAGGTCTATTTGACCAATCACTCTGAAATTCATTGTGAATTGAGCGATATACCTATAAGTTCAATGGATTGTCAGTGATTGTACATCAAAATTTAATTAGCATTCAATAGTTCTAGCATATCTACGTTTAAACTAAAAATATCTTTTGATGTCTATTTAAAATGTGTAAATTTTTACATAATTATTATATTTTAATTTCTATTCAATCAGTACGTATAATTCCAATAAGTAAAGCAGAAAATTTTTATTTATTTTGGCGTTCAACTTTAAAGTTGGCGAAAACGAACGGCGTGGCTGGTATGAAAAAACATTATTACACATTCTCTCCAAAACCGGATGTTATTTGTTGACCTTATGGTTATCACGTTGCGCGGCAAAAGGATGCCCACCTTGTGTACTGTTCTTTTAGTATTAGCGTTTCTGAATTAGGTATGTGTGAAAGAATCCAGCGTATGGAAACGAATACTAATTTTATATGTTTCTCATTTTACTCGCCGGTTTATAATACGGTCATTACGAGGTCCGTTTCGACTTTGAAAGAAAAAAAAATTGTCCATTATCAGAAATTTATGTGGCGAACGTCAGGCCATCGTGGCCGTATGTAATAGTAATTACGGTGCGGTAGAGTAGTGTAGGCTGATAAATTTTTATGAATGAAAATTGAGACGTTCTCGACGAATGTCGCGCCCGTTTGACCCATGCCCTCTGCCTGCATTCGTAGATAATTTTTGAATGAGCCGGGATTATTCTAAGGCGGATGTGGGCCACAATTATTTTTGATTATCTAATTTTTCCCGAACACTCTAGTATTGGAATCGTCAAATAAAAGTCGTCGTTAAGATAGACAGGGTCAAGACAATCGATTAGTGACTTCCTGAAGAAACGAAAGAAAAAAAAACGTCCAATTAACATTATAAGACGAAACTCGAGTAATAAATCACGAAGAAGGTTAGTTGAGGAATCCGTTGAAAAACTGTTATTAAAGTTGTTTGCACGACAAATATTAAATACCGTGTGTTTACTTGGCCTTGGCACCTGTATTTCTGATTCTGACAGCCCGGAGCTTCGAATCCCGCTCTCTGCGTGTAAATGCGTAAAGCCGTGTCAATAGTAACTATACGGACACGAACAAATAAATAATATTGTTTGTACAGGAGATGGGAAGAAACTTTTCCTCTTTTCTTCTACGATTTCATTCAAAGTGACACGTCCTAAGGTAGAATTTGTTTGGTTGTTTGATTAGGGGTTAGAGAACAGTGGTGGGCAGGAAATGCCCTTTAAAAGGGAAACTACTATTGTAATTTTTTTAGTATAGGTGTCTTTAAGTTTGCATATCATACACGCTCGATTGTAGTTTTTTTACTTAATATTCACGTCCAATTCAATCGACAATGGATCAATGAATTAAAAATATCGTTATGAATAGAACGATACTCGGAATGAATGGAACGTGTAGGTACTCACGACGGCATGTAGTAAAAAAACTTGACCTTCGTTTTGCGGAATTCAAGGGGAATAAGGATGTCACACAGGAAGAGTGATCCGTTTCATAAAAACCTTTCAGGGTCGTATTTGGTAGTTTTTCTTGAATATTTTAACTAGCCCAAACCAAAAGTATGCAAATTTTAGTCTGAAATTCGATCAAATGTAGAATAACTGATTGTACGAATAATTGTTAATATACAATTTAGTTATTACATAATTTGAAGAGACGTGTGAAACATCTTTTCATATTTTCAACTAATTACTAATTTAAACAAATCCTCATTTAATTTCACCTTTAAAACATTGCCATCATTTTTTCAAAAATATCTTTCTCATAGCGCCATTATCGCATTATTGGTAGGAGCCCAATCCTGGAATATTTCTAACTCACATACCAATCACTTCAAAGACTTAACTGTAGTTTTTCGCTCGTGATTTGCCTTTCTAACGACAGATGTGACCGTAGTCACGAGGACCCGGCTTTTGCAACATTTTTTTTTTATTTTTAACGACTTGATTCATTTTTAGAAGAGTCCCATTCAGCGTAGGTATAGAAAAATGTCCATCGGATATCCGATGAGGCGCTTTTGGGTCGTGTTAACTTCGAAGGAGAAGGAATTCCCGTAGGTGCGACTATTAAATTAGGCTGATCAATAAAGTGGGTATTTAAAGGAAGTTTTTGACGAATGAAGTGTTTAAGCATGAACGACAGGAATGGATGAATCACAAAAGGAACACCTGCTGTTCCGTTGTCAAACAAGGGTTTCCAAGAAGTTGTTGGTCATATCCGATTTAAACGATGTTTTCATTAATTTTTTTAGAATTGCGTTCTAATGATTTCAGGAAAATGTGTTTTTTTTCTTGATGTCAATTCATGGTGAAAATAATTTTCTACTTGCATTAACAATTTCTCTTGTACGCCCAAAATAGTGGAGTTTTTGCGGGGCTCTTCGGTAAATTTTTATTAGGTCTCTTGAAATTTAAAGACTACCATATAATTATGATTATTCTTCATTGCGAATTATGTACACTTCATTACCAAAATTACTCATACACATTTACATTTCGTAATTATTACTATGATTTAATTACAACTAAAGAAATAAATATTGACCTATTTTCAAACTAGTCAACTAGCGACTTGCGTAAGCATTGACACTAAAGGATGTATTTTGTTGTTAAGAATAATAAATGCAAGAAAGGACATTGCTTATTAGTTGTTAATAATACTGTTGATTTCTCTTTCCGGTTTATATTTACTGCGATAATTCAAATTCAAATTCGGTGAGTCAGTTGATACAAGCAATTAAACAAACAGCATGATTTCCATTAATTTTCGCCCGTTTTACATAGCCAACAATTCCCATTGTAACGGAATAAAAATTCGAAGCCCGCCTTATTAGTTCATCGGCGATATCACGTTCGGCGATTTTTTATGAAACCTTTAATGGTGCAATAAAGCGTTTTACGATTAAATTTTCGAACCGAACAAATCGTCCTGCGTTTATTAACAAGCCCGTAGAAACTAATATTTTTCGTGCTAACGTCACATTCGGATCAATTTCACGATCACGTCCTACCTTCGGAGCAGGTGCCCCTTTTTTCACCATCGAAGGTAGTCCATACCATGAGCGTGCTTAATAGATAATCATCGTTATTTTTTCTACAACAAAACAAGGTGTTTTTTTATAACGGTTAGATTGATTGAATGATTTAATGTAATATAAAAATGTTAAGTGTCCATTAAACTCGATTAAGTGAAGGTGTAATGTACATTTTCCATGTGAGTGATTTGTATAATTTGTTATAAAATAGTTATTTAGAGAGATCAAACGGTGTATGCAGAACAGCTGCGCCTATGCAGTGCACCTTTTTTGTTGGAACCGATGGCTTGGTCTTCGATGACCTGTCACGAGGAACGAAAAGAAGCAAGAAGGAAGAGACGAAATCCTCTAAAAATCGGATTACAGCGTTAGCGGTTTGGTGCGAGACCGGACGTTGGAATTAAGGGAGTGGAAACCACTAAGATATCCGGCAGGAAGGACCCGAAATGGACCTGTTAGAACCGTTGGCGATGTCGGACCTAAAGACCTGATGTTTAAAATTGAAATGGTCAAATAACTACTAAATACAGTAGGAAATGTAACAAAATTGTTTAAGATAACAAGACTATTGCTTATTAAAATGGTCAAAGGTTGACACGGGTTAAATTGGTTTTTGTAATGCTATATTTCCAATAGATGTATCTGTTTTATAATGAAATATACAATTTTTAGACGGTTTTTTGAGAAAAAATCACTGTTTACCCAATGTAAATGGAGGTCGATCTTTATAGTTAGAACGTTCTAAATGTGGGCACATGTTTATTTTTTTAACAACAGACAGTTTACGTCGATCGTTTCTTTTCTTTTTATGCTGGCTCCGTTCAATACCCATGATTTGAAAAGTTTAATCGCGAATTTTATTATACAGTGCCTTCGTAAAGTCTTCTTCACGTAGCACTTTTTGCTACTTACATAACAGTTAAACTTCTCTTAAAATTGGGGTACCTAATATAAGTAATCGTTAGCGTAAAGCGATGTGTAAAATCAATCTAATTTTTCTTATTTCCGCTATTAAATCAATCCGATCGAATCGAGATTAAAACCAGTTATGATTGCTTGCATCACATTATTATACCGGCATTTACCCGTCGAAGTAGAATGCAGCTGCGATCTCCGCATTGAAATTTTCCCGAGGTGAATTGAAAAACGACGAAAAAACCGCGTTAAAAACGCGTATACGCGTTTAGCTTTCTCTGATCTTACATTCCACGTGGGAACAAATGCAGTTGTAGTACCGGACCGATAATATCTCCACCGAGCAACAGCACCACCCACATGCGGTACTTACCTACGGATACATTGGGTGTAACTCGACTTTAAGCAACCCATTAAAACGATTTCCTCTAATTGATTGCGTTCGGAAAAAGTAGTTTCTATTTCTGAATTGATCACACTATAACATGCATACATAAGGTTCCGTAACATTGGAGCCCATTCATTATCTAATTGCACGAATTTAATGGCGATTTTTGCTTTCGGTCGTGAGACTCTTATAATTCCCGTAACATATTCCCCGTGAAGGCAATTTCCGTTCGTCGACAATAGCGACGTTATTCGATGTCTTTACGGTCTTTTCGCGATTTCCATTTATAAAATTTATCGGTCATAATTCCGCGGCCGCAGGAATTTTCGAAGAAAAAGCCCGCCGAGAGAACGTGACGACGAATTGAGCCGATTCGCTCCGGCGTCACTTCATCCACCGATTGTCCGTCGAATTCTCGAAATCCCGCGGCCGACCGGCCGACGTGGCAACGCGTCCTCGCGTGCAGAGGTAAGACCGGATCTTCCTCTCCGGCCCCCCCCCCTAGGCCAACTTAAGGTCGCGCGATCATGAATGAAACCCTCCCCCCTTCCTTACGCCCGCCGCGCCGAATTCGTTTCGTTCATAATTTCCTCCCCACCCGATTGTACTGAGCGATCGAGGCGTGTGCGGCTCGAGTTAGTTGTAAATTCGAAAGTGGCCGGCATTTGTTTTTAACACGGCTGACTTTGATAAATTTGAATAGATTACCTTGTAGCGAGCAGGAGAGAGAGAGTGCTGTATTTTCGGGATAATAAGGGAGAAAGGTGAGTTTGTTGACAAGAATTAAGGGTTGTTGTTTGTATGCGTGAAGTTTAGGTTATTGCATGATGTCGTTTTTCCTAGCTAGACTAATTTTAATGTCATTATTATACCTAGAGATTGGTTTAGTAATTGCAGAGGTAGAGACAGAGGTAGACTCAAATTCTGCAGCAAAATCTTTTTAATCGTTCATTAAGCAAATATACTGCTCCACAAAAGTTAAGGAAGTTCATAAATATTGAGATTAATTTAAAAGTTGCAGGTTTTTTGATCGCCAAATTTAGTATGAGTTGTAGAGGAAGGGGCAAAAAATCCACTCAGATATGAGAGAAAACATTTAATTTCACATATTTGAAAATTTGGTGATCAAAAAGTCTGTAACTTTTAAAATAATCGCAAAATTTGCGAACTTCCTTAACTTTTGTGAAGCAGTTTATCTTCCCTATAGAAAAATACTTGAATCACCCGTACTTCAACATCTATTTTTGTGACATTTTCAATTATGTATTAGTATTACCTACTCGTACATTCGATTCGTACATAACTATCTTCAATTATGCAACGTTCATTTTTGAGCCGATATTTTTTTGAAACATTCCGGTGGAGATGGTTGTGTCATTTCCTCGAAGGAAGCCATAAATTTTCACGAAATTATCGCCGTTTCCTCGGAATTGCGGGGACGTTCGCAATCGATCACCGAAAGCGGAGAAAAAATCGCGGCGTATAGGTAATAGCTGCTCGGTATTTTTGTAGGAGTCGAATCTACTTACGGCGATCTGTAATTTTTCACTCAGGATCGCGGATAATTGCCCCTTGTAGGTTTCTAGCGCGCATCGGTCGACCCGCCCCTGCAGAAAACCAATTTTAGTTTAATTGGCGATTGGCCAGGCTCGGCTCGTGCGTTTTATACATTCGCAGAACCGGCTCGATAATATTTCTAACTACGTTAATTGGGATTACGCGTATACCTACTTGCTCAATAAGAAGACTGTTGCGCATTAACGTTTGTTTCGTTTACAATAAGTTGTATCATCGATTCTCATTGTGGGAAAAGTTTGGGAAAATTACAAAACCGGTTTATTTTTTAATTATAAAACGCTAATTCGTGTTTACGTTTTTGTTTCCAATTCCGGAAAAATACAGGAGCCGAGTTTATTGCTCCATCTTACGGCGGTGTTTTCATACAATAAGCTGTTAAAATATACGCATAAGCAGGTTTATGCATTGCGAGACAATCGCATACATTTACATAAAGGTGCAATTAATTTTATAGACACCAGACAGTACTTTGAAATTCTAATAACCGCTAGAAAAAGCGAGCGTAAAAAATAATCCACATGTTTTTCAGATAAGTAGGTACCTACATACCCGTGAAATTTCTTAATAATTTAGAGTGTATTGATATTTATCATGATATATCACATTCTATTGTCGTCTGAATTTTAACCAGTAGGTATCGCATTTCTTAAGTCAGAAAATGGACGGCCCACCACCATATTTCGTAGTATCGATAATGGAGGCAAATAAATTAGATCTCATTTTCTATAGATAACCCGCTCTGGCAGAAAATTAACTTGTCAGGTTTTACATAACAACGTCCAGGAATGGTGATGTGTGGGATCGCATCACAAATAGACTAATTAGTAGTAAAGTGAGTTCGATTTAATGCGATATTTCTTCTAAAATCTGAAAGTAGTATGGTTAACGCATTTAACTGCCAAGTAATGTGTTTTAGCTATAGAAAAATTATAATTCAATTTAAAAACAATATTAGATACGCGTTCATTTGATTGAATTAATATATAATTTCAACTATTTCTTTCTGCATTAATACATCGAATATTTGGAATTATGAAACAAATAAACTTCCTGGTATTCTCCTTTGTTTTGTAAATAAAATTTTAATAGGCGTGTTTATTAGTTTAATGACCGTCATTTCCTCTTTATCAAATTATCTTTACTAATTTTCCTAACATTAGAAATGGGTACAGGTAATTTTCTGAACTCGTTTCGCTCTGCCTATACGTTTACACAACCATCTAATATCCACATTTAATATACTATTGTGCGCTGTAAATAATTATTATTCGATTAAAGAAAATTAATTTGTAATGAACATTTTTACAAACTCGAAGCTCGACAGGAAATCGTAAAATTAGTTTTTGTTTAAACATCGAATAACGTCATGAGATTCGTTTCTAGAGTTTCCGGAAGCGACAGCGTAAATAATAGCTACCAAGAACCGGCAGCGTATTTCTACCAAGACAATTTGTTGAGGAATCACACGAGCAATAACTACTTTTTAAGCGTTCAGTTATTTAAATATATGAATGTTAAATACAGGGTTGGAAATTTCGAATCGATTAAAAGTCGATAACTCTTCACATTATATCAAAACGGATATACATATGTGTATAAAAGTTTTATTATCTTTTTAAGTTTTACAAAACACATACTTAAGACAACCATAAAATCCAATTTATGGTAAATAATAAATAACCCTTTTTAATTAACCAATAAACCTTTACATTTATTGGAGCATTTAACTGCTATTTCCTTTTTATGGGCTTTAGATGGAGCGGAGAGCATTTTTTCGATTAAAATTTTTCGAAAATTTACAGCAGGAAACATAAAATTAATTTTGTCAGTATTATGCACAAGACGCTTTGTTCCAAGAACGTTATTAGCATAATAACAATATGTCCCACTGACTTAAATCAATCAGGCGCATTTCTCTTGCCGGTGCATCGCCGAGAAATTCGCGCTGCGCACTCATCTTTATTTATCGCAATTAGCAATTAATCCTATCGCGAATGCAACAAAATGCGATTTGTCGAATAATTGCACACACTATCGACGTAAATCCGATAATATTTACAAGATTCGCGCGTTCTAACTCGAGCCCGTCCTCGTCGAACGTACACGTTTCCATCTCGTTTTGCGTTCAATCTGTTCATTATCCGAGACATACATACTCACGGCAGGATGTGAGTGGGTGGACTAATAAAAATCGGCCCTAAACGGAGCTTTGCTTATAGTTCGGGGCTTCGTACAAAATCGCTTTATTTATTAGATTATTATTGCCAAGATTAAGATGTCAAAAATTGACAATAATATCGTTTTATGTATGTCAAAAAGTACAGGGTGACAGCGATTAAAGCATTTTTTGACAAATTAGCAATGACAGATTTGACAAACGTTAATAATATTTTTTGTGAAAAACGACAGAAACGATAACGTTTTCTTCATATTAGGTATCTGTTATTGTCGAGAACAATTTGAAAGTGGATTTTATTGTGAAGACCTGACTATAGGAATCGGTTTTTTTTGGAGGTTTTTTGTTCGTTTCGCCACATGCCAGATAAATGGTATGTTTTGGATGTCTGTGTCAGCAACAGAGGCAGGCGATGTAACGGCAGGTAGAAAAGAATCCAAATTGCGAATATTGAAAAGGCAGGTGGTCTTCAAAAACAATTGAGTGATGGCTATCTGATGAGATTAAAAGATTTTTTTCCTCTTAGTTTTGCTTATAATAGAGTAGGTAGGATGGGTTTCGGTTTCGCCGTTTTACGAATTTCGAATTTGGAACGAAGTTAGATGAAAAATAAAAACGATTTTTAGTTAGGATCAAGACGAATTATATTTTATGCCACTACTGAGTTTCTCGACTAGTATTACTCGTTTGTAAGTATAGGAAACTGTGTCAAATTATCTTTAAACTTGATAAAAAAAGGCTAAGTATGCCAGATTTTCTTCCGGTCTTTATTCGATTCGATACCTTTTACCTTATCTGTATTAGAAAGTATTTCCATTCCGGTGACGTAAGTTATTGGTAACTTGGCTCTTACTCATTATTGTTTTTTATTGTTAACTCAATAAATTCTATTACAAAACTATTAAGTATTAATTTCATTTAAAAATCCGTTCGAATATACAGATCCTGTTGTTTAATATACAGTAATTTCGCTGTTAAATTAAACCCGAGATACAAATAAGTTGAAATGTCTACTAATCACGATAAATTATTGTTATTTCTAAAACGATCAATTACAGAAAATCCGGGTATACCATATTGATGTAATTACAGTAATAGAAGGGATTTCGAATTGAAAATGTCAAGATCGAGACGCGTTTCTCGATAAGCATAATTTCCTGTTGAGAAAATTTTTTCATTCTTCTTTCGACCGCATTGCAATTTACATTATTCAAACGACATACATCATGACATCACAAGTTATATAAACGTAGCGTTATTATAAAAACTCGCCTCCGAAATTATGCGTGTTCGAAATTCGAAAATACATTTTTCTTCCTCGTTGGAGTACGACAGGCTAAAAATAGTCAACTGACCAAATGTACCGGCATACATTATGCCGTGTGGGCTATAAAAAACACCTGAATACCGTGGGCCGAGAAGACTTAAACTGATGATACGTTTATAATGTTCATTATTTTAATCCTCGACGTTTAACCTGCTATATTAACTTCTAACTCAACCACTTACTCGAATTATATGAGATTATTTATTAGGAAATATAATTTATTAATATCTGGCTAATACATTATAAACGATAACGAACGTACCGGATCCTCTTAAATCATTTCTCTCAATCCTACAAAAAAACGACGAGACGTTAAACGACAACATAAAAATTTATTGCCGATTGTTTCCCATTATCTTCCAAGTTCGGAAATTAATTTATGTTTTTTGAGCTTTTATTTTTGGTTCATTTCCTCTGCCTCCAGGTAATGCCGGACCGGCTCTTTCTCTCTCGTTTTTTTTTAGCTCCTTTTAGGACACCACCACGTGTGACAATACTATAAATTTTCCTCCCTGCGGAGCGACACAGGGTGGCAATGTGTGAAGCACGCTGGGTTTTAATTGACTCGAAAAAAGTATCGAGTTTTCGGATAAATTGCTACACGGCGTAATCGATAAAATATTGTTAGATAAAGGTGATTGCGCGATAAGATATTTAAAATTAGATCTTTCTTGACCACCTAGTTAACGTTTACTAATAATGGTGTCCATTAAAATTCAAGCTAACGGAGTTATTAAAATTATTACAAACTTCCGTCTAGACTATAGACTATGAACCGGAGAGCTACTTTTCCGGGTGCCCGGTTGTCTAGACGCCGCCATAAAATCCGAAATTACCATTATTTTTCGAGTTTTACTTAGGCATTTTCTTTTATTTTCAGGTAGGTTTCGCTAAGTGG
The DNA here is from genome assembly GCA_918026865.1 of Phyllotreta striolata. Classification (NCBI taxonomy): domain Eukaryota; kingdom Metazoa; phylum Arthropoda; class Insecta; order Coleoptera; family Chrysomelidae; genus Phyllotreta; species Phyllotreta striolata. The sequence continues at coordinate 4,061,700 of OU900098.1, read as the reverse complement.
ACCGTACCGTTTGGGGTAAGAGATTCTTCTAATTTCAATTACTTGTCTAAATTTAGTCGCCTGAAGGCGACCGCGAAAAGTTCTCGAGCCATTTCGGGAAGAAACGGTGGGTGAAGAACGGTGGTCAAAACCAAGGAGGCGGGTAATGATTTGGGCCGATCAACCGTGGAAAAAAATAGACACATCACTTCTTTTTTTCAGTTTCTTACGACGTTTTTTTAAATTTATTTTTCGGACCGGGCCGGATACGATCCTCATTAAAAAATAATTGGCCCATCCTCCGTAAAAATCACTGTTCTTTTTGAGAGGGTTGAATGAAATCTTACAGCGTGATTCTTCTATTTTTACTACCTATTACTTTTTAGTTATATTTCATGTTTATTTTTTATGCTAAAAATATAATAGGTGCTTTAGAAAAATTATTAAAATTGATAGCATCGGGATGTACCGAACCGAGTTTAAAGAATCACTCTGTATACTCAATTTACTACTGGTTTTAGTCGGTATATCGATAAAGTTTTTTTATTGGTAGGAAGGACCGCCAGATTGGGGTTTTAATATGGATATTAACTCTGACGATGAAAAATTGTTTTTGATTACAAAATTGCTGCATTGCATTCAGAAGCCAGTTCTAATTTTAGACTTGTTAAGGTGTAGCCGCACGAATTTTGTTATTAAAATGTACCCAGGACTTTCTTTCGATCTAATACAGCAATAAAAAGGACACATGCCTGGCTTGTATAAACGGAACGACAAGATATGGTAATGGGTAGCTAAAGTTGCAGAGGAGTAAGTAGATGTATATGAAACGACAATCAACCTGCTCTCGCTACGTTTCTATTCCTTTTCTTTGCTTCTACTTCGGTGAAAGACCCAAAACTGCCCACAGCCGCTGCCCACATCGATTTAATAGTCCGTCGTAACCGAGTCTGTGTTGTCCACCACCCATATGGTCGTGTTCTTTTTTTTATAGAAACGTATAATTTAATAAAAACGCTCCAATGGGATTCTAAATTGGAAACTTCTGTAAATTTTCATACGCTCACGCCGCGATTTAAACGTTCGAAAAACCTCTAACCATTGACAATTAAAATGAATGACACGCGCGCCCGCGTCTAATGGTTTCAAAAATATCATGTAAACAAGCTGCAACGGCGAATTCATCGATTTTTCATCATCACAACTAGAAAATCTTCGGAGTGTGGATGTCAAGTTTTCAACGTGATGGATACAGATCTTTAAATGAGTCGAAACTCCAGGCGTCGGTTTTTCTTTTTAACCCAGGACCGTAATGAAACCATTTAACTTTTCAAACCTTTTACACAAATCTTTGCACTACATCAAACACCTTCACTTTTGTAATTTCGACAAACTTTTAAGCTTTTACACGTGGTATGAATAAAACATATTTAGATCTAAATATAACCTATTTATTTTGTGATATTTCTCGACGCCAGTCCTGCACCTAGAAGACAGGATGTGTGAATGATGTTCGAGGAAATAGGAAGCATGCTTCTTAATATTTTTGCGGTAGAGAATTATCAGCGGAGTAGAAAAGATAAAATTAACCGCGATTACCGCAACGATAACGCCGTCTCGGTCGGAATGCTCGAGTTTAGAACGTCTCTAGGAAAAATCCGCGGCGTGGAAAATGTTATGCGCATTTTTTTAACGTATCTGAATCGAACGTGAGTCGGGTATTTTATCTGTGGAATGCGTTGGAAAGCTCTTGGAATATGTCGGTTTCAAGTATATTTTCACGGTTATTATTTTTAATGATAAACACTTGAAAACGTTTTAAAAAGCAGCTGTATTTTTTTGCAATTTTAAATATCGCAGTATTGCCACGCTGTAATTTTGTGTTAATTCTTCGTTCTAATAGAGCACAACCTATTATCTTTCTAATTTGTTAATGAAATAACTGCTAACGAAAAGTAAATGTATGAATTCAGAAATGGGAGGTTATTGTTTGCTTAAACATCCAGCTTCTCATCAACGACCGTATGAGTACCTACTTAAAGGCAATGCACATACCCTGTACGTTGTTTTTTTTTCGTCATTTCGTTCATTCATGAAAGTGCTTCATCGACGAGTGACTTCTGTTAACAAGTCTTCACACCCTTCTTCCTTTGTAACTCCTGAGAACCGGAGATTCTCATGAGAAAATTAAAAACGTATTTATTATTCACGTTGAACAAGGATAAGGTAAACGACTCGTAAGGACTTGGTGCGTTTATTGCCGTTTAGTGCGAGAGGTTAATGGCGATTTTTTTTACTTTTTATATAGCTGATTTTAATGCAGAGTGTGTACAAATCGACTGGTATAGCTGAATTAATTGTTAGGAAAATTAATCAAAACATTAATTCAGTTGATTTAATGAATTTATTGGTTATGATGGGTTATGATTCGATTGATCAATAGAACATTCTTATTGAACCGTAATAATATAATAAATAATTGTCAATAATTATTATAGGTACATGACATAAAACTTATTTTTTATTCGTTTTATTCGTTCATACCACCAGTACTGATTGTTGTAAATTTGTACTTACAATTCGATACCACCAGCGGTGCGATTCAAGAAAATGGGTTATGGGAGAGAAAGGAATTAAGTGAACCCTAGTTCCTCGAGCGCTATTGTTTTCGTTCATAAGAAAATTAAGGATGTTAAAATAATTCGTTTTGAGAAATCACTTCTGTACTGGCTCCAAGTTTTATGTTGAAAAATTCTTCTCGTTCGCCCTACTTTTACAAGACTTTACGTCTTACAAAGTTATCGCATAAGCTGCATGAAAAATCTCTCCGATCTCGTCGATTTATTCACTTTTTACATCGACACCGATTACATATTATTAGCAACCAATTACCGCGCCCTTGTCTAGACTCGTTGTTACAGAAAAAAATTTGGAGACCAGGAAAAAACAACCAGGTGTTAATTGTCATTCACCGCAAAATCCGACGAACGTTTGTATTCGTTTGTCACAAGCGATTCTGGCGTGTTCTTTTTTTGGCCGATGCTAGGAATAAGAATGACAGATTACGATTACACGGTAGTTTTACACGATGGACTTTAAATTGCGGCGCTTTATGAATTGTAAACGAAAACAGTCAGCGAACTGGTTTTAATTAAATTAACGAATTGACCTTTTGATTTCAAGGGCGTCTCATGTGACCCATCGCTCCTGTAGGCGTAGGTGGAAATTTGTGTCTATTTAGAACTGTTTCTATTATTTTATTCAGCAGATACATTGTAAAATAAAATTTATTATGTGTTGCCGGATTCTTAAATAAGTAAATTCGCGTTTAAATCTATAACCAGATAATTATACACCGCAGTTTATTCGTAAATTATGCGGTATTTACTATAATTTTGAATAAATACTTCCCGTTCGAGTTTCTGCAAAACACTTTCGGTAAAAAATAATGACAGCCTCAAACTCGTGATCGATTCGGCTTTTAAAACGTGTGTTATTAAAATAATTGCGCGAGTCAGTTTTTATTGTCTTCAACTTCACTCGATATTTTCTCAATGGGTTTACTGATGTTAATTCGAACTCTCCTTCGACCTCGTCACCTTACCAGCAAATAAATAGGTACATAATTATTGTGAACTAATCTAATCGTTAAATTAAAACGTTTGACATCCTTCCGGTTTAATAGTCACGTGTTTATTTTTTAAAATAGCTGTTCCGGCTGTGAATCATAGAGGTATTTCCTAGATTATTTGCTTAGTACTAGAACATGGCACTCCTTCTGATAATCAAGGCAAATACTGTTGGTATTTTATTTTATCGAGAAAATCCACTGATGGCTAATAGGTTATTTGTAAAAAGTTGGACGTGTGAGACTAATTAATAATCATTGAGCTATATAAAAACGAAGGGTTATTATAACTTTTGATTAAGAATATGTTCTACAAAAAGTGCGTTCGCATTGGCTTATGAAAAGGAGCATCAATTTTTTAATAGAAAATGATTTAAGGACGGAAGTACGAACATGTGCATCAGCATCCAAACCGAATGCCGACCGGATGCATTCGGCACCGCTTTTGAATACTCAATAATTACGCAATTTTTAAGTTATGGCAAAATTGTTGGCGTAATTCAGAAGGCTTATTTATACCGATTACGACTCGAATTGTTTATATCGTGCATGCATTCGGTGTATTAAATTTTACAATGACAAAACGTGTGGGCATAAACGTTTAAGCTGAAAGTATTTGTAAATGTAAAAAATTACAATCGGGCAGTGTTCCAATACTTTATATCCTGTGACGTCATCGATTGACTATCGTGAACGTATGTAAAAAATGACTACATTATATGGGTAAATGCAAAAATGTTTGCAATGTGGTCATTTCTATATGAGTTGAATAATGAAAGATTATTAAAATAACAGTTGTTGGAGTTAGAAAGTTGCAATCACACTGTATCAATCTTTCTTTTTTCTTTATTATGAGACTAACTTGAAGTTGTCTTTGTTGCACCCAAAGCCTGTATTGCAATTAATTTTGCATCTATCTGTATAAAAATTTAAGGAATCTCATAAATCTAATAATAACAAGTAAAACGGATCTTTAATCATCGATTCCACAAACAGGTAATGCTGTTAACAATTACTAATTATGGGAGAAAAAAACTCATTTACTATTATTTTACCGCGTAATAAATTACAGCGAAATTTCCTTTTCCTCCCAGTACAATTCATCAACCGTTTTGTGTAGAAAACGATTCCACAACGATGACAAGTGCGTAAGTCTCATTTCCTTCAAACCTCCACTAACGGTATAATCGATTTCGGTATTTATTTTTGTTGTATTTCGAACTGTAAATAACTTAAACGAATGGTTAGTGCGGTTTTAGAACGGAAACATACTGTAGTATTTCACTTAATTTCGAAAACGGAAGCACTTTGCAGTCGTTTGCAATTATATAAATAAACAGAGGAAATATCATTTATAACTCGCGAATCCGCAAGGATTATAAAATTCAAATTTTCCAAGTAATTCAGTTTATTTATACCAACATATTTTCGAGTAATTTTTTATATCTTTATTACATGTTGTATTAAGCAATATCAGTGTCACAAAATTACACTTCTACACGCTGCTATAGGATTAATTTGATACTTGATAAATATTAAGATTGTTTAAAAAATCCGACACATTCATTTGTATTTCGTAATTCATGTGCCTTATAACCTATTTGCTTTCGGGATCTTTTCTTGAATAAACGATTCCATTTAGTATCATTGATGTGATCGTTTCCGCTTGCAAATGCAAAGGAACCGGAAACATTACGTTCGATTTTGCGGCTATTAAAGTTGCTGCGATGGCGAAAACGATTAATTAATTGCATTTGCCACTTTTCTGCTTAGATCGGATAGTTGCAGGTCGGAAAGGAAATGATCGTTGCAAAAAATTGCCGTCTATTAAATTGAAACTAATTTCGAAATCAATGTGTCGTTTTTAATTTGCCATGAAACTCTAGATTGATTCTTCGATTGGTAATGGTTTTTACAAATGATTTTACAAATCTCTGAGGATTTTTTGAGGCTCGATCTTTTAAATGTTTGTCAATTGGAGTCTCAAGTACCGGCCTACAAAGTGTTAAAATGGTGTTTTATAATCCCGCTTATCTCATAAGTAGTGCGTGTGGCCTCGAACACTTTTTCATTCGTTCGGTTTAGTTCATTCATGAATTCGTTTAAATTCATTCATTAAAGCGACCGCGATTTTGCCATTCGTGACGACACGTCTACACGTTGTTTATTTGAAGAAACTCTATTATTGTCGTTTCGGTTTTTATTACGTTCCAATGACATCGCCGTTATTTATATCGCCTCGGCCTGTAATTTCGAAGTTTACTGCGCGTTTTAATTTAACGAAATTATAGGTTGGACCTTGCGAACAATTAAATAGCTGTCGTTAAAAGCTAGTCCGTTTTTATTGAAAACGTTTTAATTGTTTGGAAATGGATATTCAACGATCCGAGTATATACCACCCCTTCGAACGAGCGTAATGGAAATGCATCTAAAAATACCAACCCTCAGAGCACTTCACTGCATTTTTACCGGAAATTAGACTTCCGATTTGGCTAATACAATTTTACAATGCCAGTTCCGTTTTCCTGTACACGAAAGGTAAACCATCTGGCCTCTAGGGGTCTGTTTTTGTCGTTTCTGGCCGATAGAGATAGGGGGTAGACACCCGTTCCTAATTGCCGAAAGGCTCGAGTCAAATACTATTTACGACTCTATTGTGAACAAACAAAAAAAACGATGACAAATTTTCGGTTCTTTTTTTTATCCTGTAGGTTTACCTACTTTGGCGGTTGGAGTAAAAAATTATTGCGGTATCATTAGACATTCAATTCAAGCAAACATATTATGTGTCTGAAAAGTTATTGTAACTTTATACGCGCTGTAATTATATATCCACAAATTACGTTAGGTTTTCCCTCTACCTTATTCAACACGTTGAAGTAAATTAATGCGCGCAATTACAATAAATTTTATTAGAAAAATCCCCAGCAAGTGAAGCTTACGTTTCATTTATATTCATGAGTGGCATGAGCGAATGATAAAATGGAGCGGATGTGAATTGAAAAAAAAAAGTCGATTTTGAAATGTAGATATGTTTCGATTCCATTTACCAGACTCTAAACAATACCACAAAAATTTATTCTCTCCTCCGTTTTTCGCATAATGCGGGAACAGCGGCGCACGATTGTTTGATACGAATGGAGAAACCGCTAATTTAATCTCCCCAATACCAAACATTTTAATTTCTGTTTACCTCAAATCGAATGGAAATTCAATAAACAGTATAAACCCTGTTTGTTAGTAAAAGAAAAATCACCCGGTAATTCCCGGGATTCGAAAATTACAGGACGCATCCCCGCCGGTACCTGGCCGGCTCTCCCACCCCGTCCGTAAACGAAATACTACGTTCAAGGTGATTCATTCATGGAAAAAGACGTTTCATTCATAAATTCGCCGCGCGCTCGAGTAGATCGGATGTCCGTCCGGTTCCGAATCGTGGCGAGCGAGAGAGACGGCGCGACAGTTAACCGGGTTCCTCTTCGCTCTACCAGTTTCGGGTTTCATTCACTCGTTTCATTCAAGCCGGTGCGGTGCGACTCCCGTGAGCGTGGCAAAACGTTCGGGTGCTCTTGCTCGAAGTTATCACACCCGGGCGGGTTACTGTTTTGTTCGTTAATTGACTTTAATTAAGTTTTTGCTAGTGTTTGGGAGTTTTATCAGTTTTTCATAGTTGTTCATCGAATGGTATTGGCGATGAATTAATAGGTACGTAGTGAAAGTTCGTTGAGTTGGTGTGAATTAAACAGTTTTTATTGGTATATATTTTTTACTTGGATTTATTACAAGTATGCGTGTCGGAATTCGAGGAGGTGGATTTATAGGTGTATATTAAAAATGTGTATTGTAGGCTAGCATTTGTCGATTGGTAATATTACTTTCATATTAATTGTAATTTTGTTGTATTAATAATTCCCGCTAAATCGGTTTTATTATGGAATTTCCGGTCCCTAAATGGATTTATAATAGATTTAAGTACCTTTAAATGGTATATTACCGATAATTAAGCACTAAATAACAAATTGGGGTAGGTTAACAGGCCTCTACTTATTGAAATCCTTTAATACTTCCTTTACGAATAAATTAAATTACCTGATACAAAGTAAGCAAATATTTTGTGAATGGTTAATTTTGTTTTCGAAACGGGTTTAACTTTATTTTGGCTGAGAACTTACAGAAATATTTACATTTTAGCGATATTTTTTGCTTGGTAATTTCGATTTGAATTCGTCGTACTTAAAACATTTACGTAATGCTTAAAACTACGCAAAAACTCTATAAAAACAGTTCTCAGAAATTCAACTGGAGATTCTACTAAACATTGTAATGTTAATTAAATTATAATCAAACTGATGTTTAACTTGTAATCTTTTGAGATCATAAACTAAGCGCTTTTTAAATATTTTTTGTATTAATTTCAGAATATTCTCGTTTTTTCAGATTCGACGAATGTAGAAGAGTGTCTTTCTAAGCAACAGATCTGTGGACAAGAACAAAGTACGATGTGGCTACTAGACATACCTCAAACCCACAATGGTGAGTTTCAATACCACATTCCGCGAAAATATCTAATTAATTACACCTTCAATCATTTTCAGATTGCGAAAAATTACTTTGTTTCCGCTACTACGACGGCTCGACGTTGGATTATCTAGCTCAATCGGATCCCATAATAATTAAGCATCCCGTAGATAAGATAAAAAAATTCATAAAGATCAAAAAACCGAAATGTAACGGCATAGAGAACGACGGGTTTCAGGACGAAAGCGACCACGTTCACCTAAAACCCTCCGAATCGTTAGAAACTTTAGAAAATTCCGATCAAATTATATCCGGAGCGAAGAAAAAATCTCCGAACGGCCTGAACATGAACGCCTTGGTCGGCGGTACCAAGAAGAAAGTCAGATCGACGAATAGTCCGAGGAGTCCCAGTCGGGAGTACTATCAAATTTGGGACGCTTCTTCTTCTCCCTCACCGGAATCAGAAGGTCAGTATCAATGGATAGTGTTGTACAATACAGTATGAATGAAATTTTCGGTGTAACATCTTTAAATTTTATTCTATTTTATTGTATTAAAGTTTTATGACTATTTTGTTTTATGACGGATGTAGATTGAGCGCACAAGGGATTATAGATTTAAATCCTATAGATAAATTGGGCGCGGAGATTGAAAGGTCCTTTTAATCTTGCAGGTAAATTGGGAGCAGAGTTTCCGGAAAATAATATCCTTCTAAGCTAAATAATAAATATATTTCTGCACCCAATTTACCACCGCGGAATTTACGATGGCCATCACACATTCTTGCATAACAATATCCAATTATAATGTTATTATGTTGTAGAAAACGCTTGCGGTATGGATTTTTCCACCGAATCATCGGCTCCTCCTTTACCACCGAGGACGTTGCACAAGCCGCTTGAAAGGTGCCACGCTTTAGGGATTCCTTTCGCCCCTCCGGTGGTTTTGAGGCAGAACAAACCCCGCAAAATTCAGAAGTTGGAAGACACCTTCAACTTCGAGCTTATCGACACCGACGAGGAATACAAATCTTTCGGTAAAAGTAAAATTTCTACAAGTGTTACTAATTTTTAATTGTGTACTTTGGTGGTGCAGGAACCGCGTCAACTTCATCAGCTTCCGATGTCGATGCGACAGCGAACACCAACAGCAAAATAAAGGCCGCTTTGATAGAAAACGGAAAGAAACTCATTGGCTGTGATAATTACATAAGCACGGTCCTTAGCAAAAGTAAAGACGTAGAATCTAGTCCGCAAAATACTCATCTAGGTAAAAAATCAAAAATCTACTCATAATCACTACTACTTATATTTCTAATTTATTTTAGGTATAGAAAAAATGGATAGTCAGAGTTCAGTGTCGACTCAAAGCTCGGGCTCAGGTTCAGGCTCCGTTGACATCGTAGACGGCGCAGAGATCCCCAGCGATCTATGCAACAAACCACACAGACCGTTGGCAAGGATCATGCAAGACTTCGAGGGCAACTTCGAGGAATCGTGCCATACACCAACGCACAAATCCAAAACCGATACCAAGGATTTAATAATTAGACCACAATCCAAGGCTTTGCAAAGGGTAATACACATTTACATTTTACATAATGACACATATTAGAACAAACTCATAGTTGATGCTTCGCCGACGGTTTTTCAGGTGGTAAATTCATCCGCTGTGGCTTCGGACGTGCCCGTTTGTCCTCCAACTCCCACGCACCATTCCAGAAAGCTCAGGACGGCCGATTTGAGACCGCCGAATCTGAAATCGTCGGAACCGCCCGACGTTCGAGTCAACGGAGAAGCTCTAGCCGGAGCCGTTGTCAACGCCGAAGAGGATCCCGAAGTGGAAACATTGATGGTCAGGCTGAAGCCTATATTGGGAGCGGAAAGGGACAACGCACGGTAAGCAAATGTTTTACTTTACTCTATCAATTTAAGCACGAGTTTTGGTTCGTAGGGTACTAAATGCGGAGAGTAATGGCGAGGCCAGCGGCGGGATGCCTTTGCCTCTACAAAGGCTCAGCACGACTAGATTACCGTCTATACCAGAAAGGAGTCACAGGGCTTTAATTCTGACGAAAGCTGAGGGTACCGAAGATGATCCATTGCCGCCTTGTAAGTACCACAAACATCGGTTATCGATTCTCTTGATTAATTGTGTTGTTATTTGCAGCTTGGGAAGCTAGAATGGACAGTCACGGGCGCGTTTTCTACATCGATCACGCCACGCGCACCACGTCTTGGACCAGACCGGGAGGCAGTACGAGCGCGGTACCGCTCTCCGGCGCCGAACAGCACAGGAGGCAATTGGACAGGAGATACCAAAGTATTAGGAGAACGATCAGTTCGAATAGATTGGAGGTTTTGGATTTTTCAACGGCACCTCCTGGATGTCGGTTAGTGACCAGGCCGGACTTTTTTACCATTTTACACATGAACCAGGTGCGTTAATGTAATAACTACCATCTTACGTACAGGTCTGGGAACTTCGCTGTAGTCTGTGGTAGTGGGGGTGTTGCGATTATTGTGAGTTTGTTAATTTTGCATTTCTTAGAGCCTGTGTTACACTTTGATACGATTACGATTAAACAACACTAGCGCCCCCTGTCGGGAGTCACATTATCTGCAACACCCCCTTCACTGGAGTTTCTTGACCTGTTACAAATGACCGTGTTAATGTAAGGTTAAAGAACCACAGAAATTGATTGGAGTGAAGGAGTAGTTAGGAATTAATAATATTTATAAGTATGTTTTTTTCTGATTAAATTCTTAATTCTTTCAGGAGGCTTTAGCTTTGTACAACAGAAATCCGACATTGAGGCATATGATAGTGAAAATTCGCCGAGATCCGAACGTGTTCGATAAGTATCAGCACAACAAAGAATTAGTCAGTCTAGTCAATTTATTCGCTGACGCCAGTCAAGATCTGCCCAACGGATGGGACACCAGGAAAGACAGATCCTCGAAGGTAAACGATTTATCTCGCATAAACTATTTAATAGGCACGCCATTTGAATCTAACACTTTTATTATGTCGTGTAAATTCGTATTTACTAACAACTTCTTCTTTTTTTTTCTCTCCCCTATTTGCGCTTGCCTTGCCGGACGGATAGCAATTTTTCATTGATCATACTAACAAGAAAACCACGTATATGGATCCCAGGTTGCCTCTCGAATCTTCCATACCGAGAAGAGTATTGGACGAAGGACAAGTAAGTTAAATGTCGCTAATATTCTGTCTTTGTAACAACCAGTAATTGTATTGTTGATTTATTTGTACCTAAAATTAGAATGTAGTGTAAATTAATTTCGACTAACAGTTGATTTAGCTTTCTCTAAAATATGCAGTACGAATCTCCAATGAAATTGTTATTTTCAGATTCCAACGCCGCCTCCTCGATCGACCCCTTCTACACTGCCGCCTTGCAATATTCCCGAAGTGCCCGTTGCTTACAATGATAAAGTAGTAGCTTTCCTTAGACAGCCGAATATATTCGACATTTTACGCGAAAGGCATCCGCCGGTGGGTAATTCTTCGTCGCTTAGAGACAAAGTCAACGCTGTTAGAGTGGACGGTACCAGCGCTTTGGATAGATTCAGTCACGATATACATTTGACTATACTGCTTAGGTGAGTACTTTCTATTAATTTCGATACTTCTTATGGTATTTTGCACGTAGAAATGAACTTTTACATCAGATTTATGGCACTACTGTATGATGTGGTGTACGTAATGGTAGTTGCATAACCTCCAGGCTACGATTTATTATTTCTCCATTTAGTCAACGAGATTATTGCAATTTATTTTATTTACCAAATTTGCTTAGCTAATTAACGCATCTTGTGGGCTATTAGGAAGAGTAAACATTTAAAATGTTCGACATTGAAAACTTTAAATGTTTCAAATGGTGTTAAATGATAAATTTCTTCGGTAAATATTTTGGGGTTTCGCTAAATTGTATTAGATCCCTCCGTTGGAATGCTTTGAGCAAATTTAGAAACGGAACCGCGGAATAAGTGGCCTTTGAAATTTAATTTCGTGAATAAATATGGATGCGAGCAAGTAATAAACAATGTGTATTTATCTATATAGGTGAAGTTTTAAGATATTCACGTACACATAAAAGTTTGCAATATGGTTAATTCTATGAGTTAAACAAAGAAAGATTTTTAAAATAACAGTTGTTAGAGTGAGATGCCACAATATCACCCTTTCTTTTTCCTTTATAAGTGTCAAATGGAAGTTGTCTTTGTTGCACCCATACATTATACTGCAAACTAAAATGCATCAACCTGTATACATACGTTAATAAGTTAATACAAAGTATAAAATTTTTTACTCTACTTGATATTAGTTTTTTATGTTTGTGATTAAATTTCAAAGTCCATCAGAATTCTACCTATTTAAACGATCTGATAAAAAGCAATTTAATCCTTAGCCAACTCTATATGGTACTGGACGTACCAATTATGAGATAATTATTCATCCACGGGATATTTATTTCGTTTCAGTTTGTTTTATGTAATCCCCATATAATAAATCAGCGCATTTGTGTCTGAATGTTTGAAAAATCGAGACCACTCGCCGAGAAAACGACCATTACAAGCGAAACTATTTCTATATTTATAATCGAGAGCAGTGTGCTTTTACACGCAAGACATCGCTGTATAATGATAATCATGCGAATCGAAAGGGTGAACACATTTAAGTGTAAGGTAACGATGTTAATACCTGTTAAAATTTTCACGATTTCGATGTTTTTACATAAATTCGAGATATCGATTCATTTATCTCGATCATGAATCATAATCGAGATTTTTTTTGTACTGTTACTTTTGCAATTACGGGCGAAAATTAATGGTAAACACGTACATATGTAATCCAAAAACACACCTTTCAGATATAGTTTAAATCTTAACAGAACATAAATATTGACTTTAGATACGCCCCTGGTGATAATGAATAAAAACTGCCGCACCTGGTCAAATCGGCAAACACGTATTTAAGTGTTACATATAAAATGTTAAGTGTTTATGGGATGAAATGATATCATTATCGACGTTTCAGCGTGTTTTATCGAATTTTCGTTTGTAATACTCCCAAAAATTATTTACAGACTTTCCCAATTAATACTCATTCCTCATAAATTCATATGAGCCTCTATAATCTACGCGTTTTTGCACAATAATGAACCCTTATAGGCTAAATGTACTAACCACCATAAGCAATTAGAGACCACCCTTTATGCAGATGAATGTCCCATTAATGCGAATAGCCGGAAAGATTGTCCATTGAGCCCGCGAGGACACGCCGGTTTCCAATTAATATTCATTCGCGCATTCATTATCCGCTAATATTCAACGGTAGTAAAGGTAATAATAATGGTTAGAAGCGAAAAAAGCGACCAAAAAACGCGGTGGAAGTGTTGCAATCGAATCGTACGTGACTCAATTAAAATTGTATCGAGATGTGGCGGCGGTTTTGGTAGAGAACTAGAGCGGGTTGAGTGCGCGGGGTAATTTATTAAGTAAGGTCATGAGTATGAGTAAAAAAACGATCTATTTGTGTAAATGTTGATTTGCTTGGTGATTAGGTACATGAATTATTTTAAAAACAATTCGCTAATCAGACATTCACAAAATATTTGTGGTTGTCTGTCGGTATTGCTACAGTACAACTTATCTATTTATTACCTGCGTTGATGTAAGAAAATTTAAAAATTTGTGTACCTATCAAATTTTCATTGCTTTTGTTCAAACACCATTAGTATAAATATTTTTTATCTGCGAATTTTATAGTTTTGTTTGTTGCACCTGTGACTTATTTCCGTGAAAATATTGCAAGCCTACCTATTAAACCAGCGAATCAGAATGATTTATATCCCAAACCGAGAACTTTTTACTATTTTTCATTTTGCGAAAAAAGCCATCGCCAGTAAACTCCCGCATTTCCTCATAAGGTTTTTTCTAACATCTCCATACCGATCGATTTATTTTCAAGACAATACCACGCCCTTTATCGTGCACAAAAGCGTATGGTGGATTTTTTTCCAATTAGTTTATTGGCCGGTGTGAATCAGCGCGTGAAACGCCTGTTTTAATTTCGTTTATTTCAGGGACTCTCAATATTATTATTATAGCATTAGCCTAAATGATGCTTATTTAACACCTTGTTCAACTACTAATCCTTTCGTTGAATCAATTACCTGTTTTATTTTAATCGACTTTTATTCGTGCATTGCTATAGCTCGCTCAAGCTAATATGGTGGTGACATCATATGGCGCACGAAGTTGCTAAGTAGTATTAGTTTTTATTCACTTACTTAGCATTATTATTTTTTATATTGCGGGTGCACCCTCGTGGGAACGGTTTCCGCGCAAAATGATAACCATTTTGAAATACGTTAGAGCCGTTTGTAATTATTTTTACGTTTCGCTATTGTATATACCGGATATTCGCGTTTCCTGAGTCCACTAGGCACATTAATTCGATTGGGGGTTTCAATTCTACTGCTGCTGAAATAGAAAGTGTGGTATTTTTTTGCAAAATGAATTTTAACAATTCTAGTTTTATTTATGCACTTTCATTTTCTACACGAACGACGAAAAATCAGCCATGTAAATAATGAATTCCGTCTTTGTGTATTTTATCTACGTATATTAATTGTTATAAAAATATCGCGGATCGTCTTACGGCTGTCTGTAATGTACGCATGTGGTATTAGTTTTCAAGAAAAACAAAATGCGAATGAAAACAACGTTTTTCTTAACACGTTCGATGCCGCACTAACGCGATTCGGACGGCTCTAGGCGTGCACGCAACGTCTTTTGACAAGTGCTTTGAGGTCGTTGAATTATTAAAGCCAATTTTTTTGTCGTTTCTGTAACGATTAACCACAACGGTATCAGCTGTTGGTTGTATTTAGTATCCGGAGTGGCGTTTCGACGAGTGTTTTCCCTGATGGCAGCATAAGAGACCCATTGAAAGTTGGCTGTTAACAAACGTTTTTATTTGCCAGTCGAAGGAATAGCATTGATATTGATATTAAACATCGTGCTGCACAAGCTACGCTATTTATCTCCACGTGGTGGACTTTATTAAGTCTTAATTTAAACGATTCAGATGGTTCATCGACCTCTTGGTTAGCGCCGCGCTCCCTTTTTTAGTCCCTTTGTCACCTGTTTTTTTCAGAGCAACTCTTGTGTTAAATTTCATTCAACGTCGAATAATAGTTTTCCTTTGAGAAATAACTTTATGGACTGAATCGCTTGTTTGCAGGCAAATACCGATTAATTCATTGTTCGAGTATTGAATAATTGGAAAATTAAGCGTACAATTTAACAAAAAAAAATCATATACTTACCATGCACATCAAAATATATGCGAATTTTTACCATACAAATTCTTGGTTAACAAGGACGAAATAAGAATGAGATTTATGCGGATTAGTGTTTTGTACACTGTATGTGCATCTGCGTAAATAACGAAAATAGAACGGATGTTTCATCTATTACATTCAAAAGTATGTCAAAACTACAAGTCCAGGAGCCGTTCGTCGGTTCAGAATAAAATCAAAACGTTGTTAGAAATTAGAAATAACCTCTGGAATTTTGTTCCTGTTTCGATAATTTTCGTTAATTGAGCACGTTATACGAAATGACTCAAAATTTAGTGACTAAAAGTTGAAAAATCGATGCATTACGCCTTGGTGGATTATTGTTACATTTTAAAAATATGCTCATTTTTATTTTCTGTTTTTACTTTTCGAGATAAGGCTAATCAGTTATTTATTTGAATAATAATTGCTTATTCATTAACAGAACATTACTCATTTAAAATTATTAAAAGTGAATTATTACAATAGCTTAGATAGTTGAATGTTTTAGTTCGCGTAGTAAACATAGAGTAAAAGATAGGAAGTATAATAACAATAATAATATAGGTAGATGTGCTGTAATAAGTCGATTAATTGATAAATCTTTCTTATTTTTTAACTAGCCTACATTTATCTACATACATAATTCATAAACGAACTTGAGAATTTAAAATTAATAGCATAAAATACCTAAAAATTAACTTAAATTGGCCGTACTCACGCCAACAAACATTTTTTTAACTAAACAATACTGTTAGAATTTTCCCAACCTATTGTCTGGAATTAAATGTAGATGTTAATGCATTATATAATTTTAATATCGTATTTATATCAATTATGAGTAAGTTAACTTCACGCGAATTTGTCATTACAATTACAACTATCAGTCACTTAACCAATCGATTTGAAATCTCTTTAATATCGTCTACTCCTTTTTTTCTTCCTATTCGTCATTCGTGTAGGCATAACGAAAATGATAAAGGCAAATAATAAAAACTTGAATCTAACGCAATAATATAAAATAAAATTTTCTGTTTACATTTTCCTTTATCTAGAACGGCCCACATTGCAAACACGATCAATACATTTATTGCTCAAGGTTCCAGTATAATCGTAACCTTCCGTTAAATAAAAAAAACCTAATAAGTTTGAGTAAAAATAATTAGTATGTAGCATGTAAGGACATAAAATTATAATTATAACGGACTAAATATTCCTATAGGTAAACTATTTCATATTTTTTAAATGGCGCATATTATCCAAATTGTTACATTTTTATTATCAATCGGATAGTAATAGAGTATAATTTTTAAAACGTTTTTTTTTGAGTTTTTAGAAGAAAGTTTTTTACTAATACTTGCCTACCTACTGTATAACTATAAAATATAGACCGTTTTTTATGATTTCTATGGAAAACCCGATGCGGTTTCGAAATGAGATCTCCAGGAAACCTCAATTGCAATACGCAATGCCTCTCGTATTGTAAAAATACAGAAACCCTACAATTTAACCCCAATAAACTGAGATGAAAATGAGAATGGGAACTAGAAACCTGCTCCAATACAGGGAGTAGTTGGCCGTTGATGTAACGAAAACTTTTTGATGTTTGAAAACATTTAAGATTTTACGCTATTGAAACTAATTCCGAACATACCAAATAGCATATTTTATAGGTCATAAAAATCGTAAATTTTTGTTAATGATTATTCGTGCTAGGAAATATTTTAGGGACATTTTTATATCGTTTTTATGGCTGTTATACGTGTGAGTAATTTAATATCCTTCCTTTGAAATTCTTGATGTAAAGAGGTTCTCGTTTCGCCAAAAATTTTTATTACTATTCTATCTATACACAGTTAAAAAAAATGCAATTTTTTGGTTATAACATGGTTTCGAACGGTACACGTCTATTGTCGCAAACTTCGAAATATTCCCCACAAAAGCCCTAAAAGGAAAAATTCCTCTGTACGTCGAATAATACGAAATAAGGCCATCTATTCAAACATCAAACAATCGTCCGACACTTGTACCTCCTATATCCCATTGAATAGGGCACTTTTTGTGCGACCGCGATTTTCGCATCGCCCTGTAGATTAACACGTCCTTCCGCCGACATGTGCATCAACCCTACATGTACACGTTCAAAGACCCTGCGGCACAACGGAGCGCGTCTTCGACGCGAAATCGATCATCTATTTTCAATTTCAATAAAGCCCGTAGGGTTTAGTCCGTTCAGGTAGAAGTAATTCACCCGGTACCGTTATGTTATCTCTATACACTCGGAGCCTCGAAAATTAGAAGTCCACCTGTCGATTTTGAACACTAAGATCTTCTGAAAAATTTTTCTTTAAAAAATAACTATACTGAATACTATTTGTGCAGTATTTCAACGATGAGGCGATGGATATAGTCCTTGTACTATATGGTGTGATTATAAAATTTTTGTTGTGATTAGTCACGTAAAATTGTCGAATCGATATGCAGGTATCTAGTAGGTATTATTTTAGTGTTTTCGATAGGCCGTGTTCGGTCGTTGGCGTCTCTCGAAAAATTCGAAAATCTCGCGGGCCAGTCGTTAGAACCATATGTGTTAAAGAACCACGCTGCACACACGAGCGCAGTCTATAATTTTCATAACTTTGAAACGCTTCCATCATCTATAAATCTTGAAATTACACCTGCCCCAAGGGCATTAGACTCATCTCGCTTTAATAAGCGCAGCCTAAACGCCGACTCGGCCATTTTTTCTAATTCGAGCACGGATTGTTCGACTATTTTCCATCTGGGTACGGATGTTTATGAAATTTAGTTCATTGTTGTATGTGAATTATACAATTATTACAGTAACATATTTTTGTCTTATACCTAAACATTTATTTTATGCGAGAATATGAGACGTGTCTTGCTTAATATATAGGTCCGATTTTTATAACAAGATTTTGCACCAAATGGTTTAATCTAGTGCAAGATTAAATATTGGCGTGGAAAAGCCCGGTTGTAATGAAGAAGCAATTTGCGATGAGTTATCGCTTGTATTCGCTTAGATTGTTGTGTCATTGATTAAATCTGTTTATAATAATTCAAATTTGCATAATGTTTGGCAAGTTTGGATGAATTAGAATTGTGACTAGT
This sequence comes from Phyllotreta striolata, assembly GCA_918026865.1. Taxonomy (NCBI): domain Eukaryota; kingdom Metazoa; phylum Arthropoda; class Insecta; order Coleoptera; family Chrysomelidae; genus Phyllotreta; species Phyllotreta striolata. The sequence goes on along the minus strand of OU900098.1, from coordinate 4,043,070 downwards.
ACAACAAGAAACTTTAATTGGACTTCCTACAATTTAGATACTTTGTAGCAATTCCTATCGAGACTAAAAAAATAATCTACATACCCAGAAATCCTCAAATTTGCATACTGTAAAGCATTTAAATGTTACATTCTTTTTGGAATTGTTTTAATTTATTTTTAGAATTCATTAATTATACCTAGAAGGTACTATTCTCGCCCGAAATTCGGGTTAAAACAGATAGTATTCGAACTACATACCTGAAGCCTAATTTTAGTTCATAACGTAAGTTTGAAACTAAAAATATATAATATTTATCTACGTGACAATATTTACGTATGTATGTTTGTAAAGCCCGCTTCTCTTCCTGTAACCAGGATGTCCCAAAAACGAAACGAAAGAACTGCGAATTACCTACTAGAATCAGTATGTGTATCAGTACTCAGTATAGTATGCACTACTTCATCAGTACTAAATTTTTTCTTCCTAGTTTTCTTGAGATGCATCAAATTGAAAATTTTGATTTCGTATGTCGAGTTAGAAATGAAGGATGGTCCTTGTCCAATTGATTTTTGGACTAACTTCAATTCCTTTTATATTCAATAAATCGCCCTAAATTGATTTACCCAAATGCATTTGTTCTGGAGTGGATTGGAATTACATAATCTCATTGTACTACCGTAACTATTTAATGGCCAAATTGCCGGCCTATAAATATAAAATGTAAATATAAAATTTTGGAAGCCGAACAGCCGGGGTAATAAATTTATCAATCTTCGCCGGCGAGAGTCGAGGAAATGGATCAAAAAACGGCGTTTAACTGGCCATAGATAATGGTAGTCCGAGTGGTTCCCCACCCATCCCGGCGGGTAGTTCATTTGTTTTCGTCCACCTTCACGAGCCTTCGTCGAAGTTCAACTGTTTGGTGTATCCGTTCGAGTTGATATAATCAGAATGCGCTCCGTTCTCGTCGATGGTAGAGAGAGCATGGGTTAGAACGCGTGCATAGCCTAGTTCGATACAAACAAATCGTAGCCGGTTGTGCGATTTTTTTTTTCACGGTTGGGTTTTTTTTCTTTTCGAAAATTTGTTGATTTCTGTAATGGTGACCGATAAGTCTGTGATTCGCCGGTTTTCTGATAATAGTCGTTGTGGTTTTCGTTCGTCGACAACGGGCCGGTGAGGCAGTGTCGAAGATGGTTTTAGAACTTGTTTAATTTAGGGATTTTTTTTAATTGATATGGGCATTGTTACCAAGACTATTGGAGTCATATTCAGTCTGTAAGTTTCTTCATTTTATTATTTGTTTTCTTCATTATTGATAATAGTAAACTTCATTCTACATTGGGTATACCTAGATAAATTGTTTATTTATAGAGTAATTAACTTCTTCGGTATCTAATGGACAAAATTTTATATGCATTTGCACTCGTAATATATTGATTTTTTTAATAAATGTTAGTCTTTAACGCTAATTGTATTTAATACACAATATCAAAAAGTAATAACTATCAAATCCAAAAGTGAATTGGGAATTCACTGCATGTTTTTTTGTTCTTGCATGAATAATTTTATTTTTGTTGTATTTTGTTATTAAAATTTTCATATTTTGGCATATTTATTGTTTCCGTTGTTTCAAATGTATGTAAATTTTGGAGATAATAGTAATTTGCGATAATTTCAAATGAGTTTAGTCCACCAAAAAGTTTTAATTACACGGTAATTGCACAATTATTCTATTAGTATGTCTGCAAGCATTTTAAGTATACATACAAATTTGATTCTAATTTGACTTGACGTCTTCCAAGTTATAATTAATCTGGATAATTTCCAATTCTTATCAAATATTCATTAAATCTAAATATATACATAACAATGTTTCCGCAACAATAATAGATGTTAAATTTAAAACAATTTTATTAAAGAACATAATTAAAAATGTATTAATATCAAGAAAATTATTCTGTTATTACCAGAATGGTTTATTTATTCAATTATTGAACTTTGTTGCAATCTATTTTTTGCGAAACACCTACATTTTCTCGCTCGTTCAAACATGCAGATCAAAACGTGATTTTTTTTGCAATAATTCATAATACTAAAATCTTTCATTTTCTTCAATACCCAGCACAAATCTTTTATCATCAAATAATATGTATCGAGATATATTTATTGTTTTTCATTACAAAAGGCGATTGTGAACCGCCTTTTTGTTTAACCGCAATCCAATTCTACATGTATTTCAAAGTTCATCGTAGATTGTAATAATAAACGTTTATTATGTAAATTAGTAACGTTTTCAGGATGTTTATGTATTTTGGGCTGGCAGTTTTAGAACAAATCGACGATTATAAACCGACGAATGTATTTCGAAAACACGCAAAAAATAGGAAAATTTAATTTAGAAGTGGCAAAAAATATATCACACACGTTTATTGTTAATTCGGAGAAAGTTATTTACGTCTTTCGGACACATTGTAGAAAATGTTATTATTTATAGGTTTCCAGAATGCAGTTTTGTACAATTATTTTTTTTAAATGACGTGTTAAAGAACTATCATTAATTTCAATGTTAATTAGTTGAATCCCGTGAGAAGATAATTAGCGTACTTTTTAAATTGCCATGGAATTAAATTGAACGTATAATCCTTCGGCATAAGTGTACGTTTTTAAATAATTTGATAAGAATTATATCTATAAGCAGGTAAACAAAGATAAAGCACATTTGCTATTTATTAGCCCGAATTAGACATAGCAATGGTCTTTAATTTATTAGCTAATAATCTTCTGGATATATCGATTGCCATAAAAAGTCTAAAGAAAATGCGTTTAATATTTTTGAGTAAACTACAACGAGGTTACTGCTCTCAATTTTATAATTTGCATCATGTTTTGCTTTAATAATAATGAATTAATTTCCTTTAATAAATAATATTGGTTTAAAGTTCGCTTTAAAAATCGCTTGAAAACAACAACAAAATTCAACTCTCTATACTATTTCTTAAAATATTTCCTTTGTATAATACATTTCTTATGAGTAAAACACATTTTCTGCATTCATAACCGGCCTCTTTAAACTTAATTTAACGTTTAGGTCATAATGCTACTCAAACGATTTTTTTATGTACCAAGTAATGTGACATAACACAAAATCCGAATTAATTTACATATCTACTTTTGTTTTCCTACCAATGCCCTCAACTATTTTTTTAAATGCAAATTAGAGGATTTTCAAATAATTAAAGGTTATGCTACTCCGTTTTGTTAGAGTTGTATTGCTTGGTTTTCTTTGTTAGTGCACAATCCTTTTGTTAGTTCGAATTCGCAAAGTGCTATATTAAATTAATGATAATTATATTTTAATTGGGTGTTAATTTCGGCGTTGGTAATGATTGTAATGAAGAAATATTGACAAAGTTTCAGATACATATGTTCATTTTTAGTTGATTAAAATGCTGAAATATTATCAAGAATAATAAACTGATAAAGTTAGATTAGATATATTTTTATTGAGCAAATAAATAATACATTTCGGTTAATTGCAGTATTTAATGACCTTTTTAATTAATGCAGAAAAGTTCTTTTGATTCGCGCGTTCGATAGAAATAGATGATTGCAATTTCCCGTCAGTTGTTGCAGTTCCGAGATGCCCTTGCCATTAATTGGCGTTATGAAATTAAATGTTTATATTAAGAAATTAAATCAAAAGGACGCCGTATGTAAATAGAATGGTAAATCGTACGGAAAAATTGTAAACGTAACTCGGAACAATTACAACGTATCTATGTACATACGTACCATGAGTGTATCATTTAAAATAATGCTATTTCAAAATGTGACTCAAAGTTTATGACTAAAAATTCAAATTATTACAGCGGACGATTTTCTATGCAAATTATGTATTATTGTAATAAATGTACCTATATCTAATTTTATACTAACAGAAATTTTAACCTACCACAACTATACCTAATTAAAATTGCTCGTATAACAGTAGAATTCCTTTAAGGACAAAATTTTTTATTGCATAACTTCTTCTGATTTATGCATGCGTTTTCCATTACACGTTACGATTGACAATAATTACAAGTACACATTTTATTGAATTAAACAACCGGTTTTCGAATTACCGATAACGATTCGCCTGTCAGTTGAAAAAGTTGAAAATCCGCTCGCAATCAGTGGGAGAAAAGCTTTTTTCTCCTAATGCAGATAGAAATTCTTGCCATCAGGAATAAATATTCGAATACATCAATGCGTCCAGATAATTCTTTTGCCGCTCCTGGTATATTTTTCGCGTTGGCGCTGCGTGCGGTTTAATTCATAAATAGACTTGAATGAAACTAAATGTTTGCACATTTTGGATATATTAAGATTAACTAAATTCTTTACAATTAAAATATATTTATATCAGCAATGGAATGTTTACAATAAGTTTAATAAATCGTGTAATCTCGTTTTCTTTTTGTTTATAAACGTTGAATTTTTGATATAATTATCACAATGACGGTTAAATTTATTATTAAACATGCTTTATCTTCTAATTTGATTTACCACGCTTAATGTAAATGAATACAAATTGTTTACTTACGACGATTATTACAAGTATATAAAAGTTGCTCGATTGTGACTAGAATGTACAAAATCACTCGAAGAAACAGGAATTTAAGTTATAATTAAAAAAGATTCCAAATTAAAATTAAACCAGTATTTTTAAAGGAGCTACTGCCATTGCCAAGTCTAATTATAAAACGTTGTTAAATATATAACGTTCCATAAAATGCCGGTTTTTTAAAACCTTTTTTACCTATATTAATGCACGTAATAAAACTAGGCCAACAATTGAAAATTATTACACTGTGTGGTAAGAGTAACAATAACAAACATATCACTAATTCTATTATAAAAATTATTCTAAATGTTGATTAAGAAACTGGAATTTCAGAACAGTAATAAAAGATTAAAGTTAACACCCTCTATGAATTGGTGCTGAATAATTTATCAGAAACTGTTAAACCTACGATTCCCGGGTTAGGTTCCTCTTAATTAGGATATTATTTACTAATTCAGATAACCCTGTGCTCAACTGTCGGGTTATTATCCGTGGAATCTTTTTCGGTTACATTAAAAATTGCGAACGAATGTGAATAAAGTTGCGCATATGTTTTGTAAACAATGCATAATTCGACGCGAATTTCTATTTCTCGTATCTTTACGAGTGCGCGACACACGTTATGGCATTATTAAATTGTTCACACGGTCGTCATTGTTATGTTTCGATTAAGTCCGTTCGTATTTTACAATTTCGTTTTTAATTTAATCGGGTTGTGTAAGGAAACAATGTGCAAATGTGCATACGACAGTAATTTAAAAAAAATAGTTGCTTTTAGTACCTAATCGTAGAATTGTAAAAATGCGATGGCTTGTGTATGGAAATTTAAAAATTTCAATAAACTTAGCGTGAAATTTAATTTCAAGAAGTTGTGTGGATTTTGCTTCGAATCCCCATTAGATTTTTCGAATAATTAAACGTGCGTTCGGTGAATTTTTTCCTCACCCCTATAGCTTGCAGGTCGATGTTCGTTTTTTCGGAAAAAATTCACTTAAACGTGTTATTAACTGAAACTGCCCTAGGCGGTCTTGTGCAGCAAAATGAGCATTTAATGAGAGCGTATTTGTATGAAATATTGCCGGTGGAATTTTTAAACGAACATCAAAAAAACACGGTTTTAATTGGTTCTATTAGAAAGTATAATATCGGGATGGAAATAAAATTAAATAATAATAATCGAAACGGACTGGTTTCGAGTTGCTGATGCTCGGTTTTGTTTCGTACGTTGTCATTAAAGTTTCCAGTCGCGTCGGATGCAGATATAGGGAATAAATATCGTTGGAACGGTATTTCTTTGGTGATCGATCGATCTCTGTACATTTTACATACAATTTTTTATACTGATCAATTTAAATGTGTAATTCAGCTCGCATGGAAATGAAAGAAAGTTCGGTTGGTATTCCGAGCGCGTGGAACTAAACCTTACCGGAGAAAATTTAAATAAATGATAAAATTTAATCAACTCCTCAAAAAAACGGGCTAATTAGTTTGGTTCGCTTAAATTAAATGATTTATTCCGGTTATCGGAATAGTTTTGTTTCGATGCGCAGTCTTGTCCTGTTCCATTTTTCTATATCCATATCGTACTGATAATGATTGCTGATAATATTGTGAAACTTATCCACCGAAATTATACTCACAAATTTCGGTCTGGCTCTTTTGAAAAACAAAATTCGTCTTACTTAATTCGCCATAGTCACCGTACTCTGTTCAGTGCCTAAAAAATGTTTATTGTAATTTTTGATGCAAGTTAATTTAAAAATTGCTTGTATATTAACGATGCTTAGCATGATTTATTCGTGTTGATATTCTGGCCTAAAAACTTCGGGTATATTTTACATGAATTAGTAAATTTAAGAAAAAATCCGGATAAATGATGAGTTTTTAAAAATTAGTATTGAGAATATTACAAATTAACAGTTATAAATTCGCTTATTTCCTACGCATATTCCGAATGCACAGCATCGTTTTAATCATTAATTAGAAATTTACCGCAAAATCAGTCATTACTTTGTAGATAGATATATCAATTTAAAATAGGCATGAATCACCTTTGATAAATTGGATAATTCATGTAGGAAACATTTCAAATAAAAAAAAATAAAAAGTACCTAAGTTTAATTTTATCTCGTATTAATATCCAGGATGCCTCTTTCCGTTAATTTAATTTTTTTTGTGGGTGCGGATTTATACCATAATCAACCGTATTTTATTTATTTATTATTTATTAATAAACACATTTCATAAACATGAAAGTGATATTTCGAAATGTTTATTATCATCTAACCACATTCTGATTAATGCAGATTTTTATTGTCGTCATTAACTTTAATTGAAATAATGGGCCTCTAATTGAAAACTAAAGAGTCAATATTCTTGTATAGTTTAATTTACTTAGGAAAAGTAGTAGGTGTTTGTTTTCTCAGTAAAATTTTTGAGTGTTCCCTAAAAGATTTAGTATAAGGTTCTTTAATGCGCAGAAAAATCCCAGCGTGTGTTTATTTTATCTTTGAAGTTTGTAGATTTCGATTCGTTACAATTTCCTTAATTTGTTTTCCACGTACACGTACGGTTTTATTTATTTATTTTAGTGAGGCCTTGGTTCATCGATCGATATTTTCGTACATTGAAGCCCCTTTGTAAATGTAATAAGCAAACGTTTCCTGTTCTGAATCATTTGAATTTGAATGAGTGCCAAGGGTTGTTGAAGGACATTAGAAAAAATAAGCTCCTTATGGCCGGAAATTGCATATTATAAGAGTATATTCGATTTAATTAATACAACGTATGTATGTATTAATTAAAAGTATGTTTGTGGTAATTAAAATGTCTACTACTTATTGTTTCAGGGGTTTTATTACCTAAGTGTTCTTATCGTTTTTTTATTTACGGAAAACCGTTTTATCATTCGAACAAAAAACAGTACATACTCTTAATAAAATTGTTTTCGATTGTGTTTACGGGAATTTATTAACAACTTACCTAACAAATTGTTATTATGTTTGCTTATTATTAACTAATAAATTCAAGAAAAAATATAAAGAATGGACGAACTGGAATTTTTTAGTTTTGAAATTTAGAAATATCTTTGAATAATTAATTTCATGTATACATAACAAATAGCATAAGTCGCATATTTAAGGTAACAATTAAAATTTATTTAAAATAATTAGAATGCTTATCCTAACGAACTATTTTTTAACTAAATTATCTACATACGACGTCAATCTCCCGACGCAATCCTTAAAACGCACGATATGCCAATGTATTAATATTTGAACGTTCTTTTGTTGCAGCCTGTTTGAGCAGGAGATAATGTCATATGTTCCTGCTATGACCGTAGATAATAGGTCCAGTTCGACTGCCAGAAGTCCCAGGGGCTCTCCTCAACCTTCGCCTATCGCCTCTCCCGGTTTGAGCAGGCACAGAGTGACCGCGCCTCACAAGAGGGATTTCGAGGCCAAACTCAGGAATTTCTACCGCAAATTAGAAAGCAAAGGATACGGCCAAGGACCGGGAAAATTCAAGTGAGTTGACCAGAATTTTTTAAGTTTAAAATAGGTTTAAACATTGTGCTTTTTTTAGGTTGCACATTAGGAGAGATCATCTGTTAGAAGACGCTTTTCGACGCATCATGTCCGCTAATAAGAAAGAGCTTCAGAAGGGTAAACTGTGCGTGATTTGGGATAACGAAGAAGGATTGGATTACGGAGGACCGTCCAGGGAGTTTTTCTTCCTGTTGTCCAGGGAACTGTTCAATCCTTACTACGGCTTGTTCGAATACTCCGCCAATGATACTTACACTGTCCAAATTTCGCCTATGTCCGCATTTGTTGATAATTACCATGATTGGTAAGTGCCTTTAAAGCTTGCCTTTAAAGCCAAATACTTAAGATAGTAGAGACCGTATAAAACTACCTAAAATTGCGAGTATTGCTCTTTCTAAATGAATTATCATTTCTTAGGTTCAGATTCAGCGGACGAGTCTTGGGCCTGGCTCTGGTCCACCAGTACCTGTTGGACGCCTTCTTCACGCGGCCCTTCTACAAGGCGCTGCTCCGACTGCCGGTCGCCCTCTCCGACCTGGAGAGCCTCGACTTCGAGTTCCACCAGAGCCTCCAGTGGATCAAGGAGCACGACGTCTCGCTCCAGGGGGAGTTGGAGCTGACGTTCGCCGTCACCGAGGAGGTCTTCGGCCAAGTGCTGGAGAGAGAACTGAAACCCGGCGGAAGGAACGTGCCCGTCACGGAGAAAAATAAAAAGGTAACGTATCGTAGCTGTTATTATGTAATTTACGAAGGATTGGAGTCTTAATGCTTGGCCTTTGACTAAATTGTTCGTTGGTGAAAATATTCTTGTACATCTAGAAGTGTTTCCATCGTAACTGATGTGTAACATGACGTATTGTCATAGCAACTCCTCGTATTGACGTAACATAAACTTCAGTTTTTTTTGCGTCGAAAGTGTAACTAGTTGTAGAACGGTTTATTTTAATAAAAAATATGGTTAGAATAACCGAGGAGTTGATAAGAAAGCGCTCTGAACACAACGAATGTATTATTGGAACGTTGGAGGAATTGTCGCTGCACCAAGAGGACGTGGATAAGATAGAGCACATTAATAATTGGTGTAAGGATTTGCAGATTTTGTATTTGCAAGCGAATCTCATACCGAAAATAGAGAATTTGAACAAACTGAAGAAATTGCAATACCTGAATTTGGCTATCAACAACATCGAGAAAATCGAAAATTTGGAGAGGTGCGAATCGTTGGAGAAATTGGATTTAACGTTGAATTTCATCGGTAAATTACCACACGACTTTATTTTCTAAATACTACATTTCGAATTTATTGTAGGAGATTTAGAAAGCGTTTGTTCGTTGAAAGATAATTTGTTCCTCAAGACACTTTACTTAACCGGCAATCCTTGTACCGATTACCAGGGCTATAGAGAATACGTGATAGCTAAATTACCGCAACTGGAATCTCTCGATGGCACCGCTATAACCAAAAGCGAACAAATCAAAGCCAAGCAAAAGGAATCGCAACTGGAAAAACTGATCAAAAAGGGCCAGGAAAAGTATCAGAAATTTCGCGAGGAGCAGAAAGAAAGAATAGCGCGATCGAACACGTCGGAATTGAGCGACGAAGATTTCTGGAAGAACACGTCCGAACATTGCCCGGAAATCAGGCGAGAAATATCATCCAGACAGAAAAAGAACAGCAACGTCAGAGACTTAGGTGAAAACGTACCCAAGCGAAAAGTGTCTTTGTTCAACAAAGACGGAAGGCCTTTGAACGTCAATCAAGCCAAGCTGAAATTCCACTTCAACGACGAAGACCCCAAGCAGTATACGTTGGAAATCCACGTGTACAAGTACATGGATACCAGTTTGATTGATGTAGATTTACAGCCCATATACGTTACGGTTACCATCAAAAATAAATACTTCCAGTTCGTTTTTCCCGAAGAAATAATAGTAGATAAAAGCGTTGCGCAAAGGTCTCAAACCACCGGATATTTGGTTTTGAAATGTCCCCGGATGAATTATAAGGAACCGGTTGGCAAGATACCGATTAAAAAGGAAGCGATTGAGAAGAAAAACCGCACTAATAGGGAATATTTGGAAGTCGAAGATAAAAAAGACGATATGGATTTCAGTAAGATCGTCGAAAATAGTAATAAAATTAAAGACTTGTATGCTAATACGGATGTTCCTCCATTGGAATACGCTTAAAATGTACAAATAAATATAATTACATGCTAAGAACTTTTGTGGTTTCTTTGTATATTAATCAACACTAACTAAAAGAGAAACTAATAGTTACATTTTATTTTCCAGGAATACTTGGAAAGGATAGTTAGATGGCGTTTGGAACGAGGCGTATCCGAACAAACGGAATCTCTTGTAAGAGGCTTCTATGAAGTCGTAGATCCTAGACTAGTCAGCGTCTTCGATGCCAGGGAATTGGAATTGGTCATAGCCGGCACCGCCGAAATCGACCTGTTAGATTGGAGACACAACACCGAGTACAGAGGCGGTTACCACGATCAGCATCCTGTGGTGGTGTGGTTCTGGCAAGCTATAGAAAGGTAAAGTACACACACTTACCGTCAATAAATTTGACATAATTATTAATCTTGTTCTTTTTTTTTCGTAGGTTTTCTAACGAGCAAAGGCTTCGGCTGCTGCAATTCGTAACTGGGACGTCGAGCATTCCATTCGAAGGATTTGCGGCCCTAAGAGGTTCGATAGGACCGCGTAAATTTTGCATTGAAAAATGGGGTAAACCGAACAGTCTTCCAAGGGCGCACACTTGCTTTAATAGGTTAGATTTGCCTCCCTATCCGACTTCGGAAGTTTTATATGAGAAATTGCTTCTCGCTGTCGAAGAAACGAATACGTTTGGTATAGAATGAGTACTTATTGTTTCTATGGTTTTTAAAGGACTTTATTTGTTCAAAGATTGTTTGTGGTATTTAATTTGTCTAGGTATACTTTTCTTGACTTTACCGTTAATGTCTTTACCGGGGACAATTTTAATTGGAAAAGTTTATCTGGAAAAATGCACAATCATGATTTTTGTTTCCTTGGAAATATGAGTTTAAGTTATTGTTTCCAGATGAGTTAATATTTAAATTATTTGGAAATGTTAAGGTTTTTTTATAAGAAAAATATTGATATATTTTCAGTAATTATGCACAAAAACGCTTTCTGTTAATAACGCCACATATAGTGTGCGTCACGACGATGGCCCATTAGAAGCATCTGGAAAAGTAAAATTTGAAAATTTGCGTACAAGTATTAATCGATGCGCTCTATTCAATAAATATATTCTCAACTTTTTCTTACTTCCGGTCATACCGGAAGTGGACAGCAACTTTGTTATTTCAAATGGGACACCCCATATATTAATATATTTCCGAAATTCTAAAAAAGAATTTTTAGAACGCCTTTGTCTAAAAAAACTGTTTTTCAAAACTGCATACAAACTTTTTTTAAATTTGACCGACGCAGAACTTTATAAATTGTTTTTTACGGGAATCCCTTTAAAGATATGGAAATTGTTTCTGCAGGATGGCCACTAGCAAGGTCAAAGGTATTTAAATCTGTGTTAAAAAACTTTACATTATACAGGGTGTGTACAAAACATGTGAAAAGTTCCCACCCTACAAAAACTTTAAAGGAATCCCCGTAAAAAAAATTAAAAGGGTCCGCATCGGTCAAATTTAAAAAAAAAAAATAAGTCAAAAAGTATGCATTTTTGAAAAAAGTGTTTTAGACAAAAGTACCTTCAAATTTTACGTAATTTACAAATATATATAAATATACAGGGTGTTCCAATTAAAATAACAAAGTTGATGCCTACTTCCGGTATATCCGGAAGTACGGAAAAGTCGAAAAATATTTTCATTAAATAGAGCGCATCGACTAACATTTGTAGACAAATTTTCAAATTTTCATTACCACTACTTTTCCAGATACTTTTAATGGGCCATCGTCGTGACACACACTGTATAACAGAAAGAGATAATGTGTGATTTACTATTATTTTATTAAGTTTCGTTTTGATTATTGTACCAAATAATAATTTTAATTTTTTGTATATTTGCTTTGTACAGTTTCGAATTGAAATTTTGTACAGTTATTTTATTCGTACACAATTTGTACAAATCAAGTCATAATTTATTAATAAATGTCATATTTTATTTATAATTGGAATGAATAGAGCAAAGTGTAAAATCAGGTTAAATAGCTGATTGTTCTAGGATTACCAAAATTTGAATTTTAATGTTTTGAGATTTTGATTTTGTTATGTTAATTTATTCTTTTACAATTTGACATAAGTTACCAATGATTATTTGTTTTAGAAATAGAATTAGATTGTTCATTTCTAATAATGTCGTGATTTGTTAATTCTAGTCAGTAAAATATAAATTTAAAATAATCGGTTTATGTTGGATATAAATATCTACTAATTTTTATTATTCGTCGAATTTCTGTTATCCTAATAGAAACATTTAAAAATTTATTCAAGTACGAAATATAGAAATGAAATACGTGAAAGTTTTGTATTCCTGTATGAATGTGTTACACCGAGAAATGATTAAATTAATTTAAAAAAATCTAAACTAATGACAGCGAGATTACATTTAATGTACAATGTGTTTTTATCTTATAAAAAACAAAAACTGATGTACAGGGTGATATTACCTTAAGTAAATTGATCTTCGGGGTCGCAGTTTCGGCAGACATGTAAGTTCGACAAATACCATTGCAATTGAACACAACAAATTTAAGATTAAAAAATGGTCCGGATTATTTAATTATTTAACGGTCATCGTTCAGTCAAAAAATAATTGAAATTAACAAATACCTTTATTGAGGTACACACCAAATTAAAGTAAATTAAAGCAACAAAATAATATAAATTACTCATACTTAAATACAAATAGCACTTGTCCTGTCTAAATATTTTTTTAGAAGGGCTATCTAAAGTAGTTTCTGTAATCCTCAAAACATTCCTTCTGGTACTACTTATGATAAATCATTGGTACTACGATCAAGAAAATCGTTAAAATTACCTGGTGCATCATTATGTAATACCAGAAGTGGAGTTTTAAATATTTAAGTTTAAGACAAGGGTACCCATAAAAGAGCGATCGATACAAATATCTAGACAAGACATTCTGTACATCCCAATACAAATAGCACAAATATTTGCATAATGATTAAGTAAATGTCAAATTACAATCGCTGACTTATAAAAAAAAAAAAAACGCTTTCTGGATTTAATTTTTGTTGTACTTGCGAAAAACACCAGTAGCTCACACATGGTAATTGACATGCACTCGTAACGTTACGTACGATTCAATAACGGCGCCCTTCTTTAAAATATATTTTTAATTTAAACAGTAATCTTAAAATCATAATGAATTCTATCCCATACAAAACAGAATTTCTTCCTATCTTACGGCTACAAGAAGCACCGAGCCGCTATCGAATCGTCACCCGCCCGACAAATGTGCTATTTGTTGTAATGGTCTCGGACCGAGAATACGTACGGCAGATTCCACAGAATCGTTCCCAAAAACAACATCAGACCGATCCCAAGGAATAAACCGCAGTGATACCTAATGTGCTCGCTTCGCGCCGCTCTCTCTGCTAGCACAGGATTCCCCGGTCGATGGTAATGGTAGTTTTGGTGACGGGAGTGTGCGGGATGTGGCGACAGGTCGTACCGCATTGGGAACACAAGCAATTGGCCGATACAGCGTAGGTGCGCACCGGCGACGTGTCGGTGAAGCTGCCGGACAACGTGTCCGAACAAAAGGCCGTCGTCTTACGTTGGACCGGCGACTTCGGCGCCCCGTCGGCGACGCAGCTGAACGATTTCCTTTGACTGAGCGGCGTCGATTTCGGCGCCACGTTGTTCGATTGGTTTATGTGATCGCATGGCTTCAGGGTTAGGGCGGGCGGGATGTTGCTCTTCAGCGATATCCAAGGGTGATCGAGCATTTCGTGTATGTTCGGTCGATCTCTGTACAACAAACAACGTAAGGTTAATTATGCGAGGATACAACAAACGAAATACAAGCACTATCGTTTTGATATAATAATGTATAGCTTACTTCGGGTTTACGATAAGGGCACTTTTTATAAAATCTATCGCGGCGCTGGAGACGTCTCCGAAATGTTCGCTTTCGAACGAAAGGGAACATCGCGATATGTTGAGGAACGTTTGTTGTTTATCGTCAGCGCCGAATGGACTGAAACCAGACAGTAGGACGTAGGCCAAAACGCCTATGGACCAAATATCCGTCGATAGGACGATCGGTTCATAGTTCAGGACTTCTGGCGCTACATAATCGACAGTACCTAAAAAGTAAAATACAAACATTCAATAGTGATACACATTACTGTGACTATTACTGTAACTGTTGATATTTAAATTTTACTTACCAACTATTTCTCGGACTGATACGCCAGGAATAAGTACTTTGGAAATTCCAAAATCACAGAGTTTTATCACGTCACAGCTGTCTTGTTCAGATAGCAATAAATTTTGGGGTTTCAAATCCAAATGTGCAATGTTATTGTCGTGTAAGTAGGCGACGCCTTCCAATATTTGCTTCATGGATTTACGTGCTTCAACCTAAAAAAAAAACAAACGTTATTTATTATCACAATTAACTGCCTTACAACTAGCAATACTGGATAATTTCAATCGAAAAAAAGTAGTTCAGTTTACCAACTTATCTCTAAGATAATAGAGTAATCGAGACAATACCTCTTTCAAGCATTCTCCACCGTCCAGTATGTGCTGGAGTTCGCCGCCAGCGGCCAATTCGAGGACCAAGACCATATCGGTAACGGACTCGTACACCTCGTGGAGACGAATGACGCGGTTCGTCGATTTGCACTTGATCAACACCGCTATTTCGTGGATGATCTCCTTCATCTGGTCCTGATTTCGACGTCGTTTCTTCACGAACTTCGCCGCGTACGCAGTGCCCGTCTTCTTGTGCACCGCCCTCCATACCGTCGCGTACTTTCCTCTGAAAAGAAAAATCGTTTTTTAATTTCATTTTTATTTGATTGGCTGTGCGTGAGAATATTATGAATTTCAACGTATTGGACGTTTGACACAAATGGAACGAATCAACGAGGCTATTGATCAATTTAATATTAGGTTTGTTCCTACAACAGTCAGAAATAGTCGGTGGTCGTCAGGAGTCTGCGCAGTAATAATTTAGGCGTTCCAACAAACTCCACAGACATCTCTGATTCTGACTTGGTTAACAATTTATTGTTCCAACAGTTTAAGGGACTGGTTTTGTGATAGTCAGAAAAATTTGCTGATAGTACAGAGATTTAGAATCCGGCGCAAGCGCATTTTTAATTTGGGTTTAATTTGTATTTCTGAATATAGGTTAATTATTAGGTTATGTTGTTTGTTGTTTTTGTTTGATATTTGGTGAATATATGTAATAAATGTAAAGACTGTTCCATCAAGAAATCGGAAATTTGATTACACCATTCAATCATAAACCGCGCATGCGAAATAGAAGAGTCAGAAACTTACTGGTAACAAATCAGTGACTTTTTGTAGGAACAAACCTATTATAAATTCTCTTGATGTTATAGGAAAGCTTCAGCTTTAATTATTAAGTAATCAAGCAAAGACCTAAAGCAAGAAGAATCAAGCAAGAACTTAAATCGCTTTTTTTTTCGCTTAATAGAGCACGAGCCAGATTGAGCAAACCTTTCAAAACTTGACAGGAACAAGTCAAATTAGCTATCAAATTGAAAAAAAAATGTAGGTATAACAATTCTATGTGGATAGAAGTAGTAATAAGCACAGTTCCGGGGTTAAGATACTCGAACCACAAACCGTCATTCGAATGGGTATGATTATAGTATAACGTTTCTCCATTACACGCATACGCACGCTCGTATGGTGGTTTTTTCTGTTCTTCTTCTTCTTCATCTCCGACCAACAGTTGTTGTCAAGGTCATTCGAGGCCGAAGAATATATATCGAAACATCGTTGCCACGTGAATTCGATCTAAAAATAACGACTAATTGGCCTTTGATAAAACTAGTTGATGCGATTGAAATTTATTCTAACGGTAAGCCGATGTACGAGTCGCTTGAAACGATTACTCTACCACTGTGTAATCGCCTTATGATTAGACCAAATGGTACTCGTATAATTGGGGAGGTCTATTAAGTTAAAACTCCGATTTCTACATTGGATATTCAGAAATTTATTTACATACGAAACAACTGTAACCCTCGAGACTTTATGGTATTTATTGTTTCAAATGTAGCCGCATAAAAATAGCTTACTAAAAGCTTTCGTATTTATTAGCCCCGTTTATTTTTATACGTCAATTTTCACTAAATTTACCAAACGATTCGATCCGACGGGGTTTTCGCTTCTTCAGAGGAATTCTCCGATCGAGAAAAACATCAACAACGAAAAAAAAGAAGGTTTTTTTTTACACGGGCGACATTGAACGAGGTCCCCGCGTGCCGCCCGTCCGAGTAATGAGGTAAGAGACCGGTTCGATTCGCATAAATGACGGAGTTTTTCGCGTTTCGCAACAAAAATACGGCCGGGAAGGCATGCACACGACACACACGACTCTCGTGACGATTTGCATTTTTTTTCAGGTCTCTTTTCCGTATTTTTTCCGCGTTCAACCGACCAAAGGCGGCGCGCTAATAATCAGTATAATACAAAGCTGCAGAAGTTCATTAGCTCTTATGTTCTTTAAAATGTATGTTTCAAATAGCATCTACGAGATATTCGAGAAAAGATATAATAAAACAAAGATTCAAAAACTCTTAAAAAAGGAGTTATAAAATTAAACATAGATTCAAGTCTTTAAACAGCTACCAGCAGGAGAAAGTGTATTGGAGCCAATAGCATATTTAGTAAAGAATGACCACCCTGTATAAATTTTCGAGTTGGCGAACGTCCTGCGTAAAAATCCAAAGGCGAAGAATCCAGCTGCAGGACACAGTCAGTCAAACTTTCGAGCAAACGTCGAAAAACCAGATCGCATCGCCGAGACCTTTCCCGTCCTTGAGACCCATCAGCTCGCTCATCACCGTTCGAGCGGTTTTTTTTTTCATTTCGGTCACAGCCGATTGGTCATTACGCGAATAATGCAGGATGCATTCCGTCGATTACGCGACTCGCATGCGAATCGTCGCTAAATAAGCGACCGGCCGGCCGGGGGTCTTTGTCCACATCGTCGTTACGTTACGATCGAAATAAGGAAGTCCGAACGGGACTGCCGAGACGGGCGACGGAAGGAGCGTCGGGAGGCCCTTGAAACGCGCCGGGTTAACGGAATTCAAGGATATTCCTAAACGGATTAATCGAGATCTTCTTCTTCTTCTTTTGTTGGTGGTACTGCGATTCGTGTCGAAGGGTCATTGGCGGGTCGTTGGCGTGACGAGATAGGATGTCTTTAACGGGCGTAATAACAAAGGTTATCCAACTTTTTTTTTTCGGTCCGAGGATTTCACCGCGTCGTCGTGTCAATAGACACTTCGATCAATTTTATTGGGAATTAATCGATTGAAAATATTGCAGGCGATATGCGTGAAAAGAAAGTCGAGTTAAGCGAACTCTCGTTCGCATCGAACGCGATTTTTCCTTCGAATTAAATCGAATTTATGATCTAAATACCAACATCTTAGGTATTTCGAATACGCCAATTAGACAATATAAATAGCCGCAGATGAATATATTTATCCGCAATTTCATCATCTCACCTGACCTCGTTGCTTATTTTCGGCACCTCACCTATATGCATCCCGAAATGTTTATCAGTTTTTCACCGGTGCGCAAAGTGGGTGTTTTGCACATTTTGCAATTTACATAACAGAGAACTTGCAAAAAAACAAGTACCTACCTACTGCTGGAAAAACATTCAAAAGAGGAATGGCAAGAGATGAAAAAGAAGTGGACAGGAATGAGGAATTGCGAGGAATGTCTGAGGAAGAAATAGTAGTACTTATTAAATATTTGGAATAGGTGAAAAACATCTCATGAGTATAAAAGACAAAGCATTGTATCTAAATTTCGACGCTAAATACCTGATTTTATCAAACAGCATCGAACCAGATTTATTCATCGGGCAAGCAAATGAGTTATTAAAGGAATATGAAAGATTTTCAGCGAGGCGCCGGCCCGTCACGTTTCCGAAACCCGTCCTGTAGCGTTTCGTAATTATTACCATCAATCTCTCCAAGCTGCTGCTTTGATCTCGGGCTATTTTTTCCGTTAGGCGCAGAAGCGAAAAAACTTTGTCTTGGTCATGGCGCGGAGTTTAGAAACGGAAATTAATATAAGTAAGAAAATAAATAATGATTTCACGGCCAACTGTACACGAGGAATGTTATTAGTGTTGGCAACGATTTTAGCAGCAATTCAAAAGTCTGACAAATGAACTCAATGAACGCCCGGCTGTTGTTTTTTTAGCTCTACCCGGCGTTTTGATGTAAAACAATCTTGATTTATTAATCGAAATTTTATATATTTATAGTAGAGTCCATAACATGAATGCGAAAATATATTTCACCCCTTGTAAATTGATTTTATTTCATCTACAACTTCCAGGTGACACGGAATATCCCACATTTGGTCGACCTTTCGACACCGCACGTATGCAAGTAGGCATACCGAATGCAAAATAATAAACAATCAAAAGCGCTTTAAAGGTAAGAAGAGATTAAACGTTAACGGTTTAAACGGCAAAGGTCTCGGTCTTGCCGATATTCCCAGATCAAATTGCGAATCGAGCATTTGAGACCTTCTAACCCAGAAAGAGATCTCGAAACGGCCGGAGAACTAGATAATATTGCGCACGTTGAACTAGGTCGAATCGCGACATTTTAATTGAAATTATCCGCCGCAAATTGATCGAATGGCTTGATTAAACTAAGCGAATATGCGGGGAGATGGAAAATGAAAAAAAAAAAAACGAAAAACCCGAAACGGCGTTGCGGCAGATGATGTCACTTTCAGCGAATTATCCAGTCGAAAGAGTGGCAATTACGGAATTAGAATGGATTGCAGTAAATTGCTATCGAATTTAAAATCGACGTTTCTCGCAGTCGTTTCTCACCTTTTCTATTTTTTATTTTCGCAACGCGCCTTACTATTAGACAATTTTCCGGTCGTTATGGAAGAATTAAAGCCTTTGAGGCGTACTTAAGCGCTGATTTAAAGATATTAAGGACGCGAGTAACACGGTATTTACAGGAAAAATTACTCTTCCCACAAAAACCAGAGAATACTAACGATTTACGTTCGATTAAATATTGACAAGAATAAATTAGAATTATATTTACAGCAATTTCGCGCATGCGATAGTTTCAGCTATTCTTGTCGATCTGTACATAAAAATTTTGCGATAAATCCGCATCGGCTAGCACAAATCTTCACAGAGATGCTAAATAATTCCTCTATAGATAAAAATTGCGTGGAAAACGCGATGATTAAAATATCTAAAATGATAGAGCGAGTAACGTTTTGAGAATTTTACACGAAGGTCAAGTAGATGCGTCTCATAATTCGTATTATTAGCGAACAATGAATAGGGGATCGAAGGTGCTAGTTGTAACACATTTCGTACACCAGACGTGCAATTACAAGCCGGCCTTTTTTACCATAACCAACTAGAAATTACTAATATAAACCTGGTGGTAAATTAAAATATACCAATCGATATATCGTTTGTTTTTTTTACGCAAAAAGAAATTACCGCACGTCTTATTTATGTAATTATTTGCTCGGTAAGCTAAAAAATAAGCGATTCTTAGCTGCTATTGATAAACAACCTGTCGTTTTTTTGGCTCCGAAACCGTTTCTTCGGCCATTACCTCTACCAATTAGATGTGCATTTGTTTCGGTATGCCCGATGCACGGCCTCCTCCAATTGCCAAATATCACACGCGCGAATACCTGAAACTGCGCCAAAATACCTCTACCATTGGCGCTCCTAACATTTTATCTACACATTTTTTTTACTATTAAGTATTTCCCCAAACATTTTTCTACTCTACACGAATACCAAATATTTCGCGTTGTTGTTGTCTCTAGCTATCGCTTCCATTCTGTATATACATACAAATAAATCTGCACTTACTACGATTTTTTTGCATTCAAACAACCAATTTGCATAAACGTTTCTACTAATCTAACGAAATTTACCGAGTGGGCGTTCGAGGAATTGTCTTTTATTAACGCCGCGTAATTTTTTTTCTCGAATTTATTTCGCGTATTTTAATTCATTAACGTTAGCGACGCTTGAACCTGTCGTTTGAAGCGAAGGGTCAGGGGTCAAATGGGGCCGATGTGCCTTTGATGGCCGATTTCTACAGATCACCGAAGTAGGTAGGCGTTTTGTTGTCACAATAATATAATTTTACGGTCTCTTAATTAACTTCTTACGGCGCACTATGTGCATTTTAACAGTTACATAAAGGGTTTATGGGGTTTACACAAGTTCACAAACTACTAGATATTCCTGATAACCCCGGGGAAAAAAACTTATTTATTACACCCATAAAGATGTACTGTTAATAAAAATATACTGCTGGATTAATCGACTAATTCAATATTTTTTTCCGTATATTTCATCGACATCAGGAAGATGCATCTGCTCTGTCTATACCGAGGAATCTTTTTATGGTGTACAGCTATGCCATTACCTAGTTGAGGATTTTTTTAATGCGATTCGCATACGCGTCGCGCAGTTATTAACGGAGCAATTAATACCACTAGCTCATTTGTAAATTGTATCCGAAACGGCCGTAACGTTTAATTTCATGATACCTAATTCTCGTTTAAAATCTAATTCTGAGATAATGTCGACGCATAGTCACCTACTCGGGAGTTATCGCACATAAATGACTCAAAAGTTTTATAGGACGTATCGTATTTTCAACGTTCGTTCAGATTATCAATGCTTGATAATTTTAGATATATTCGAGTACGTGCGAATGTACCGGAGGAAAATTTATATATCGCCCATTATCTTGCGTTACTTACTTGTCATTCGCGTTAAATTATTTGCATTATTAGGAATAAATGCGTATTGAAAAATATAATAATTTCTTGAAAGTCGGCACAAAAGATATAAATATTATGCAACACTCAGATTTATTTTTTTGCTAATTAATATGTTGATATAAATTGTGGTTTTAAGTAACCATCTGCGTAGCTTGAAAATGTCGTTTCCTCGTTTCGAACGAGTTCTCTTGCACTTTTTTAATCAGAGCCATATCGAAAACATCTACATAACATTTTTTATGGTGCAATTAATTTTATATAATTTTCGTGCATAATATTGGGATACAAAGCGTGGGATACGGAAGACCTCCAAACAATAACATTATTAACCCAAAGAATTCTATAAATCCTCACAAACTGGGTCATTTCGACGTTCTTTCTTTTCAACTCGGGTCATTTGTCTTATTTCAACAACTCTAGCCTAAACTGGCAATTTCTTGTGGCCAAATTAGACGATATACGTGACTAGCCCAAGGTTGCGGTGATACAGTGATACCCAAAAAACCCGGAAGCGTCGTGAATTAACTCCACAGAGAGCCAGCGAGATTTTACCGCTCAAATTGGACCGATTTTTCGTTCGAAAAACGCACCGTAGGTGAAAAGGCATCGCCGAGAACAGGACAAAGAAGTGATTTTCTCACACGAGGTTATTGGCGTTACTCGAGCCCGCGGCTAGGTCAAGTCTAAGGTCACGTTTTCGATGCGATTTACCGCCATTAAAGACCGCAGGGGCGCCGCTCAAAACGCATCTTTCGTACACGATTTATCTAGGACAATCCGTTCAAAACCGATCTGGAAATGCAAGTTCGATTTGTACGCGTACCAATTCCCCTACAGTAAATATCTAATCGTGTCGATGTTCTTTCCAAACCCGAACCCGATGCGTTTTACAATCCAATCTTATTACTATGATTAATCGTCACAAAACGCTCGGCCGTTCGTCGTTTAGATGCCCATAACTCGCCTCGGTGTATCTTTTTATCGGTGCCATTGACCATTGACATTGCCCGGTTTTATGGATTTTATTGAGGAAGTTGTTACGCCAGCCCCTGCTCACATACCAAATCGACGTTATTATTGCAACGTACCTACTTATATTATTAAACTCTTCACGTTAGTTCATATACAGAGGTGATCGGAAACGGAAAAAATTACCGTCCAAAAATCTCCAACATAAACGATAAAAATTACAACGTGGCAACGCTGCAATACATCAAACTACCGACGTCACCAACAAATTAGGTTGAATACACTGTAGATATTGATGATTGCTATAGTAAAGTGGGTTATTTTTAGGGTATTTTGTGCTTTTTTGGGCGAATAATTTAGCACTGTCGGGCTGGAAAATAAGCGTGAGTGGCGTCGCATGCCAGGACGGGCGTCGACGCTTCATTGAAATCGTCGATTCGCGTCTAGACGCCGCTCAGCGTCGGCGGCGAATGCACCGTCGCGACGCCGGCGCCCCGTCGCGAGACCGAGGCGCGCTTGTTAAAAATCGAAAGGATTTTACGATCGTAGTAACTATGACCTTACTCAATAAAATCGGACGGTTTGCCAAAAAAAAAAAAAAGATTTGTTATTTCCGTGAATGTTGACTTACGTGCCATCGAATTAGCGAGTACGTACCTGCAACAAAAAGAGATTATATTTAATATTTGTTTTACTTATTGATCGCGGATAGTTTGGTAAAAATAAGTAGATAAACGATAGTTATGAATATTTGCTGTACGGAAAGCCAGAGCGAAACAAACGTGGCATAATCAATACTGCATCAAAATGATAAATCGAAGTTATTTGGCTTTCAATTTAACGGCTCAGCTGGTAGCTAATCAATTTTTGCATTTTTGATATCAAATTGTAAATATATCTGCAACGCAATTCGAGTTTATGCAATGCAGGCTTATTGAAAATATTCATCGAATTGAATTATCGAAATGAAAATAATCATTGTTGCCATTTTAAAATAATGAAATTACTACATACGAATTTGATAAAAAGAAATGATAAACCAGCATTGAATCACCTTATCGAGAATGTATTTGCTCTAAATTAACATTAAACAAAATAAACAACGTACATGTAAATAATTTTTAGAGTAATTAAATAGATAATTTGAGTAATAAACATAAATTTAAATAAAATAATTTTAGAATTTATGCGCACAAATTTCACGATAAATAAGGAAATTTCAGCACATGTTTGAAATTTTTTCAATCATACAAGGCGTTTCAAATGTAGATTAAGTCATATCCAATTAACATATATTTTTGCATTATTCTACATATTTATTAATCAAAATATACACAAACCATACAAACAAAATATTTGCAATTCAATTTACTCGTACAACTGCAAAACACTCTTATTAACATAAACAAAACCAAAGAATTCGAATGGGGCACCATCGTCTGGATACGATCTCGACTCGATTATATTATGTGTAAAACATGACGTTAAGAGCGAAATACCATTAGGGTCGTTTATCCTAAAAATATTTACATTCGCCACTTTTTCGCGTTCTTTTTCAGCAAAACGCGACGTAAACCCGTCAACAAATAAGAGGGCAGTCAACTCAAAACGAGTTAATATTAGAGAAAATATAAACATTCATCAAAGGATGTTTTGTATTCCATCGAAGATGAATTTTGTGTCAACATAGGAATTCTAGAAAATATGCCAGGGGATCGCCGGCGATACGGCGTGTTTAGCCTTTTGAAATGCAAATAGAAAGATTTAACGCTCTTTCGCTAATTTAGGCTTCACGATAATTTAACTCGAGTGATGGATACAATGCGAATTAGTGGAAACGCGAAAACGCCGACGAAATTTCCCTTTGTACATTAACCGTGTCGCATCCGAGAGGAATTTAAAAGTTCATAGGTCGCCCGATGTCGAAGGAGGGGGATTAATATTAAACGGAGCTTTCTCTTTACGCAAATTTCTGGACGTGTCTTTAAAATACGTGAAACTTTCGCTATTTCGTTTGTTTATATCGATGATTAGGCAATATTTGTGGTTCGTGATGCATCGTTGTTTTCATTATTTCCTATCGATTATTGTCGATGGCATTTATCCTTTTATAAAAACCAACAATTCTATTTAAAGTCACAACTTACCACCCATTGAAAATACACTACAAAATTTAAAAAAACCTATCTCATTCAAACTCTCTCTCTTCATGAATTAAAAATACATAAAATTACCTATGAGTAACATTTTCTTAATTCAATCCCCCTGGGAGATTCTTCTTCCTCTATAAAAAAAAAAGATCTTTTCCTGGTCTACAAGGAAGAGATACGCCAAGTTTATAATACAATAAGTTTTAGGTCATCATATTTACACTAAATTACAGGTAATTAAATAAAAACAGTTAGAAAACAATAAATCCAATTGACGTTCTCCATCATTACCGTCACGAAGCGCCACTGGCCATATAAAAACTCCGTACAGCATCAATCTTTTACCTACCGTTAAATAATGATACGCCTAATTTATAAATGTCAAATTATGCGTTTCCATCGTAACGTAACTAATGTTAAACATGGAAATATTTTCGTGCATTACCCAATGCTATCGAAACCCAGTCGAACGGATTTTTTTCGCGCAAAACTGTGTCATTAGGTGACATCCGGCACCCGGGGGACCATCGTTTTCCTGCTCCATTCTTACGCCCATTAGAGTGATTTATTCATCTGCATTAATGCCGCATTTCGGACGTTAAATTAGGTATTCAAATGAATCAGGTAGATGGATTATTAAAGTGATGCAACGCTTCATTTGGCGCCACAAGCACAGCGAACTTTATTCCCAATCTACCAAGTGGAATAATAATTCAACAATGTTTCATGTCAAAATCGCGCACCTCGTATGCCCATTCACTACGTTTCGAGTCTTCTAAATTCGCTACGTGTACGTAGATTTCGGAGTACATTCCTTCGGGATATTCTTAGAAGCTTATTAATAACGAAAAATGTCCGGTGAGGAATTTTTGTCGACACGTTATGCATAACTGGTGGGTACGAATGCGAGTACAGCGTATCATCGTTTGTGAACTGGTTAAGTCACTTACGTGTCAAGTTTGTAACGAGTGTACGCGGATATTGTCGAAAGTATAATTTACGAAATGTATGTTAAATTATTTTGCGAAACGTTGTTGTTGTGTTTTTTTTTACTTCATGAAATGATGAGGTTTACAGTTGCGACCGATATCGAAATAATTAACCGCAGTAGGTTATTTAAAAACGGGTTAAAAATGTTTTAATGTAATTATTAAGTGCGGAGTGTTAAAAAAACATTTTCATAAGCCAAGTACAATCAAGAACCCTTATAAATACAAATATATCAAAGTGTACATAGCATTATAAAAGATGTAAATTCGAGAATAAAGAAGTACTGGATTGTACTTGAACACGTAACATACATAGGTATAAATTAAAATGTTACGATGTTGTCACGTTGCAATTTTTTTCTAGCACGTTCAAGATTTTCGAACAATCCAATACAACATAGTAATTCCCTACTTTTTATGCTTCGCCGTAATCGAGTTTAATGAGTTTAAAATGTACCTACCTAATCAATTATGGTTTTTTTTTCCTCTCAAACGGCTTAGCGTTCGTTAAAATAATGTCATTGCACAACAGGAAACCGATTTAACGGGACATAATTACGGAAATTTAGCGAAAAAAAATCTAACGATAGTAATCGTCGGTATGATCGCATTTTGAGCATCTTTCTAACGAGCAGATACGAAACAGGTGATTCGTTTTAACGGTATGGAAACATCATTTATATTCAAGAGTTATTGTGTCTCAAAACGCGATATTTACTTTCTCGTACGTTTGTATACGGAAGTAGTAGAATAAATAACGTATCCAAAGTTCCATTGAATCGAATTTTCGATTCGGATTGTAATAATAACTAGCCGTATTTTTTTCACACATGCCCGTCATTCATTATTCATCCGTTCGTAAACGTTTACAACATTACAAGAAATGCGTAGTCTATAATATACTATTTCGAGATTTACGATCTCGATACTTTACGCAGACATAAATACTTGTCGGTTATTCATGAGATGCAATGTATGAATGATTGCGATGGTTTACTGTTTACTTATAAAAAAAATGCTTATACGTTGAATATTGGTGAGCAAATACTGGATTTATTGCTTTTTAAATAGATGGCGAAGGCTTGTGGGAAAAATTCCTATACAGAATCGATTATAAATCACGACGCGCGGGCAAGAAAGTTTTGATAGATCGGTTGGCGATTTTTCAACTGCAATAAGAAAAATTCAACCAACAATTAGTGGAAAAAATAGTAAAGGAAAAAATTTACGCGAACTCGACGCATTCCGGCTCTTAACAAAGACTAATTAAGTGTTATTTTGTCGTGTAAACCAGCTGGAAGTAAATAAACTTCTGCTGTACGCATACTTGTTTAATTGTCAATCGTTCGACTTGTTTGTGGTTCTATTTTAATTGTGGCTATTTCATTTATAATGACTATAACGAGTCTCCTGAGAAAAATTTCATACCTACCGCCGATTAGGCCTGAGTTTTTCGAACAGCACGGTGTGTATGAAACGGAGCTAAGAAGAACTCACGCAATGATTGCGACGTTCCGTATTTATTAACAGTACATAACATTTTATATACCTAACGTTTCGTAACATTTAATTTTACTTTTCAAATTAAATTAATAATTCTGGCGTTATTTTCAAAGATTAATTTAATTTGCGCAATAATACGTGAAAGAAGGTAATTGCATTAAATATCTCGTGACAGTAAATAAACATTTTGCTTATTATTTGTAATTTCCCTATAAATTCAGTTCAATAAAAATGTTCCATATCATATAGAAGTATCTGAAATTAATTTCCTATAATTGTACCCTCATCCCATATTTGATTAATTGCGCGTTTAATTATACACATTATGCGTTATTTAAAAGTGAAAACTGAAATGGTACAAAAAAAAATTAATACGCTCTGGTGATTGTGCATACGCACACCTACACTATAATTAAATAAATCAAACATTAATTATCACATACTTCGATTGTTGAAACAAACATGTGGCGCTCGCATGATTTCTTTCCGAAAATTTTAACCAACAATAATCCCCAGTTATAGTGAAAACGTTGAAAATGAGAAATTATATAATAAACCTTTCTTATTTCTCAATAGGAAACTGAATACTCTCGATTGAAATCGCAAAACTCGAACTGTTTATTTTTAGATAAATCAACAGTTAGCCGATGAAATTCAACTCTGACCGCCGCGTTTTAATGTATGCAGACGATGAGATTTATAGTAAAAGGAAATCCAAGACGATCGTAAATACGAAAACAGATAAAATCCTCGGGCGAGAAACGAAACACGAAATGGAAATGTATAAATTATACAGAGTGGGACTTTCGTTCATTCAAACACCCATTCAAAACTTCACATAAATTAGTACAAAAAAAGTAGAAAAGAAGCGAAGATATCTGGCGATTGTAAAATTACAGTGTGATATTTCCAACTTTTTTAACGATCTAATGAGCAGTATTTCCCGTCGACCCGGTATAGAAAACGTCGAGGAAATCCGATATCAACGGGCAACAACAGAGCCGCGTGCACATTGCGACTTTACAACGTCCATTTAATGTCGCTGGCAAGTCGGAAGAAGGCAAAAACTAAACTGCGGTACCACCCACGGTGAACCCATATTCATATCCATACGTCTAAATAGACGGTGACACTAACGCGCGACCAGAAGCGAAGTTACGGCGCAAAGGATCGGTTTATAAGTAAATTATTGGGAATTTACAAGCGCACGCAAAACGTTTTATATGCCATGCTTTACAATACCAGGAAGTCCACTGTGTGTCGGGATACTTTCGAATTTTATTGTAACAATAAACTAAAGTTTTATACGAAAATACAGCAAGCACTAAATGTTATTCCTATTTTTACAGGTTTATAAAGCAGCAACAAGAAAAATCACTAGGTTCGAGGTGCATTTAAATTTATGAAACGCGGCTATTAAATTATCAGTGTTTCCAACAACATCATTAGAACTGGGAAGAATTAACGTGTACCTAAAACCTATAATTACTTCGCCACATTCTCATGTACAAACCATTCAATTAATCAGCTTAAAGTCATGTCACATTGCTGCTGAGATGCGGCCGTTAATAAATAAAGTTGATCTGGGTATACGCGCTGTATCGTCTAATTCATTGATATAATTATACATTACTCGGCGATAAAATTAGGTTTCATAATCATTAGACTATTAGACGGATTAAATTGCCCAATCTCGAAACGAAAAATGCAAAATATTACTATAATAAATTTCTATAGGTTTATTCGAGATTGATATTTTTTCGGCTGCGATTCAAAATCATTATAGCGCTTGATTGTAACTTAAATTTTAAAATTAGCGCGCGCCCAAAGTCAACAACCTCAATCGAAATTGTTCTTTGAGCCGTAGGATAATAGATATTAAAAATGGAAATGTAACAGTACAATGGCTGGCTTAAAATTTCGCCAATTAATATTCAAGCGTGTAATTATCCGTCGGGTTCGTTTCGGAAAAAATGTATCATCAATATCGATTTTAATTTTTCGAATGTAAATTTCTCGGTGGCAACGATTCCTCCGTCTCAGGAGGATATAATTATATTGCGATTTTTTATACAACACACAATGTGGAAGTAATTACGGGTCGTTGAACTTGAAGCTGACGAGACATTTATATTTCGCCCAATTATTAATGGAGAATAATTTTTTTTATCTGTTGCCCTGGTAATATACATAGTTTATAGTTTTGTAAATATAGGATAGAAATAGGCATAACATAACCGCAAATTATAATTAAAGGCTGCTTTTCCATTATATGGAAAGTCCAATTAACCGAACAATTCGCTATCTTTGTAGTCACTTATCTTAATTGAAAAATATTATCACTTGAAGCGTATGTGAAAAAATATAATAAATACACGAAAATGTATGCATTCAGGTTGGATACACAATCACTTTGTAATTTTTAAGATATTAATTAATACCTACTTTTTTGTATGTAGGTATACGTATGTATGCAAATGTAAAACTTCGATTTGATCGATTAGATTTTATAGTTTAAGAGTTTTATAGTTTCTTTTATAAGAGTTTATAGTTCAACGCTTTGTTCACAAACATTTTATCAACCCCTTCAAGCGTGAGATTGCAATTTTCTCACAATGATTTAAACGACTTCAGACGTCGACCATTTGTATAAAAAAACTCAAATTCTAATTTATCAACGTGTATATTCGAATAAAAAATCTAACAGGTTCTAATTACAAAGCGACGCTCTCTTTACCGGTTAATCAACGTTTAATTAATTATCCTCAACGCCGTAACTCTTCTTCAAAATGCGACGTTACATTTACATACTAATTTAATCAAGTGTTAAGAAACGAGCAACGACTGAACTGTATAAAAAGCAACGAAATTGAATTAAGAACGTACACACAAACTGATAATAGTTATTTATGTGCATACATTCAAAAAGTCTATATTTTTTCTAAGAGAGAAAAGATAACGATGCGTTACCTGTAAATAATGGTCTTGTTTTAGATATAATTAACTCGGATAATGCCAAATAAAAAAATCACTTGCTAATAGAAATGTTTTATGAATATTGAATTAGTCTGCGCGCTATTTATACCCGCTGACAAATTAAAAAAAAATATATCAAAAAAGATTTAGATTCGCAGACGGCCTTGCGGTTTGCGCAACGGATAAAAACCGATAGATTTGTCATTAATTAACTTCACGTACACGAGGCAAATTAAAAGACCCACTCGGTCGGTAATTTTTCTTAAGTTTAAAATCGGTAAAGTTCGTGGGCGAATTAATAGTAACATTTAAGTCGATTGATGATTGTTTGAAAAAAAAAAAACGAACTTCGCAAATTACGCAGATATACGGGATGATATAAAAATATACATATGTATAATAGGAAATCAATCAGAGAATAAATTTTCGTTTGTAACGGTAAAAACCGCTGGCGCAGAAACTATATCAAATTCAATTAAGTACGTGATGTAATTTTAAATTAAATTTAACCATTATTTAAATGAGTGTGCGGTAACCGAGCAGTTTGTGCGTCTTTTTGTTTTTTGTAATCGCGGGCGCATTAGTGACTTATTACACCTGTACATTCTACTAATGCTAATAAATCGTTCGCGTACTTATAAATGTGAAATTACAGTGTGACCTAAAATATTAATGCTATCTCAACTATAAATTTTATCGAATTTCACAATGGAATATCGCATATTTCCATGAAACAACAATTTTACCCTATACCACGTGAAACGTTCCAGATTAGAACTTATCTAGCTCACAAATTATTTAGCATACAAAAATTTTTTTGCTTATCAATACACCTGTACGTGATTTATGAGGACCAAGCATAGAGCTGAAAACATACGAAATTAATTATTCCAAAGCAAATTGATAGATTAAACAAGTGTTGGCCTTCGTCGACAAGTACGCTAATATTTCCACAAATTCTATTCGAATGCATAATGCAAATGACAAATCGAAAAAACCGAGCCCGTGTAAACTAAAATCGGATGGTCCGAGGAAGACATCAATATCACACGCTCACTCGCTATGCACCAAACACGGATAAAACACGTGGGGGTTCTGAAAGGCTTCAAAAGCGGCCACACACACCTAAAATTATTCCAAGGGTTAACAAATTGAACGCACTTTTATCAAGACTATATTGATTAATTGCTTAATAATTCTTATCTTTGGTTATAAGCGCGCTCTAATTAATGATTTATTAAAAAAAATAGATACGTTTTATGAGTTGACAAGTATCTTGACGTGTATGGCCAACTATTCTCGCTATGATAGCGAACCAATAGGTCGACAGCCTTTTCCGTAAAATTGTATGCGTTCGTAAAATACTTTTTTTAGATAAAGAAGCCACCATTAATGGGTTATCCTTACCGTAAACTCGTATACATACCGATAGGCAAATTTAAAATGTTCCGTTAGATCGGAGTTACTTAACAAACGACTTCCTTTAGCTTACGCATTTTCAATTATTTGCTAAAATTGTAA
This sequence comes from Phyllotreta striolata, assembly GCA_918026865.1. Lineage (NCBI taxonomy): Eukaryota > Metazoa > Arthropoda > Insecta > Coleoptera > Chrysomelidae > Phyllotreta > Phyllotreta striolata. The sequence continues at coordinate 4,011,772 of OU900098.1, read as the reverse complement.
ATTACACGGTACGTTTAATCAATACGCTAACCAGAAACGTAATTTATCGCAGGTATAAATAGCACTTCTTAAAAATTCTAATTTGCACTATAAACAGTCGACTTCATGAAGTCTTTTTAACTCAAATTCCACATCAATTATTTGTTTAACTTATGGTAGTTTTCCATCGAACAAGGTTCAATTGAACGATGGTATTGGTTACAAGTAATCGAACATCAACAATCATTTTCGAGACGAAATTAATAAATATAATGAGCTTTTTATAGAGATATACTTAAGTGTATCTATTCAATTCAAATGACGTATATCTTCGGCAAATTCAAGGTAACGTCTCATCTAATGTAAACAAATCATTAGCGAAGTTTTTAAATCGTGCTTAGATAATAAATGAATGCACACAACAAAGCGCCGACTCGTGTCACTATAATAATTTATATAAAAAAAAACTTTTCGTTGTTTTTTTACCAAGGACACCGTCCATATAGAACGCAAACTTGCCCGTACTTATAAGTACGTTTCTATAATAATTCAGAAAATAAATCTTAATGAACTTAGAGGTAAGCATACGGTAATGGTGAGTTGGAATGGCGTACTCCCACTCGCCCGTCAACTTTACTTAATTAAGTATTTATCTAGTTCGCTTTACAAGCATATCGCGATTTTGCATCGGAACGAGCAAATCCGACCAATGAGAGGTATTATGAAGTACTCCAAATTGATTTTATTAAAAACAAAAGTATTAATTCGAATCTCTATACAGGGCGTTCTAATGCATCAAGTCATCAATAATGAATTAGAATTCGTTTCTGGTGCAGATCCAAAAAAAATTGTTTTTTCGATAGTAATATGGTTTAAGGAAGTAAAATTAATATATTTATATCAATAAAAAAATCTGTTATTTTTTAGCAAGCAAGTGTGGGCAAATACAAAATATACCAAATAGTAAATTAACGTTTTCTTGTAAATTTACTCGACCCAATTTGCGCTCATAGCAAAACAAAATAGCCAGAAGGTCGATTGTAACATTTGCGATATTCGAGTTTTCGGTTCGGTAAAACGGTGGGTGTGATTATTTTTTTACAAGAAATGTCAAATAATTGCGCAATTCAACCTCCGAAAAAGGTTATTTTTAATGGATTTGTTGCCGGTGTTTCGTTTAATTCGCTAATTACGCTACCATTTTCGCGCACTTTTATTGCACCGCCTCAAAAAAAATGGTGCTTTGAAATTACACCTACACGATTGCAAGAGATGCATCAAGAATTTAATGTCAATCGAGAGGAATATCGACGGGTCGCTCAAGGATTGCGAATTCTCTTGTTCATTAACACCTACGGGTGCGCTCAGGAAGCGATTTCGACCAAAATTTCCAAAGTTTATTCAGATTTTGTTTGGATAATCGTCGTAAATTGCGTTCACGGACAACAAGTTCGTTTATCGATTTCGGGAAGCGATTTGAGCAAAAAAATAATTTACATAAGTAGAGGAATTTCGACTATCGACATGAAAAAATAAATCGAAAACGATGTTTTTGTTTGATCCGATAAATTATTAATCGGGTTTAGATTCAAAAATATAAAAAAACGCGTAGGTATACAACTAAGATTTATAAGCAGGAAAAAAATATACCAGATGTTACAGATTGAAAAATATAATTGATAATCTTTTCTTAATTAATTCGATTTCAAACATTTACCATGGGAATCAAAATAGAAATTTAACATTTTCACTTAAGTATGCAATAAATTTTTACACAATTCTGTTAAAATAAAACGGATAAATGAAATTGATGGATGAAAATAATAAACACCTAAAATAAAATAACTTCAAAACTAACTAACTTTATCTTTAACTTAAAAGACCATTGTTCAGAAGTCATGCTAGTAATAAATATTATAATTTTACAACTCACGTATATGGTAACTGTTATTAAATTTCTTTTAATTTAACGTAGGCGGACTCACCTAAAACAAAAGCCAAAGAATAATGCAAATAGTACGGTTGTAATTGTAACAATTAATTATTCATTTAAATATTGATGGATTAGTTTGCACACATTGAAACTCGAAAAGAAATGTAGGGAACGTAAAACAAATTCTTTTAAATATCCACGTCAAAATTAAATAGTCAAAATGGTTAAGTGAGTATTTCAGTGACGCGTGGAAGCTTTTGTACGTTTTCAAACAAATCCCTATTTTAGAGCCGCACATAACGGCACAGCTGTCTTTGCGACGGAATGCATCTTATATAGGAACTAAAATAAAAATACATCTTCCAACATTAAGCGATGATATGTGAACAACGGAAAAGAACAAAATACTAGGTGAAGATTTTTAATAACGGCTCAGCCAGTCGTGGCGCGACAAATTGGATCGTAAAATTTGAAATTACGGTCGGATGTAAATAATCGCTAAACAAATAATTTTCCTTCATTTCCAGCGTCTTTACAAGCAATTAAATTTACTGTACACCGTTTAAGAAACGTGGAATTCGTCGACGTTAACAATAAAGCTGCAGCCTTGAACGACTCGACTGATTCATTGATTGACCATTTTTTTAGCATTTAATGCAAGCTTCTGGGAAGTATAATCGCTTCCTAAATTATTTTCAACGCATTTACAGCCTCAATATTTCAAGCGTGCACGAATGAAGATATTAAAGTACCCAACCATATGCGAATGCATGTTCTATTTTTACGTACATATAGGTTTTTTCCCCGAAACAAATCTTAATCTATTTTCCGGGAAAAACGGCTCATGTCCGTCACGCACTTCATTCTATTACTAGCACTTGACATTATACTAAGTTTGACTTTGAACCTTCCTTTTTTCCAAACCATTGACATTCCAGCAGTTCTAATTATAAATGCAACACTCTGGCATGGGATCGTCATTCTTTCCGTTCTAAACTTAAACAACGGATGTGCAATTGCGTAACAAACCCGACGAAAATCGCGTTTCGAACAAAAAAAATACAGTCGACGATGGCAAAAAAATTATAACGTAACGCAACCATGCATGTCAGTCTTTTAACACACGTTTTTACGAACAGTTTTTACTAGAAATGAATTCCAACAGTTATTGTCAAGAGGTGATTACTTAATGCTGCTATTACTATTTTGAAATAATCTAATAATAACCACTAAAGACATCCTACACACATAAATATATTTCAATGTTAATTCTTGTACCCCTATCTATTCCTATTGAGAAGTGTTTTTCCAATGAAACGCCCCTTGTTATACAAAATGGTATGAAGAGACAAAGGACCGTTCCGGCGTCGAGTCGCACGAGAAAAACAAAACGTACAAGACGAAACCGGTCGCACCCAGTTAATTAAAAGTGACATAAATAAAAATTAATTTTAATGGGCGCAATTAAGGAAAACACCCTTTGACGCGCACGTTGCTAAACACCATAACAAGAGCATCCGGTACGGATCGTAAAAAAATATGTGTAAGAAAGACATCAAACGGTTTAATTGCTCGGGTATGTATGTATCGCCTCCGTGTAGAAAATATATCGCCTTTACTTTATGTTTGTTTATGCAAAGGAATTTTTAGCCGGCGAGTCGAAACCGATGAAAACGATGCATAAGTAGTTTTCGGCTTTATAAAAATCGTCGTAAAATAATAACAGAACCGTCCGATATCATAAAAATTCCCATAAACCAAGCAATTAGTTGCCGGGTTTTGCAATTGAAGACGGCCGTTTTGGCAATAATAATAAGGCCGGAATGCGAAAAAATAGACCCGGTTTTGACCAACCAGCTGTTGTTTATTGCTTAACCAATGCGCTCAGATGTTTGTCGGGATGTAGCAAGGCATTTGGGCCAACTTATATTATCGCTAAGTTATTCAAATAGATGTAAAGTACCTATTTATCTCGCGCTAGGCGCCGTTTGACATCGAAACGTCCATTTTGTTTTGATCATTAAGATCCACCTGCTGCTCGAAAAATAAAGGCTTAATCGATTGTAATATACCGAGCGTCCCTATACAAAATATCACCATAAAGAGTTTTAAAAATCATCAAGATGTGCAAATTTTGGAAGTATTTTGTGCGGGACTAGGTCTACTGGGCAAACCGGTTAATTAATTTTGATAGGGTAGGGTTGTCTGGGAAATTTTTTGTCTAAATAACGCAATAAAATACAATTAGAGACTCTCTTTATAGACGATTAAGACCTGTACCAGCAAATTTGAGTTACTTGTGTTATAATGAATAGACTACAGATGTTGTAATTTAGCGATATTTTTATTTTGCCCGGATATAAAACGGAATTATTCGCAATAAACGGGTCATTATGTGGCCCGTGGCATTCGCATTTTTTGGCCGACGTCCACACGCTTCTCGCAATAATAGGTATGTTCACTATTTTTTAATTGTAATAAAAAGTGGTAGGTTTAAAGCCACAAAACACGTATTAATCGTTATAACGCCTCAAAACTCTCCGGTTTTTTTTACAAAATAAAAATAAAAACTCCGAAATTAACGAGGCTAGTAAACGGCTCCCTGTCGCGAGAGTAGCGTATGTGACGTCACTTTGCGGAACGTAACTTTTGTTTACATTGCTTTTATAGGTTCAAAATTTTGTTTTTATTTATTACTGGTGATTAGTTCATTGTTATTGATTCATCGTTAGGTATAATTGATTATATGGGCGTAAATGCAATTAATGCTAAGTATCGTATGTATTTACTAATTTACTATAACTAGTAAGTTATGTCAAGAGCTGGAAATAGTGTGAGAAATAGGTACCTAAATAAATATCTGTTAGCACGTCATAATTTCGGGCTGGTTATTGAGTGAAACCGAAATGTAAAACGATCGACTTGTTCTAAAAACCCGTAACTTATTGAAAAAGGGGGTGTTCTGCGAAATATTAAGATAAGCAGTGTGGGACCAGTCGATCGGGGATCAAAATACAGAACCTCTGTTAGATGCATTCGTTAGAATAAGGTCGAAACTCACACTGTTGTCTTACAAATTAATTTACTCTCATCTTTTAATAAAAAATCGTACTCATTATGGGAGACTCTAGCAATATTAAACCCAGTAGAAAAAAGTGGTGCCTTGTACCTAAATGTACAAACACTTCAATAAATAACCCAGAAAAGACTTTTATAAGTGTACCTAACAATTTACAAAAAAAAGCGGTGGTTTAGTGCAGTGAGACGAGAACTTAAAGAAGTTTCAATAAAACACATTTTTATCTACGATGCAACCACATTAAAAATGCAATAGCATGTTTGCATCCTCCAAGGGCAGCTACGCAACTCAGACAAATCACTTCCTCTATATTCTCGACTTCCTCATCAATGGTAGCAGCAACGAAATATGGTTTGTCCCTAACTTTATGCTCTGGACAAATTCTGGCTTTAACGATACACTTATTGTTTGCTCTCTTAACCTGGACATAACCGATAGCTGAGTCCCCATAACTGTCTCTTGCAGAACTAAAATATATTTTTTTAAGATTTTATAAATTATCTCATAACAAAAAAAAAAAAAGTAAATAAATAAAGAAAAAAAGAAATATTTCCGAAACTAAGAAGTTTTTGCTAAACATTTATATAATGAACTAACATTATTTTAACAAGTTAAATTTAAAAAATACTCACTGTTTTGCTTTAACACCTCTGGATTGAGGCTGATTTAAGTCTGGACACGTTATCAAAAAATCGTTATCGGATACCATAGTAACATCCACAGTTGGCAGATTATGGGAGTCCGCCTTTTGAAAACCTTCTTCCATTTTAGCAAGCCTTAATGTACCTTACTAAATTTAAATTTCGATAAATCCCAACAAGACAGACAAGCGCCGAAACAATCACAATAAACGATACACGCAGAATGGCCGTAAGCTCCGAAATTATTATTAAAACCTAACTTAAAACCGAACCACTTATGTTTTCGAGTGCCACCCGTTCCGCATTGTGACGTCATAGCAATCAGAGAGCGTTTCGTGCGTTTAAACGAATATTAATATTTCGTTTGCGTTTTTTCTATACTAAGGATTTTTTGATTTTTGTAAAACTTTGTAGATATACTTATAAGACTATTCTGAATAATTTGATGAGTTTTAATCAAGATTTATTTTTTTTGTGAACATTCCTATTGTTCCACCGGGAGACCACGATGACGCACCCTATCGGCATTCTCAGTGCACTCAAAAAATCCTCGTCCGGGCGAAGGACCAAAATTGGCGTGGCAAAATTTTATTCGATTGCGCGTCTCATTAAAGCTAATTTTTTTATTCCTAATAATCGAAACCATTATTCATTTTTTTTTCTAATCGCCTATTTAGCATATCGACATTGACAGTGCCCACGACCTATCGTTATAATAGCTAATATAAACAAAGAGAATTTTATACGGAGATTTTTTTCGACCAGTAGCGAGTCTACATATAAATATGGCCATTTGGAATTATAATAGGAAAACCTACGAAAAGACGCAATAAGGAAAAGATCGAATCGCCGTATTAATGACAGGTTTGCCACAATCGCTGTCGCCGAGCGATAATTTCATTTCCTAGACGAATAAAATTAACGGCAGCGCGTGGGAAGCGGCATTTTTTCCAAAATCGGAAAATTTGATTTAACCGACGCCAAATCAAAATTATTAATTTAAAATTCCTACGAAAACTACTAGATTATTAATTTATTCTTACGTTTTTTAAGGCTTTTCGAGCGGAAATAATCTGGGAATAATGATAATTATGAAGCAAAATGTCTGCTAGATTCATTAGAAGATGATATTCGCAACTATACAGGAAGGCTAAAAAAGCGCACCGACCGATAGTCGCGCACGATTTTCGCTCATTTCTTTTCGAAAGATTTATACTAGCGCATTACTCGCTCGCTAGGTGATTTACAATAATTGCGCATCGACGATTAAGAGCATCCATCCGATGATTTAAACTAAACGTAAACCTTTAAAGTACGCCACGTAATTGCGCCGACACACACACACACAGAAATACACATATAATACATAATACGAGTCGTTCTCTCGATAGCGTTCGAGAGGCTTTCAGAAATGATACGAATTTCAAATTTACGATATCCGACAGAAAACCCGGTATTAGAATCTCCGAGGAATCGGAAAATTCAAACGCTAAAAGCCAAAGCCGATTCGTTGCTTTATTTCTGTCTGCGCCCGACTTGTTGACAAATACAAAAAAAAGAGTACTAAAGACAAAATAACCGGCAAATCGTCTCAGTAAAGTACCCGCTCGATGTGTTGAAGTGCATAAAATATGCAATTTTAAAGATATATCTCCGGATCGCGTCGCATTCCATTCGCATGCCGCAAGGATGTTTCGTCGCTCGCTAGGCGACGTTAGTTGAAATGTTTTACAAAATCTAATATAATGTCTAACACGCACGAGTACAAGATTTAAATCAACGTTGGAATAATTACGCGTGACGTTTATGTTGGGAAATTTATGAGTACAACCGTCGAGAAGGTGTCCCGACATGTTTTTTTCGAAAAACCAAACGTCCAACTCGACCGAAGTATAATAAATAAGGAATAGATATTTGTTTTTTTATATTATTGTTCACCCGGAATATTTTAACGCACATTATTATTATTATTCGTAAGCTTGAGAAATTTTCTAACGAGCTTTAAACAATCTATCGGTTGTCAAAGAAAGTATAACCTTACATAATCCGATTTCACTAAAATCCCAGGAGTAAATAATACTTTATACAGGAGAACATCCTGGCATAAATCTGATAATGCTCCCCGCTTTCCGAGAATCACTCGATTTCCAAGTGGTAATCCAACGAGCAGTATATTACTGCCCGAAGAATTCCAACTCTGACACTTTCGACTCTACATAAAGTACTAGCAGAGAGGACATACAAATCCTTTTTATGTTTTTTTTTCTGTGCCTTCAACGTTCACTCTCACATAGAGATACGCGTAAATTCGAGTAAATTGACATTAATTTTGCGCTTGGGCGGTCTCAACTCCGATCCTCGGTATATAAATTCACCCTTTGGTGTCGATTTTTTCTTTCGGGAGGATTATTCGCTGGAAGCCATCAACGCTTCTATTTATTGTTATTGGGCTGCAGAGGAGCTGGTTCGTTACGCGTCCTTGAGGCACGCCGCAGGATTTTAATTACAATCCTGATAATGATTTTACTAATATTTTTCTACTGCTCATAGATAGTATTGAGACTTGTTATATTGAAATCCTGAGGGTTCCTTGCGCAATAGTGTTTTTGTGGTTTGTAATATTTATACAGTATGTCTGTAAAAAATGGATAAAAAATGAATCAATGGATATTAAAAATTTGATTACTGTTCTAGATAACTCAAAAGACCTTAATAACGAGTAGATCATATATGGCCTTAGTTTTCTAACCATATAATATTTATTTCGATAATAATTTTTTAATGTATTTATGTACCGTTAATAGACATTATTGGATTTGCTAGAGGCAATGGGTCAATAGTATAATCGTAAATAGAAATAAAAATATTACTATTGACGTTGAATGCTTTAAAAATAGATGCGAGATTGTGTCATTGCATAGGTTGGGTCAAATTCCTTCCACTTTAGTGATTGTGATTTGTGGCCACTAAAATATTTTTGGTAGTAGGACTTTTCACACCTCCCGCGTTTAATTATCATTATTATCATACTATTATTAACCTTCGAATTTTTTCTAGCGCATAAATTTCTTGTAAAAATGCACCTCATTGTTTTGGTATTGTTCCAAACACCTACAATTTCTATAACGAATTAATTCATAATATTACATTATCATACAAAGCGATCTAAAAAGGCACAAAAACCCCGCTGTCTGTTCATATATCCTTTTTCCTGTTGGCATGACGGGGCGAATCAGTCTCGCTACTTGAGACTAACATTTACGTCATTATTTATCCCGTAAATGTTTATTTATAATTCTTTCTACGAACCTATTCGAAACGAACTAGCTGTGAATTTATAAGGCTTTATAAGATTACCCTTTTAAAAAGACGCCGATAAATTATTTTGTCAATGTTACTGATAGAAGAAGGCTGACAAATGGTGAGTTAACAGGGCTACATTCGGACCACCTATTGGGCCTTCTTCAGGGTGTCCATTTGTTATTCGGTTTTATTTCTTTTGTGCTTTAACCGGGTGACAGTCGAGATTATAAATGACATAAAATATAGCTCGTTGTAAATTAGATTATATATAATATTCTTAATTTTATTCTACTGCGTAGTAGCATATTTCCTATCCCAATAAGCAATAACTCTAGCAACAAATTTAATTAAGGGCAAGGGAGCGACAAATAAAAGCACCCGAAAGGGAAATACTCCCATATCCTGTACGCCATCGGTACCCCGTTATTTTCCAAACGAAGTCCATTCAATCAACCCTTAAAAGTTTGTCGAGTGTCGGTTTACCCTCGAGGGGTTTTTACAGTTGATTATAAGTGCGGTAAGTGATTTATATTTGTTTTGAAATTCTCCGCTCCACGCCATATGTGCGCATTGAACTAATGCAGCGTGTTTATTGAAGATGGCTGTTCAATGGCTGGAAATTTTGTGATAACGCGCGGTATTAAAGCTTTTCGAATTGTTTATTTATACTATACGAAATTTTGTTGCCCATTTATGAAAAGCGTATTTAAAAATATTAATGTGATTAACGATGATTACAATAGAGCATAGGGGTTTGTTTAATGCACTAACGATGATATGCATAAAATATTACCCTAATAAAAGTCATGCCTGGATGCAGCAGATGGTAATGAATGGATTTTTATATCGGTAATGTAATCCTTATGCGTGGAAAAGCACACAAGTGTTATAATAGGGGTTAAATTAAATGGAGGAGCGTTTGCTCCTAATCTCTTGTGATCAACAAAATTTTCAATGAGCTTATATTGTAGATACTGCAATAAAATCATAAAGAAATCTTATTTTATAAAAACACGAACGCAATCCCAATATGGCAATAATAATTAAATGCGAAAGCATTGTAGCGTACCTACATGCGTACTCAAATCAAACTATCAAAACTAAAATAACCAATTAAATAGTTGTTTTGTTTACGTTTTTCAGCATATGCATACTTACAAATCTTGTTACAACAAGTTGTAAAATGTCCCACGCATCCATTTTATGAGCTTACCTGGAAATACAAAAATAAATATGTTAAAATATTATTCATAAATATACTATTATGGATATTCGAAAAATTTATATAAATTAAACGCAAAAAAAGTATGAAGTCATTTAAACAATATCTACTATTTGTTTATACGTAGCCTATTTTTTCAGACTTGTATTATGAACAATTTTAAGGTCCCTAGGTCAGTCATTATTAGTGTTCTTTATGCATCTAAAAGAGTCAATTATGTGCCCAAGAGAGTCATTGTGTATACCCAAAAGATCAGTTAGTTATTTGTCCTAGAGAGTCGATTACCCAATCTATATTTGTCGAGCTACCGGCGGTGACAAAACCACGATTTCGCAGTAAATCGAAATTTGGTAGGTGGACCCCGGGCTAATGGAATGGCTCCGGCAATGCCGCATCAGGTGTTCCATACACACCGCACTGGCGACCGATTGGGTTCGCGGCAAGGCCTTTCTCTGACTCACACGCAAGGACGCTCGTTGCTCTCTGGTTTTGTTCCGGTTCGACTTCGATTCGATTACGCGCGGTGCGCTCGCTCGATCGCGAAGCGTTCGTAACCAAGTACCCGCTATAGTGGAGAGTAACACCTACTTCTGCAATGGCACACAAGACGAAATCGAATTGGCGTTTTTCTTTTATTCGTTTTAGCCGATAAAAACCGCAATGGGTTTGTGGAAACTTTCCTCGCGTTCGTACATTTACCAGACTAGTAAATCGTTTGTTAATTAACTTTTTATGCAGATTGCTGCGGTAGTTTTATGTCGAATGGACCAGTGACTTTCTCTTGATCGACGATCGCGGCGATCCCTATTTCAATTTACTCGGGCTCTTAAGAGTACGGCATCAACAATACGCTGGTACAAATTAGTTTTTACAATTAAACGATTCGATCACGATTCTCTCCATGTTTTTTATGTACCTACAATCAATTATGTAGCTATACCCAATACAGTCCATTATGTGTCCAATAGAATCAATTGTGTGCCCAAGAGAGTCAACATGTTTGCCAAATAGTTTTATATGCAATGCAATTTTATGTGGTATGAACCGGTAACTTCCCTAATTTATGCATGTTATTTTTGCTGGGCCTCTTAAGAGCACGCAACAAAAAATTTCTGTACAATTTAGTTTTTTATTAACAATTGATTTTATCGCGATTCCGTCGTGTTTTTCTTTTCGTTTCTTGTGTTTTCCGTTGTGCATCGAGATTGGAGCACGAGAAAAGGAAGATCGATATCTGATGTGATAGTAGGATGTCACTGGGAGGCTTTTCTGATTAGTTTTGACATCTCCACGGTGTGTTGCCGCAGAGAATTCCACGGAAGATAGATCGAGACAGATAATTTGCTAGCGATAAACGCATCATCAATTATTTTCGCTTCGTTTTCGAACGTCCGAGAGCGTAAAAAAATATTAAATCGCTAAAATTCCAGTACGATCACTTCCCAGTCTTCCCACTTCCGTCAAATTCATACAGATTTCCTTATATAGCGCGAATTTCGCCTCAAAAAATTCGACAACTCAATTTACGCCTTTGCCGTTTTATCGTAAACAAAGGAAGCTCACCTTCATCGCAAACGCTCAGATTCATAATAAAATCGTCGCTTCCTTATTAGCTACTTAACAAATTTATCGGAGTCGGATTAATGTGCAAACATCTCGAAACTAATGTCCGCCAATTTATCAAACCGCGCGCTTTGTCAAAAAGAAAAAAATGAGTTTATTTTTATCGGCTCGTCGCGCGCCAAGGACCGCCGACGAAAAAGGAGGGAGTGAAAAAAAATTGGCGAAAAAGTTCTCGAAAAAAGGAGCGGGTGTCAGTTATTTTGGCGCCATTCAAGGCGGTGTAAACGCATTAAAAAAAAGAAATCTTCCAAGGTAGGTGGGTCGGTGGCCGTCTCTACATTAACTTATACAGGCTTTCTTCGGGACAACAATGGGTGTTTTTTTTATAAATCGGACAAATGTCATATAAGCGTTGTTCGTTATGTTATCTATCAGAAAAAAAGCTACTTGAAATATGATATTTCGCTGTCTCTGCATTTCGTTAATCGAGTTTTTTTTTTCACGTTAACATTTACGCCATATTTTTAGGTCTAGGACTCGAGTGAGTACCTTTCGTTTATTTAGGTCAAGTGACAGATATCACGTGCGATTTTTATTTGGATTAATGACGATGAGTTCCATCCTTGACCCTAATAATAAGCAGAAATCAGTTTCGAAAAATACTTCAGTAATTCTGGTATTTACTAAAAAGTTTTCAAATTGACATTTATTGAAAAAATGACCTACAAAATCGCATTACTTTTACCCTACAAACCTACAGCTATTGAAATCGTTTCGAAACGTTCCGGTAAGGCCATTTCGTGATCGGTGCATCCTCCGCATTTTTGACTTTTTTCGCGTCATTCTTAATTTATCGATTCTAATAAAAACCATTGGCGTAGTGGAATTTAAAAACCCATTCGTCCCTACAATAAATGCACTTTTATGCGTTATTGTTAATGGCGAAAGGTCGGTAAAATCCACCACTGATAGAAGATGCTCATGGGACGTTCGAGAAATACCCCTGGGGCACAGACTCGAAAGCCGGCCTTTGTTCGCAACAAATCGGCGCCAACGACGATACTATCACGTCGGTTTCCCCCATTTGAAAAAATTACATTTGCCAGCCGGAGAGTTTTCTTTTATTCATTATCAATGAATCAAAACGGGCGCGTATTTATAGATTCAAAACCTTAGGGGCGATTATTGTACTCCCTACACCAACATATACAATCCTACGATGCACTACAAGTACCGCATTTCAAAAGGGATATTATTAGTAAAACAGAAATTTCTACAGCATTCCAAATCATCGATCTGGTTAGCATTTAATCCGGCATTTGTGCTTTCCTGTTAGCGGAAAAAATTCCAAAGACCACCTCCTAGGCTAGCGCATTTTTTTCCTCTGTCTATTGTAACAAGAACTAATTATTTCGCCACACCTTGTTTACTGAGAGAATTATCGTGCTTTGCCAACGACCTTGCTGACAGCTACTCCACAACAGTACGCATTGCCGTAATGCTAAATAAGAAGGAAAAAAAATGATCTGGTCGTGTGTATTGTTAACTCGACGTATCAGTTACAACAGGAGCAGCTGCTAATTTGAGGCGAACTTAATGGAGACCCGTTAATCTGATTGAAGTACTTTCTTGCATTGCGAATTTTTAGATGAGCAACAACAACAATAGATTTGCAGCAACGTTGACGATCTTTTTTGTGTATGTAATTGCGATTTTAATTGCTAATACATTAAAAAAGGTTCTGTTGAGTTTTGAAAGTTTTAAAAAGTATCGAATTAAAATTGCCAAAACGTGACTGTAGTCAACTCAAATGTCGAGGAAAGACAATACCCATAGAAATGGAAAGTTGTTTGAGATATAAGTTTACTCAAGTAAATTGAGAATTATTTTAAACAGAAATGAAAGGATCGATTTTTTTTTCTACGAAGGAAATTCGCTTTTGCCAGACGCTGGTTAACATTTCGTAACGTTTTACCGTTCCACACCAAACTAAAAAAATATACTTATAATTTTTGAGCCTTTTGACACCTCCGCCTTTTCCATTGTATTTATGCATTAAATGTTTGTTTTAGTTGATGAATAGCGCCGCAAAAAACTTGGAATAATATTATGACTTTCAATATTGACGCCCACACATACGTTTTTTTTTATTTATGTTTATGGGATTTGGTTTATGCAATGCAACGGGGACCGTTTCACAATTATTGATTTATTTTTTCTGTGTTAAGTAACTATAAAAGGGGTCAACAATTTCATCCTCGTGCCATGCATTTCTCCCCTTGTCATTGTTCTACGTTTAACGCCGTTTTATTTTGATTTTTTTACGGAGTACATACGGCCTTTCTGCTTAACCTCAATCAATTTTCGAATATGACAACAGCGTGGGTTAACAATGCAGTTTTGCATCTGAATGAAAATAAAACCAAGTCCACTATACCATTAAGGCCCATTGACCCAATGGACTAGATCAATTGATTTATGAAATAGGTCAAAGTAATCAATATACCTGCCTATACCAAGATATTTAACCTCCTTTTTTTGTTTGTGTATTCTTCTATTTATTTGTCTAATCGGCAGGAAGGGAACAGAATAAAATATAGTGATCCTTAATTTAATTATTTCGATAACTGAGCTAAGAGAAATAACAAAGAAATTAATATTTTTTTGCAATGATAATAAAGTTTAAATAAAGTAGGGAAAATTACATTATAGTTACTGTTTTCTTTTAACGGCAGTCTATAATTTCGAGCAATTTAGTCGAATTTAACCAGTAGCAATAATTTTGCTGTTATAATTCATCTTTCGATGTAAGAGCTAAAAATGATTCTTCTTCATATGGCCATAAACCACATTGTTTCCGAGACGTTATGTCATAATGTTGATTTGTGTGGCATTAAAATACTTATAAAGATTACAACGAAACGATACCGTAAGTCATAACCATAATGGTATACGAAATAAAGAATAAAATAATAAATAATATCATTTCAGTCGAGAGCGAACGGAACTTTATGGTAAATTGTCGCTAAGTGGCGTAATTAGAAATGAAAAGCTGCCCGAGAACGATATTTATGACTGACATAAGTAATTGAAAAAACCTGTTCTCAGTTTACACAGAAAAGTTTCGTCGATGGGTAGAAAAATCGTTGCATTTTATAAATAAATAAAATTCGAAATAACTTCATTTCAAAGCGGCTTCGAGCTAAACCCATTTCACACTATTTGAAAAATAATCATACCCGTCGGAGTAAAGCAAATAATAACTTTCTTTGCCCAAGGATTTATAATTTTATGGAAATCTTGATGATACAACCGGCAGAACAGAATTGGTTCACATCACAAACCGTTCGTTCACCTTCCAGCTAAGAAAGTTGAAAAATGATAAAAAGACGAATGAAAATGCTGTTAAAATTATCTGTAACAATAAAAATGCGAATCGACTATTTATTACAAAAACACAAAAAATCTTTCGAAACACCATCGCTATTTTACGATATCGTAACGTTTAATTCATTGAATTGGAAATGGGCTTCCTGTCACACAATCCACATGTAATTGAATATCAAATGGCACGCCATATTCTATTTAAAACACCCAATATTAACTGCCTACTAAGCATCTTTTAAGTCGCATCGGCGTCGCACTTTTATTAGCGGAATGCCTGGTGCAGTAAGTGCACAATGTCTAACTGGCGCCAATACCATACACACCGAACGTTACTCAATATAAGCTACACATCCTGATATTACAATTGAATAAACATAAGGTCGCGCTTCGACATCGCAAGAACTCCGAGATTTCTTATCTCAATTGTTGCCTCGTATAACACGCGAGCAATATTTGCCATGAAAAAACAATCAAACTCTTTATTACCAGAGTACACAATCCAATAAAATATATACTGTACTGATAGTAGCCACTTAAAAGAGTCACTTGGTCACCGAGGGTAGTCATTTACCAATTTAAAAGAGTCAGTTAACCACTCGGAGGAGTCATTTATCTAAATTAAAGAGTACTTAACCACCTAAAAGAATCACTTAACTAAGGGCGGAGTAAATTATTTACTTAAAAGAGCCATTCCTGAACCTAGAAGAGTCATTTATTTACTTAAAAGAGTCACTTAACAACCCGGAGAAGTAATTTATCTACTAAAATGGCTCATGGACAAAATCAGACAGTTTTTGTAAAGGCGTGGGAGAGAAAAGTTGGGTATATCATCGCCTCTGGAGGGAGCCGTGATGCTCGCGGATATTTCGCGCTATTTTTTTCTCGGTGTAGGTTGATTGATCGTCGCGCATTTTTGTCATTTCTGATTATTAGCGGAAGCCATTATCGGATGCGCGGAGACGCGGCCTTCGCTATAAGCGGCATTCTTAACCTTAATAACAGATAACGAACAAGGCGAACATTAGTTTCATAAAAATTTAATGCGACGAGTCGAATAGAACGGAATGGTTCTGCGGCAATTTGTCCGCAGCTTGATGCATCGATTCGCGTATCGATTTGAGTTTCCACAGCATTTGCATTCCGGCCGGTCGAATAGTTCGAATTCCGGTCGGCGGGCCGCTCCTTTTTCCTTTCCATATAGGTCGGAAACTACCGGAATCGGCGCTTTTAAATTTCATATCGAACGAGACCGGGATGTAATATCGTAGATTGCGGAATTAAAATAAACGTTCATCCGCATGTGCGCTAACGAGATCGATTCTCGTGAGATAGGCCGATTAAGATTATATTGGAAACGTATGGGAAATTGAACCTACTTATCTATTTTGCTGCGGTATCGGGAAGAAGTCCGTTTTATTACGATGATTGCGAGCGAGTTTGTAATAGACGAGTATAAATCAAATCGAGTGGAATTTAATGTGCAGGATGTGCTCGAGCATTTAATTTTGCTATATTTCTTGTGTTGTACACGAGCACATTTATTCATTTTTTTTAATCTAGCTAGATATTTATTCAATGTAATCGATCGAAAAAATCATTAATTAATATTTTTAGCATATCTATTAAACTCGCCAGGTACTGTTGCAATAGGTACATACGTAGATATGTGTATTAAATCGCTTTTTGTTTGAATTTTTCTGTAACAATAAATTGATTAAACTATTAATCATTTCAAACGAGGAAATTGAAAGCAAATTATAAATGATTATGAAACGATTACGCACTCAGTGATTAAACGATGTAGATTTAGGTTTCAACAGCGCTAAAAAATACAATTATAGATAGATAAATTTTAATCAATGCTAAAATAATTTCTCATGATTATCACAACACTAAAGTGTATCTAATGAATTACTGAAATGATTTATCGACATTACATAAAAACAACTTAATTAGAACAATTTAAACAATTCTTAGATAAGTTATTGTAAAACTAAAATAATAGGTCAAATTGGTACATACCATTTTCGCGTAAGAATAGTACCGTGCAATTAATTGCAACACATTTTTCATCAAATCGATGTCAATTATCGTATGGTGAGAAAATATCATCAACAATAACTCGAGGAAACGATAAAATTATTCCAGCAGATTTCGAATGCTCGTCGACTATTACAATTAAACTATAAAAATTGGAACTCGTGGAAAAATTTCTTCCGCAGATTGTCATTCATTGATTTAATAAAGCAGAGGTTCCCACAACTATCACAAGAAATTTCCGAGTATCGATATTTTCTTTAGGTTATTTTAGGTTATTTGATAAGCAAATTACTAATAGAGTAATATTGCGACTTTCTCACTAACCACTGTTATTTTTATATTTTTTTCTTCAACTCATACAGAATTGACCATATTGCAAACAAATTTGGACTTATCCATACGTATAAACGTTTCTTAACCAAGAAAATCGATAAATATCGTGGGTGTAATAAGAATGCAATCTAAAAATCTACTCTCATAACAGCCTTGATTTAATAAATGCATGGTACTTACAAGTGGATTTTTTAAATAAAAAAATATGATAGATGTTATAGGCATTATAAACATTTTTCTTTAGTACACACCTCTCGTTGTAAACGAGAGTAGCTCAACAAAACTAATCTCATGCAGCAAGAATAAAAATAAATTAATAATACAACTATAATTACAAATGCCATGGAAATTATTTATAATGCAATAAAGTCTCAATTTTATGAGTTTATTGCATCCTTATTTAATATCTTTGTGATCAGTCGGAAGCCGCATTCCGCGTAAACCACGTATGTATCAAACAATAAAAAAATCTAATTAACTATTAGATGGAAATTATGCTATTTTATTTTATCATTAACATTCCTCTCGATTTTTCAATAACTCCAATCGAAAACCAAACAGAGATTTTAATGCTTCCTATCAGCTGAAATGTTCGTTACTTATAATTTTATTGTCGCAATTATAATTATATGGGAACGGACAGGTATTTAACATTTTTCCTTATACACCAATTTGTAATTGCATTAAACTCCATATTTAACAACATCGGTAATAATCAATAATCGTACTTAAAAAGGTCCAATTACAGTTGTTTTGCAATCGACAGCCTTGATAATAATTTTACATGTTGAATTTCCTTTGTTCGAGAAAATTATTAAAAATACCGACTCATAATGAATCGACGCGATGCCAAAGTAATTAAATCGCCGAAAGAGTAAATTACGGATTTTTTTCCAAACATAATCGAAACGTTTAAAAACCGTCGATCCTTGCAGAGAGTACGAAACTTTCTCTTGACCCTGAGTGCACATCAACTGGATAGTCGCAGCTAATGAAGACCATGTAAAATCTAACATCGCAATCATTTTTAATGGCGAATAAAAAAACCGTAGAACAAAGGGAAATCATGAAAAATGTTCGAATTACAGTCAACGAAAGTTGAATTTTTTTATAATTGGACACTCTTTTCGTGACCTAAACGAAATATTATCAACTCGAGAATTTCGTAATGCATGCGCAACACAACATTCTTAATTTTTTAATTAAACAAACAAACAAACATCCTATGTACTATTCCAACTTCCTGTTAGATAATGTACACTATATTTTTTTTCTAATTTAATTGTTTTCGCTAAATTGTGGCATTCGTTGTGTTTACAAGTGATAGCGTAATCGCAGTTTGCTTCAACGTTATCAACATTTTTAAATGCCAACTATCTTGTATATTAAATTTAAAACTACTATTGTTTGAGTTGACGCCTGTATAAGTGCATAATAAAATCGAAGATAAAATATCTATTGTTGCAAAATTTAGGTTCGGTACTTCAGATTCGTTTTATTAATGGTTTCTGAGTATTCAATCCATATATCACGTATTTTGCAATGATCACTGCATACCAAATCTACTAGGTATTTCCAATTATCATTATCTTTTCATTTTTACCAACAAAAATTATCTAAATCTCTAAGCAAACTTTAACGAAACTCGCATTGAAACTGATACATTCCGCACTGTTGTGACGGTTAATTTTTATTTTCTATTGTGTTAGTCATGTTTGCAAATATAGCCAACCAGTCCGGACTGCCTAAGGGCAATTTGACGTGGGTCAACGGTCATCAATAAGGAATCCACCTGTGCGAATGATGACTCAAAAGCAGACTTACTTATTCGATATTTTCAATACCACCTACCATTTTACCGTCTCTAAACATCTAAAATAATTTCCTTGCATCACCACACACAATATGCGTGTAGAAAGTCAAACAGATTGTCCCCTCATAAATAAAAAACGACTTGACTTTTTACTAAAAATCAGACATAATTTATATTTTATTACTTTCCAGTAATTAATCAAGCCGAGCGTCTCGAGGCGATAAAACACATTCAGCGACGAATAAAACTGAACGCAATATTCGAATTGGTGGTCAACCGACTGGGAAAAATAAAATTAATCAACCGAAAAATAAAGGACATCAAAACGAGCTAATGGACTCGAATTAAATTCGAATACAGTTAATGATAAAAGTAAGACAATTTTATAAATTACATAGAATTATAGTTACCTTTAAAGGTAAGAAAAATTTACCTAAGTGTAAAAGTTTACAACTTCGCCATATTTCAACTGATATGAGAGTGTATAATGATATTGATAGGCAACACCGGAAAATTTCATTTCTGTATTCAATACATTTTTGCAAAAAGCAGTGCTGCCGATTTTGATCAAATATTTTGAATATGGGATAAATTCGAAGCAAGATTAAACAATACCTAACTAACTCAAGGTTAAATATTACAGTAAACCATCAAAATTAAATGGTAATTGGCCGGATAAAAATTCCCCGATAATAACCGGCCCGCAGTGTTGGTTTTATTCCGCGGATAGGCGTGTAACCGACTTACAAACCGTGAAATATGAAGAAAAGTTATGTAAAACGATTGTTAAGAGATTATTACAAGATAGCGTCGTATTCAGGTCGAGCGAGCCGCCGCGGCCGCCATATTACATTGATTTCTGCAACAATAGTTAATTTCACACCGACCCCGTAGATAATTCGCATGTTTCCTAAGATAAATTTTTGTTTATTGTTTAATTTTTATTTATTTATTGACTATTCTTTGTAACGTCCGACGGGCCACGCCCGCTCGGGCTTTGTAATCTTATTTATTTATTGCCCGGATAGCCGAGCTAACGGTGTGCGCATTTTTAATTGTGTTATATAATTGTAGATTTCTATGTATAATGTGTAATTAATATTTTTTATAGTACTACAGTTGTAATTTATATCACATTAATAATGTAACCTTTAGTTAAATTACGTTCGTTTTTTACGGTTTGTGCTTTCGCAAATCGATAAAATTTCACTTTGCATTTTTCAATTTTAATCGAAATAAAAAAAAAAGATTCATGGCGAGTCGGATTTGCGTACGAAATTCCAAGTAACCGGGGAAAATCGTAAATCTCCTTATTAATTACTACAAATTCCTTTGTTTCAATGTCAATGCGAATTAAATTCGAAGCATTCCAGCGTCAATTAACGAACTTGAACTCCCCAACTGCGTAAGTTCGCAAAGGAACTGATTTTTTTAGGAATAAACTGGCAATATTGCGACAATGTGGCGCTGCGATAATTGTTTCGTTTCTACCTCTAGGACGTTTTTCGACTTTCTCACTAAGTGTAAATTAATAACGAGACGACCCAATTAATTCGAGGACGATTCGAAATCCGAAGAAACGCATCAAAAAGCCGTCCTTCGAGTAGTTTCGTGCAACAAACGCCTAGTTAAATGCATCTTTTGCAGGAAGTTCAACTTTCCTTCGGCACACGAGAGTTGTTTTCTTTTTAAGTGAGAGCGAAATTCAAGATTTTTTAACGCTCGACTTAAATTCCACCAATTAAACAGATACTTTAGTTGTCCAAATTCAATATTCTCAGCTTGTAAATCATTATTGATGACAGGAAATGCTAAATGGATAACTATCAGAAAAGAAAAATAATTATTAGACCAGTAAATGTCTATAATGCTAAGTAATCGTTTAATAATCAGTAACTGTTAAAAATGCGGAGTTGCCAAATAGATTCAAAAATTTTCTTCATATTTCATTTCAAGTAGGTACATAAAGAAGCTACTGACTTTAAAGTCGAGTCAAAGACCCGTCCCATATTATTTATTTGAATTTATAATAGCTCAAGAATGCCATACACGGTTATCGTGTTTCTTAGAAGTGGCAAAATTTTCGACGCGCCTAAGGGGGCATTCGCTTTTTATTAACAGGATACTTACATACCAAAAGCAGTATGCATGGCAATAAAAAAATAAAGTTTTACAAAACGAATAGACACCAAACATTAAAACTTGCCCAGAAAGGTGTTGGACATTTGCAGAAATGTTCATAAAACTTTGTTTATTAGTAGAATTGTATAAAAATATGTTTTTTTAGTATAATGATGTTTTTGTGCCTAGTTTTGTATCACTCCACCTGCATTTGTACCCTTGGATTCGAGTAAATATGAGCGTTTTGTTTGAATTCCAAAAGCACATACTGACGTGATATGGATTTAATGACGACGCCGGAGAATATTAAGCAGTTCCTCGTTTCGTTCAACATTTGCTTAACAATTTTTTCGTTCATCTCGAACGACGTCTTCGTTATACCAATTGACTTCGTAACAACCGTTGTATCTTTGTCGTTCCGCCAAGGTTCCGACGTTAAAAAGTTAAAAATCTCGCGTTGTACTCGTCCTGTTATATACCGAAAGTACGCGTCGTCCGGAATATTTATGAATGCGGTCGGTTTTTGATTTCATTGTTTTCGAAAAGGCTAACGAACTGGTCTCGCAGAAGACGATGACGTATACGAGCAATCCGATCGAATTAACGCCATAAGGAAAAATTAATAACGCAAACGAAGCTGGTTCGCGAAAAAAATCGATCGTGCACCGCGCGGAAAAAATGCCGCTTTAATTGCTTGCATTTTAATGATTTCAAAATAAAATTTTCCATCTTTAAACGTCGACTGCCCATCGGTAAAAATGCCGTGGAATTCAAGTACGCGCGTCCATAATCAATTGCAAATAACTGAAATGCGTGAAATAAGTTGGATTCAGTATTCGCTGAAATATTAAATGTACAGAATGATACGTTAATGGTACGGTTTAAAAAATCCTACGGAAGATGCTGAATTTATTATGTAGGTTATGAAAAAAATGCAGTTTTTCAAGTCGAATCTCGAGCTAATAAGGAAAATAATTTCATTGTAAACTGGTTTTTATTTCCTATAATAATCCTACTCTTTACTTAAATCTTACTGTAAGGTGAATATTCAATTACAGGTCGTGCAGATCTGTATAATCCATTAGTCCGTTTTATTAATAAATAAAACATTAATTATTTATGGGAAATAAATTAAACATAAATTTCGCTAGGCTTTATCTACTGGGTGGCTATAAATAATAATGTAAGGGAGCTATAGTTTTGACTTTTTAAATTAATTGCTGACAGAAATCATTTTACAACTGTCGTGGGATGAGAAAGTTTCCCAATAACTCCAGATAAATTATGTTCTTTTGGAACATAATGGACTATTATGATTATATAAATTCTATATTGTGAATAAAATTTACTCTCTTATGATATTGTTAGGTAAGTAGTTGACTCTTGGACATACGAATTGCTCTTTTTGTTAGATAAGTAACTTTCTTAAATAATATAATCGAATAATCTCTTACCAACAAAATTACTCTCTTTGGGAGATAATTTTAGTTATAAAAAAGTAAAACCTAATCTTCCTCTTCCTGGATCAAACAGTCAAAGTCAACAAATGAAATTAGAAATAAAATTTATCAAAGAACAACCTATAAATAACCAATAAAAAAATCATATAAGCGGAGCGCATTAACCCTTAATTCCGCCGATAACGAAGTCTAATCTTTATCGTAATTGTCTCATCCTCTGCTTGAATGGACCACCGTGAATCGTTCCATTTTCCAGTTTCATTGTTTGTTCGGATAAAACGCACCATATGATTCACCGCGTACTATAAAGACAAATTACTGTACGCGATACCGTTTTAATTACCTGCATGCATTTCCTTCGGTGCGCTGTCGCAATACCCCTTTCGACAAAAGAACTAATAAACGCTTTTAAAACGTCAACGAGATAGCGCGTTTCGTTAAAAACTCGTTATATTTATTGCGCTTTTCGCAGCCAAAAGGTTTGTCAATAGGCCAATTTGTCTTACAACTTCATTAACGAAATCTCGAGAGGAAACAACGTCGTGAGAGAAATACGAGTGTACTTACATAATCGTTTAAAACAAACTAATTTATTAAATTAAAACATTCCTGACAGCGGGTGCGTTTTTTTCGAAAGTACATTGTTCTATTTTGTTGCACAAACCGCATCAGTTGCTTTATAAATGCGGTGTATTTACCGGTTTTTAATTGAAATTTAATATTTTAGATAAACAAAGCAACCAGGTCAACTGATGAAAGAGTAATTGGAGATTCAACGGATTCTGAAAGTTGGCGGTTTTTAAGTAACGAATCACCCATAAAATATCGTTAATAGAAAAACAAATTAAATCACGGTTTTCATTTAATGCACCTAAATTCGTGAGAAATACTTCAACTCCATAAAATCCTATATCTTTAGCAACGTTTTTTTCTCTCTAAATAAATATAGCCTATCAATCAGTCAATTATTTCGATCTCGTATTTTATAAAGTTCACCATCTTCTCCTCACAATTTTTTGCCTATAAAATATTAGGAAAAATCGCGACTATGGCTATTTCCTGTGTGGATTTCGTTCACGACGAGAAATTAAAAAAAATCGATCTGATGACTCACGCCCGACCCGATACGTCGAATGGTACCCACTTAAACGCGAAACTGGACAGGCATTTAGGTGTATCAACTTGTTTTTAGTTACTTTATTAGTTCGTTCGTTTTAAATTATGGTATTATACATTTCCATGGCGGAAGTGCACGTCTTATTTCGCTCGATAGTAAAAGTTACACCTGATGATTTATTACGGACCGTTTCCTTTTTAGAAACGTGCGCTAAATTAGGAATTTTAGTAACGGAAAAATGATACTGCCAACAAACTTTAATGTGTTGTACTTATAGTGCTGCATAGAGAGAAATTCAGGGTGGATTGAAAAGAAAAGTCATGCGAATGGAACAATGAAATCGAAGACATTGAATAATTGCGCAACTATTGTGACTAAAGTACATATACGAGTACTTACATCATTCGACAATAGAACAATCAGGAAAATTTTTGGTCCTCTGCGACCATCATATATAATTTTAAGTTTTTTAACTTCCTCTTATGTCACAGATGTACTTTAACATCTGATGCTAGAGTGATTTTTTTAATAAATAATGAATCTTGTTGCTTAATCGCACTACTCCTCTAGTGATTATCTAATTAACTCATTAAAGAAAACCAATATTTACCCGAAAGAAAAAAATAAGTTAACAATCAAGGTCTCTTATTACCAGGCCGTGTTACGAAACAAATCTTACATTACCCAGGTAAACGATCGGTTGTAATACGATTGAAAAATTACACGGTCTTTTTCGAGCAAAATTAATAGCAGCATACGAGTGCATCGTAAAAGGGTAAATGTTAGGTACAAACAGGATTTCCTATCAAGAAATCGCAACTTCGATTCTATCATTCCAACATTGTGTATTTAAATTGCACGAAAGTTTAACGAACTACAAAGAAATACAAACGTAGCGAAAAAATACGAAGGAGCGCGAAAAGTATTATTGCTATATACGATGAAGTTATTTGTATATAAAAAATTGTCGTCACATAAAACATATCGTACAAAACAACAAATTAGAACGAATCAATTATATGAATATAAATCTATTTTTTGAAACTGTTTAATTGCATTACGGCTCGGCGCCGTCTTTTTAAACAATCAAAACAAACGCGTTATCTCCGAGCAAACGTTAATATTAATCCCGAATCCTATCAATTGTGTCTCGTTCGCGTCGCGCGAGCAGAAGGCGATTTAATATTTCGTTATGTTTATGCATGTAAGTACTAAACGGCGGGTCAAACGGGTAGGCGGGCAAACTAGCTCGACACGACGATATTTCAGCCGAGCAAATCCGGCGTCGACTAAATCGTTGTAATTGGAGTTACGTGCAAAAGGTACTTCGTTATATTGTCGTTGCGTACGCAGGGCGATTTATCTCATCGGCTCGCAACGCGCATTAGGGTCGCAATTACTCATAATTAAATCGAGCCGGACCAAATCGGTAGAGGCTCTGCTGAATATACATAACTTCCTGGTAAGGCGTCGTTGTTGCCTTGGTAATGTGTCGGTGAATAAAAAAAAATTTCTAATCGATGAATGTACGCCGAGTTGGCCGGCACGCACTCGACCAATGTCATCTCCTACTTTTTCTACCGAGAGCATCCTTGACCTCGTCTAAATCAATCTATAATGACGGGGTATTGAATATTTTGAAAGCTACTTCTAACTCTTTTAATGTAATTGGTTACTTCAATTAGTACCAACTCGTCTGTTGTGTAAATATTTAACCAAACGATTCAATTTTTTGATATAAGAGGCTTCTACTAGTTTATTATACAGTTTCCCACGTTATTATTACACCTATATAACAATTTGGAATTGTGTACTAATTTAGTTCAAGTATTACGTATTCGCATGAGACAATTTTTAAATTCAATGCGTACGTATACGCAGCGATGTTACATACATGTCGTACTTTCACTGATCGGACGATTTCTATGCTCTGAATGCAAAAATGTCTCCGATATTAGATGAATTGTCGATTGCGATACGGAGAAGAAGAGACCTCTTGCGAAACAGCCGCTTAAATTTCGAATAAAACGTAAATTCGGTCTCCGAAACTTGGCCAACGTAACCATTTAAGATCACAATCTTAACTGCATTATGTAAAAATCGCATTGCCTCACTTTGATGATGTTGTTTAGCGTTTAATTAGTTTCGTTAAATCAAATTTGAATTATTTTCGAGCGCGTTTCGAGCCGATTATGTTATTAAACGAGCCACCTGCACACATTCCGACTGCCTGTTAGCTGCACATGCACTTATAGGAATATGTTTATTCTGTTTTTTTTTTTGTTCAGGTTCGCCGTTGAAAATAGATCGGCGAATGCGTCCAGATTTGGTTCGGACCGATTTGCGATGCCGGTTTGCACAATGTGCTCGACCGTGGCGATTTTTTCTTGGCGCCGGAATCGGACCCACGACACTTTTTCAATAAATCAACCCAATATTTCTTAAGCTCCGAAAATAAGTGCATGCACCGATTCAAAATAAAAATGCACTAATTATCCGATAGTTAGGTAAAATTAATTAGCTTGGTCGTAGCATCTTGTTACCGTACATTGTATTTTAAGGAAATTTAGATTCAAACTTGTTTTATATTAAATATACCTACTGGGTGGTTTATAAAAGGATATTTTGTTAATATAAGTGTTAATTTTTTTATGATTTTCGTCAAGGTTTGATGCGTTTTTGCACATTAATGTTTAAGTAAATTTGTTTAGAAGAATTTTAATAAACGAGAGAGCCAGATTTATCACCCGCTAAAGGTCGTTTTTATCAAAAACTTATTGGTAAACTACTCGAAAGTGGCACATATCTGTTTACTAACTACTTTATTATACCTACAGATATTTTCGCAATTCCTTTTAAATAATTAACGTAACTGTTAGATTTAGTGAATTTTACAATACGATTTTACTCATTAAATAACTACAGTTGCAAACTTGTACAGATAATTACATATTAAAATATAATCGTAAATTTTTTAAATGAGACATTCAACTTGTTCATAAACAATTTTCCAACACCACATTCTCCCACGTACAAAAATTTTGCAATGAGATTCAATAATAATTTTCAACAACTCGCTAAGTTAATATATCGATATTCTTGTACGATTGGCCAATTTCACAGACCTTAAGTACCTACATCTTTCGATGCTGAGTGGGTTTAAGACCTAAATTTTTGATTTATTTCATTTTTCAAAGCGTTTGCACACTTTATTTATTCGTATGTAAATTTTTTGGCTAAAAATATGCTCAAAAAACCATTTCGTTTACACAATGAGATTGTTCAACCCGCAAACAACACATGTTAAAAATGTTTTTTTCTGAAAAGTACACACATTATGCTTTTGATGCGCGATTGTTTGTTCGTCGAAAAAAAAAACATTATTGACGTTGTTTGTTGCATTGCATTATAATTTCGCATAGTCTAGAAGAGATATCGTTATATTATACGGCTCGTTTTTAAAATAATGCGATTACTAAATAATGTGTTATCTTAATTTGTCATTTCCGACATTCTTTTATGCGAACTCAATAATACCGATGAATCTCATAATATGCGCGCATTTCTCGTTGTCGAAACGAGACCGGAATACAGCCTCAAGCCTTCCATCGTGACACTATACTTTTGTATCTGGAGCTACCGTTAGCAAACTCAATGGATTTACTACAAATGAAAAATGGTTTGTTTCTTTCTACACGTACGGAAGCGAAAAAACACTCCATTTCTACCAAAACCAGACGAGCCGATTCGCACTCGCTCGTTCGTTTCTCGTAAATAAAACAAACGTTTTCTAATCAACGGTTTCCGATTTAGAAACGTTTAGCATGGAGTAAATTACACGTCTTCGGTTAATGCATTGGCGTTATTCGCGATAGCATCTCGAAACATGCAAAACTCCCGTCGCACCTTCGGACGGTTTTTCAACGCCCGCCGAACGGCGTGTACACGCCCGGTTGCTCGTTACGCAAAACCCTAATTGATTACACGCGCAGGTGCTGATTACAGTTCAATTCTATTAGTTTATTAAAAAGGGACGTGCTGTCGAGGGACTTAACAAAAAAATATACACTCTGAATACTGTAGAATATATGAACAATGTTCGACTTTCAATTTATTTTTTGATAGAAATCTGGATGTGGATAGTAAGTAGGACACTATGCCGATATTTAGCTTGATGTGAAAATTGAAATGCTTGTGAAATTCGAATGGAATTATTAGGAGCGTGGTAAAAAATTTATTGTCATTTTCGAAGATATCGATCGAATTGGGCGCAACAGAGTATTTGGAAAGCCGTGTCAAGTTCAGTTAAAAAAAACACAATATTCCACGCACCTTTGTTACGCAAAATAGGTTCCAATTCGATTATTCGAACGTTTGTTTGTATTTCCTTTTAAAGATTGGTGTAACTTTTCGATAGTGTGCACAATTAATTATTTTTCCTATACCGATGTTACCTACCCATATGTAAACGCACTGAATGGAATTTATGTTGTGTACAAATATTATAAAAATATTTACGCGGAATCGTGACACAAAACGTCCTGTATCACATGCCTAATGCAGACATTAATAAAATTTCAATGCCCACAAAATTCAAGGATATCATTCGATCAGCATTTTAAATACGCACGCTCTTGGTGATTCTTATTGGTATTATGTTTAAAAAGAATATTAGGAATTGGTAGAAAAAAAAAATCGTTACATTTACATGTGCATGTATGCACGAGTAAGTACTATTTCCAAATCGATTTTCTATGGCATTGATCTTTTTATTGTAAATGCATAGATGAAGGTCTACACTAAATGAATAGGTGGATTTGCAATTCATCTACCTGATCTATTAAATGTCAATTCATTCAAATTGTACCTACGCTATAAAGCCTGCGACTTTTACAAAAAATGGTCCTTCTTAACTTAATTTCGGATAGTACTATATCGCAACTACCTGCCCGAGATAACGTACCTACACGTTTATGCTCGTAAATCGTACACATTATTCGGCCATTTTTAACCGTACCGTACTTGTCCGAAGCGTTACACAACGATGTTAATGGACGTTATTCATTGTATTATTTATGAAGAGAGGCTGGTGTGTGGTTATACTATACCACGGATGGCCGGTTCTCACGACGCCCAGAAGTTTTTCTGACCGACGAGGTGCCGTGGCCAGTGGAGTACCGACGAAATTTTTGCAAAAAATCAAGTACCACCCAACCCTTACACACTTTAAGTCCCACCGGACGAACAGTGAATTTTTTGCGTTACACCAAACTCCAAGAAATTACAACGAATTTTTAATGCGAAACGGGTTTATCGACGCCGCTGGTTAGACGGTTCCGCGGTACCGCCATCGCTCTCGGTCGGGTACTCATCGTCCAACGACCGTGGCCTTGGGCGCTTTCGTTTATTCGATCGAATTTGTATTTTAACGCTCTTAACGGTCGCGAATGCCCCCGGCCTTAGTCACTGGCTCGGTTTCGCGGCTTTTCGGGGGGCCTTCGCCGTTTTCAAAAGGTGCAATTTCGTTTACACCGACACACACTGTAGTATACCATTATAGGGCGTTGCTAGAATCTCGAACTGCAGGTAACAGAGCTCGATGAATTCGAAAAATCTCAACCCGATTGGCACCTTAATTGTTGAATTATGGGATATTACATTATTAAATATGGGTCTATTTTGGGTCAGCTATACATTTTGGATTCTTTATAAGTCTATTAGAAGTCTTTTGGTCCTTTATGGGTCCATTTTGGATCTATGATTGGGTTGATAAAAACATATCTACAGTGTTTTCAGTGTTAAATTTGATGTCTTTTTTTCACAAAATTTCTTCCATGATTCTTGAGTACCACACAATTTATTTCACCATGAAGTCGATGATTCTATGTACCTTCAAACGCTTTGCCAGACCCAATATATTAAGCTGGTGGGAGGAAAAGCACATTAGGAATATATCATATCCTCTTCCTAATTTAATTGACTTCTATACCATTAATCCTATTGTGGTTTTTAATCTTTTAAATATCACATGGATGATTTTCAGTACGGTGTACGCCCGTATGAAATGAAAATTATTGACCTGCTGAACGTTCCGCCGTTGATAGAAAGGCGGAATAACAACAATAATGGTCGAATAGATTGCAAGGTCGTACGCTTGATACGAATACAGCACGTTCTAAACAAAGCTCCGATATACACACCATAACAGAAATACGAAATGAAAGGGAAATCACCTCAAGTAAAATCCTAGCTGGTATTTTATTTTTTTTTTGTTTAATACAGCGCGCATTGTTGTCGCAACCTAACGATTGCAAGTTCACCGAGAGAAGGCATGGGTGCAGCTCATTTTAAACGGATTAAATAGGTATTAGATTGCAGAAATTCGTGTAACTGTGTCGAATTAAAGTTAATCGGCATTTGAATTCGAAAATAAACTAACTGAAAGCTTGCACAAACGCCATGAATAGCCGGTCACTTTTTTACCGAACGAGTAAATTAAATTCCTGCTATTGAAATAGTTCTTGGTACAATTCATCAATTGCAAAATATTCTTCCAGCATAATATTGATATCTTCAATTGGCGATAAGAATTACATTTTTCACATGCGTTTCTTCATCGAATTATCGACAACAATGGCATTCTCGGCTTTTTCTGTGGGAATTTCGAATGCCGCACGAAACAAACTCAAAAGCAAACGTACACACGATAAATAATCCTCCTTGTTGAATAAAAAGGAACATAGTAGGTCAACAAAGTAGGCATTTCGACGAAATAGTAGGTTCTTGTAACGTACGAATACACAAAGTTATTCGCGAGGTAGATGACACGACCGAGAGTTGTTCACACAAGAGTAAAAGTTATGATTTTGCTGCATAATTTCATGAGAACATGCCGCATTATGTTCGAGAATTCACGTCAGTGGCGTTATAAAGTACTTTAAAAGATATAAAAAAATTTAAAAACTAAATATTATAAACCCTAATATCAAAATATTTATAAAATTATTAGATTAAACTTCCTTTCTTTGTTTAAAAAAACAATTAAATCATTTAACAGATAGCAAATTGATTTCCCTTTTAAAGAAACCAATGTAACCAACATTTCCCATAAGGGAAACCTTTAACCTTGTTGAAATTGTTAACTGAGGAGGAACATGCATATTAGTATCAAGAATAATTGTGTATAATTTGATGAAGAAAAATTAATATGCACGTCAATGACATGAATCCGCAGAGCATGAAGCCATCTAAGTCCGAAAGAATGCCACAATCTGGTAGAAGCATTGTTCTTCTGCACAGACGCGTAAAATATATACAGGGGGTACTTTGCATGTAATTTGTTGACCTGTCGCTAATTCCGCTACAGTTAATTTGAAAATATTATTTCTGATCTAACAAGAAAATTGTTACTACAATTTAAGTTTTTACTACATGAAATCACTGTATTTTTTCAGTGGATAAATCAAATTCCTTGATTATTAATATTTGCCCTGTCGGATTGAAAATATTTTTTGTAGGCGTGCACAAAAATAGCCAAAAGCTCCAAGATGATTCTTTTTTTCACTTAAAGAAAGCTAACTTTTCCAGTTTCTCACGGTTGTGCACGCGATGCGCATATTTTCGACGGTACCGAATTAGACATTTCTCTACAGTTAGCAATTAAATTGTTTATACCAATTTCATCGTATTTCGAAGGAAATTAATAATTAGCGAGCCAGGAAAATAAAGTAAAAAATTAATTTAAGTGTCTAACTGAGTATTCCTTTACAGCATAAAAATATCAAGATGTACTCGAAGGCTGTAGATGGATAGAAACTGTTAGAAATGAATAATATAGAGATAACAGTTTACCGTTTCCGATTGTCTTATAATTAGTTTACGGAACAACCACATTTAAATTGTGCAACATATTAATGCATCCCGAGATTAACACGATTAAAAATGGCCTATACATAAACAACAATATACAAAGCGTAGATCCTACATTTCTTCAACCATATTAGATATTAAATATCTGTTCAGGTTGAGTGCAATATATGTAAATAGCCGAACTTCAAACATACCATTTCTATGATACAACCTTGCGAGAATATAATATTTACAAATTCTACAGTCAAGGTTCGTCAACGATAAAACCGCGTGATATCATCTTTTAAGGAATTCCACATATTTTAATTATTATTCACATAATCGCAGGAATTGTCTAGAAAGTCACGGACTAATAAAAATACCTAATTACAACGAAATAACAACAGAAAAACTATAAATGAACGAAAAACCTAATCATTTTAACACACCAAACAGAATGTGTTTTAACCATCATTCCGACTACAATTAATTCAAATCAAAATTTATTTAGCCTTATCACGACAATCTCACAGCGATATTGTTTATTCATTAGGCTATTAAGCGGGTACCGCCATTTCGGTTCTTGCGGCATGGAAGAAAGAAAAATAAGGAGAACCACCGGACCATCACTCGGAAACCGGATGTCTGGTCGAATGGATACAACTGCTAAAGAGGAAATATAAAGGTTCAGGAGGCAAAAAACCCAGCTACATTGTACTAAAGGGGAATAAATATTTAACTAACTAGTTTTCGTGAAATTCTCAATTATCGCATAATAACTAATACATTTAGAAAAAATCGCGTGTATCATCGTAATATTATTGGCAAATATGTGGCACGTATTAATTAGTTTACTCACCGGAAATAGCATAGCTTATATTCGTAATATGGATATAGAGAACATACCTGAAACAAAAAAAAATGTAATTACACGAGAAATTATTACCCCGTAGGACACGCAGGTTTTTTAATTCCGCGCAATATTTCTAATGAATTAATTTAAATGCCGGTTTCTCAATTTTTTGCTAGTAAATATTAGATTGAGTAATGGTGTGGTACTACCTCGGTGAATGGTTGTTCAGCTGATTGAAACTATATATCTCGAAAACAGCTTTGACGGAATATGTGGGTCGAAGGTTAATGAAAATAGCGGTATATTTTACAAAATTGATTTAATTTCTATCTGATCATAAACGAAAAGAAATTAAACTACACGCTCTCGAGTCAATTAGTTAGAAAAATGTGCGCACATCGCTACGTATCAATAGAATTAATTAATTAAAATGATACAAAGTCTCGTCTTTATCAATTTCAAATGGATTATTTCGCGCAAAAACAATATTTAATATCTGAGATATGCCAAGATAACGAGAAAAATTTGTAATTTACCCAATAACAAGTTTTTAACCTGTAACTAAGTTACTCAAAACAAATATCAATATACCCAAAAATGTGTCAATTATCTACCCAATAGTATATTATCTAACAGATCCATTTAGAGCTTGTTATAGTAATTTTCTTTGTGGTTTTGTGGGATATTCGACCCAAATTAAAATGGACTTTATATAATTTAAAATTTCAAAATAGCAACATCTTGGTATTACATACCAAACGGTTTTACATACATTTGTAAAACTCGGTTAAAATTTGCTTATTAGGCGCATTAGTGACAATTTGAGGGTCACGTCTATTATATAAAAAACGCATTAATATCGTCCCAATAAACTTTCAAATTTATGCAAAATTCAAAATTACAAAGCGAGAAATCGATATTTTTTCGTATACCGGAAAACGACGAAAGACTAAAGGTTATAAAAATTGCAATCGACAGCTTACGTAAAACTTGGAGAAAATTCCGATAAATCGATTGATGTGCGCGGTTAATAAACAAATTAATTTTTGTTTTAAAGAACTTTAACCTGCAGCTGCGTGTACATCAAAGCGATTTTTTGATTATCTTGCAATTATGTAATTTCCTTAACACAGAAAAAGACAAAAAAAATTGCGATGAACTTGGACCTTTTGATTTGTAAGAATTTGTTCTCCAATAAATCAATGTAGAGAAACAAACATTTTCTCTGAGATTTTGTAAGTATTTCCAAATTGCATTGTGGTCGTGCTTTGTTAACAAACCTTGTATACAGTGGAGATTAAAAAAAATTAGTAGAACTAATGAATCCTCTTCAAACACACTTACTACTAATTAACGCAAGCCGCAAAAAAGCACCTTGAAACATCCAGCATTGGATAAATAAATAATCGTAATTAATTTTAATCGCAATTACGCAGCCGCGTGTGTACACACACATACAAGTCAGCGACATTTTCGTTCATTAAAAATTAAAACTAACTATGGACGCAATTATTGTATAACGAACAAATTATTTTCATTAAAGCAAGCCGATTTAGAATCCTTCACAATTTGTTAGAATTAATGACGACATACCGGCTTATTAATGAGTTTTTCGCATTCGCGTAATTACAAATATTTTTAATTTGTATCTACATATTTATTAAATTTTTATTCGTTATTCTTACACACAAAGCTGACCTCTTAACCAAGTTATACCATCTAACTATTAGCTAGGTAAATAACTATCGGGTGAATTGCATACATACATACATACACACAAGCCATATATCAAGCCTCAAAGCATACGGTACGCTTTAAACCTCCTTCTTAATGCATACCTGGCGAAATAAAATAACCGCTTATTTTCTCGCACTAGCAGAGCTCTTCTAATTATACCATCGCATTCCTCTTAAAAAAACGTCAAAATGACGCAACGAGGATGATTCCCCGAGTACACTATAGTCAAAGAAACAATCCTCCATTAGAAATGTGAAAGTAGAAACAAACAAAAATCTATCGATCGCGTCAATTAGCCAAAACGAGTCGCTAAAAAAAACAACAACAGCGTTAAATAATCTCTTCGAGAGCGGGACGGAGCGAAACCGGCAACAGAACTCGAGCTAACTGTTAATTATCGATCATTAGAGGTGTGGTTCACGATCTCGAGACTCCTTCGAGGAAAAAGAATCGGCGAAGTGTATGCCCGTGCGGACCGAAAGGTTACATTATGGCACAGAATCTAAGTAGGAACCGGGTTGAACGAAGGCCTAAGGCCAGTAAATCACTATCGCAAAGAGACGGAGATGGATATCCAGCGAAAATTACCATCGGCAAACGCCACTTGGAATTTCGAAGGGGGCGCAAAGTGGATTGCACCGAGCTTTTAAATTGATGAAATTATGTTAATTCATACAGTAATTGAAATTCATTTGACTTGTCCATAGTATAGTTAGTAAAATATACCAGAGTGGCTAAGTGAAAATGTCACTATTCTACTCAAACTTGGGCAGATGTTATCGCGTGTCTCGCCGGTTTTACCGTACAGAAAAGTCGCGTAATTCGTTTAATTGCGTCCGAATTTCGAATCGAATCGCCACCAGACCGGCACGTTTTAAATCATTCCGCGTTTGATTAACCGTTTCTCGGCCGGATCGTTTCTTTTTCAATCTTCTTTGAGCTGCTCGCCCGTCGCTCTGCGGTTTCCGTGAGATACGAATATTTTTACGTCGACAGGAAGATTACATATATAGCGCCTTCCGGGATACATACCTGCAGTGGTATAGAAAAGCCAGTTGGTCGACACACATTTACGGACTCGTTTATAAATACACAGAAATTCCTCGGGGACTTTTTTTTTCGTTCGTATTTTTCTCGTCTAATTAAATTAAGTTATTTTCAATCGAGTCGTTCACGTGAGGATTAATTCTCGGATTTCCCTCGTAATGTAGCGAATTAGGTTTTGTACGATTTAAAGCGCCTTTTAAGCGACCTCAAAAATCGAACAAAGCACAATAAAAATGATACGAAACGTATACACAATTCCGTTGTTCCCATGCTCATCACAATACACACGTCCTCTTATCCTTTAAAAGAAGGTGTTAAGAATTCGTTAACATGTTTTGTTAATATTGCGGTATAGTACCGTTGCTCAAACAAAGCCATATTGAAACTTACACAAGGTGGAAATTTAGTGTAGGTGTCAAAAAAATAGTAGAAACCAAAACGATTTTCTCAAAAATCATGAAACAAGAAAACTATACCTACTTGGGTTGTTTGGGAAAACGTATGCTAGGTGGTAATGTTTGAAATGAACGGTGGACTTACAGGTAAGTCGAAATTTTCTACAATTACCGTCAATTTAGCAAGTTCAACGACTGAATTATTTTCTTATTGCATCAAGCACGAAAATAAAACGAGCAATTTGTGTTTTTAATTTACACTGGGCGATCGTTAACCGAGGAAGATTGTGTGAACCGGCGTTGTGTTTGTTAGTGTAGATGTGTGCAAGCTCGTAAGTACGGCTTTTTTCCGTACCGTTCGTTCTTTTAGATCTTTGTTTGGCTGGTACCCAATTAGAGGGTACTCAGTGTCAACAACGAGAAAAGAATATGGGCGCCCGGCGTTGTGGACGTTTTTTATTTATCTCGTTAAGTCGGCACTTTGTGAAAGTTCAAGGGCGATTTTTTATCGCTATTGTAATGCATTAGAGTAGAGGCGTTTGCATTGCGATAAAAATTGGTAAAATTACACGCTCATGTCGATTATAATTATGAGTTTTTCGTGTGCTCCACTTAATAAAAATCGCTTGTTTTACTAATAAATTTACTTATAAAGATAACGAAATGTAGGCCAACCTTTTCGAGTATCGCACTAATGATGTAACATTTTCAATTCGGAATGAACGAGGGAAAGTTATAGTTAATCCAGTTCGCGAACCGAAAAGTCCCGTCTATAAATTTCGAACTGTTATGGTTGCACCGACATAGAAAACGTGTCTCACGACTCAAATTCAGGTTATAGACAAACAATATCCATACCAAACATTACACTTGTTAACAATATTTACGATCCACAGCCGGGGATTGTAAATAATATTTTGTACGTAACAAAAAGGTCTACTTGTTTCTCTTTTCTCCTACGCTAATTTGGCATTGTTCGCTCCAATGCGTTATATATAGGGTGCTCAACAAATGTAAGAAGGATTTTCTCATTTTGGAGTTAAATTGTGGGCAAAAATTTCTTGTATAGATAATCTACTCTATCAAGGAATTTACTAAAATATTTTTAAATTTTGTGCTGATAAAATTTATGCTAAAGCAATAGAGCAATTAAAATTAAACATTCTAATAAATATCTATACAAATTCGAAATGCTACATCGTGAATACCATTCGATGAAAAACGAAATGTTATTCAATAAATTGATAAATTTAATACGTAGCAAGGTAAAATAAATTTCTGTATATAACAAACAGTAATTAATTTTTACACGCGCAAGTAGATATAAAAAAATCGCATTAGAATTTACATGATTTCTCACTAAAGTTCTAACGGTACAATTTATTTAAATATGCCTAGTTAAGTCGATGGTGGAATTATACGGAAAATATTCAAAACCAGTATGGGAACGATTTATTTCATCGACTGGCAGATTCGAGACATCGTTTTATACGTTGAGAAGGTCGATGAAAGAGCCATTACGATTTCGATTTTTCTACCTGGTCGTGGTCAGTCCAAAATGCACCGTGGAATTTTCAACATATTACTAGACAAAAATAATAAAATAGCTCCTAATATATTCATAATCGCGGTTAATATAGTTTCTAGAAATCATCTAGACTTCTATATACACGATTATAATTAAGACAAGGTGATATTTTAGGTAAATAATATTGGAATTTTCGTCCACCCACCGGAATTCTTTTCCCACTAATTGTGAGGTTGTTTCTTTTCCTACCGTGGAGATGAAACCGCGAGAGAAAGTAGGCTAAACGATCTCCGAAGTTCGAACGCGCCGAGCGCACATACGCCGATACAAACCGCAACAAACAAATAATTGATTTTTCCGCTTGATTTTAGGAGAATGTCGATGCGAAAGTGGCCGTGAAATCACCGACCGATTTTTTCACGCGGGAATAAGAAAAAAAAATCCGATTCGATTTAATCGGGAACCTGAACCGGCGAGAAACTTACCTGGGCCCTTGTATACACATTGAGGTTTCACCGATCAATTCTAATCAATTCTAAATTCGATCAATGATCTAATAAACTCGCAGGGTAATACATAAAACTCATCCCTAATAATCGAGAGACTCGATTAGATTTTTTAGATTACAAACCCGATATAGATTGGAATTTTTTGTGTACAAGAAGTACACAATGTAAATAGTTAAATTACATAATTATAGGTGAGTTAATCGTGTCGATTGCCCTTGCTAGTTTTAACGAATCGCTTATCAACGGTATTTATTACGACGTGAACGCGAAACACCGCTGCGATGCGACCCAAAAAGCGCGATATTAATGCCGAAGATTCGTGAATGAGAACCCATATGGCCAGATATGCCAAAGACAAAGTCCTTCTGCATGACAAAATTTAGTGATTCAATGCCATATGGCTGTTGCGTTGTCACCTGTTCATCCGCTAAATTGTGCTTTATATGAGCATTATAAGAGCTTGTCTAAACTTGCCTTTGTTATGTAGATTATGTAGATAATATTAAAAAATAATGCTGAGAGGTATATTTAAAAGTAAGCAAAAAGTGGTAAAAATGCAATGCAATGAAGTCGGGTAATTTCGAAATTACAGTTGTAGGAAAATAAAATTTGATCATAAGA
The DNA here is from genome assembly GCA_918026865.1 of Phyllotreta striolata. NCBI lineage: Eukaryota > Metazoa > Arthropoda > Insecta > Coleoptera > Chrysomelidae > Phyllotreta > Phyllotreta striolata. The sequence continues at coordinate 3,973,243 of OU900098.1, read as the reverse complement.
TAATTCGGTGCCGGTCTACCCATAATATCTGCGGTCTACCTTCATATTTCGTCGCCCAAGTATACTTCAATACTTTGACAGATGTCATATTTTGCAAAACTGAAACTGGTTGTGAACAGGTCTCACAAAACTGCATTTGTCCATTTAAACTTTTTTTTTATCTCCAACAGTTTCCGATATCCCTGTACTTAAAATCGAAAAAAACTCACCCTGTAGAATTAAGATACTTCTGTAATTCTCGATAAATTGAATTACTTACTGCTATTCCATACATAATTTAATACTAATAAAATCTTTTCGTTTGCTTAATGAAGATAGGTATATTTACGTTTAAATAAATACTGGTACTTCCCCAATTCTCGGAAATTAAATTTCCCGCTTAATAAATGGTCAATTTTTCAAATCTTGCTGTTACACTTTGTATAAAATACCTAAACTTGGGTAGACTAAACGAATACTAAACCAGATGCGATAGGGTAGACCGGCACCCATAATTCTTTCGTAGATCCAATTGTATTATAATTCTAGGAAAATTCTTTATTGCCTAGATATAATTAAATTGGGGATTAAAGTAATAGTAATATCTTATGCAATTTGAAAATGAGACTAAATAATGTAATTCAGTCAGTAGTAAATTCCAATTACTATTCTCTTTATAAAGAAATATCTCTTTAAGATCCTTTAAATCCTATTCCAGGTATGGAATATTAGATTTGGGTAATATCTTTACTGTTATACAATTCCTAATTGAATTTGTGGGAAGATCATCAATTACCTATACAAACGTTTATATAGAAAAATACTGTTTCAATTAGTAAAGTAGTTTCCTTAGTATTTAATCCTTTTTCCTTTAGCAAGAAGATAATTAATTATCTAAAGCATATCTATTAGCATATCAACAAATGATCCTTATAAACAATACTCACCTATTCAGTAACTTTTATTTTTAGAAATAGTTACGAATTTTGCTTATCAATAACGTCAAAAAACACACGTAAAGTACCGAAAAAAGTGGCTTAAATAATTTAATACAGTAGAAAATAAAACTGACCTGCCAAGGGGTGTTTTGTCCAAATCGTAAACGCCGGTGATGTTCTCCTTCTGGATCAAGGACGACAGCAGGTCGTCGTCGATTTGCAAAAGTCCATCACGAGACGGTGTAAATCCCTGCATTTTCGAGTCGATATGAAAATGTACAATCAGCACTTTACGAACGAAACGACAACGTCACAACAGTCAATAAAACAGTCAAAGTACCCCCGAAAACGAAGCCCGCTTTACCTGGCCGACCGCGATTCGCAGTCCCAACAGCTGGCTGTGGCCGTTTAGGTTATGTCGGTTGGGGTTTTTATTCAAATATTCACAACGCAACCGTCCGATTTTCGAGCGAACCGAGGGCGAGTCCGTACATTACGCTGGGCATTCGCCGTTTCCAGATCTACGAAGGCACGCGGCAGGAAGATATGAATGAAAACATGGATCACAATCAAGCTGAAACAGTGTCGAAGGCGGCCTATCAACTTGCTATGCTCCACCACTACTCGCACTCGACGACGAACTGACTTCGACTGGCGTACTGGCGATAAAATCGAATTCGAATTCGAGGAACTCTCCACTCTCGAGGACCGGATTGACCGCGGAAGGAACCCCGGGCGCGGCACACGTGCTGCCACCTTGTGGCGAACAACAAATAATACATTCTTATTTTGACAGAATGGTCTGCATTATTTTGGCTATTGGCCAGGGAAGTTAGGCAATACTTTTTACACATTCTCTACTAGGTTTTTTGACAGATCTTATTATAAACTTATTTTTTAATGCTTAATTCGTAATTTATTATACTTCATACGCTTCATACTTATAGGAATCAACCTTTATATACGTTTAAAAATTAGAAGAAAATAAACTTCTTTTAATTATGACGTTTTATTATTCGGTTCCGTAGTGTAGCGGTTATCACGTCTGCTTTACACGCAGAAGGTCCCCGGTTCGATCCCGGGCGGAACCACGTTTTTTACCGAGGGGTATCAAAATTAAACGCTCGTGAACAATTTGATTTTTTATTCATTATTCGTTATCTCTACGTAAGATAAATAAATTAGAAATAAATTAGAAATAAATTACAACGCAAAATATCACACGAAACAATATCAATGACTAGATAATTTCCTACGATAGGGTAAAATTTTAAAGCAATTGCACATATTTTATAAGTATGTTTTTAAATTTTAGGTACGCCAAAAATAATGTAACTTACAAGTTACTTATGAGGAAAATGTTTAACGAAACTTTTTACAAATACGAGTATGTTATAGATTGATTGTTTTAGTATTTTTTATTAGAGCTTTATTAGGGTTAGTAACATTATTCTAGATTAGTTTAGTATTTAACCAGTGAAAGATCTAAAGTCGAGGAAAACTACACAGCTCAATTTGATTAGACCAATATAAAGATTTCTATAATTTTGACAACTATAGTTAGCTTCACTAAAATTCTTCCATCAGATTAAAAGATTGTTAATCGAAAGAGATAGGTACAAAACATACCCTTTTTTCCAGTTATTGGAATGTAAAAGCAATATGGAATGTTTAAATTTGTACTTTTAAATAGTGAATTCAATTCGCAATAAGTTAAAAAAAATATCTAAATACCTACAGAAATAAATAAATAAATAAATAAATATAAAAATAAATATATCACAACTCGTGGAATGAACAAAACGCGTGAGTATTCAATTAATCATTAAAATAATTATCAACCTATACCTAACATATTAAAATAATTTACATAATTTAATAGATGATACAGGTGTACATACAAAATTTACTCCAACCCCTAGCTCCGCAGAGCCCAAAAAAAATTCGTTGCGGGTATTAATCTAGCAATCCTACCGCTTTTGAAACCCATTAAATTATTGCACTTTCTTAACGACCTCGTCCGATCGCCCCGTCAACCGCTAAGGGGACTTGGAGGACCCCACCGGCGACCTAGACCTAGTTTTGGACCTCGACGACTTCCTGCTGAGCGATCTGCTGGCCGAGCGGTGCCTGCAGTAGGAGCTCCTGCTGTTGTAGCTGCTCACCGACGACGGGGACGTGGGCGAGGCTCTCGTGTAAGGTATAGGTCGCTTCCTGGCGCTGTTAGTTACGTCGGGTGCAATTAGTTAGGTTAGTAAAGGGCGGGTAAAGGTTCAAGCGCGACTGCAACATACTCGTATAAGCGTAGGCGGAACACGAAGCGATTAAATTATAAACATGCGACTTACCTTCTCTACTTTAGCACAAAATAAAACAAAATAATCGATAAAATAAAACTAAAAAGAAAAACCAAATAAAATAAACAACATTTATTTAATACAAATAACTACTAGGTATATCGAATTAAAAAAACATGTGTTTCGTATTTTTTTTTGAATTAAATTATCAAGTGAACAAAATTGTGTGAAAACTCCAAAACTACCTGTGTCTGAAATAAAAAAAAGAAAAAAATACGTACAAAAAATCCGCAAAATAATAAAAAAATAATCTACTGTTCGTCAACACCGCTAAAAATCTCGTCGAAATTTAATCGTGTCAACTTCAACAACAGAAAAAAAATGATATAATACAAAATAAAATTCCTCCAATCGCTCACCTCGTTATCCTCCTCCTGTCCAAAAAGCTAGGCGAGCCCCGTCTCCTGGGTATCGACGGCGACCTGGACCTCGACGAGCGCGAACTAGAAGAATCGCTCGACGAACTCGACCTGCTCCTCGACCTCGAATAGGACCTCGACCAGGAGCGCGACTTGCTCGAACTCGAAGACGAACTACTCCTATCTTTCGAACTAGAAAACAAAAAACGATTCCGGTATAAACTTTCTCCGAGCGCACATTAACCGCGCTCACCTATCGGACGAATCCGAAGAGCTCCCCGACCTCGACTTCGACTTGCTGCGCCGCTGGCTCTTGCTCCTCGACCTCGATTTGCCGCCGTCGAGGCGCGTCCGCTTCGCGTTCGCCGCCTCCTTCGCCGGCGACTTCTCCTTGCCGTTCCGCAACGGCAGCACTTTGATGTCGAAGAAATCCGGCTCGATGTGCCGCTTCGCTATCGGCTTCGGACTCGGCGGCTTCTCCTTCTTCCGCTCCATCCGCTCCTTCGCTTTGGCCGCCAAATCGGACTTGAGCAGCCTCAGCATGCGGATCTCCTTGTCGTCGATCGGCTGCTCCTGCTCCGAATCGCTGCCGCTCGGCTCGCCTTCGCTCGACGACGCTCGCAGGCACACCACCGGTTGTTGTTTCTTCGCTTTCTTCGCGGCCGGTTTCTTCTTCGATTTGTCGGGCGTGGTGGATTTTTTAGCCGGCGGTCGCGGCGACGGCGATTTCTTTCTGATCACATCGGAATCTTTGGTCCTCCTGTCGCGGCTGCGACTCCTCGAAGGCTTCTTGGGCTCCTCTTTGGCGCTCGAGCTTCGCGTTTTGTCGTGGTTGAGCAACGCCAGGATCTGCTTCTTCAAACGCGACTCGTTCTCGGCGTCTTTGGACCGGCGCGGCGAGTGCGGCGAGCGTTTCGATGGCGGCGAGTAGTCGGGCGGCGGCGATCGGTTCCTGCATTTGCCGGCCTTGGGCGAGCGGCTCGCCGACCGCGACGATTCCCGTTTCTTCTCAGTCTTTTTCGGTTTCTTCGCGTCGATCGAACGCGACCGGCTGCGCCTGGAATTCTTCTTGGATTTGTCGTCGATCGGCCGTCGCGAGTGCGGTTTCTCGTCGACGTCGGGCTTGCTGTTCGACTTCGATCGGTTATCAACGTCGGGATCCCGTTTGAGTTTCTCCTTCAAGTCGAGCGATTCCGATCGGAGTTTTTTCGACAGCTCTTCGTACTCTTTCTCGTACCGTTTGATACGCTTCCTGACTTGTTCTTCGTTGTCTTCGGAATCCGAGCGATGTTTCTTTCTCCTATCGTTCGACGTTGATCGTTTCTTATCGTCCTGCTTCCTCGCTCGCTTATCTTTACTCTCTTCGTTGGTAGCATCTTTTTTGCGTTTCTTATCGGTTTCGACGCTCCTGTTGCGATACTTATCCGCCGAATTCGACGGCCTTTTGGTAACCTCCGATTCGGAGCCGCTCTTGTTCCTCGATCGCGATCGCTTCGATTTCTTGCCGCGATCGTACGACTTCGATTTGGATTTCTTCTTCGATGCCGATCGCCCGCCGGACCGCCGGCGTTCCGTCGATCTCGATCGCCTGGATTTCGATTTCTTCGCCGGGCTGGACGACCGGGAGCGCCTCGATTTGGGTTTCTTCGGCGGCGTGGACGATCGCTCGCGCCTGACGGGCGAGTGCTTCTCGGCGGATTTCTTCCTTCGGTTCCTGCTGCGCGACCGGTGCTTCGATTTCTCGATTTTGGACTTTTTGGTATCGGGAGAACTGGAATTTTATGTATTAGTACGTATTAATCGTGTGGTTTCGATCGAATCTACCTTTCTCTGGAGCTTTCTTCCGATTGGTGTCTTCTTTTATTGGTCGTCTTTTTCTTCTGGAGAAAAATTAATTACATTAATAACAATTAAATGTACATTGAATAGTAAATGACATAAATGCGTGTGCTAGATATAAACTACATTTTCTTAAAAAATATCTCGTGTCAATAAACAGATATTAAATAAACTGGAAAGTACAATTCGATAAGCCTTTCCGATACATCTATCTATACAAAAAAATTAATCTATTATTCAAAAATAAAATTTATACAACATGCAAACAAGTCGTTATCCGAAATATTATTTTTTACCTACTATTTTTTTTGAATCGCCCAAAGAATTGCATACTTACTAAATATCGGATATCAGCCTCACTTGGTGTGGGGCTAAGTCCTAGTTATGTGACGCAGGTTCAAAAAGAACAATTTTTACTCTTTTTTTAACGAAAAACTTGCACGCATGCAATAAAATAAATTCAAACAAATGCGCAATTAATCCGCAATAATATACAACAAAAAACATTCTAATATGATTCGAACGGAATGGAAGAATCGCAATTATAATTACGACTAAGCGGCCTAAATGATTGTTCGATATGTATCCGAATGAACATTCAATATATTATCTATTTAACAGCGAGTTAAATCGAAATAATAGGTAAACGAACTGACCTCCTTCTTCTTGGCCTTCTTCTTTTTCCTGTCCTCCTCGCTGCTCGAGTCCTCTTCGCTGTCGTCTTCGGAGGCGGATTCGTCGGACGAATCGTCGTGTTTGCTCTTTTTCTTCTTCTTCTTGTCTTTAGATTTGCCAGATCTAACGAAAAAGGAACGCTTAGACTTCCGACAGAGGTTTGTTGATATACCAACAAATACGGTTTTATACCAGGAACATACAGATCAGGTCTACAGCTACAAGAATTGTACGGATAAATTTTTCACTCGTGGATTTTATTACGTACTAATTGTTTTATTGATGTGAAAAATATATCCTGTAGTTTATAGAAGCTAATTGCATGTTCCTGATAAGGAAAAACCCTTTCGAACATAAAAAACGATAAAACCAGTGTTTATAAAATAATAATTCTTACTATATAAAAAACACAATAATTCATAAACATTTTTTTAAAGTGAGATTCTAGGCTTGAAAGTTGAAACGCACCTTCACGTGTCCCATTTTTCTGTCACAGGTTCGGCTAAACATAGGCAGATTGAAACAAGCAATAAAAAAAAATTGTTTTCTCTCATACGTGAATAATTGGAAATTATATTGGAAACCATACCATTACCTGTTCGACATGAGCCTTCTTTTAAACGTACGGCAAAAAAATATACCACCAATATATTAGTATCGAAATTAACGTAAAATCGCAAGGAAACTAAATGAAAGTTTCGATGTAGTTTCAATTTTTTTTACATAAAATACAGTTTGAATATTTTTGCGAATGTTCGAGTGAATAAATTGTTCGCAAAAATATCCAGTCCTTAAAATTAATACACCACACAAACAGGTTATTATTGCACAATAATTACATAAACAACGTAATTTTACACCGATTTACTGACGCCTTTATAAGTTTATGTGATGCTAAATTCGTTTGACTTGTTACATTCAGTCTAATTTTATTTACCTTTCTTTCTTTTTACTTTTTCTCTTCTTTTTCTTTTTAGAGTCCTCGTTTGGTGTACTACAAAAATTTAAACAACAAACATTAAAAAACGATCCACATATAAAAAAATATCAAAAACAAAGAAAGAAAAAGCAAATAAAAATTTAAATTCAAAATTCGCAACATCTACCAACCTCTCCTTGTTCTTTTTCTTCTTCTTCTTCGCGCTCTTCGCCTTCACTTTGCCCGTTTCCTTCTCCTCCTCATCGTCGGGTTCCTCCCGTTCGGGCGTCGGCGTGTGCACCAACTGGTACCTTTGCGCTTGCGTCCTATCCAACTCCTTCTGTTTCTCCCGATCCAACGCCTTCTGGCGCTCCTTCTCCTGGTAGGCGGCGCTCTTCGCCAGCTTCTCCTTCGCCTGTCGATCGGGATCGAAGCTGCTGCCGTCGACGAAATACTCCGATATGCCGAAGGCCTCTCGCAACCGGGCGTTCTTTTCCTGCTGGGCTTCGGCCACTTGGTGCGTTTCCGTCACGCTAAAATAACAAATAAAGTCAAAATCGAACTTAATTTTAATAGGTACAGAGCAGGAGAAATATCCGTAGACTAGATCTGTGCTGCTTATAAACGGTGCAAGTACGAGGGATGTTTCCAATGGTTTGGGAATTGCGTTCTAATTAAATAACGCAGAAATTATAGACAATGTTATTGATGAAAGACAAGTCTTGACATGTTTACAATATTGTTCAGTCTGATTGAGGTGTTCAACTGATATAGCTGCGTATTTATACCACTGCTTTTGTAACCATGGAAGATGCTGGAAAATCTCAAAGAGCAAAGACTTGCCTATCACCAATAACCAATTTAATTAAAGCACAATTCACATAACTTTGGAAACATCCCTCGTATTTCTACCGCACTGTAAGTAGGTATTATGACGCACATTGCTTACACCTAACTCTGTAATAAATTAGGAACCACAAACCTACTCGTAGTTTAATATATTTTAAGGCTAACAATCGATTTAATTTAATAATGTAGTAATTGTTAAATACACTTTCAACATTAACCCACTTACTTATCGTGCGAGCAAACCATTTTTTTTAGTAGCTACAGGAAAAATAATCGACCGTTTTAGGTAAAGAGCGTTAACACACTGAACCTTCTGTTCGGGTGGAGAGAAAAAACCGACCGAGGAAATGATTATTTCATCCATCGAGTCGAACAAAAAAAGCACGGAAAAGCATTTTTCAACATTAGCACGGTCACACGAATGTCGCCCCGCTAGTACGATAACGGACACGCGACCCAAACAATACGAAAAATCGATAGTTTACTTTCGAACCCCTAATAGAAAACTTAGAAAAGGGTGACTCGATTTCCAGTTAGTGGGGGATACGTTGTTATTGTTATGGCGTAAGCGTAGATTTTAGGGGGTTGATATTATTCACCTGCATTATGTACCGATCAATCTCCTCGAAAACGCACCGCAAATTCGTATTTTATAAAAAATAATTCGAAACCTTATTGAATTGTAGCGCTTAGTTTAAAGCTAACTTCGATGAGGATTACGTCCAACTCTAATAGGATTGTAGGATTAAAGTCGGCAAAATACACCCTTCAAATTGCTGGATACTTTACTACAAGTTGTACTTCGTATTTAAAAAAAATAAATTAAAGTAGATTGTTATATTTATTTTAAATTTATATGTGGCATTAATGTCGTTAATTGAAGCAAGTTTGTTGTTTTAATGATTTATTACACAAAGCAAATATTTTTCTCTCCTTTATACAAACTTTAGTAATATAAATATTTTGTTGAAAAAGTGAGCATTTAAAAAAAAGCGTATACGAAAAAAAATACAATGTGACAACACCGCAGTAATTAACCTTGCAACGTCACAACAACATTAACTTGTACCTACTATACAACAATTTCCACTTCTTATCACATTGTTTATTAATTTCATCTATCGCGAACTTTTAGACTTCAAAATATTTACCAGACGAGCATTTTACCGATAAGCCGCATCAAATAAACGCATAGAAAACCTACCTAACGACTGAACGCATAGTTTTTCTACCGGCTCCGACTCGCAACTGCGATTTTTCATGATCGCCATGCTCGGCGCCGGCGGCGACGTCGCACCGACAGTGACAGCAGCATCCCTTGTTCGCGGTGTGCCCTTTGAAGGGCACACGCCCCCGGAACGTCTGGAGCACGGCGCCCTTCCACAGCCGTTCGAATATCTCCTTTTCGTCGACGGTGAACGGGCCGTTCTTCTGGTTCTGGCATTGCTGCGCCCTGCGGCGGTACAGCTCGCAGTGGAAGAATTTGTTCTTGTTTTGAATGTATTTACCGAAGCGGTGCTTCTTGCGGGCCTTCCACGATTTCTTTCGCGGCGTCGCGTCCGCTTGGCGCTTCTGAACGACGCTGCCGTAGTAGGTCACCTCTTTTTGGGCCATTATTAATAAAACACGTTCACGCACAATCTAACAATCACTAAAACTCGCATGCGGATCTCAACGAAACGGAAGCGAAGGATTTACCATCACAATTTTTCATCATAAAACGTTATACGAAAATACCTCTACTAAGCTTAACTACTTATAAATATGGAAGACTTGGTTGCGGTTTGCGACGTGCAAAAAATCTAATTCATCGCGGAAGACATTTGGATTTGGTGTATTAATATTTGCGCGGCGGTTTTATCCCTCACATATCGACGTCGGATTCCTCGAATCGAAGGATAATCTCGACGTTCGAATTGGACCCATCGCTGGAGTCGAACTATTTTTCGCACGGGGGGACGAGAAACGCGAAGGAGAGAGGAACCGAGAACAGGGCGAAGGGCGGGCGATGTTTGTACGCGCAGCATCCGACGGGAAATCAATATTATTAGAAGGAATAACTCGGCACGTCGCTAGGGTTTTGTTACTCGCGCTAATGGAGTTTATTTTCGATTAATATACGCGATGAATTTATCGTTTATTAATTATAAATTACTTACAGACGGTCGTAAATGCCCCAATGATACATGGATAAGTAATTTATAGTTCGTATTGTATTTTATGATCAAAATGCACTGATCGTGTATTATAACACATAAACCAGTTATGAAAATCTCACGGTAAATTTCTTGAATTAGAAAAGGAAATATACAATAACAATTTAAATGGTTATTTTCTGATAATTCAATTTAATACACGAGCGTTACCTTTTTATTACTCATTGATAAAAGTACTTATTGACAATTCCGAGTGTGACGATTGGCATTGTTTAAATTTAATATTTAAAACCAATGGCAGATTTATTTATTGAAATGACCGCTCTCATTCGAGCTAGAAATAAACAAAATAATAATTTAACTCACCAAGGTCTTCCCCATTCATCAACAGGTTTTTCCAATTTCGCTCCTTGACCCATCAGCATGGTCCTGTAGTTGTTCACTTTATTCGTAATGGTTTCTTCACTGAACCTACCGAAAACGAAACAAATAAAGTTATATTCCAGCAATGTTTCGAAAGTAAAATTAATTATACTACATGATGCAATTTAATGCAATTCATTCCTTTTGGTACGAATGCAATCATAAATCAAAATGTATCTAATTACTGTACGATTTAAAAACATATACAAACCCCTGTTCTTCAAGTAACTCGGCGAATTCGGCGCATTTCAATTCAATTTTCCTCTTTCGCTCGTGATCCAGGATCTCCTTGTTGGGTTGTTTATTTGATGCCGTATCGAGTGCTGATAGTTCTTGTTCGCTTTTGTAGGTTTTGTCCCTATCTTTAGGACGTACTAAGGCCCAGTTTCGCTGTACGTGTCCGTTCGTTCCCGAACCCCTGGGGGTTGCAAGTCCTATGCCGTTGTACATGACTGAAACAACGGGAGCGACTGAGCTATTAGTATTTGCCGGTTAAAGCGATGTTACAGTTTCCACTGGGGCGTTTAATTTAATTAGCCGCGAATTATTTTTATAATTCAAACATGTCATAGAAAAATTGATATCGATTTTATTAGGCCCTGAATATTATTCTATTTATAACTTACCTAAGAGTATTAGTATTAATATATTTTCAGGTGAAATAAGTTAATTTATATCAATTTAGACATTTACCAGAGCTATTTTATTCAAACTTTGCTCAAAAATGTATCATTTACAGCTTCAAACGTTTTTGTACGACATTTTTTTAATGTAAATGACAGGGTTCATTTCATATGTCAACGTTTGACATGACAAGTGACGTACAATTAATAACCAACTTCACTTCCGAAGGTGCTCACGAATTACTGTAATGATGAAGGCCACTACCACAATTAATATTTACTAGTAAAAAGAAGTAGAAGTCAATTAATTTGAAAGTTGAAAGGTTAAGTATTGTATATATTTTATTTTTTAGGGAAAAAAGGCAAATATATTAAATAATTCTGATTACAATGGCACCATCAAAGGAACTAACGAAGGAAGAATTGGAAAAATTCGACTGGATAACTCTAAAAAAAGATATGGATTCGCACAGTGCAGGTATCGAAACACAGACTGAAAAACTGAAAAGAAAATTTGCAGAGAACCCTTTGGTGCCAATAGGTAAACTGGGATATTCCTATATTGACTCTAAGGAGTAATCTAAGTAATTTCATTCAATTTTAGGCTGCTTGGCGACTACCGCAGCTTTATCGTACGGAATATGGTGTTTCCGTAGTGGACAGCGAAAAAGGTCCCAATTAATGATGAGGGCTCGAATATTAGCCCAAGGGTTTACGCTGGTTGCTATGATTGTAGGCGTAGCAGTTCAAGCAAAGAAAACCTTAGAACCGAAGACAAATGAGTAGCAAATTGAAACTAAAAGTTAAATTTAGCTTATTTGTAAATAGTCTTGTTGAATTTAATTACCGGTTCGCTTTGTAATTTAGTTACATTTCAATTTAATATAGTTGAAAGTATTATTTAAATAAAATTTTATTTATATTTAGCGCATGCGTGTTCTGTAATTATAGCTGTCATTGTAAGTTGTTTTGAAATTTTTGACATTTGACTTTGACGTTTAAAAGGCAAATTTTAAGGTTATGTGGTATTTGGGTTCGTTTTCCTGCTAGTTTTTCTTATTTTTTTTAAGTAAAAAGCGACGAGTGAGAAATTTAAACGCAATGTTGGCTCGAAATTTGTATAAAGTCACCCGAAGGTTAGTTACACCGAACTGTCGAGCTCACATTCAATCGAATCCGAACGTGAAGCCCCTGGATAACGTTAAGCCCGAACTGATCATAACGGACAAATGCGTGCAACGCTTGAAGAAAATTACCAGCGATAACAACGAAGTCCTTAGAGTATTAGTCGACGGCGGCGGGTGCTCTGGGTTCCAGTACAAGTTCGATCTCGATACGAAAGTCAACGAAGATGATAAGGTATTCACCAAAGATGGGGTTAAAGTAGTAGTGGATTCGGTGTCTCTGGATTATATTAAAGGCTCTACGCTGGATTACGCGGAGGAATTGATACGATCCTCTTTTAAAATAGTAAATAACCCTTTAGCAGAGCAGGGATGTTCCTGTGGGTCATCGTTTGCAGTACGACTCGATTAGAAATCCTGAACTAATTTTGTGATACTCAGTGTAAGGTGTGATATATTTATTAGGATTATTATCTTGCGACTTAGCCAATAAAATACTGTTAAAGATTTTTTTTATTAATTCATACACATAAGGTGGTTAATTAAATAAATTCTAGTAGGTTAAAAATTCACTTTACTTCATAAGTACATGAACATTAAAAAATTACATTTTAATACAAAATAAATATACAAATTACAATATTACCAAGTGCAAAAAGCTTGATAAAGAACTTAAAACTACATCATAAATACCTAAACATTTCAGATTTACAGGAAATGACTAGACGAATTAAATAAATTGCAATGCTTAATACTTCATTATACAAAAAGAAACGTACATACAAAAGCCGCTCAGGCCGCGTCATAGCAAATTTACAACGACATACAAAAATTGACTGATTAAGTCTTGGTCATTCTTCTTCAACAAACCATCGCGCTTAATCGGCGGACATTCACTGAGAAAATTCCACTGTTTCGAGTCCTGCAGAGGACCGTTCTGAACTCTAAGTGGTTAGATTTGTCAATTAGCCGCTTCTGTGCTCAAGATTTAACGCTCACCGCCGCCACTTGCTTCATCATCTCCTTCTGACTATCCGGAGGAGTGTTCTTGATACTTTCTAATATCTGCAACAATCAAATCGATACGTTAGTTTATTTAAAAAAAATAAGCAATAGTTGTATGTACTTACAGAAATCAGTCTATCGAATCCGGTAAGCAACCCCTCCTCGTAATTCCCCTGCACCCACGGCGTCCTATGATTGACAGTCTTCCCATCGGGCAACTTGTTAGTTTTAGCAAAGTCTATCAACCACACGCCGACTTTGTTATCGTCGTAGATAATAAACAGACTACTGCCGATCACTTCCCTCTTCTTGAAGTACTCCGAGCTCTCGATCTTCGAGCGGATCTCGCACAAACGCGCCACCAGCCGCTGCCGCACGTCCTCGTGTCCGCCGAGGAACATGTCCAGCGTGTTGGTGACCTCCGGGCGCGACTTGACCTTCTTCAGGTCGGTGACGGGCGGCGAGCCGCGGCACTTCATCGCCTCTATCCTGAAGCCCAGGCTGCAGGTGGACGATTGCTGCTCGCGGAACTGCATGTACCGCAGCTTCGTCACCGACTTCGTCTGGTGCTCCTGCTCGGTGGGCGCGCGCGGATCGATGGCGATCATCTTCTGGTACAAATCCGCTCGGCCCGTGGTCTTCTGCACCTCCGATTCGAGGAACGTGCGCGTGCCCATTTTGATGTCGACTACGTAAGGGTCCTGCCAAACGACACCGACATTAGTACTCGGTTATTTTTGTCGAATTATCGATGTAATTACCTGGAACTCGTGCAGGAGGTCTTGCAATTCGATGAACATCTCGCCTTGGTACTCGACTTCGCGGTAATATCTGGGTACGATGTCGCGCAGGTTCGGATCGTGCGAGAGTTCTTCGTATACGACGCGTTCCGTGTCGTCGGAGTTCGAGGATCTTTTTTTCCAAACGGTGCCTGGTCCTGCGGGCGCCAGGCTATCGGGATGGCCGCTCAATTGGAACCAATTACTGCTGCGGCTCTTCAGCAATACGTCGCTAGCTGGAGCGCTGAGATCTAAGGCGTTCTGGAATAAGGATTTCCGTGAATTTATTTACTGCTTCATTTGTATTATCTAGATGGTAAGTGTATGAAATGTGTATGTAGATGATATGGATATGGGTACTTTCCTTTCGTGTTAGTTATAAGCCAGGGGAACTTTTCATAAAATCAACACTAATCACTAAGGAAATAGGATCCTTTGAGTTAGACGATGATACTTTTATGTGTACATTATCAGCATAAATATTAATGAGACCCGTTTTTGATATTAAATATAGTACAAATAGTTGTGACAATAATCCGTAATCAAGCGTCATTATCTTGGAGGATGTTCAGCGAAGAGGTCAATTAAAAATATGGAGTCTAGACAATTCTTATCAATCAGCTTGTTTATAAAAATATACAGCTTCTTTTTGGTTTGCTCTATCGATTTCAAATGCAGGTTTTTTCCCAAAACAACGTAACGTTAATAAACAATATTATGACCGAAATTCGGGTGATTTTTAAAAACAAGGCAATATAGAGAAGAGAGTGTTTGCGGTTAGGCGCTTAATTTCCCATCAGTAATGGGAAACAAACGTATTTGTTACCGACAATAATACAATCAAAGTAGCAATGTTATTTTTTTTAACAAGCAGCAATCCTGCGCGATAAATCATATCTCGTTTAGAATGATTAAAATATGCATTGACGTAAAATGTGACAGGTTTTTGCATTTTTTTTACATAGTCATGTTAAATTTATTGAGTATAAATAAAATTTTCTAAATATTCTTTGACGTTGTTCCTCGCGGTGTTTATTCGCATTTCGACCTCACGTCAAGGCGACGAATGCAATTTTTCTTTTTCTTTCACGGTCTCAAACTCGCTACATATATTGTTTATCAATAAGGAAAAATTAATTATTTATTTAACCATTATCATTCTAAAAGCGTATTTGACAAAAATCCAATTTACTTACATACGGGCGAGTTCATTACCATAAAATCATTAATAACGCGGTTTGATTAAAATTTCCCGAGCTGGAAACGTTCAAAACACCACAATGTACTTACATTATTATACTACATAGGTAAACCAACACATGCGTCTTTCGGCGTTTGATTCAAATGCAGTATAAATGAATACAAAATTGAGGAAAGTCTACGTGCGTCAATCTTGTTAGGAATATGCAAAAAAATATCGTTAAAACTAGTTGTGACAATTTAATTCGTTTAAGATAAAATTAAATTATGTAATTTCACGATAAATCCTCGTTTTATGTTAATCAACACACGTAACACCCACGTGATAGCTTTCGAAAAAGCATTTCATTTACGACTGATTCGAAATCTCTAATTTATATAAATAATATTTGCTACTGTGTAACAATATTCAGTTTAGAAACTTACAAGCGACAAAATCTTGAATGTTAACGAAAAAATTATCATTGTGACAACAATGCAATATTTCCATTACGTCCAATAGGTACTTAATAAACTCTTGATTACAATTATTTAATAGGAGTAATTTGCATTAATCATTTTAAATAAGCCGTCGACGTAAACGAATCCATTTCGCCGGGATTTATCATTTCCAGTTCCTTTTTGTCGTCGATAAGTTAGCGAAATGAATGTCTTCCTCTTCCACGACGAAGGATTTACCGAAGCGATTTTTTTATTAAAGAACTACAGAGGTTTCATTAAATTAGCATCGAGAAATAGTGGAAGAACGTAGGTGTGAATAATGGCATGCCATAATCAAGATAATCAAGGACTACTAGGTGTATGAGCAGGTAACCTATCCGGCGCACATCGAGAAAGTGAAATAGTAAACCTTTGAGATTTTTGCTCGATTCGATTGAATAGTAACAAGATATTATTTCAAGTAGAATATTAAATGAATCTTTCTAAAAAATCGTTAATTTGTAGGTTAATTATTAACACATCAAACATTATGTAGTAGGTTCTGCTTAATTAACGAGAAAATTAGTTGGGAAAAAAAAGGAAAAAGCGCTCATGGAATTCCAAGTTTGAAATTCTTACAACATAGCGAAAATTTTCCACCGTGTCATTCCATTCCAAAGTCCCATTTAAAATTTTTCTCGATAAAATAATTTCGAAATTACCTAAAGAGAATTATTTCCATTCGAAATTCTACTTTCGTTATTCATTAACATTTTGAACAATTTACGTAAAACTAACGTATTATTTAAGAGCGTATTAATTTTATTCGAAGAAATTTTTAAGTATTCCGTAAATTAAAAGTTATTTGTTATTTCAATATAAAATTTTATACTTCGCCTAATATAATTTTTTAAAAAACTATCAAACGTAATTTATTCACAAAAATTCAACATTTTTTAACATTACTAGACACTTTTAAGGTAATTTATGCGAATAAATTTCGTTTGATTGCGTTTTAAAGTTATCTTCGCCGGATTAAATAATTTATTAGCAAAATTAACGAATCAAAAATCAGATTTGATTAAATAAGAGGAACACTTAATTAAATTAACAATATACCGAGATGTCCTCGATATCCTTCGATCCATTTAAAAATATAAGGTTTTTTAAAAAAATAAATCTTGTGTGTTTTATAGAATCAGTCGCAATTCTTTTTAATATCTTGTAATATGCAGATTATTATTGTGGAATAAGTGATCACTGGAGGTTTTAAAAATGTCATGAATGAAGTGTGAAGATTTCGAGATGATAATATTATAAATAATACTTACAATAGCTAGGAATTTGAGCAGAGACATGTCCTCTTCGCTTCCCTCCTTGGAGTTTATGGCCAATTTGGCAGCGTCCAGGCCGTTTTTGGATTCGGCCGCCTTGAGATTGGACTTGATGCGCCACCTTTTGAATGCATTATGGGGCGACGGAGACCTCACCGTCTTCCCGCCGCGCTTCTTCCAAATCTCCGCTACTTCGATGTCCTTATCGCTAGACTGCAACGAAAAATAAGAAAAAAAAATCAGTTTATTTTTCTAATTCAATTAGCTCTATAGCCGCATTAGAATAATTCCGCAATTACGCGTTTCGCTAATTAAAATATTAAGTCCGATCGGAATGCGCGACGAGCACCGGCCGCATAGTGAGATATCGGCCTCGGCATTTTTTTGCGTACAATAGCGCTTTTCCAAATTCGAATCGAACGCGTACGTCAATTAGTTAATTCTCTATTCCGACGTGTCACGGCTTTTGCGTAAGACACGGCCCTGCTTAAGGTCCGATGTGCTTTTCGATAACGATCGTATAAGTACAAGCTCGGCGTGTCGGGTTTTTTTTTTCTTCTCTTCACCTGATCGAGCACGGACAAAAGGCAATGAGGAAAATGATTGCCCAGGTGGTACCTCTTGGCGATTTAACTGTACAGGGTGATCCAATTGCATCACAAAGTAACCTTTTCCTATTATTTTATATGCTTTTTTTAGCTGCACTATAGGGTTGACAAACTTTCTTTAGTTAGTATTAGTAACGTTATTGAAGTAGTACACCCTGTATAATATACCAATTTTTAGGTCTTGTCCGTATAAAAATCTTGTACATTGATTTTTTGCTATGTTTTGACTGGCGCGATTTCCACATTTTTTGTAATTATTATGTGCAACGGAATATAAACTTTAAACTCCAAAATGTAAACATGCGTACGATTATTGCTACATGTTTAGGTTTTTTTCGTTTCAGTGGAAATAACGGATACGTTCGATTCATGGAAATCGGAGTTTCTCGTAGATAAATCGACCAAAGTACATTCGTCGTTTCATCAATATTTTTATAATCGGTTTTCTATAATGTTTGTGTTTGCAATAATACGATGTAGTATTAACAATTACGGTGACGTTAATTATATATAACGTTTACGTACTTGATCCCAATTTCTCATATTAAAGTACAACAAACTCTTTAGTGCCTGGCGATTTTTTTTAACTTCTTTGCAGGTACATAATACCGTCTACGGTTAATAACTGAATGAACGATCCGTTTATTTCCAGTAAACTGCAGAGTGTACGTTAACAAAACACATCGATTAGCAGGTACTTAAACTACGACCTCCGTAAATAAAAACAAATCACAAAACTACTGCACCCACATAATTGGCTTCAATTACGATCGTTCTTCAAGGCTGGTTCTTACGTAATATGGCAATTTGAATAGCTTCAATACGTAATTTTTTTCAACAAAATCACTGAATTCGATACCGCTGCGTTATTTACCTTGACGATTATTCTGTCACATAGCCCAAATATGCCGTCGAAATGTTAAATATTATTACCCGCACGCTTGTATAACTTAAAGTCGGCCTTTTAAACGATAATAAGTGATAATCTGGTTATATAAATAAAAAAATATCAGTAATTTTCCTTTGATATTCGCAAAGAAAGCGTATTGTTCATTAGCCCCTTCCTACTAATAGATGTTAATGAATTATTCACATACGAGTATTTTTTTGTGCAGCGCATTTGTTATTTGTTACTACTAATTAAGGGGGAACTTAATTAAACCGAGCAGTATTTTGGTTAGTGTAAAAAAAAGAAACTTGTTTATCACAATTTAGAAACGCGAAAGTAGGTATGCAGGAGTGCAGGACCAATAAAAACTCGCAAGTAAATAAATCGAAAATAGGTTAAACAAACTGGAGTTTATAGCCTAGCCTAGGATTTTATTACAACTATAAAATTTATAATTAAAATGGAAATCAATGGGCGCTCTATTTAGAGATTAAATGAACAGTTGCTATGTTAAAATTTGAAAATAAAGTAAATTGTGATAATAAAATTGGTAGAAAATACAACAAATTGGTTCAACGAATTATCTCCGTGTGAGAAAATAGAACACATTTTAGTAAATGTTTTATTATCCATCGCAATCTCTTTAGATTAAACGTAATCGAGAATTGTAGGTAATTTTGTAACAAAACAAGTATCATATAACCGTTGTTTTGAACGATAAAAATACATTATGCTAGTTATTATTTAATCAAATTACTAGATAACAATTTATATTAATACCTACAATTCGTATTAAATTCATCAAATTTACCAGAACGCCAAGCTAACAATCTAAAATTACAAAACGAATGCAAAGATATGCACATAAAATAAACAGCGTAAAGCAAAACGAACAAGTGCGCCAATATTAAAATTCAGCAGGAGCCGCAGGAAACAACAATATTTCAAACATCCTTACCGAAAAACTTCGGCACTTGAAGCATGCGAATTCATTGATAAATCCAGTATACGTATCTCTCCCTTTAGTGGCAACTAAATTGACTACTGCAGGGACCATGGTGTATTGGTTAACGCACATTTTACGGTCACGAAACGATGTATCTATATGAATCTGTCACCCCGAACGCAAAGACATACAGTGTCACTCAACTCGAACACCGAAAGGCCAACAAACGTTCACACATCGAAGTTTACAACTGTATTTATATTATGCGTATCGGATACGGACGAACGTGAAAAATCAATCAAGTTTTTTAAAAAGGTGTATCGACTCCGATTTGCATCGAATAAACCACAACGTTCAACTGCTTTCGCCAAGGGAGCGTTGGCACAGATAAACGAACGAACGGTGTGCGTCACGCCGCCGTATGCCACTTCCACAGCACCATTTCATGATGGTGTTATCGCCGCAGCCGAAACAGACACAGAAACTGAAATGATCGCGCTCGTTTGCCGATGTACTTCGGTGAAATTTACCCGTTTTTTTCGGTTATTATGCAGTCGAAAGGGCGATAATGTTAGTGGTTGGGTCGAAGGACCCGTTGGATCTAAGGAGTCTTTGACTAAAGGACTAAATAGTATTCATTGTAGTCATTAATTGGTATTTTGTAGGAGCGAAAAATTTCCAAATCGATGAATTTTTTGAATCAATTAATTTCCAATAAAAGTCATGTTCTTGGAAATTTATGGAATTTTAATACCAGTTTTAATTTATGTAATATTGGAGATACATTAGATTTATTTTGACGAAAATATACCCTCTAGAGGAGTAAAATACAATTTTAGATACTAAAAGGACCACATGGCTCTAAGGACTTCTCGACCCAAAGAACTCCTTGGCTCGAAATAACAATTTTTTATTTACAGAGGAAATTCATCTTAAAGTTTTAAAATTATACAGTGCGCGCCAAAATTCGTTTATTTTGGTACATACTGTAGATTTCTATACAGGAAAACATCGCCTCTTGACGACCAAATTTTACGTACATACATTTTAATTATCGCGAGGGTATCAAGTAAATTAATTAAACTACCGCCGAGCATCAGATTTTGATTTATCGATACAGGCGTACGTATCAAGGATATTTCCAAAAATTAAAAACCGCGTTCTTTCAAATTCATTCACGGTTTTTAAACTGAACACATGCGTCAGTACGGTGTGTGCAATTCGTTGACGTTCGCTGAGAAAAGGAACGCGAATTACCATAAAATTGAATGGTGGATTCTTCCTTTTCTCTTAAAACCTCAAACGGGTTTTCTATGTAAACGAATAATAATAGATATTCCAGGAATGCGTACGACGTGAAATTATGTAATGAAACGGTCGTACACACCGTATCCTTTAGGTGGATAGGTCATTTCCTTTCACGAAATTGTCAGCTTTTTAACATATATTAACCGCACTTTTACTTCCAAAGATTATAAAATTATTACTTTATAAAATATAGGAAAATAATTCAGGAAATTATGACTTACTCCTTTCCACAGTCTCTTTAAACAGTCCATTACTCCTTGCTCAACCACAATACCGCACAATACCAGAATATAATAGCGTGCGTTTATTTCAATAAATCTTCGGACCTATTGGGAACGAGAAACAAATCAGGTACGTGCTAGATTAATTTATCTTATCGGAGGAAGAAATAAGTCGTTTTGTTTACAACGAATGTTGACCTACAAAAATAATAATTTGGACATTCTTGTATTTACTGTGGGTACGGAAATGGTACTTACGGTTTCAAATAAAAATGTTCGGAATAGTTTAGTAATTTGTTCATTTCGATGCGAATTCTATCTCATTTCTATGCTAACGAAGTCAAGCTTGCACACCCCAATAAAACCGAAACATTTTAACGAGGAATCCAGTGGGAATGGCTTAAAATAGTCGGGATTTATGAGATTAAAGAATTAAGTTTGTACACAGAGCAAACTTTATTCGTACATTCCTCGAAAACAACCAATAAATCACCAGTACGTTTTCCGGGAACGGCGGCGGGAAATCGTAACTTTCTTTCGAGTTTACATCTCATTTTTCTCAGTAATTCCAATCTCAATTACGAGTTTCCTTTAAATAAACATCGTTGAAAGCGAGTACTCGAAATCGACACAATTTTTATTATCCAGTTCAATGCAATAGCTATTTTTAAAAACCAGATGGTCTAGCAATTTCGGAATAAGTACCGACAATACGTATGTATGTACTTTCCAATGCACAGTAAATGAAATTAAATACATTTTATGATTTATTCAAGGAGAGATAGCAGGATTAATTCGAGATGGCTTTTAAGCGGGGTAAACAGTCGAAAAAAAGAATTTACTGGCACAAAAATGTCGTTTAAATCAGTAAAATGTGGTCTAAATATTATTATGAAAATTTTACGTTAAAAACATGCATATGTATCGCATAATAAGTTAATACACGAGGTTATGCTTAAAGGAAGCGTGTTCTTTTCATTATGAATCATTCATTATCCTACGCCAATTTGTTTTTCGGTAAACATACGATATAGTAATTTCGAAAGCGGGAATCTGAAATAACATGATGTTCCCTTAATTGAAAACATCAGAATTTTAGGAAAAAGATTAGAAACCCGGATTTCTTGAACAGAATTTAATTACTGGGTGATTCGCACTTCTACAATCAATTTGTCCAAACGTCCATAGGAAAATTTCCTAAGACATTATCTACAAATTAACGAATATTACTTTTTAAACGTACTTTACTTATAATTATTTAATCGTTCCTTTGTTTGAACTCATTACGAATACGCATTAGCTTTTGTAAAAAACCAATTTCTGCCCCAAATTACGAATTAGCTCAAAAATATTCCGTTCGAAAACCTTCTTACGTCAATCCCCTGAGTTTCTAAGTCCGTAATGAGGGAAATCGTTAAAAATCTGTTAAGACATTAGATAAGCCGAAAGCTAATTGTCGTAGCAAAACAGCAGAAACTGAACGAAATGATTTTTTAATCGATGCTCGTTACAGATGTACTTGGAAGAAGCGTAATTGTTTATTACTAAGACATAGTGAATAACTCTGTATTTAAGTAGAATTTATATTTTATTCAAGAATAATGAATGCTATGAATATTTTGTATTTAGTGCCCAAATTTGAATAAATTATAAAAATTTTGGTAAATAGCTTATATTAGATATTTATTATCTAATTATAGTAACTAATAACTAGAATTTTATACCAAAATGATTCAATTAATGATCATTTTTTATCAAATTATTTATACATGAATGTTGAATTATAAAGAGCAGTGATTATGTATTAATTATTTTTTTATTCTACAAGATTACTCGCATATTTTACATAAAAAAATTCATTAGTGAAATAATTTGTAATTACAATATAATACAGAGTGTCCCATAACCATAAATTTATGGTTAAAAAATGAATGATTTTTATTAGAAATTTTGAATTTAAAAAAATTGAACAATTTTTGTATGAAATTCTTAAATCCACACGATGTAATAATAAATACCTGCATAATATTAAAAATAATAAAACTGTATGATTATTTCAAAGTAATTCACCCTGTATGATAATAAAAAATGGTCGTAAAATTTTGGAATATTAAATAACACTTCGATCTGTTCAAGGTTTTTTCTTAAAAACCTCTTATTTGACCAAAAATTAATTAATTCCACATTTTACTGAGATACTATGTGATAAACAAATCATCAAGTATAACACCAACTATAATTTAATTTTTTTTAAATATTTAAAATATTATTGAATAAAAAATTTATTAGTTTAATTCTTTTAGAATATTAATTTGTAATAACTATGATGTTGTTGAATTTCCCTGCTTACACGTGCATACAAAAACTGTGCATGGGCATACACTTAATTACAAATCATTACGGGTAAAAATTGAATAGATATGAACTCTTAATAAACCTGAATTAAACTTTCATCTCGCACCAATTACATAGCAGCAAAATTCTTGAACCTTGCATAGGGCAATTATATGCAAAAAAATCATTAAATACAAATGATATGCATTTAAATAAAATATTAGATATAATAAATGTTACAATTTATGAAAAAAAAATGAGCTATAATTTTCACAGTAATTTACTGAATATGAAAATTATTCCTAATTATTGTATGCGAAATTGGGCAAATCTAAAGTACAATTTTTTTATTACACCCAAAAAAATGTAGCGTTCATGCACATGTAAGGCACTGAAAATAGTAGATCAAATTATGCGAGTTAACAATAGAAACCATACGAAAAAACAATGACGTTGGGATAGCGAAGTGTAAGGTATATGTTTTTCCGCAAACGTTGACATTGGACAATCAATTCAGATAACACGAGAGAGAAAAAAAAAACGATAGAGAAATTAATTATTTATTACATTACATTTTCACGTATACGAATTAGAAACGACATGTATCGTAATTTGAATGTACGTTAGAAAATAAAAAAATTCGTTATTGATAAACCGCGCTCGTTAAAATTCAGGGCTGAATTGCTGAAATTACGCGTCGATAAAGTAGGATATGTATCGATTTCGCGAGTTTAACGGACCTACAAAAATTATTGATTTCCAATAGTTCGAGTATTTTTAGCACTTTCTAAAATTTTATAAGCTCGTCCAAATGTTTACGCACACTTATTTAACTAACAAATAGACAGATAATTATACAACAAACTGTATGATTAAGTTTTCGATATATTACCCAAGCTTCAATTTTCAAATAAATTACCGATTTAGAAATCTATTAACGAATTAAATAACAGACGATATTTTTAGATATCTAGCGTCATTGAAGTTGACTATACTTAGCTATGTTATTGTTATTTCTGCTTTGTTTTTAAACGATTTAAATGACCAAAAGATAAGTGGCATCGAATTAAAAGTCAAGTACTTGTGTAGTTTCAACTTCATTAAACAAGGGTGTCATAATTGTAATTATCGAGAATAATTTAAAATCGATAGATTTCCCTAGGTAGACAAAACATATTAAAAAAATGTCAACGATCGCTGGGCTTGTTACCAGCCGCAGCGGAAATTTTATCGAATTTTCTTTCCACGAAATCAAACCGGCACGATTAGTGTATTCATATAATTAGAAACGATTAAATTCCAATTAGAGAAAATTAATTAAGACGATAGGGAATTAGTTCAATCGCCTAGCATAATAAACAAAAAATTATCAATGCCCGACTTACATATACACTTATTATTTATACATTCCGTCTAAAACGAAATTTTCCTCTACGTAAACGAAAAACGATTCTAAGTGGGTACCTAATATGAATTTTGTTTTCTATGTCCGATTTTCTTTAATATAATTAAGCATTAAACGTGTCTATTTCGAAACCATTACGGCTACGCATATTAGATAAGATACCATTTTCCTTATTTTTAGATGCGTTAAAAAATAATTCAAAGACAATTAAAAAAAAATCTGCATCACTGATAAATTTTTTATAAACATTTTATAATCTTAAAAGCTTTTTAATAGCATTATTTATTACGAAGTACGCTTAATCAAAATTAGCACTAGATGAATGAAATTGACAACACTGAATATATTAAACGATTTTTAACATTATTTGACGCAAAAGTGTAAATGAACCATACGTTGCGACACGTGAGTCCCTCGATTGAAAGTTCGAAAAATTATCGTTTGAATTACATTTATAAATAATTAATGAAGTTAACTATATTCATTGAAATATGCCGAATACTACATGAAGAAACTCGTGTACTACACCTAATCATTTTTTTTTAATTTAGTAAGTAAGGCAAAGGTTGACAGAAATGACAGGTTTTCAGTATAAATTAATTGTTAATTGAATTGCGAAATAATCATTGTAAATGTCCGATGCCGAAGGCAGTAGAAAAAATGATTTTTTCATCTCACTCATCAACATAGCTTATAAAATTAGTCAATATTATACGTATAGTCTAAAGTATCTACATATTCAGAGCGTTAGATCATCTATTATTTATTTTGACCGCAAAAATTCACCTACAGTCAGTCCCCAAACCGAAAAATCGCAGATGTGAAATAAGAAATTCCGAATGAAAATAAACACCTTACATTCACGAATGGACACGTTACATGTGAGCAAACACCGGCGAAGTAATATTAATCCAGCCCGCAAAAAAAGATTCACCTCGATCCCGATATAACTGGCGGAATTGGCTTTCCGCTTTCGTTTTTCCCGGCGATTTTAGTGACAATATTCGAGCGAAAAAAAAAAGTGGTACCATGGGTCGGAGACAGCATCAACTCGGCGGTTCCGCGTCCGGTTCTACTTCTACTTCTATCATTGGAGGTCACCGAAACTGGTACATCTTTCAGCGGGCTAAATGACAATGTAACGTGTACACGCGCTAGCGTTTAACGGTAACTCACAGAACACAGAGACTCGATTATAACAAAAATATTTGGACAATACAGGGTGATACAAAACTGCAACTTTTCTTAGTAAAGGGGTAGATACTCTATGGGCTTATTTCATAATGAAATGTTCTTTAATAAAAGGAAAGTTTAAGATGAAGGGTCATTTAAAACCTTACTTCTGATGGTGTCAATTGGTTTCATACTATATGTAAAAGGTTCCTTGAGGAAATAGAGGTTAAAAAAGCGGTATAATTAAACTAATTCGGTAGGAACATTTCGAAAAATTTATATGGCGTTTGAGCTTCTTGATGATTGCTTTGTGATAATAAGTTTATATAAAATATGCAACACTGTATCGATTTTCAGACGAAAACGTTGTTAAAAGTCTTTTGAAAACAGTCCCTTCTTTTCCCATATAAACTTTTGGTCTTTTAATATAAATAAATTCTTTCATCAGTCGAGTTCGAAATCGAAGTTTCGAAATTATTCATCTCACAAAATTATACTAATTTATCTATTTTATTTAAGTGCTTTTTCAGTAATAGCAACAGCTGCTGCATACATCAAATTAACGTACGCTATTTTAATAACGTAAGTCGGCAAAAGTCTCAATTATATCTGAAAAGCATCACGCAAAAGTCCGTTTATGTATTCTCGGAAAAATAACAAATTACCAAGAAAAAAATAACAATGCGCGCACACGCCAATTCAATCGTATATAATTCAGGTGAATTAAATGCTTTGTTTATGTTTTACAAGTTCAAGGTGCGCTGCAAAAAAAAGCTATCAGTAACGATGTTTTATGGGTTTTCAATCAACAAAAGTCTTGTAAACCATTTTTTTACCCGGCTCTAAAATTCTGGAATAGTCCATCAAACACCTCGCTTATCAATGTAATTGCTGTTAACAGCAATTTACAAAAGATGTTACGTACTAACACAAACTGGACCTCGTTCAATCGCCAATACATACGTATGTAAACGCTTGTGGTACAGTTTTACGAGCAAAAAGCACCGACTGCAAAAATATGCATTTATATGCGTACGCGATACATTTTCAAAAACATCGTTATACAAAAAGAGTTCGCCATTAATCCGTGTGACTCATGAATTAATTCGAATCTTGGCAAGTAATAAATTACAAGTACGCAAGTCGAGGCATTTAAATGGTCGGATTATTAAGTTACGCTCAGTCGAGTAGTTGTTAATCCTAAAATAGTTCAAATTAGAATTTACTAGAATCATTGCTATAAATGGGCGTATGTTGTACGTATTGTTCGCGATTATATTGGCACAATATCAGGAAGTAACACTTACAATAACCATTACAATCATTATTATTCATAAGTACAGAAAATATCGAATATTTTAGTACGGTACCTATACAGTTAGTCATTGAAGTTTAAGATATACTTACGTGATTGCAATGAAGGAGTTGTCAGGGGTGACGCAGATTAATAGATACGCAAAACAATTACTTCTAATAATAAAATTATATTAAAAGACGAGATTATCACAAACTATTACGTATACCTATGGTCTATTACGTCTTTTAATAGAACTCAAACACAGATACCATCTTTACAATTCAAAACAATAATATTTACAATTGCAAAAGTTTAATTAACTTCAAAAATATTCCGCGTCATTAATTATGTTTGGTACTTCTTTTGTGCATTTTTTTCTCAGTATAGTTTGCACTTCATTTGACTTTTTTTCGATATAATAAGTATCGGTGAAATCGATAAATCTTCTGAAATTAAAATTTAAACACACAATAACTGACTATAAATTTAAAAAGTCCAACCTATACTAATTAGAAAAAAGCAATTTCGCCTTGTAAACCTTGAGGTAATTATTTTGCAATTAACAAGGGACAATTATTTATCCAAGAATTGAGTTTTTTTATGTAGTTACCGATTTTTTAACGAAAATAACAACAACTCTGCCTGTTTACGGATTAATTCGCGACAAAATTAAACGGAAGAGAATTTTCCAGTTAATTAATTACAAATTATGTTTTTCCAGCCAGGTATTTTAAAATATATTTGGGAATTAATGTTTTTTGAAGGTAAAATTTTAAAATTTACAGCACGATTTCTCAATGACAAGATCAAACAAATGGGTCGGAAGGAAGTCGCGAAAAATCGCAATTTAAATACCCTCGCATTGAAAATTTTACATCGCTAGACGATAAAACGCCCATTACAAATGCAAATAAGCAAGATATTTTGCGAAAATATTAAACACTTGATTACGATACATTTGTATGTTTGTAAGTCGATTTGGACATGCAAAAATAATGTTGCTTTATCGGATTGTCCACTTGACCTACAATACTTTATGAAAATTTAAAAAATTCTAGCTGTATAAAGACAATTGCATTAATAGAGTTGCTGTAAATAAAGCATTCGTATAACCGTCATCTATTTACGACTGTAGATTTTTCAAATAAGTACCTATTAATCACCATCCTACGATATTTTCATAATTATTGTCCTAGTTAAAGGACGAACTAAATCTAGACATGGAATTACAGACATATTTACACGATTTTTTAATAAGAATTGTAAATATCCGCAAATGATTTAAATTTTTAATTGCCTGTTAATTATGATAAATTTTTAAATAAAGTCGCAACTTCAAAATTGTGCTGCTAATTAAATGTTTACATTGTATCAGTTCCGAGAATAAAAACTACAACAAATTTCATGATATTTTCAAATTTTTATGTAAGCAATTAATTCGCATTTTACTACCTTTAGACGTTAAAAAATTTTAAAACAAATAAACACTCTGTCCGCATTAGTAGCATTAGCATTACAGCCTACGAAAACACGAATATGTATTTACATAAATATCTAAGTAAAACAATTTTAATTAATATTAATATTTTTATTTTTAAAAAACCTGCGTGTATAGACCCTAATACATAAGTATAACATTTGTAAACGTAAGATTAATTATGAAATTCGAGATAAAAATTTAAAATTAAAAAGTAAAAATTTCACTTCATTATCATATATAACGCTTACTTTTGCTTCATATCATTCTTATACCGTGTGTTACAAATTCAAGCGACCGTGATTGGCCCAATTTTACACTGACGCACGTCCAAAGAAATTACAATTACCAAAATTATGCGATTGTATTTATGTTTATTTATTAACAAACGTTAATTATACTCTCGATAAAACACGTTCAAACTGAAATTTTCTTAGAATCACCGAATAAATTGCCAGCTATTGAAAGTGAGATATGGATTTCGAATAAAAATTGTTTATATATTTGATTTAGCAATAACAAAAATAAACCAATTGCAGAACATTAGTATTATAAAATACCTAATAATAGCCCAAATGTTGCAAAATTGAAAATTTAATTGACCAATCCCCATGGTCAGTTCATTAATGTTATTAGAAGGTTATAATTACATGCATCAGTACATTGTAAAGGAAAGGAGCACTTACATTGTACTGTTGTTTAAAATTTTTTGGGACGGCTATTATATTTTTCGTGGGAAATAGCAACCTATAGTTAAAAGCAAATTTTAACCGAAAAAACAAAGCTGTAAATATGGTATGTATAAATTCCGCGTACCTTCATACATACCGAAACACAAACAAATCGAACAAATTATTAACCGTGCAATAATTAAACTCTAAATTGCTTTCGGTAATTAAATTTGAAACGAAATCGTTGTCCGTAGTTCGCGAATAAAACTACAACGAAATTTCATGATATTTTCAAAGTTTTTATGTAAGCAATTAATTCGCATTTTACTACCTTTAGACGTTAAAAAATTTTAAAACAAATAAACACTCTGTCCGCATTAGTAGCATTAGCATTACAGCCTACGAAAACACGAATATGTATTTACATAAATATCTAAGTAAAACAATTTTAATTATTATTAATATTTTTATTTTTAAAAAACTTGCGTGTATAGACCCTAATACATAAGTATAACATTTGTAAACGTAAGATTAATTATGAAATTCGAGATAAAAATTTAAAATTAAAAAGTAAAAATTTCACTTCATTATCATATATAACGCTTACTTTTGCTTAAAGCGAGAAAACCCAATCCGAACATATCATTCTTATACCGTGTGTTACAAATTCAAGCGACCGTGATTGGCCCAATTTTACACTGACGCACGTCCAAAGAAATTACAATTACCAAAATTATGCGATTGTATTTATGTTTATTTATTAACAAACGTTAATTATACTCTCGATAAAACACGTTCAAACTGAAATTTTCTTAGAATCACCGAATAAATTGCCAGCTATTGAAAGTGAGATATGGATTTCGAATAAAAATTGTTTATATATTTGATTTAGCAATAACAAAAATAAACCAATTGCAGAACATTAGTATTATAAAATACCTAATAATAGCCCAAATGTTGCAAAATTGAAAATTTAATTGACCAATCCCCATGGTCAGTTCATTAATGTTATTAGAAGGTTATAATTACATGCATCAGTACATTGTAAAGGAAAGGAGCACTTACATTGTACTGTTGTTTAAAATTTTTTGGGACGGCTATTATATTTTTCGTGGGAAATAGCAACCTATAGTTAAAAGCAAATTTTAACCGAAAAAACAAAGCTGTAAATATGGTATGTATAAATTCCGCGTACCTTCATACATACCGAAACACAAAACAAATCGAACAAATTATTAACCGTGCAATAATTAAACTCTAAATTGCTTTCGGTAATTAAATTTGAAACGAAATCGTTGTCCGTAAAACGCATCGCCGAATTTGGTACAATAATTTGTTTATCGATAAAA